>CM033745.1:47913743-49136381 GCA_019671005.1 Hibiscus mutabilis
AGAGATTGGTACAACAATTGATGAATGAAAAGCAAATAGAATTCTTGAGAGCCCATAGGAAAGAAGGGGCCCATAGGAAAGATAGCCCCATCGCTAAATACGGAGAGAGATAGACCTCTTATCATCTCCTCCAGTAGGGAGTCAGCCCTCCCAAGGAGAAACCACTAAGATAAATGATAAGTGTTCAAAAGTACTATTTTTCTTATCATTTTACTCATATTTTAGACTTAGGCTCCATATTAGTTAAGATTAGCCATTCATGTATTAATTTCATAATTAGCCATGAAGATAGGAAGTTCTAATAGGAATAAAATTATAATAAAGAATTATATTCTTTAAAGATAATTTAATTCAACTCAAACTCCTCCTCAAAGAAGGACTTTGGCCTAGCCCTATAAATATGGCAAGGAGATTTCGACAACTTGGAGGAGAGAGCATTAAGGGAAATTTAGACAAAGTCCAAGGGAGAAAGCAAGGGAATTTTCAACAAGCATCTAGGGCAAGGGATTTTTGTCAAGCTTCATCTTTTCTTCCTTGTTCGATTGGGTTCATGCTAGGGATTATTTATCTTGTGTTTCTTTGGAACCTAGCCATGAACTAAATCTACTTGGCTATGGTTATTGTGTTTTGTGGTTGTGAGAAACTATTGGTTTTGTTTAGGTAATAAGAGTTTGCACTTTTCTATTTCAAGGTTTATTCATTCTTGGTTCTTATTCTTGTTTGCGAGTGAATTGGGAGAGGATCTCGTGATTTCATCTATTTATCTAATATCGGAGAGTTAGATTCAAGAAATGAATGAATATGATCTTTATTCAATCTAATGATGGTGAAGATTAATCCGGCTTAGGAATAAGTTAAGGATTTAAACGGCTAAGAGGAGCGCAAGATTGGTTGTTGTTCACCCTTGATTCACGCAGGATGTATTATCAAGGCATGCACAAGTAGCTAGAGTTTCGACTTAGGGATAAGAAGAAACCATTGAAGAACGCTCTGTCGAACCTTGAAGATTGCTGCCCATACGCCCAAGTAGTTGCCCAACTAGTTGCCCGGGCAACCATCGATTAGTTGCCAAGGCAACCCGTTGTACAAGTTGCCACGGCAACTGAGTTGCCGATGCACTCTTTTTACCAAGACGATCAATCGGCTATCACACCTCAACTCACAATAACTTGGCCTATCTCTCTCATTTGAATTCATCTTTTCTTTTACTTTATTTGCTTTCTAGATTAGTTATTAGTTAAACTTCTATAATCCTTTATTTGTGTTTTTACTTTTTGATTGCAAGAGACTAGATTCTTGAAGTAGCACCAATCCACTGTGGAGCGATATCTTTTATACTATAACTTGCGACGTGTATACTTGCACATTTTCGTAGCACTTATTACGCGCAACAAGTTTTTTGCGCCCGTTGCGGGGATTGGCAATAGCGACTTTGTTTTTACTTTCTTGCACTTACTTTTTATTTTTATTGTTTAAAATTCAAAGGGCTAACAAACTTTGGTTTTGCATTGGTATATGACCGGGCGAGACCAACTTCACGAAATATCCCTTTGATCCAAAATCGAACGAACCTTACAAAGACTTAGGCGAAGGATAAGAGAAGCAATGGCAAATCAAGATAGCAATATGAATCAAGATATTCGAGCGGGAGGAGGAGTGATTCTTGCACGAAATAGAACTATTGAGACTATCTTGAAGAAGATCTTGATGGACTTAACCCGGGAGTTGTCGCACCTGAAATTGAAGCCGACCACTTTGAGTTGAAACCGTAATGTTTTAATATGATCAACACAATAGGTCAATTTGGCGGCTCAAAGAACTGAAGATGCGGCAACATCTGAAATCTTTCCTCGAGATTTGCAACTCGTTCAAGATACACGGAGTCACCCCGATGTCCTACGATTAAGATTATTCCCCTATTCACTTTGAGGATAGGGCGAAAGCATGGTTGAATAGCATTCTGCGGATCCATAGCATCTTGGACTGATCTTTGTCGTGATTTCCTTGCTAGATTTAATCCTACGAATTTGACTGATAAGCCGTAGAACACATTACTTCTTTTTGGCGATGATGATGAATCCATGTCACGAGGCTTGGGAGCGATATAGAGAACTTCTATACAAATGCCCCCTACACGGATTCCCGATGTGGACTCAAGTAACAATGTTTTACAACGCCGTGAATACACCAACAAGGATGATGCTAGATGCCTCGGCAAACGACATACTCTTAGATAAGTCGCCGGAAGAAGCAATGCAAATCTTAAACAGGCTGGCCAAGAATGATTGTCAATTCCCATCTACTAGAAGAGGAGGAGTTAGACGCCAAGCCACAATACATGAACTAGGATCATCAGATTCAATTTCGGCACAATTGGCCACTTTAACCAAGATGGTCCAGAACATGCAAAAACCAAACAACACACATGAAGTCAAGGTAATGGATTCTTTTTGTGAGTTATGTGGTGATAACCATAATTCTTCTGAATGTATGCGAAATCAAAATCCGGCTTCTATGTGGGAATTACAATCGAGCAATAACGTGATGTCCAATACATACAATCCAGCTTGGAAGAAGCACCGAAATTTTTCATGGAGTAATCCCAACAATGCTCTAAACCAGAACAATCAGAATGCACAAGCATCGGTATTCGAACAGAATATGCCACGGCAACAGATGCCGCAGCAACAACCGACAACATCTAGTTCTTTGGAAAATTCTCTAAATGCTTTTATGATGAAAACTAAATCTTATATGGCTGAGAATAGTAATTTCATAAAAAGAACTGATGCTTTTATTAACAGGACCGAGATGAGATTGCAAAACCAAGAGGCGACAATCAAATCATTGGAAAATCAAGTGGGACAGTTTGCTCAAAATCTGAATACTAGACCACAAGGAGGTTTACCTAGCGATACTGAAGTCCCAAGAGGAACTGGCCATGAGCAATGTAAGGCAATCACCACCAGAAGTGGCCAACAACTTAGAGAGGTTCAAACCCGCTCGTCAAACAAAACTCCACAAAAAGATTAAGACGAACCTAGCGGCAGAGCCTCAGATGCTGAACCAGGAATTGTCGCGACAGCGGCAATAAGCATGCCTCGGAAACCGACGATGCCTCGGCAACTTGCGATAAGCATGCCTCGGCAACCCCAGTTGATAATGCCTCGGTAACTCCAGATGTCCCGGCAATGCCGTCAATCAGGTTTCAAACCAATGAAAGGATTGAAGATATCCGACTTCCACCACCATTCCCACAAAGGTTGAAGCGAAAAAAAGCAAGAGTATCAATTCAAGAAGTTTCTTGATATCCTAAAGTAAGTCCACATCAACTTGCCATTGGTGGAAGCAATTGAACAAATGCCAAACTATGCCAAGTTTCTTAAAGACATTGTGTCCAAAAGAAGAAGGCTAGGAGAGTTTGAAACAGATTGCCGCGATAGAGGATGCATGGCAATGTTGCTGTCGTATGCCACCCAAGTTGAAGGATCCCGAAGTTTCACAATACCATGTTCCATTGGAAATCACTATGTCGGGAAAGCATTATGCGACCTTGGGGCTAGCATAAACTTGATGCCTAAATCGGTTTTCGAAAACTAGGAATCGGAAGGCAAGACCTACAATCATCATGCTGCAGCTAGCCGACAGATCCTATGTGCATCCAGAGGGAAAAATCGAGGACATACTTGGTAAAAGTTGATAAATTTATTTTTTCCGCGACTTTATTGTTTTGGATTGTGAAGCGGATGAGCATGCACCCATCATTCTCGGGAGACCATTCCTAGCAAACAGGAGAACCTTGATTGATGTTGAAAAGGAGAACTCACAATGAGGGTGAATGACCAACAGGTCAAACTAAATGTGTTCCCTACACTAAGGCATGCCGATGATCCGAAAGAATGCCAACTACTTCATGCAACGGCAGAGTTTAACCGATGAGGAATTTAGTTGCCTCGGCAACTACATTGCCAATCAAGAGGAACCTGAGGAGTATGAAGAACCGGTCGATGAGGAACATCCAGAAGAGGCAAATTGGCTAGTCAATCGACCAGGTACATACTTTGAACCACTGGACTACTCAGGTAAGGAAGGTAAACTCGAAAAACCCTCTATTGAACATCCACCAATTCTTGAGTTGAAACAATTTCCAGAGCAACTAAAATATGTATACTTAGGGACAGATAATACATTGCCTGTAATTATTTCTTCTAAGTTACAGCCTGAGCAGGAAAAGAAGCTGATCAAGATGTTGAAGCTACACAAAAAGGCAATAGGGTGGACAATTACCGACTTGAAGGGAATTAACCTGGCGGTGTGCATGCACAAGATCTTGTTGGAAGATGATCACAAACCTTCAATTGAGGCCCAGAGGAGACTGAATCATGCCATGAAAGGGGTTGCAATGAAAGAAATCATCAAGTGGCTTGCCGCCGGCATTATATACCCTATCTCTGATAGTACGTGGGTAAGTCCGGTACAATGTGTACCGAAAAAGGGAGGTATAACAGTGGTAAGCAATGAAAATAATGAACTTATCCCAACCAGGACTGTGACCGGTTGGAGGGTTTGTATGGACTATCGAAAGCTAAACAAAGCCACTAGGAAAGATCACTTCCCATTACCCTTTATTGATCAAATGCTTGACCGTCCAGGTAAACCCTTTTATTGTTTTCTTGATGGTTATTCAGGCTACAATCAGATTGCCATAGCACCAGAAGATCAAGAAAAGACAACCTTCACATGCCCATACGGTACTTATGCCTTCCGAATGATGCCGTTCGGATTGTGTAACGCCCCGGCAACCTTCCAAAGATGCATGATGGCACTCTTTTTAGACATGGTCAAAGACTTCCTTGAGATCTTCATGGATGATTTTTCGGTTTTTGGTAATGACTTTGACGGCTGTCTCGGCAATTTAGAGAGGGTGTTGGCAAGATGCGAAGAAACGGATTTAGTCCTCAATTGGGAGAAATGCCACTTTATGGTAGATGAAGGAATAGTGCTTGGCCACAAGATTTCATCCAAGAGAATTGAAGTAGACAAAGCCAAGGTGGACGTGATCGAGAGATTACCCCCACCAAATTCGGTTTAAGGAATTCGAAGTTTCCTCGGACATGCGAGTTTTTACAGAGGTTTCATTCATAATTTTTCTAAAATCACTAAACCCTTGTTTAATCTGCTTGAACAGGATAAAGTCTTGATTTTGATGATTCTTGCACTCAAGCATTGAAACCCTAAAGAAAAAAGCACCTCGGCACCCATTGTCGTTCCACCAGATTGGGCGCTACCTTTTGAGCTCATGTGTGATGCAAGTGATTTCGCGATAGGAGGAGCAGTCCTAGGCCAACGCACAGTAAGACCTTCCATGTGATATACTACGCTAGTAAAACTCTTAATGGTGCTCAAGCGAATTACACAACAACGGAGAAAGAGTTACTAGCTGTAGTTTTCGCATTTGACAAGTTTCGATCCTATTTAATTGGTACAAAGGTAATTGTTCATACGGACCATTCGGCAATCAAATACTTATTTGCTAAAAAGGATGCTAAACCTCGTTTGATTCGTTGGATATTACTTTTACAAGAATTTGATATTGAAATTTAGGACAGGAAAGGAACAGAAAATCAAGTGGCCGATCACTTATCACGTTTGGAACGCAATAGGGAGGAGGACGCAGATCTAGAGATATGCGATGCATTCCCGGATGAACAAATTTTAGTTGCCTCGGTAACCCTTGATGCCTCGGCAACCATGGATGCACACGCCTCGGCAACTCTCGATGCTGCAGCAACCTTTGACGCACACGCCTCGGCAATTTTGGAAGCAGTCGCCACGGCAGCACATGCCTCGGCAATACCCTGGTACGCGGATTTAGTTAACTTCCTTGTTTGTGGTATTCTTCCTTATGGCATTACTCACCAAGGGAAGAAGCGGTTCCGCCATGATGCTAAGCATTACTTTTGGGACGAGCCTCTTTTGTTTAAACAATGTACAGATCAGGTTATACGCCGATGTGTCCCTGAAGAAGAGCAACATAATGTACTCCGGCAATGCCATTCTTCACCCTATGGAGGACATTTTGGAGGAACTCGTACCGCGGCCAAAGTTTTGCAATCCGGTTTGTATTGGCCAACATTGTACAAAGATGCCCAAGACTTTTACAAGCAATGTGATCGTTGCGGAGGGGGCGGGCAATATCTCTAGACGACATGAGATGCCACTCCAGAACATCATCGAGGTGGAATTGTTCGATGTGTGGGGGATCGATTTTATGGGATATTTCCCATCTTCATTCGGAAACCTCTACATTCTACTTGTCGTCGACTACGTTTCTAAATGGGTTGAGGCAGCTGCAGTTCCCAACAACGATTCCAAGACCGTGCAATGATTCTTGCAGAAAACATATTTACACGGTTTGGGATGCCAAGAGCAATTATCAGTGACGAAGGCAAGCATTTTGACAGCAGACTAATTGCCAAGATGTTGCAACGCTTCGCCATATCACACAAGATCGCCACGGTATATCACCCACAAACCAACGGGTAAGCAGAAATTTCCAACCGGGAGTTGAAGGGAATACTCGAGAAAGTCGTAAATTCCTCAAGGAAGGATTGGTCATTAAGACTAGATGACGCACTTTGGGCATATCGCACTGCATTCAAAACACCCTTAGGTATGTCCCCCTTCCGACTTGTCTATGGTAAAACATGTCATCTACCGGTGGAAATCGAGCACAAGGCGTACTGGGCAATCAATATCGTGAATATGGATTGGGAAAGTGCCGGACAAAAGAGCTTGATGGATCTCAACAAGATAGAAGAATTTCGTGCACTCGCCTATAACAATGCACGAATCTACAAGGAGAAAACAAAGCGATGGCACGACAAGAAACTATTGCCACGGCAATTCACGCCCGAGGCAACTAGTTCTCCTATTCAATTCTAGGCTAAAACTTTTCCCGGGAAAGCTGAAATCAAGATGGTCGGGACCATTTGAAGTCATCAAACCATTCTCCCATGGCGCCGTGATAATCAAGTCCATCTCTGACAACCATGAATTCAAAGTTAATGGACAAAGATTGAAGCACTACAATGGTGCCCATGTGGAACGTAACAAGGAAGTGGTCAACTTAGGAGATGCATGAGCATGCTCTCCCTTTTGATATTTTTATTTTTATTTATTTTTATTTTTATTTTTATTTTTCGATTATTTAATTATTTTATTTTTTCCGATTTTTTTATTTTTCCGATTATTAGTAGTTTTAGGATAGATTTTTTTTATTCAAATTTAAGAATCCTATTACACATCTTTATTTTTTTTCTTTATTAGTTTATTTTTAATTTTAATCCTTATTTGATTTGTTTTTGAATTGTAGGAAAAGAAGTTCAAGAGAAAGAAGGAATTATAAACCAAGTAGGAAAACATCTTCAACAAGGAAACTAATGGGCTCAATCTAAGGCTTATATAAAGCCTCCAATTCATCCTAACCAAAACCCCCTTGTCGACAACTCCTACAAAACCCTAACCCCTTTTTCGTTTCCCCCCAATCCCACCCACCTATCTTTTCTATAAAACCCATCACCCTTAACCTATTCCTACTTTCTATCTTGCAACTTTTTAGTTTCTTTTCTTTTCTTAGTTTTTACTCACAACCAAAATCATCCATGACATCCAAGATTAAACTTTTAGTTCATCCAAGTTCCTCCAAAGAACCAAGATACAAGAAGTTTGCTACACCGGTGGTTCAAGAAAGATTTCAATCCAAGTTTGAAAGCTGGAAGATTCATGAAGAACAAGGCTTTGAATACTCCAACTCTCATCAAGATTTCGGCCTTGAACCATTCATCTTCAAGAGGATTGCACATCAAAAGTGGCAAATCTTTTGCCATCAACCGGAACCGGGTAACATCTCATGGGTAAGAGAATTCTATGCTCACTCACCTAACCCGAAAAATCCTTATGTTTTTGTTCGTGACAAGGCCATACTTATAAGTCCCGAAAGCATCAACACCTTTTACGGACTTTACATTGAGAAGGACGAGCATCAAGCCTTCGTTGACCAAATCAATCCCAAGCAACTCGACAAGGTGCTTCAAGAACTCACTCAACCGGGAACTCATTGGAACGCGACGGTAAATACAAGGGCACGGTAAATCGCCTTGGCTTAAACCCGAGGCAAAACTATGGAATAAGTTTGTTAAAACTTTTTAATGCCCTCCACACACAATACTACTGTTGATATACCACGTCTTTTGCTCATACATTCTATTTTGCATAATCGCATCATTAACATTGGAAAAATTATTTGTGATGAGATTTTTGTATGCAGCTCAAAAGATAAAGGTTCTCTTTTCTTCCCTTGCTTAATTTCTAACCTTTGCAAGGAGATGCATGTCCCGAGTGAGTCCACCGATGAAAAGGCCCTACCCAAGTCTGGTTGGAATCAAGCACTAATCCGAAAGCTAATAGAAGAGGCACCGGAGATTCTTCAAGGCTTCCATTGTCACGGCAACTCCTGCGCGCGGGCAATCCCTAATACCCAAGCACCTAACGCTAGGGCAACTCGGCCATTAATCCCGGGACACTTTGAAGCACTTTTGCACCCATTGGCAAGCCGCCTAAGGCAAATTGAAGATCGGCAACTAATGTTCATGCGGTACATGAAGGAGCACAACAATGCCATCACCCAAGTCATCCTAGAAAAGCATCCGGACAATCGCATGTCGTTCCCAATCTTTCCCGCCGAGATCCTTGCCCCGGCAACCAATGAAGCAATCGCCACGGCAACCAAGGAAGCTGACGCCACGACAACCAACCCTGAAGATGCCACGTCAACCAGAGCTAAAGACATCCCGGCAACCACTGTAAAAGCCAAAGGTAAAGCACCTATGCCCGAATCAACTCCTACGGAATCATTTTCTGATTTTTCAGATTCGAACGAGTCCTCCATTGAACCAATAAAGACCGCACCAATTGAATCCTCCAAGTGAAAAGCCATTGACATTGATGAAGAGGATGATGAGGACAACCCCGTACGAGGATCGATTCCACCACAGGCAACAAGAAAACAACCATCGCGTTCAAGCAAGAGAATCAAGACACCGACTAGAAGGAAACTAATCATCTACGATGATGAACTCTCGGAGTAAGTCTTCGTATGCATTTTTATTTTTATTTTTATTTTTATGTTTTCTCGTTATTTTATGCATGCATTGAGGACAATGCCTCACTCGAGTTTGGGGGGGATTGTTATTAGTAGTTACCATGTTTAGTTTCATTCATCTTAAAGTATTACATTTAGGATACATAAATTGCTTGCCATGCCTTTAATTGGAACAAGAATTGCTTAGATTTGATGAATATTCGATGATGACTTTGCCAATGCACTTAATTGATAGAATTTTTATTCTAGGATAACTATGGAAAAACTTAGAATTTTACTATGATGCTAATTTTGATGAAACACTGTTGTGGTTTGATTGATTTAAGGAATTCTAGTAAACTTAGGTTGATAATTAACAAATTGGGGGATTAGAATAAAATTTGGATGAATGTTAGAGGTGGCCGAAATTGGCTCTAGCATGTGCTAAAAAAATTGATCACTAGCCGAAACTGGCTCTAGGATGTGTTAAAAAAAATTTTAACTAGAGGTGCCCGAAACCGGCTCTAGTCGATTAAATTAACTTAAGAAAACTAAAAACAAAACACTAGAGGTGCCCAAAACTGGCTCTAGTTAAAACATGTTAAAAAGAACCCAATGAAGTAATTTGAAAACCTCTTGTTTGCATAGAATACGAAAAATCAACTTGCACACAACTCCGCACACACTCACAAGCATTATAGTTTGATTCCGAGTAACTCCTAAGTTTTCCGAAAAATAAAAAGCCAATCATACTTTGTGCCCCGGTTCAGAGAATTGAAATCAAGTTCAAAGCTAAGTTTGTGAAAAATGAAGTCTTGGCAAGTAATTATGAGTTTGCATTGCTTGAGGACAAGCAATAGTTCGAGTTTGGGGGTATGATAAGTGTTCAAAAGTACTATTTTTCTTACCCTTTTTACTCATATTATTGTTAGACTTAGGCTCATATTAGTTGCATAATTAGCCATTCATGCATTAATCCATGTTTCCTTCCATTGTTGAGCTTGATTACATAACTTGGTAGTTTTTGTGGAAAAGATGCTGCTTTGTGTGTGTATGTGCAGGATCACTTGCCAAAGCAATGCCGAGCTAGTTGCCAGGGCAATGCATGAAGGATATGCCGAGCTAGTTGCCAGGGCAATGCATGAAGGAGACGCCGAGCCAGTTGCCATGGCAATTGTCGACAAAGAGAAAATGCAATAGGGATGTCGAAATTAATGACTATACAAGCCCAAGATGACATGGAGCAAGGCCCAAGCCCAAAGGAATTTGATTGTCATGCAGAGATTAAAGAAGAATTAAATTCCAAGAAGATAGGAGAAGTTCTAATAGGAATAAAATTATAATAAAGAATTATATTCTTTAAAGATAATTTAATTCCAACTCAAACTCCTCCTCAAAGAAGGACTTTGGCCTAGCCCTATAAATAGCAAGGAGATTTCGACAACTTGGAGGAGAGAGCATTAAGGGAGATTTTGACAAGTCCAAGGGAGAAAGCAAGGGGAATTTTCGACAAGCATCTAGGGCAAGGGATTTTCGACAAGCTTCATCTTTTCTTCCTTGTTCGATTGGGTTCATGCTAGGGATTATTTATCTTGTGTTTCTTTGGAACCTAGCCATGAACTAAATCTACTTGGCTATGGTTATTGTGTTTTGTGGTTGTGAGAAACTATTGGTTTTTGTTTAGGTAATAAGAGTTTTCACTTTTCTATTTCAAGTTTTATTCATTCTTGGTTCTTATTCTTGTTTGCGAGTGAATTGGGAGAGGATCTCGTGATTTCATCTATTTATCTAATATCGGGAGAGTTAGATTCAAGAAACGAATGAATATGATCTTTATTCAATCTAATGATGGTGAAGATTAATCCGGCTTAGGAATAAGTTAAGGATTTAAACGGCTAAGAGGAGCGCAAGATTGGTTGTTGTTCACCCTTGATTCACGCAGGGATGTATTATCAAGCCATGCACAAGTAGCTAGAGTTTCGACTTAGGGATAAGAAGAAACCATTGAAGAACGCTCTGCCGAACCTTGAAGATTGCTGCCCAGACGCCCAAGTAGTTGCCCAACTAGTTGCCCAGGAAACCATCGATTAGTTGCCAAGGCAACCCCGTTGTGCAAGTTGCCATGGCAACTGAGTTGCCCGTGCACTCTTTTACCAAGACGATCCAATCGGCTATCACACCTCAACTCACGATAACCTGGCCTATCTCTCTCATTTGAATTCATCTTTTCTTTTACTTTATTTGCTTTCTAGATTAGTTATTAGTTAAAATTCTATAATCCTTTATTTGTGTTTTTACTTTTTACAGTGCAAGAGACTAGATTCTTGAAGTAGCACCAATCCCTGTGGAGACGATATCTTTTATACTATAACTTGCGACGTGTATACTTGCACATTTGCGTAGCACTTATTACGCGCAACAATAAATCCCAAGATCATCATCTCAGCACCATCCCCATTCCCATTAAAGGATATGCGGCAAACTCCCTAGAACTATGCTGTAAATGTGACCACACCAGAAAAGCCAGAATCTGGTGAGGTAAAAGAGCTTACACTAAAAGACGAGCAAAGCTGGAGTGATGTGAATGTTGGTGAGGTGGGCCATTTCATGAGGAGCGGCAGATGTTACTCCTCTGAGACCTTGAGGGCTGCCGAAGCGGCCAAAGATAAAGGCAAGGATACATCAGTTACCCCCGCGCAGATATTTGGTGAAGAACCTCTTCCAAAGATAAATGAGCCGGTAACCGAGGCTCAGGCCAAAGAATTTCTAAAGTTCCTAAGACATAACGAGTACAGCGTAGTGGAACAACTACGAAAGCAACCGGCTAGGATCACAGTGCTGGAGTTACTCTTGAGTTCAGAAAAACACCGTGAGGCACTATTAAAAGTACTAAACTAGACTTTTGTGCCCAGGACATTTCTATGGCAAAACTGGACACGATAGTGGATCATATCACTACCTATAACCATATAACATTCAGTGATGACGAGATCCCCGAGGGCGGAATGGGGTCCACCAAAGCTCTTAACATCATAACCCACTGCAAAGGGTATGTGGTACCGAGGGTACTGATTGACAACGGGTCAGCACTGAACGTGCTGCCTATGGTGACTTTGCATAAACTACCAATAGATGGTTCTCACCTAAAGCCCTGCCATAACTCCGTGAGAGCCTTTGACGGCACACAAAGAGGAACAATGGGAAAAATCGAGGTGCCTCTATTGATCGGGCCGACTGAGTACGTGATCACTTTTGTGGTCATGGACATAAAACCATCTTACAACTTCTTATTGGGAAGGCCATGGATCCACTCCGCAGGAGTTGTCCCCTCATCATTACATCAGAAATTAAATTTCGTAATCGAAGGCAAATTGGTCACAGTGGAGGCCGAGCAGGAAATTATTGCTTCAGTGATGTTAGATGCCCCCTACATTCAAAATAACGAGGATGCTGCAGAATGCTCTTTTCGAGCATTAGAGCTAGTGAATGCCACCTTCTTCACGGAGGGAAGTCGGATCCCCTATCCCATGTTATCTAATTGTACCAAGATGACCGTCACCGAAACTTTGGGCCGAGGAGCCAAAGCAGGAAGAGGGTTGGGGAAGAGATTGCAAGGGAGCCTACGAGCCAAAAATATGATAACCAAGAAGGACCGTTTTGGGCTGGGTTACAAACCAAGTGTCCAACAGAGAAAAAAAGAATACAAGAGAAAAGAAGAACAAAGAAAAGCCAGATTTAAAGGAGAAGACATTCCATGGAGACCAATGTCCTTCCCTAGTTTGAAAACCACTTTTGTCTCCGGAGGATTCTACCAACCAGGACAAGAGGTTGAAGAGGAAATTAAGGAAAATGACGTACTCAACAAGGATGAAATGTTTAATGAATCACTTGAAGGGATGTCCATCAACATGATAGCTGGAAAGGGCCAAGTCAGCAAAATGTTGACCAACATCCGCCCCTGCCATCCCGGGGAAACTCTTGATAACTGGAGCCGCATTATTCTACCTGTGGTTTTTAGGACTAGATCGGAGTAATGTTCTGAATCAACTTTTTGTTTTTGCCCATAAACAATGGGGATTTCTTGTATAGGGCACCTATGTTAACTTTTTGTTGAAATGAAAATATCTTCCCCGTTTTCTTAAATGACAAACATTTCATTTATTTCATTCATTCATTCTTCATATTCATTCACTTCATATAAAGCCATTCTCTTCCCAATACAATTCATTCTCATTTAATGCAGGTATCTCATGATTGACTGTATGAATGATACCAGATCCAATCTTGGAGTAAATTTTGAATGCCCCGAGATCTCAAAGGGAATTGGGGAAGAAGATGGTGAGATAGAATGTGAGGTCCCTGTAGAGTTGAGGAGAATGGTGGCCAACGAAGAAAGGAAAATCATGCCCCACCAAGAAGAAACAGAAGTTGTAAACTTGGGGACTGAAGAAGAGAGAAAAGAAGTAAAAATAGGGACAACGTTTTCCTCGAAAACCAGACACGAACTAATAACCCTACTCCAGGAATTTAAGGATATTTTCGCCTGGACTTATCAAGATATGCCAGGTTTAAATACTGACATAGTGGTGCACAAACTGCCAACAAAGCTGGAGTGCAAACCAATACAGCAAAAACTCCAGAGAATGAGACCAGACATGTTAAAGATCAGAGAAGAGGTAAAAAAACAGTTTGATGCTGGTTTCTTGGAGGTAGCCAAATACCCCGAATGGGTTACAAACATCATACCAGTATCGAAGAAGGACGGGAAAGTCTGTATGTGTGTAGATTATAGGGATCTAAACCGAGCCAGCCCTAAAGACAACTTCCCCCTGCCACATATTGACACGCTGGTTGACAACACTACGGGACACTCATGGTTTTCATTCATGGACGGCTTTTTAGGGTACAACCAGATAAAGATAGACTCTAACGACATGGAGAAAACCACATTCATAACCATGTAGGGCGCTTTTTGCTACCGGGTGATGCCTTTCGGGCTCAAGAACTCAGGGGCAACTTACCAAAGAGCAATGTTGACTCTTTTCCATGACATGATGCACAAAAAAATAGAGGTATACATGGACGACATGATCGCCAAGTCCCGAACAGAGGAGGAGCACCTACAGAACTTAAGAAAACTATTTTAGAGACTACGGAAATACTAGCTGAGGCTTAACCCTGCCAAATGCACCTTCGTCGTTACTTCTGGAAAACTCCTGGGTTCGTGGTAAGCAGAAGAGGGATTGAGATCGATCCAGATAAAGTGAAAGCCATCCAGGATCTCTCACCACCCCACACTCAGAAGGAAGTTCGTGGTTTCCTGGGGAGGTTGAATTATATCTCTCGTTTCATTTCCCAATTAACTGATCGATGTGACCCAGTCTTCAGACTTCTTAGAAAGAATAGTCCCGGTGTATGGGATGAGAAATGTCAAGGAGCCCTAGAAAAGATCAAAAGGTACTTGACAAATGCTCTGATTTTAGTCGCGCCAGTACCAAACAGGCCGTTAATTCTCTACCTGACAGTTTTTGAGAATTCAATGGGGTGTGTATTGGGGCAACACGATGAGTCAGGGAAAAGGGAGCAAGCCATCTATTACCTAAGCAGAAAGTTCAATGATTGTGAAACGCGGTACCCGCCAGTTCAGAAGCTGCGTTGTGCTTTGGTTTGGGCTACCAAGAGGCTTAGGCAGTATATGTTGTACCATACTACTTGGTTGATATCCAAGCTAGACCCTTTGAAGTTCTTAATGGAAGCACCAGTACTAACGAGAAGGATAGCCCACTGATAGATGCTCTTATCCAAATTTGACATTGTATACGTGAGCCAGAAAGCCGTAAAGGGAAGCGCCGTAGCAGATTTCCTAGCTAGTCGTACTTCGGATGATTATGAGGCGTTGAACTTTAATTTCCCGGATGAAGAATTGATGTGCATTACAACCGATGAAGAGGTTTCAGACGATAACTCATGGAAGCTTTACTTTGATGGGGCCTCTAATGCCCTCGGACATGGGATAGGGGCCGTGCTAATTTCCCCCGAGAATGTCTATTATCCCTTCACCAGCAGATTAGAATTCTTCTGCACCAACAATATTGTTGAATACGAAACCTGCGTTATGGGACTAAACTCAGCTATTGAAAGAAAGATTAAGGAACTTCGAGTATTCAGAGATTCATCCTTAGTGATTTACCAGTTGCGTGGGGAATGGGAAACCAGGGACCCGAAGTTGGTCAAATATTATGAATTGATTCAAGATCTCACCAAGGAGTTCAAAAAGGTCAGCTTCAATTACCTTCCCAGAGAAGAAAATCAGATGGCAGATGCCTTGACAACCCTGGCTTCCATGTTTAAAACGAACACTGGGCAGAAATGAAGCCCATTAAGATGCAGACTTTTGAAAGGCCTGCTCATTGTTGTAATGTGCAGGAAAAGATTGATGGAAACCCATGGTACTATGACATCTTGCAATATGTCAAGCTTCAAAAGTATCCCGAAGGGGCAAGTGACAATGATAGAAAAACACTCAGAAAAATGGCGACATTATATGTCCTAGATGGGGAGATCCTATATAAAAGAGGCCATGATCAGACATTGTTGAGATGTGTGTATGCCCGAGAGGCAAAGGAGATTTTAGCCGAGGTGCACAACGGTCTATGTGGGACGTACACCAACGGGCTGTCTATAGCCCGAAAAATTATGAGATATGGCTATTTCTGGTCGACCATGGAGGGAGATTGTATCGATTACGCCAGGAAATGCCACAAATGCCAAATTTATGCGGACAAGATTCACGCTCCCCCATCACCTTTACACACCATGAATTCTCCGTGGCCTTTTGTAGCATGGGGCATGGACGTCATCGGACAGATTCACCCGAAGGCTTCCAACGAACACCGTTTTATTTTAGTCGCTATAGACTATTTCACTAAATGGGTGGAGGCAGTGTCTTACGCCAACATCACAAGAACCACAGTATGTAAATTCCTAAAGAAGGAGATCATTTGTCGATACGGTCTGCCAGAAAGGGTCATCACCAATAATGCTTCCAATTTGAATAACAAAATGGTGACGAACGTGTGCAACCAATTCAAGATAACACATCACAATTCCACAGTCTATCGTCTTAAAATGAATAGGGCAGTGGAAGCAGCAAACAAGAACATAAAGAAGATCATAGCGAAGACGACGAATACCTACAGGGATTGGTATGAACAACTGCCATTTGCCCTTTTCGCCTATAGGACGTCCATTCGCACGTCGACAGGGGCAACACCCTATTCCTTGGTGTATGGTACCGAAGCAGTACTCCCCATTGAGGTGGAGATTCCGTCACTCTAGGTCTTAAATGAAGTAAAATTGGAAGAATCCGAATGGGTGCAAGCCAGTATCGACCAGCTAAATCTCATTGAAGAAAATAGACTAAAGGCCATTTGCCATGACCAAATGTACCAAAAACGAATGATGCGGGCATACAACAAAAAGGAGCGCCCAAGAGAATTCAAGTAGGGGGATCTGGTGCTCAAGAAAATCCTCCCAATTCAGAAAGATTCTCGAGGAAAGTGGATGCCCAACTGGGAAGGGCCATACGTGGTAAAAAAGGCCTTTTCAGGAGGAGCCTTAATCTTAACGGAAATTGATGGGAACGAGCTAAAAAGCCCCATAAATTCTGATGCTATTAAGAAATACTACGTTTAAAAAAATGGAGAGCTCAGGGCGAAAACCCAAAACAGGGCGTCTTGAAGCAAAGGAAGGATCCGAGTCGAAAACCCGTAAATGGCGGCTCGGATAAATTGAGAGGTTGGATATCCGGAAAGAAGGGTCATCCCCATGAACCATGTGAAGAGGGAGCTTTAAACAAGGATTCTACGATGGTTGACAGGATCATGTATCATTCATACTGAAGATAATGAGGGGTCTTGTATTTCATGTTTGGCTTTTCCTTTTCCTCATGTGTGTCAGGACTCTCTTAGAGTTGTTTCGAACCCTTAATCGTAATAAAATCATATTTTTGAGCATCCATTCCCTGTCTTCTTGTTAATATCATGCAAATAAGCTAACATAGGCTTATGATAAACGAGAGATTTCTGGGCATTACTGTGATCTAACCTTAAAGATGCAGGCAATTAGAAAACAATGTTAACCTTGCCCTCTAACTGCTTACATAATGTCTGTTGATAGGGCAGGCAGAAGGCTTCAAGCACTAGGGCAGGATGACCAATGGCGCACACCCTGTTTGTTTAAGAGAAAGCATTCGAGACAACGAGAGAGATCTCCCAGGTGAAAACCCAGAAGGGCACCTCGAAAAAAAAGGGACAAAATAAACAAACAAAAAATAAAAAGGAAAAAGACAAAAAAAACAAAAAACAAAAAAGAAGGAAAGAAAAGAGAAAGTAGGAAAAGGAAAGAAAAACAAGAAACCTCTAAAGCGAAAACCAGAAAGGGCACTTTAGAACCCCGAATTAGAAATTCAAAAAAAAAAGAGAAAGTTGGAATGGTTGAACCCGACAGTGAAATGGGGTATCGCTGCCAGAAGAAAAAGGAGAAAGCAAGCAACATAAGGTCGAGATTGGCCGAAGACTAAAGCAGGCCCACTAAGATATTGACACTCGTGCATCATGGATGGTTAGACATCCCCAGGATTAGGAGCATGTTAATTCATTTGTCATAGCATTTTGTCTTATTTTAGACATGTATCTACAGATTCAAAGAGACATCGGTAGCCATCCTAGTGTGAATCCCAAATGTGAAGATAAAGGTTCTATATAGGAAGGGCCTATATTTCCAAGCGCCTGCAGCGAGAGGTTCTATATAGGAAGAATCCGCCGCTCCAGGGTTCCAGGAGCTGAAAGTTATGTATAGGAAGGGCTCGCAGCTCCGGGGTAAAGACTAGCAGTTCTATATAGGAAGAGCTTCCAGCCGAAAGAATTCACCCATCACACATAAGGTTTTATGTAGGGAAAACCTGTTGCATTAAAAGCGAAGAGTCCTATATAGGAAGGGCTCCGAGCTTTACTGTCTTAGAGTGAGAGATTTTATATAGGAATAACTCATAGCTCTGAGATTTCAGAAGCTAAAAGTTCTATATAGGAAGGATTGGTGGCTCCCAGGTTTGAAGACTATCAGTTCTATACAGGAGGAACTCCCAGACAGAAGAACCCATCCGTGGCACAGAAGGTTTTATGTAGGAAAAACCAGTCGCGTTGAAGGCAAAGAGTTCTATATAGGAAGGACTCCAAGCCTTACTGTCTCAGAGTGAAAATTTCTATATAGGAGGGACTCATAACTTGAGGCTTCACAGTGAAGGGTTCCATATATGAAGAGCCTGTAGCTCCAAGATCGGAGGGGGAAGAAGTTATATAGAAAGGACTTACGAGCCCGAAGATTCAGCCGAGGAAAAGCAGAGAGTTCCAGAAGAACACGTGTTTCCAAAGCTACAAACAGGGAAGTCGGATAAAAATGAGTGCTTATAAATCTTTGCTTTGTTCCCGTTCTACGGGAACAAGCAAAGAGGGGCAACTGTAATCACTTATTTTTATCCGTTGTATAAATATTGTATTAATATATGTTAGTTTAATAATTAACGTATTATTATTGCATGTATACATATCACATTATGTGTCTGTTATATATGTGTGATTAATTTACGATGTATACGACTGCATGCATGTTATACGTACTAGGGGTGTATATGTTAATATTTATAGTCTATGGATGTCATATGTGTGTTTATATTTTATGTGTACATTGCATATGTGTGGGTATTCATGGTAATTATACGTATAGCTATATGCATATGTGACGGTATGTCATATTAACTAAGGATTGCGTATTAATGTTTGCATGTTACGTATATATATACTCGTATGTCGTACGTACATCGTATGTATAGGCCTGTATTATTATTACTATTATTAATATTATTAGTAGGGTTGGGCTAAATTAAATACAAATAAATGGATATATTAGAACCTTGACAAATTAAATGTCCAAGCCCTCTATTACAAATCAAAACCCAAAATTAAAATTTACAAAGCCCATTTTTTGCCTGAATCAGATTAAGCTAACCCTAATCATCATTCTTCCTTGCGTAGCCTAATCTGAGCCGTTGGATCAGATTTTGATCCAATGGCCCTGATCGAAAAGGGAGAACCTTCTAGAGGGCGCGTGCGACTCACTCACGGGGCTGCTGGACTTCCACGCGCGCGTGGCTTGCACACACCGACTCCTCAGATATCAAGATGCCACGTGGCTTCATCCCGGGCATTCCCACCGATTTCTAGATTGCATCAGAATGGTCTCTTTCTCGTGCAAATCCACCCGTTGGACCAAATCTGATCCAATGGCCCTGGGAGCTTCTGGCAGAACTGTCACCACCACGCCATCCCACCATGCCGGTCGTACCAACCATCGCGCTTAGAGATCACCGAAGACAAGGAAAATCAGATCTTTTGTCAGTATCAAATCAACCCAAAAATATGTATTTGACAGATTTTCTACCAAACCAAAAAAAGGGGATATATGTATGAAACAAGAAATCTGTAAAAGGGGAGTTCAGTTGTAATCAGTTATCAAAAAAAACACAAAGTTTCAGTGGTAACCTCTCTTTCTTTTTCTTACTCCCTGGCATGCATGTGCAATAAAAAATAAGAAGCGATAAAGGAAGGGGGATGAGTGGATAGGATCTTTACTCTAGTCGTCAGTGGGTCTCCCCTCGCCAGTAATAAGCCGCATCAGTTTCTCAAAAACTGAACAAGGTGAACTGAAAAGGGGGAGAGATCCCTTTTGGTCTCGGTTTTGTAGAAAAAATGGTTTTCATCCTCGTATTTTCTTAGATCTAGAAAAAATGAGAGTCTTTTCTGGGAATCTAAGTTGTGATTTGAGTTTGGGTTGAAGCAAGGGTTGTTCTGGTGGTTTTTTAGGTTCGCCAGCCGCCGACTAGCGGCAGCCGGCGGCAAAAAGGACGGCGGATGGTCACCGGTTTTTGGGTTCGTTAAGGGTTTGAGATTGGTTTTCTGAGAGAAAATGAGAGAGTGGGGTGAGATGTTATCCTAAGACTCAAAAAATGGGGAAAAAAAGAGGGGAGGCCGGTTGGGGGTGTTTATAGACGAGTTTAAAAAATGGCCTAATTACTCATTAAACCATCCCGCGTTTTGGTATTTTTCAAAACGAGTCTGCTCCTTGGTATAATCACAACCGCAGTCCCCTTCTTTTTTTGAAACCTTTCAATTCAGCCCTCAAATAAACTGAATTCAGATTCTAAATGGCAAAATTACCTCACCAGTCCCACCGCGTTTTTGAAATTTTCACTCCGAGCCTGCCCCTTGGTCTAATTACAGATTTAGTCCTTTTAGGTTCCGTTTGATTTGTAATTTCGTCCCTAAATCGCATTTTATTACCTTTTAATTTCTGTTTCCTGTTTTCATTTTTTTTATTTCAATCATGTTCCATATTTAAATATTCATGTTTATTTATTATGATCGTATATGTTGATGTAGCCCTTTTGCATTCTCACGTGTTTCTTGTACATGTTTCGTATTCTCATGTTTATATATATATGTGTTTAGTTTATGGTGATTATGTATTTTTATACGTTTGTTCGGTCATTCGTATCATACATGTTCGATTGATATTTTAGTTGGCTCGTACACGACATGTTTTGTATTTTAGCATGTATTGTATGTTCTCTTTGCTTTTAGGTTACGTGTTAGTATGTTTTCTTTGTCATGTATAATACCATGTTTCTATTTTCGTATGTAGATTATGTCGCAAACTATGTGCTAGGTATTAGTTTCTCTATTAGTATGTTGTTCTGATTTGTGAAATTGAAATCATAATATATTTATGTTTTGCATATGTTACAATGTGTTTTATTTTTAATACGCGTGTATTCTTGAAATATGTGTTTTTGTTCCCACATGTTTTTATTCATGCCTTGTTATTATGATGTGCTATGTTCGTGTTATTTATCATGTTTATTTACTTTTGTGTCACCCATTTTTTATTATTATTTATTTTGTCCTTTACCATGTCAATGCGAATGTATATTTCCAAGTTATTTCCCTAAGGTTGCATAATGGAATATAAATTGTCAATGCGGTGCCCTTTTATCCGAGCGTAAACGGGGCCAGTATCAGGCGTAGTGATAGTGGTTGGGCGTTTACTCTCGGATAACGGGGCCTTTAAAATTTATTCGCAATTATAACCGAATTTTAAATTAATCGTCACTTTAATCCGGAAAGTTTAATATTAATAAAGCGGTAATTATTAAAGTACCAATTTTGGGCGGTGTGGGGGTGCTAATCCTTCCCCATCCGTAACCGACTCCCGAACTCAAAGTTTTTGAATCTCTGACTTTATGGTGTCCTGCCTACCTAAGTGGCCGGTGGCGACTCCGATTTATAATATAACGCGTTTTTTCAAAACCCCCACGGAATAAATATTTTTATATCCGAAAAATTACAAACACCTCAAAAATCCACTTTTTAGCGAAAAGGGGACATCGCTACAACAACAAGCTTTCAAAACAAAAAAGAGTTATTAGCGTTTTTTTCAGAGAAAATAAGGGTGCAAGAGTTTTTTAGGGTTCTTAAAATGTAAGGACTCATTTCTCATATACTTGATGTTTTTTCCATTTTAGAATC
Source organism: Hibiscus mutabilis (assembly GCA_019671005.1). Classification (NCBI taxonomy): domain Eukaryota; kingdom Viridiplantae; phylum Streptophyta; class Magnoliopsida; order Malvales; family Malvaceae; genus Hibiscus; species Hibiscus mutabilis. The sequence continues at coordinate 47,935,527 of CM033745.1, forward strand.
TTAATACTTATAGTTATTCTATAACAATTATTATTACAATAATAAATTAGAGATGACAAACAGGTTTGGCAGTGCGGATATGAAATTTCCCATTCAATTTTTTATACTCATACCTACTTAAATTTTCATATCCATAACCTACCCACCACCCAAGACAAGTACAATTTCTAAATCCACTTACTTTTTCGGGTACATTCTCAAATCCACCCTGCATCTACTATCCAGTTGGGTGCCCACCATCCAACCCATAGCCACTCGGACTATCTTCAAAGAAATCCACTTATCTAATAATATATAACTAAAAATTTTATTTTCTTTGCTCTAATTGAATCTAAACTCAAATGTCTTTCTAACCATATAAGGTGATACTTGTAATTCGACTTGTAGAATTTATGACGATTTTTTAAAGTCACTCTCGAACTAATATTAAGAGCAGTATGCTGCTCTATTTTTTTGACATCTGAGCACTTAAAAATTCATATATTTTAAAATACATATCAAAATTATTTAATGTTTATTCTAAAATTATGGACAAGTTTCATAAATTTGATTTTAAACTTCGTTAATCATTCTAAAGTTCTTCTAAATGCTTACAACAGATTTCACATGAATGATAATAAACAAAATCATCCACCCCACGCTACCTAATATATATATAATATAAATAAAATTATATTTTATTTTTATTAAAATAACATTATTCATATGATGGATAGTGGGTAGGGGTGTGCATTATTCGGTTTTAATCGAATTAACCGACCGAACCAATTTTTTTTGGTTAATCGTTGAGTTAATTTTAGGTAAAATCGGTTAACAGTTAAGAGTTTTTTCAAACTTTGACTTATTGGTTAATTCGGTTCAAAACTGGTTAATTAACCGAAATTATTATATATTAAATATTATTTATATTACATATATTTATTTAAGTCGCTAAACATTTATAAATTAAAAAATAATCATTAAATTTTTTGATATATTATAAAATGGTCATTAACCTTTTATCAAATTAGCATAAAATGAAAGTTCAGTGACTAAAAAGATCATTTTAGCATAATTTAGTGACCAATTGTGTAATTTATCCAAAATTTTATAACAACTTTCGGTTAATTTGAAAACCAACCGAATTAACCAATTTTTTCGGTTCGGTTTAAAAAATTTGAAAAAATTATGGTTCGATTAACGGTTAAAAGGAAAAAAATTTTGGTTAATGAATTTTGAGTAATTCGATTCAGTCGGTTAACTGAATTAACCGAATGCACACCCCTAATAGTGGGCGAGCGAATGCAAGGCAGGCGGATATGGGACGAGTAAGGTCTCAAATTCATCACCTACCCACTACTATCGTTGGGTATGATGTTTGACATCCACACACGTCTATATCCACCAAACTCATCTACCAAAATCGTACTCATCTACTATCCTACAACGAATCTGATTGTAATCACTAATTTTTCTCAAATGATCAATCGAAATGGTTACTTGACCAAAAAGAATAGAAATAGCTGGGCTTCAGCATTTGACCTGAAGTGTAGATGCAAATTAATTAAATCCGGGCTGCTCCATACTGACTCATTCTAGCTGATTTTGTGTACGTTCATCTGCTGTAACCAAATGATCATCACTTTTTTTTGGAGAAAATGAAGCAATAAAAAATTGTACAAAACCCTCGTGTGATCCCTAATCCCCATTAAACTAACATCCAATTTGTCAAATTATCTCAACAAATTCTTCACCAACTCATATGACTTTAGGTATTGAACCCTAACCCATAACGTGGAAGAAATTGTCATTAGTTTCTTCACAAACCCAAACTCAATCTAATTAGTTCATACCAACTTCTTTAAACTAGTAAACAGTTAATGCCTCGAGGAGGACCATTGATTAAAACATTATGTTCGGGGACTTGTCTGAATTTGAAATTCACGATGCTGCCTAGTCGAGGATGGGGTGCTCAACATTGTTTCATTTCATGGCATATATTATTATATACTTTAGCTCACTTTTCAACCATACAATTTCTATCTTCCATCCCAATGTACTCGTTTTAATAAAAAATCAATTGCCATGCCTTGAGAGATCCGATTTTGTATTTTTAATTTTACACATTTGAAAAAAAAATGGAACTTTGTAGTCGTTCAAAGCAGTTTGAGTTTGAAAATAAAAAATTATAAATAAGGAATAACGCCATGTTTAGTATACGAGAAAAATGACGAGAGTGATACTTGTACTTTTAAAATGTTTAATATGATAGAACACATTGATTGGTCTCAGTGGTAAAGGATGAGACGTTCTTCGAGTTTGAGCAATGTAGTCTGTAAATGTACGTGAGTTTATCCAGATATGAAATCAAACTAAGATACTACTTTGTAATGAGATTAAAATATTAAAAAAAATTAATGTGATATGTGTAATTTAAAAATGATATTTAATGTGTTGCATGCACTTTTAAAATGTCAAATGTAGTATATGTACCTTGACAATATATACAATATAATACTTGAACTGTTATTACGTATATTATTATAGTACTTACAAATTTTCACTAATTAATTTGACACTTACTAACAATGTTGGCTTTCACTAATGGTATTACTATTAACTCATGTTCCATAATAATGCATGAAATGGTAATTTAAGATCATATTAGACATTTTCATAAGTATAGATACAGCATTGGACATTTTATAAGTATATGTATCTAGGGGCATGGGCATAAAATCTGTATTGCAATATCAAAATTAAAAATGTATTAGAGAATTTTTTAAGTGGATGAGAACAAATTATGAATGTCAAATTTCTTTTAAGGGATGTCAATTATTTTTAAAGTGGTGTCAATAATTTTTTTAAAGTGGTGTTAATATTATTTTTTTAAATATTTTTATATAATATTTATAAAAAACTTGTTTTTCAAAAATTTTAAGGTGTCAATTAACGCGGCTTTGCTTAAGCTGGCTCTATTAGTGCATGTATCATATTGTATATTTGGTTAAGGGACGAGTACTACATTTTGACACCCTTTTCTTAAGCTGGCTTTCTAGTGCATGTATCATATTGAATATTCGATCAACAAACGAATACTATATTGAACATTTTAAAAATACATATACTACTATTGATATTATATTTAAGTATAGATATCAAATGCGATATTAGTTGTAACGGAGTCGTTGCCCAATAGAGCTTTGCATCTGAGTTGGCAATTACATTAGTTGGTGAAGTAAAAACATGGACAAGGAAAGAGGATGAAAACTTTAGCTGTAAAATATTCTATAGTTTATCAGTATTCCTTTTTCTCCAACATCTTTCCTTTTACAAATGCAGCAGATGATTCCATAGCAGGCAGGCATCGTTTCTCCTAAAATGGTGTCCCTGTTTCACTTTTCAGACAGCACCTAACAGAAAGAGAAAAAAAAAACATATCAAAAGGTTAAGGTGTCACTTCCCAGGACATGGGGGGTTCAATCCACAATTTGACCCTTCTTCCCCAAGTAAATCCGTATACTATTTCACTGTTTACAAATACCCTCCCTCTTTGGTCGACATTGGAAAGCTCACTTGTCTTTGTATTTTGTTTTTTGTCTTTACCCCACAGCAGAGGGGAGGGGGTGGCATTTGGCCCCTCCCAATTAATATATAAATCAGGTACCAAACTGTCAGATTGGAATAGAAGGGCCTGTCCAAGAATGGGACCAGAAAGAAACAATGCTACTATAATAATGCTAAAAGACGATCCAATTTCCTAATCCACCACCCTCACCCGAATACAAGGAAATAGGCAATTTCATTATGGTTTTGTTCTTTTCTAACCAGCCTTTTTCCTGTATAGGATTTTACATCATAATTTGCAAATAACATGCTTTTAAGGAATTAAAAAATGGGGGATACATGCATAGGGTTTGATGCATCAAGTCAACCCTCAAGAAATAAGAGCCTTATTTAGATCTATATGCATACTGAAAATTTTATTTTCATTTTCCAGAAGGGAAGTGATTGAGGCCCGTTCTTTGTAGTTTTTAAAAGTGTTTTTTTGAGTAAAAAATAATACAGAACAACTAGTTTTTCAATCCAAAATTACCAATCCTGAAATTTTTAACTTTAATTTTTCTAAGAAGACTTTTCAGCATAATTACTATTTAACCTCGCTTACATCACAAATTCCTTTATATTTTAAAAAATAATCTCTAAAATAATTTTTTTATCCACTTAAAATTAACTTTTGACAAAAATATTAAACATTACTATTTAAAATTTAACAATACATAAACAAGTGTCAAAATTACTTTTTTTAGTACTTTTCAAACGCAATGTTTTGATATAAATATAATCTCATTTATTTACTATGCAGTGTGTTGTGTTGGATAGGTTTATTATTGGCTCCTCCTTTTTGAAATTCACCTTCTGGCAGTGACACCCTTTAATATCATATTCAACTCTTCTCTATATCTTTCTCTCCTAGATTGGATCTCTTCCTTTTAACTTGAAGCTTCTGATGCAGTAAACTCCCATTGATGCTAAGCTTTTGTTGTTTCTGCTAATCCCAGATGAGATCTTTGCTGCCAAATGTTTCAAGTCTAAAGTTCCAAATCTTGGTGAGTTGTGTCCAAAAACAACAATGGAGTTGATTTCCCAGCAAAGAAGGTTGCTTTCTCCATCAGAGCAGCCGTATTACCTCCCTCAATCGCCAATCCCGTTACTTCCTCCGCCGCAGAATCTGCAGTCGGATGGTTTCAATTTGGACAACAAGGTGAGTCCGAGTATACTGCTCATCATCGTAATCCTAGCCATCATTTTCTTTGTTTCTGGTTTGCTTCACCTCTTGGTTAGATTCCTCATAAGACCTCCCAATAGGGAGGCAGAAGACACAGACAATGTGACTGCACTTCAAGGCCAGTTGCAGCAACTGTTCCATCTCCATGATGCCGGTGTCGACCAGTCGTTTATAGACACACTCCCTGTCTTCCACTACAAAGCTATCATAGGAGTAAAGAACCCTTTCGATTGCGCCGTCTGCTTGTGCGAATTCGAGCCTGAAGATAAGCTGAGATTGCTTCCCAAATGCAGCCATGCCTTCCACATGGAGTGTATCGACACTTGGCTTTTGTCTCATTCTACATGCCCTTTGTGTAGAGCTAACTTACTCCCTGATTGCCCTCCCAATAACACCTGTTCGCCCATTGTTCTTGTTCTTGAATCTGGGAGTGAGAGTTCGAGAGAGATTGTGACGGATATGGGGAGAAGTGGTTCGGTTTTAAGATCAAACTCTTCTCTAGGCACTGAATTGGAGTCGTTGTCCCAGCGTAAGTCATGTGAAATAGTGAAAAATAATAAAGTTCAAATCAGCCAAACAGTAGCGGTGGATTCCGGGGAAAAAGTGGTGCCAGTTAGGCTAGGAAAGTATAGGAACGTTGATGGAGGTGAAGGTAGCAGTCAGGGTAATGTGGATGATAGAAGGTGTTTCTCCATGGGGTCCTTTGAGTATGTAATGGATGAGAATTCTCTGTTGCAAGTTCCGATAAGAACTCCGATGAAGAAACCGTCGAGCAAGAAGAAGACTTGTTTGCCATTGACACCCGGTCACCGTCCTGCAATTTCAGAATGCGATTGCGAATCGACGAGATTCGAGATCGCCAGGAACTTTGAAGCCAAAGGGAGTTGTAGTAGCACTTGCAGTGACAACAATGGCAAGGCCATCCGTAAGAACAAGAAGGAAAGCTTCTCGATATCGAAAATCTGGCTTCGGGGGAAGAAGGACAAGCAGGATCTTACGGAGGGTCCATCAAGGAGGGCTTTCTCGTTTCGATTTCCGGCGCATCAGAATGCTGCTGCCTCTGATGATGATGATAGCTTGAAGGTGAAAAGTGTTGCCGGTGGTCCCAAGGATACTATTTCCGAGATAGACTCCGGCCGTTGGGGAAACGGCGTCAGTGAATTCGGTGTCGACGAAGAAAACCAGAGCTGCTATAGCTTAGATTCACAAGCTAAAACACCATCTTTTGCAAGGAGGACCCTGCTTTGGCTAGCCGGGAGACAAAACAAGGTTGTTCACTCATCCTTTACACCAAAGGTCTAAATCATTGATCATCTTGTAGCTGGAAAACACCAGAAAGAAGAGTGGGAAAAAAATTGGTTATATCGGAACAAATATTTTACTCTTTATTAGTAGGCATGTCAAATTGTTATCAGTTGTGGTTGTTTTTTTTTTTGGGTTCAGACAGATGCCAACTTCTTACATAGCAGAAAACATAGCAAAACAAGCTTAATTTCTGGTTTTGTTATTGGTGTTTTACATTCTAGCCCAAGATTAGATTTCACAAAACAAAGCAAAACCATAGCATAATTAATGGCGTAGACCTAGAATCCGTGTGTTCAAAATCTATTTCTTTAATACTGAATGCGACCTGTGATCTAATCCTAAAGACCAAAAATGCATGTGCATGGAGCATGCCCTTATCTTTTGGATAATCATTTCCTTGTGCTTTTGTTATTTGGTAAACAGATGTGAAATGGGAAAGCAAGAACAAAATCCAACCATTTCCTTGTTGGAATTTTGATTCATGAACATGGAATGTTAAAAAAATTTGGCTTATAAAAATGGGAAATTCAAAATTAACTACAGACTGTATTGCTGCATTTAATACAGCCTTTAAAGAAGAAACAAATGTGGTGAAGTCGAAGGGAAAGTAGACATTAATAAGGTCAGGGGAGCTGTTGGGAGGCCATTTTCTAACACCTAACACCATTTACCATTGTATTTATGTGGACTCCATCCCTTCCTCTTTAAATTCTCATTTTGATGAATGGAATTGCTGATTTATAGGGACCAATGCCCAGTTTTATGTTGAGGTAAAAATTTTATACTTAAATTAAATAAGAATTTAAAATTTTTAAAAGTGAAATTATATAATCAATATACATGAGAATTTAAAATTTTAAGAGGATGTGACATCTCTTAACACCAAGGATGAAGCTATGCATTGTCCCGAGGCGAGGGGCTACTGCCCCACCCATTTTTTATTGTTAAAAAAATATATGGATTGTAATCTATTTAGACCTTCAAATTTTAATTTATTTTAGTTTTACCCCCTAATTTTAGTTTATTTAGATTCTCACCCTCTATTTTCTATTGTTAGTAATAATTTTCCCCCTCGAACCTAATATCTTGGCTCTGTCCCTACCTAACACCCCTCAATTTATCTCCTTAATGATTTTAGAAAAATTGAAACAAAATCGATGGGAGTAGAGTGAGTGATATATAAAATTTTCTTTTTAACATTTGTTAATATCTAGTGGTGTGCAAAATCTAGCATTGTTCTATCAAGGATTCTTCTGAATCAGCCGACAAAGCTAGGGTTCAAAACACACAGAGAGAGACAAAAAGCAGCCGGCACACACGGCCAAAACAACGTTATGTATGCCTGGCTCTTGCTCTAAACTATATCTATAACGTGACTTTGTTTTGTAATTTTTTATCATATGTTAAAATTAGTGGCGGATCTAGTCTTCGTACTAAGTAGATTTAAGAAAATTATAATTAAACGAATTAAGTGGAGTCAAGTGAGTTCAAATATATTTAATTTTTTTCTCTACTCTCAAACTTTTATATTTTTACAAGGATTCTGTAGAACCAAGTGGGGTCAATTGCCCCTAGTTAAAACTTAGGCTTAAAAGCTAATTACCCTTCTATTTTAACTTACTTCTTATTTTGATCCCTAAAAACTTGAAAAAAAAAGATTTTTTTTTAAATTTAGGGTCGTTTGATTCTAGAGAATGAAATTCGTTTTCATTTTCTTGGAAATGGAAAACAATGACGAAAACATGTTTACTTGTAAAATTAGAAAATGATATTTAAAAAAATAAAAATAAGTGAAAATTTGAAAACATAACAAAATGCTTTCATTGAAAATGTTTTTTAAAGTGGAAAAATATGAAAAATAAGTTTTTTTAGTTTTAACTTCATTTTAACCGAGTTTGAATCCTTTTAATGTTATTTTTTAAAAATTTAGTTTATTTACTCCTATTTTATTTATTATTATAATAATATTTTATTTTAATTATTTAATAGTTATTTTTTATTTCTATTTTGAAAAGCTAGAATGAAACACATTTTCAGTATTTTCATTTTTGGAAACAAGTTTTCATCCATGTCAACCAAACATGTTTTCTAAATTTTAAAAAATTAAAAATGAAAATTATATTTTAAAAGTAAAAATGGAAAACATTTTCTAAAACCAAAAGACCGTGAGTTTTTCAAAAATTAATTTTGGATTTTTATATTTTTATAGTTTTTTATTTTATGATTTTATTTGAATTTTTTAAAAAGAATTTATTTATTTTTTGTTTTTCCCCTAACACATAGTTGTTCTAATTGGGTCATGTCATTTTTAAGTCTTAACTACAATATAAGTGTCTAAATATATCTTATTTTTCATTTAGGTGCTTACTGTTTTTTTGTCATAGTAAGTGTATAACGTTTCATCTCAAAATTATTTTCATGTTGTCTATTAAAAAACTATTATCCTCTATCGATGGGTTCTTCAACCTTTATAACTTTTTTTTTTACCTAGCTTGTCATTGCAAGAGAAATCAAAGTGCTTTGTACCTATCATTTTAGAGTTGTAATCTTGATTTTACTTTCGCATAGATGAATTTTTTCAATTGAAAGTGCTTTTTGAACAAATTTTTAAGGCTTAGGATCGTTATTTAGCAAAAATGAAAATGAAAAGACATAGATCAAAATTAATGTACTAGGAATAAAATGATGTAACACCCTAGGCTCAGTCCAAAAGATCTGGTAGATCTAAGAGTCGCATTCGGGTCACAAGAGCGATCAAAAAATAAAAATCTGAATAATTTAAAATTTGTTAAGAAAGTTAAATATCATATAATAAACCAATTCAATTTATAACCAAATTAAAACATTTATGAAGGTTTGAGATCCAATACATCCAGTTTACAAAACATCCTAAAAATATGCTAAAACAAAGCTACTAGCCCGATACATGAACGAACAAGATGCTATAAAATACAGTGCCTACCAAATAATTAAGTACAATACTCTTAAAGCAGTAACTGCTGAAACTACTACAGTGATATCGATATCCGAACAAAGTTCAAAATATACTAGTCTGCATGAGGAAAAGGATTCGAACAATTAGCTCTAAAGTCTAGGAATATAAAACTACCCTTAAGGAGCAATATAAAGCAGACGAGTATCAAAATTGAACATGAATATAACATGGCATTACATAGCATAAACTAAATCATTCAAAGAAAACATTCATAACCAACTAGCAATTAAATCTATCCACGTATCCAATGTGTACTTTGTATCATAGACATATATGCATATATTTATAATGTACTAGTCATTGAACGGTAAATGCACATGCACTATAATCGGTCGAACGAAATCAAATATATATAAGACGAAACTATTGTGCGGGCTTCAAACAAAACCGCGTACGTATATCATTCATAATATTCGCAGAAATTCATAATTATAAAAACTTACAAAATTCACGAGCAAGGTATTCTCGAATCAAATTCATTCCCACATAGTCTTGTAAAGTTGAATGACCCTCTATACAACATTTAACTAAGTTTTAACTCGCCACTAAATGGTTACTTAAGAGCCATAGTAGTCAAAATATGGTTCTCAAGGTCCTATAGATTATTTAGGACTCAAAAGTGTATTTTAGTATTTTGTCACAATACAAAGTATCATAGTAATTTAATCACACAAAAGTATTTAATCATTAAACTCACCATGATCTTTAAATTGATCAGAAGAAAAGATAATTTCATCTTCCAGGCCCAAAGGGCATTTTGGTCTTTTGTGCAACTTAAGGGTATTTGTAACACCTTAAACTTGACTCGATCCAACCGAACGATCTAAGGTGCCATATTGGGTCACCAAAGCGATCGACCACTTTTTTCCCTTTAAAACCAAGGTTTAAATTATGATCATAAAGATATTATACTTAAAGTCCAAATCATATTTGTTAACCATATTACAAAATTAGATCTTCGAGTATTAAAACATCTCATATCAAAATAATAACAGTAATAGGGTACAATCCCCAAAATATTGTAATGTTTTAGGAATACATAAGGTCAAATCTAAAAGCTAAGGTATTGTACTCTAATAGAAGTGGTGCTGAAAAATCTTCGTCGATGTGCTCCTTTAAGGCAACAAAGTCTACTAACATGTGAATGAAAACAATTTGAATGCTGAGCTTTACAAATTCAGTGAAATATTTCTACTATATTATATGTAAAACTAATATTTAGTTTTGATATAACATGGATTTCAAGGACAAATTTGTAAAATTGGATAAATTTTTAAGTAAAAAAGTCTCACAAAATGACAAGGATTCAAACTTCAAATTGTTTCTAAGTCAAAAACTAAAACCCCCAAATATTTTTCTAAGTATTTTTGTACTCAAATAACCAAATTTGAACTAGGTGTATCGATACGTACACGCTCGTATCGGTACGGGTTTTAGCTATTGGAAAACGTTTTATACTTTATGGCTATTGGGTAGTGATACGCGAATAGCCGTATCAGTACGCCATTCAACCTGGGAACAAATTTTGCTTTGAGTATCGGTACCGATACGGGGTGTTTAGATTTTCCAAAATCTTTTGCATTTAATATTCAACCGTTGTCTTGTCAGTTTATTGGAACCATAACTTTGAAAATCAGTTATAACATAACGATACCTTTATAGGCGTACCGATACGGGTTTTATCACAAAAGTTATCAGGATTCCAGTGAGCAAGACCAGTATCGATACGGTATATACCGTACCGCTACGCCTTTGTAAAATCAACTTTTTGTTTTGATACGACCATTCGTGTATCGATACCCCTTTGTACAATGGCTATTTCCTCTTTTGGCAAGTACTGATACAAAAGCCAGTGTATCGATACCTAGGGTTGGCAGATAACATTTAATGCAGAAAAATGCAGTCCAACGGCTATATTGACGATCTCAAACTACCCTAACTGTTAGAAATCAATGGGGGGTTTATAATCAAGTCTCCAAAGCTACAACAACAACTATTGAACAAATTTAAGCATTCAAGCAGAAATCTAACCATCTTTGAGCTTATTAGAGTCAAATCTTATAACCCACTTGAGTGTTCTTATTTGTAATCATTTTATTCAAGTATTGGGTTTGAGTGAACTTGTAATTGGGCAAACACTTCACCTTTGAGAGGATTTTCAGTTTGCTAAATATTTTCTTGTAAAAGAGTTATTCTCAAAGCTTTGAGTGTATAAAAGGTTGCCTCTTTAGCATAGAAAAAGAGAAGAAATTCATAGTTAATTTGGAAAATCCTTAGTGGGAAGCTAAGGTAGTGGGTGTAAACCTTGTTAGAAGGTTGAACCAATATAATTCCTTGTGTCTCAAATCTTTTTATTTTCCAATTTTCTTCCAAATCGTTTTTATTGCTAATTTACCCCCGTCTTGGCCACTTTCACCATTGATTAATCATCCCGACAATTGGTATCAGAGCCATACTCATTTGAAGGATTAACATTTTCTTGAGATGATCCGAAGGTGATTTAATCAACTAGAAGTCAAGCCATGACCTCTAGTTTCGGCAACAACCTCTACGAGTCTCAATCCATCACCAAACCGCCTTATTTCACTGACTACCTCCTATGGGATGTAGTGAAAGATGGACCAAGCATACATATGAAGATAGAAGGAGACCAGTTTGTTCCCGAGTCCAAGCTAGAGATGACCGATGGAGATCGAAGGAGATTGCATGTCAACGACAAAGCAATGCACATACTCTTTTGCGTGCTTGGATCGGATGAGTATTCGAAGATGTTTTCTCACACGAGTGCAAATGAGATATGGGACAAGCCTGAGACCACCTATGAAGGCACAAACGATGTAAAAGAGACCAAGATTGGATTCCTCAACTTGAGCTACGAGAATTTCAAGATGGAACTGGATGAGGACATCACTATGATGTTCAATCGTTTCTTCGTCATAGTTAATTAACTTAAAGGATTTGGAGAAGTATCCTAGAAGACAAGCTTGTTCGGAAGCTCATCTATTCTTTTTCCAAATCATGGGATGGAAATAGAACTGCAATCATTGAAGCCAAGGATCTCAAGGCCTTGAAGCTTGATGCACTTATGGGTTCTCTCTTTACTCGTGAGATTATGAAGAAATAGAGGGAAGAGGAAAAGAAGAGAAATGAGAAGAAAAGAAGAAAATGGAGAAAAAAGAGGTCGAGAAGAAGAAAGTGGGAATTGCTCTCAAAGCTTCGCAAGAAGAGAGTAATTTGAGTGAAGATGAAGAGGAAGAATTGGCCATGTTAGCCAAAAGGTTCATTCAGATCATGAAATCCAACCGGGGAAGAAAGTTCCATCAAAGAAGGGATTTCATGAACAAGAACAAAGAGGAAGAAAATGATCAAATAGTTTGCTATGAGTGTAATAATCCGGGACACATCAAGCTCAATTACCCCCAACTCAAAAAGAAGATATTTAAGAAGAAGAATAAGCTCAAGGCCCATGTTGCTATTTGGAGTGATGAGGAATCGTCCAATGAAGAGGAGCAAGAAGTAGCCAACCTTTATCTCATGGTACTAGAAGATGATCCTAAGGTAACCTCTAACTCATCTAACTTTGATTTCACTTTTGATGAGCTTCAAGAAGCTTATGATGAGTTGCAAGAGGTATATGATGAGTTGGTAGAGAAATATAAGGTATCGATTTTGAAAAATAAGAAAACGAGTTTTGATTTGAAAAACCACAACAATTCTCTATCTAAAACCAACTCGAAAATTGAGAAGAAGGTTTTGGATTTACAAACAAAACAAATTGATTTTGAAAAGAAAAATCAAGATTAAAATAACATTCTCTCTAAAGTATATGATGATCACCAAAAGAAAATGGGTGGTCTCAAAGCTTCTTTAAGCAAAGTTGGGAAATCTAGTTTTGGAAAAGGAACATCTTCTAAACCCAACTATGTGAAAAGAAACTTTGGTGGCTACAAGAAAAAAAAACTTCCAAAGGACCTCTTATGGTAAAATGATTAGAAGTGTTTGGGTTCCCAAGGAACTAATCACTTCTAATGATATTAGTGCTATTGCTTATTGGCTTCCCAAGGGAACCAAGATTTTGGGAGTTAATACTCAAGGACCCAAAAAGATTTGGGTACCAAAAATCAAGACGTAATTCTTTTTTTTGTAAGAGAGCATCTCTAAAAGGCCAAAGCTTCATGTGCAAATTCATGGTACCTTGGTAGTGGATGCATGAGACACATGACCGGTGACAAGAGTCGATTCTTGGAGCTAAAACCAAAGAGTGGAGGATTAGTAACATTTGTTGACAACTCCAAAGGCCATATTGAAAGAATTAGTTCTATTGGTAATCAATATTCTATCCTTATTGATAATGTCTTATATGTCAACGGTCTTAAGCATAATATTTCGAGATAAGTCAACTTTGTGATAAAAGTTTCAATGTGCTTTTTGATTTAAATGGTTGCAAAACTATCAACATTGAAACTAACAAAATTGTGCTTATTGGTTATCACATAGGAAACATATACATGATGAATTTAGATGACATTCATATTCCAAATGCATGTTTTGTTGCTAAAGATGAACATGATTCATGGTTGTGGCATAGAAAACTAGGGCATGCAAGCATGAGTGTTCTAGAGAAATTGATTCCAAATGATATTGTAAGAGGTTTGCCAAAAATAAAGTTTTCATATGATAAAATTTGTGATGCTTGTGCAAAAGGCAAACTTAAAAGAGTTTATTTCAAACCTATTAATGATGTTTCTACAAGTAGAGTTATACAATTGATCCACATGGATCTTTTTGGTCCTATTAGAACAATGAGTTTGGGTGGAAATTCATATGCATTTGTCTTAGTTGATGACTACTCTATATTTACTTGGGGTTATATTTTTAAGTACCAAGGATAAGGCTTTAGAAAAATTCATCACATTTTCAAAATTAATTCAAAATGATGTTGGTCACTTTATTTCTCACATTAGGAGTGAGAATGGAACTGAATTTCAAATTTTAGGTTTTGAAGAGTTTTGCAATTCAAATGGGATTAGCCATAATTTTTCTTCCCCACGCACACCTCCACAAAATAGGGTTGTTGAGAGGAAGAAATACAAGAACCAGTGGGTCATAAGAGAACTTTAGTAGTAGAAGAGTCTATACATATGGTTTTCGATGATAACCTCCTTCTGAGGAAGGATTCTTGTGATGATGATGATATAGGAATTTTTGATGCCAATGATGGTGGAGAACAATCATCAAAGGTGGATGAAGTTCCAAATAAAGAAGAAGCACAAGAACCACCTTTAGAAGCCTTGAAGGGCATGTCTCTAGAGGAAAATGAGGTCACCTACCCAAAAGAGTTCAACTATGTCAAAGGTGGTGAGATTTTGGGTGATCCATCCAAATGGGTAACCACTAGATCTTCTCTTACAAATAAATGTAATTTTATTGCATCTATCTCATGCATAGAGCCTAAAAATATCAAAGAAGCATTAAATGATGATCATTGGATATTGGCTATATAAGAAGAGTTAAATCAATTTGAGAGAAGTAAATTATGAACATTAGTTGATAGGCCAAGTAATAAATCTACAACAAGAACTAAATGAGTTTTTAGAAACAAACTAGATGAGAGTGGTAACATAGTGAGGAACAAGGCTAGACTTGTTGCTCAAGGTTACACTAAAGAAGAAGAAATCGATTTTGATGAAACCTATGCACCCATAGCTAGAATGGAAGCTATTAGGAAGCTTCTTGCATTTGCATGTTATCATGAATTCAAGCTTTTTCAAATGAATGTAAAAAGTGCTTTTCTAAATGGTTTTATAAATGAAGAAGTGTATGTAGAGCAAACACCCGATTTTGAAGATCCAAAATACCCAAACCATGATTTTAAACTTTCAAAAGCTTTATATGGTTTGAAACAAGCTCCTAGAGCTTGATATGAAAGATTGTCAATTTTTTTGATTGAAAAAGGTTTTGACAAGGAAAGGTGGATACTACACTTTTTATTAAAAGAAAAGGCAAAGACATCTTAGTAGTTCAAATTTATGTTGATGATATTATATTTGGTTCTACTAATGACCTGCTTTGCCAAGATTTTGCTAAGTTGATGCAAGGTGAATTTGAGATGAGCATGATGGGGAGCTCTCATTCTTTTTGGGACTCCAAATCAAACAAAGGAATGATGACATCTTCATCAATCAAGCTAAGTATATCAATGACATGCTCAAGAATTTTGGCTTGGAGAATGTGATACCTCAAGACACCCCAATGAGCTCATCTACAAAGCTTGACAAAGATGAAAGAGGTAAGTGTGTTGATTTAAAGCTTTATAGATCAATGATAGGATTTTTGCTTTATCTTACCACAAGTGGAACGAATATCATGTTTAGTGTTTGCTTGTGTGCTAGATTTCAAGCTAATCCTAGAGAATCACACCTACAAGCCGTTAAGAGAATCTTTGGATACCTTAGAGACACACCTTATTTAGGCCTTCGGTATCCTAGAGATTCCTCCTTTAGTTTGCATACTTATTCGAATGCAGATTATGGAGGTTGTAAGATAGATTGAAAAATTACATTCGGTAACTGTCAATTCCTAGGTAGCATACTCATATCGTGGTTTTTTAAGAAGCAAAATAGTGTAGCATTATCTACCACCAAGGCGGAATATATTTCGGCCAGGAGTTGTTGTGCTCAAGTCCTTTGGATGAAGCAACAACTCTTAGACTATGAAATTGATGTAGGTACCATCCCTCTAAAGTGTGACAATACTAGTGCCCTTTCTCTCACTAAGAATTCCATCCAACACTCCAGAACCAAGCACATAGAGATAAGACATCATTTCATTAGAGACCATGTCTTGAAAAATAAGGTAGTTCTAGAATATGTAGACATCTTGAGCCAATTAGCGGACAACTTTACCAAACCTTTAGACAAAGAGTGTTTATGGTCTCTAAAGAGAGAGTTAAGGCTTACTAGCCTTTCTTGAACCTTATAGCCTTTTTAGTGTTTAAAATTTGCTTGATTTTCATGCTCTTGTGTTTTTGCTCCTATATGCATTTATTGTTGTTGCTAGGGGAGAATGCGTATGTTTTTGGTCATACATGTTGTTCTCATATTATACACATGCATATCGATTAGATTAAGTTTGAATTTTTGAGCTCCTTGTTGCCAAAAATGAAATTTTTGGCTCAAGGGTATCCATTCGAGTTATCAAGTACCGATACGAGTTTCAGGGGCAACATTTCGGTATAAGTGAACCTGTACTGATACGATTCAGGGACTGATATGGTTAAAACCTGTATCGATACACGGTTTCGGTACGTATATATTGTGTATCGGTACATGTGGCCGTATAGTTTTAAATGGGTCATTAAAGAGGGTTTTCCTAATTTAAATCAAACCGTAACACTTTTTCTCAAAACCCTACTCGGCTTTCATCTGTAAAATCCCTTCAAATCTTTTATTTTTCTCACAAATCATCAAAATCTCTTTGGGGCTTTTGGTTTTTACAATAAACCCAAGTTATCATTATCAAGCTTTGTGCAAATCATCCCTCAATTTATCCATTCTCAAGGTATAAACCTTATTTTCTTTACTTTTCGATTTCTTTCATATTTATACATTGTTTATGTTTCAAAATTATATATCTACTATGTATATAACACTATTTTCAAAGATTTTACAAAAATTCTTTCAAAACTTATTTTTTTGTTTGAATATAAAATTTTCTTCACTAATTTTCAATTTATTTATCACCAAAATTTTTCAATTTATTTAACACCAAAATTTTTCTTATACTGTATATGATTTTTAAAACTTTATAAAATATTTTTTAATACCTTGATCATTGGATTGATTTATTAGATTGAATATGATGTTTATGCATACATTGTTTTTGTGGTTTGAAATTTTTTTCAGGATTTTATCATGGGTCCTAAGAAAAAAGGAAGAAAGGAGATTGCATCTAGCTCTTCAAATCTAATCCTACCGAATCCAATCTCGAAAACAATGGTACAAGATCAAACCTTACCAACTTTATTGTCAATGCTTTAATGAATCGAAAAATCCAAATGCTTTGGATCGTTTTAAACATTTTCAAAACTTCAAAATACATCGTGAACGTGTCATTTCCATACCCTTCATGACTTTCGATGAATTTAATTTTTGATATCTTGATTTGTTAAGAGAATGGAAGTTCATGCATTTTTTAAGTATACCCAACATCCAGTATAAAAACCTTGTTCTTATCTTTTACTCTAATGCTCGATGTGTTTACAATCAAGATAAAATCGAGGTTATAGCACTCGAGTCTTACCTTATGGGAAAAACTTTTCGTCTTGATTTTAAAATTATACCTGGTCTTTTGGGGATGGATGATACAAGTATAGATGATGAAAATTCTTTTCCTTAACTCTATAGTGGCTCCGTAACTGTTTTAGATGCCCATGAGAGTTTCCTTCACTTTCTCATCACTTGGTGGTTTCGGCCATCCGATGATAAGTGGTCCATGGTTCGTCAAGTTGATGATTTTTGGCTCCATTGTTTCCATGAGAGTGTACGTCCAAACCTAGCTCAAATTATGTTTGCCGAATTATTATACCTTCTCCAAAACTTTTACACCCCCTTGTCACCTCTTTCACCTATGGCATCGCCTTGAGCTACATGTTCCATATGCTTGATATCGACTGCTCTTATGTTCTTACTTCGCCTCTTACCAACCCTATTGATGATCACTCTCTTCGGCGTGCAAAGCTCCCATCTACAATGGAGAATGGATTAGTATTACAGATCTCTCTCATGATGTACAACAACCTGATCTCTTAGAGAATGTTCTGACTGCTCCAGTTGATCTAGTGGCTCCGGTCGCTCAACCTTCCCTTAATGCTCTCATGGACTATCTTGATGGGAATTTTGCCTTTTTGGATGCGAGGTTGGATTCTACCTTTGCTCTTTTGGATACTTGTTTCACTTCTTTAGAAGATAGAGTTACCTCCATGGAGAATCGTCAAGCTTCTATGGACATGACCCTTATCGCTTTTCACAGGAAATGGTGTGATCATGCTCTTGGTTATGATCATGAGGAAGATGAATGTAACACCCCAAAATTCGACCTAGTCGAAATTGGGTTCCGGTAATCGGAAACCCTATATAAGAAATGTTCAAATATTGTATTGATGCTGACCACAAGGTCAATTGTATTGATATTGGACTCTAATTGAGTCAAATTATTGTTTAAGGCCCCTATCGAATAAATTGGAAACCTATTTAGTGGCTAAATTGTAAGAAAGGAAAGTTTGGGGATAAAAGTATAAGGAATTAAGAGTTGAGGGACTAATCTTGCTATTAGCCCGTCCTCAATTATTAACAAACCTACGTGGGTATTCTGGTGACTTTCCTTCATATGAAGGAAAGCTAATTCCTTAAAACACATGAATAGCTAAGAGATTGAAATTTACCCGAGAATTGAAAAGCAAGCACCTCCCTTTATTATCTTCTTCACCTAAGCAAGCCCCTCCATTGAAGCTTGATTTCAAGCTTGTCTTTCTTTGATTTATTGTTATCGGATCATTGCAATCTATCGGGTAAGCTATAATCCCAAACTATTATTGAAATCCATGGGTATAACAAGCTTGATCTTAAGCTAGGGTTTGGCCATCCATGAAGTTGATAGCTAATAGAGATTTTAAGCTTCAATATTGATTTTGATATCGTTATAATGTTTACGATATCGTGCTAATGATTCTAACAAAATCCTATTGTTTTTACCTAGCTCAAGAAGTTGGTAGAGATCACCCACCGTCACCGACAAAAGCTAGGGAAAAGGGGATTGCTATCCTAGAGCCTTGAAAGCTTCGAATTGTCGAGGTGAGTGTATTCCGAGTCTCAGGATTAGGCTAGGCGCCTTTCCTAATTTCATTGTTATTAAAATTGTCATTGCTAACCTCTTTATTAAGGATTATTGCATCGAATCACTTATCAGATATTACAGTAAGTATTGGTAAGTTATCGAATCGAGTATTGAGCATTGTCAATGTCATCGCCGTCGTTATTGAACTTCAGACATAGATATCGTTGTTGTCATTGAGTATTGTTATTGCCATTATCATCTCCATCATCATTGAATCATGAAAGTATAGGATGTTGATACATAGCATTGATATAACATGAATATAGCTATTGTCATTGATCATTGATGTCAATATCGTTATTGTTATCGAAAAATTGAAAATGAACCATCAGCTATTAATATTGTCATTGAGATCATTGAAATATTGCTATCGACATTGATACTATTATTGGACATTGATATTGAATCATTGCTTATTGATAAAGCTATTGAACACATTGAATATTGTCATTGATATTGAACACTGATCATTGATATTGCCACCGGACCTTGGATTCGAAGGACATTGGATACAATTGGCATGCCATAGAATTCACGAGCTCAGTGTATGGGTTGACTACGGTCCTTGGGCTACGGCCAATATTGATTTGGCGAGGCGGAGGGATGTATTGTGTTATTGGTCATATTGGCGAGGCGGAGGGACTAGGCCATTCATTGATTTGGCGAGGCGTAAGAATTCACGTATCCACTATCCCGAATCAATCCAAGGGTTATTCTTGAAATATGAATTTATTGCTATGGAACATGTTCATTGCATTGTTTTTATTGAACTATTGCATTGTCATTGCCAAGATATGAATTTGAATGCATTTCATTGATATAGAGTTTATTTGTGACTACCTCACTAGGAAAAGTATGCCTAATGCATTTCATACATTTCAGGTTAAGGATTTTGTCGTGGAAGATCAAAATTTTGGTCATTGTTGACAAGTCACGTCAAGTCTCAAGTAATGTATTTGTTCCTATGAACTCCTAGAATGGTGGCAAAGTAGTCGAACTAGTCTTTTGTGACCCTTTTGGTATGTATGTGTTAAACAGTTTGTGAAAGTTACTAAGGCCTTAATGACCCCTTTGGCATAGTGAAAATGTGGCTAGAAATGCATAATTGGCACTAAAAGGTAAAAACCTAGTAAATGGATTCAAATGACCCTAAAATTTGGCATGCAAGTATATTATAGTATTTTAATGTTGTTGGTAAAGTTTCATTACGTTTGGACATCAATTGCTAGGTCAAATGGATTAAAAACTAGATAAAAATTAACATTACAGTTTAGGGCGTACCGATACAGGTCATGCTGTATCGATACGACCTTGCATATTTGGCTTCAGAAAGTGCAAGTTCATTATAGGGTATCGATACAGGTCTAAGGGTATTGATACGGATATTGGCAGTGAGGTCTATGAAATAATTGCATCGATACGACCTCAAGGCGTATCGAAACAAGTCATGGTCAAAGTCAATGTTGGTCAACCCGTATCGATACAGGTCAAGCTGTATCAATATGAGTTCTTGAATTACTAGGAATTGGATTGTCATATTTGAATGCGGTATCGATACGACCCTAAACGTATCGATATGAGTTGGATGATTCCATTTAGACCTTAGACTCATGTCACCCGTACCGATACGACCCCAAGGTGTATCATTACGGTGGTAGTTAATTCTGTTAAAAGTCATTGAACCTAGTTTTGAAACATTTACAAAATGGCCACTAAATATCACATGATCTAATTGGTTAGATAAATGTTATCGGAATGACATGAAAATCTACAAGATCTCTATTATAGTATTGAATTTCATTATTGTATAATTTATTACATCAAGGGACCCCTAAATTACCAGATTTACAATTTAGTCCTTAAAACTTGTAAAAGTCATAAATTGGCCCTAATTGACGAATTACTGTTGCACACTGAAAAATTGGACTAATGTTTACTTTGGCAATGTTTATAAAGAAAAGTATCGTTTAATTATCGGTTATTGATTGAATTTTATTGCAACGACCACCATTTTGCACACCGGTAGCATTCTCTGACCTGGTTTTTGACCAGGCCGGGAAGGGGGTGCTACAATGAAGAAAAGGATGATGAAGACGAGGATTCTCCTTAGGCTTTTGCATATCATATCGTATCATATCATATTAGGTTTTAAGTTTTATACACCTATGTTCTTTAATTGAATTCATATGACTTTATGTTATTTGCTTTGGTTTATGTTTTTGTTTAAGTTGGATTATTATGTTGCTTTGAAGAATGCTTTGAATTTATAATATTTATGTTGTTTATTTATGCTTGGAGTTATTTATTGCTTTATCTCTTTCATGTATTTTCCTTATTGATTTTGATCTAACAAAAAGGGAGAAAAATTGAGATTAAATTTTCAATAGTTTTCAAAATAAACTATCTTTTAGCCTTAAAGAAATGGGGGGGTTAATTTTCAAAAAGACTTAAAAATTTACTTTAGTTTTGTTAAATAAAAATGGGGAGATTGTAAAACTAATATTTGATTTTGATATAGTAAGGATTTCAAGGACTAATTTGTAAAATTGGATAAATTTTTTAAGTACTCAGGAAGTCTCACAAAATGACAAGGATTCGAACTTCAAATTCTTTCTAAGTCAAAAACTAAAACTCCAAATATTTTCTTAGTCTTTATGCGTACCGATACGAGGTGTTTAGATTTTCCAAAATCTTTTGCATTTAATATTCGACCGTTTTCTTGTTAGTTTATTGGAACCATAACTTTAAAAATCAGTTATAGCTGTTGACTATGCTAACGCTTGGCAAAAGAGTATAAAATGCAATGGAAATATATAAGAATAACACCAAGTATGAGTCATTTGTGTGCAAGTATACATGGTCAACAAGTAATACAACAGTAAGCTGAGTATCGAATCCACAAGGATTGACAAAGAATTTGACTGCTTTGATTGTTACTTGTCAAAGGAAAAATGTTGCAATGATTTGAAGTTTGTTTAAGGAGTGACTTAAAGAAATGCAATGTAAGTAAAACAACGTTGGCAAGAAGAGGTTTCAAATGAGTGATTAGCGTTGGCAATGGATGTCTGGTTTTCACGCTATTCATGCCAACCTTTAATAATGTCATGCCTTGGAATTATTGCCGAGTAGATTCAAGGATGGCATTACCTCTGTTGATGGCAATGCCCGAAATTAACCATGTTAAAACCCCTATATGTCTATAGTGAAGTTTTTCATTAATTAATTTGATTAAGTTCCAATCTATACTCCTAAGGAGGTAGATTCACTTTAGTTGTATGCTCATCTTCTTGAACATCTTCTTTCGAAGCTTCTCTCCTTATTATATGGAAACTAATCATTACCCATCAAGTCTATTAAGATATTAAGGTGTAATAAGCGAACAATGACAGTGGTCGCATGACAAAGAATTTAGAAAACTGAAGTACATGCCAGATAGAGAAAACAATGCCAAGGCATTTGTATTATTAAAACCCAAACATAAAACCATTGCTAAACACAAACATTCCCCAACCAACTGTAAAAGTTTAGTTCATGATTGGGGGGTCCATCCAAAAAATATCATCGTATCTTAACATCACCATTGAATAAAAATAAATAAAACTAAGAGAATAGGCAAGAAGGATGTCCATTGATGCATCCATTCAATGGATCCAAGCTCTCGGTCTTTAGCTGGTTGAACCATGTCACCTCTCGGTTCACCACAGTGTAGCTTCTTCTCTCCAATCCCCTTTTTCAAGTGCTTGCTTGATCTCTTTAAATAGGCTTGCGTGGGAACCCTAGGATAAACCTTCGAGTTTGAAATTTGAATGTGCAAGGGATAAGATGCATGGTCCTCTTATTAAAATTTGAATCCTAGGACTGACGTGTACAAGGTCCAACGACTACTTGACAGGGCATCAGACTTTACTTCTATGCCAGCCGAGCTTATCATTCTCTGGTCTAACTTTGCCAACTCCGACTCGACATTCTCTTCGACAGTCCCAGCCTTTGCTCCTGCACTGTACTGCCAAGCCTGTCCTACTCTACCAATCCTGTAATAACGCCAACAAAAGAACCCTTCACACTAGCAAAGTACAAAAACTTCCTATCTCCCTAACTCCTTATGCAAATGCATGAATTTAACAATTAAATGTAACTAAATGTACTTAAAGGGCTAGTAAAGGCTTCGTAAAATAAGCATAAAAATATTAATTTTGAGGAGTTAACAATAGCGTATCGATACCCTTATAGGCGTATCGATACGAGTTTTGTCACAAAAGTTATCAAGATTCTAGTGAGTAAGACTAGTACCGATACGATACGGACTGTACCGCTACGCCTTTGTAAAATCAACTCCTTGTTTCTATGTGACCATTCGTGTATCGATACCCCTTCATATAATGACTATTTCCTCTTTTGGAATATACCGATACGGTAGCTCACATACCGATACCAAGGTTTGGTAGAGAACATTTATTACAGGAAAAATGCAGCCCAACGGCTATATTAATGATCTCAACTACCCAAACGGTTAGAAATCAATGAGGGGGTATATAATCAAGTGTCCAAAGCTACAACAACAACCATTGAACAAGTCTTAAGCATTCAAGTACAAATCCAACCATCTTTGAGCTTATTAGAGTCAAATCTTGTAACCCACTTGAGTGTCATTATTTGTAATCATTTTATTCAAGTATTGGGTTTGAGTGAACTTGTATTTGGGCAAACACTTCATCTTTGAGAAGATTTTCAGTTTGCTAAACCTTTTTCTTGTAAAAGAGAGTTGTTCTTAAAGCTTTGAGTTTGTAAAAGGTTGTCTATTTAGCCTAGAAAAAGGGAAGAAATTCATAGTGAATTTAGAAAATCCTTAGTGAGAAGCTAAGGTAGAGGATGTAAACCTTGTTAGAAGGTTGAACCACTATAACTCATTGTGTCACAAATCTTTTCATTTTCCAATTTCCTTCTAAATCGTTTTTATTGCCAATTCACCCCCTATTGGCCACTTTTACCATTGATTGATCATCCCAACATTATAGTTCATGTATTTCATAAATATAAGCATGCAATGTAAGTGTTAAGTGTCTAAAGTTACTATTTTATTCACCCTTTTTATTCATATTATTGCTAGACTTAGGCTCATATTAGTTGCATTATTATCCATCCATGCATGTTTGCATTGTTTCCTTGGTGGACAAGCTTGATTTCATATTTTGCTTAATTTTGTGGAAAAGGGTGTTGCCGATAGTTGTTTTTGTGTGTGTGTAGAATCACTTGCCTAAACAAGGCTGGAACCAGTTGCCAAGGCAGTGCATGAAGGAGATGCCGACGCAGTTGCCAGGGCAATGCATGAAGGAGATGCAGAGCCAGTTGCCAGGGCAATTGTCGATAAGGGCTAAGAAGATATGACAGTCGAAATTGATGACTAGATAAGCCCAAGATGATGTGGAGCAAAGTTAAATCCAAAAGGAGTTTGATTTCCATGAAGAGGTCAAAGAGAAATTAAATCCCAAGAAGATAGGAGAAGATCTAGAAGGAATTTAAATATAATAAAGAATTATATTCTTTTAAAGTATTTAATTCCAACTTAATTTCTTCCTCAAGAGAGACATTGACCTAGCCATCTCCTATTTAAAGGAGACCAAGCCGTCAACTCCAGGAGAGAGCAAAGGGGGAGAGATTTTGACAAGGGCTTTCAACTATTCTTCATCTTTTTCTTTCTTGTTCGATTAGGTTTATGTTAGGGATTCTTTGTTTTGTGTTTCTATGGAACCTAGCCATGAACTAAATCTATTTGGCTAAGGTTATTGTGTTTTGTGGTTGTGAGAAACAATTGGATTTTGTTTAGGTAATAAGAGTTTGCAATTTCAATTCAAGGTTTACTCATTCTTGGTTTTTATTCTTGTTTGCGAGTGAATTGGGAGAGGATCTCGTAATTCTATCTATTTATCTAATATCGAGAGAGTTAGATTCAAGAAATGAATGAGTATGGTTTTTATTCAATCTATTGATGG
Source organism: Hibiscus mutabilis (assembly GCA_019671005.1). Taxonomy (NCBI): domain Eukaryota; kingdom Viridiplantae; phylum Streptophyta; class Magnoliopsida; order Malvales; family Malvaceae; genus Hibiscus; species Hibiscus mutabilis. The sequence continues at coordinate 47,960,479 of CM033745.1, forward strand.
TGAAGATTAATCCGGCTTAGGAATAAGTTAAGGATTTCAACGACTAAGAGGAGCACAAGATTGGTTGTTGTTCACCCTTTATTCACGCAGGGATGTATTGTTAAGGCATGAATAATTAGCTAGAGTTTAGACTTAGGGATAAGAAGAAACCATTGAAGAACGCTCTGCCGAACCTTGAAGTTACTGCCCAGTCGCCCAAACAGTTTCCCAGCTAGTTGCCAGGCAACCGTCAATTAGTTGCCAAGGCAACCCCGCTGCGCAAATTACCACGACAACTGAGTTGCCCTTGCACTCTTTTACCAAGACGATCCAATTGGCTATCACTCCTCAACTCACGATAACATGGCCTATTCTCTCTCATTTGATTACATATTCTTTTGCTTTATTGCTTTCTAGTTTAGTTGTTAGTTAAAACTCCTACAATTGCCTATTTGTGTTTTTACTTTTTGCAGTACAAGAGACTAGATTCTTGAAGTGGCACCAATCCCTGTGGAGACGATATCTTTTATACTATAACTTGCGACGTGTACAGTTGCACAATCGTGGAGCACTTATTACGTGCAACAATTTTTTGGTGCCGTTGCCGGGGATTGGCAATAGCAACTTTGTTTTTATTTTCTTGCACTTTTTATTTTTCTTGTTTAAGATTCAAAGGGTTAACAAACTTTGGTTTTGCAATGGTATATGACCAGGGCGAGACCGATTACACCAAAATGTCCCTTTGATCTAGAAATCGAACGAACCTTGCAAAGACTCAGACAAAGGTTAAGAGTAGCAATGGCTAATCAAGACGGCAATATGAATCAGGATATTCCAACAGGAGGAGGAGTGATTCTTGCACGAAACAGAACTATTCAAGACTATCTTGAAGAAGATCTTAAAGGACTTAATACAATAGTTGTCACACCTAAAATTGAAGCCGACCATTTTGAGTTGAAACCGGTGATGTTCAATATGATCAACACAATTGGTCAATTTGGCGGCTCAGCAGCTGAAGATGCACGACAACATCTTAAATCGTTCATCTAGATTTGCAATTCATTCAAAATACAAGGAGTCACCCCAGATGTTTTACGGCTAAGATTATTCCCCTATTCTCTGAGGGATAGGGCAAAAGCATGGTTAAATAGTATTCCTGCCAGATCAATAGTATCTTGGACCGATCTTTGTCGTGATTTCCTTGCTCGATTTAATCCTACAAATTTCACTGATAAGCTGTGTAATGAAATTACTTCTTTTCGGCAGGCAGATGATGAATCCATGTACGAGGCTTGAGAGCGATATCGAGAACTTCTACACAAATTCCCCTATACGGATTCCCAGTGTAGACACAAGTAACAATGTTTTACAACACTGTGAATACACCAACAAGGATGATTCTAGATGCCTCGACAAATGGCATACTCCTAGATAAGTCACCGGAAGAAGCAATGCAAATTCTGAACAGGCTTGCCAGGAATGATTATCAGTTCCCATCTGCTAGAAGAGGAGGAGTTAGACGCCAAGCCATAATACATAAACTAGGATCATCAGATTCAATTTCGGCACAATTGGCCACTCTAACCAAGATGGTCCAGAACATGCAGAAACCAAACAACACACAAGAGGTCAAGGTAATGGATTCCTTTTGTGAGTTGTATGGTGGTAACCATAATTCTTCTGAATGTATGCAAAATTCGGAATCTAGCTTTTATGTGGGGAATTACAACCGGAACAACAATGTGGTGTCCAACACATATAATCCAGCTTGGAAGAAGCACCCAAAATTTTCATGGTGTAATCCCAACAATGCTCTAAACCAGAACAATCAGAATGTACAAGCATCGGGATTCCAGCAGAATATGCCACAACAACAGTTGCCGCAGCAACAACCGATAACATCTAGTTCTTTGGAAAATTCTCTCAATGGTTTTATGTTGAAAATTGAATCTTATATGGTTGAGAATAGTAACTTCATAAAAAGAACTGATGCTTTTATTAACAGGACCGAGGTGAGATTACAAAACCAAGAGGCAGCAATCAAATCATTAGAAAATCAAGTCGGACAATTTGCTCAAAACCTAAATACTAGACCGCAAGGAGGTTTACCTAGTGATACTGAAGTCACAAGAGGAACTGACCATGAGCAATGTAAGACGATCACCACTAGAATTGACCGACAACTTAAGGAGGCTCACGATCGCTCATCAAACAAAACTCTACAAAAAGAACAAGATGAACTCAGCTGTAAAGCCTTAAATGCTGAACCAGGAAATGCCGCGGTAACTGGCGATAAGCATGCCTCAGGAATCGACGATAAGCATGCCTCAACAACCGGTGATAAGCATGCCACGACAACCCCAGTTGAAAATGCCTTGGCAACTCTAGTTGCCTCGTCAATGCCATTAATCAGGTTCCAGACCAATGAAAGGATCGAAGATATCCAACTTCCACCACCATTCCCACAAAGGTTGAAGCGACAAAAGCAAGAATATCAATTCAAGAAGTTTCTTGATATCCTAAAGCAAGTCCACATCAACTTGCCATTGGTTGAGGCAATTGAACAAATGCCGAACTATGCCAAGCTTTTTAAAGACATTGTGTCCAAGAGAACAAGGTTAGGAGAGTTTGAAACATTTGCCGCAACAGAGGGATGCATGGCCATGTTGCATAATCGCATGCCACCCAAGTTGAAGGATCCTAAATGTTTCATAATACCTTGTTCCATCGGAAACCACTATGTAGAGAAAGCATTATGTGACCTTGGAGCAAGCATAAACTTGATGCCTAAATCAGTTTTCCAGAAACTAGGAATCAAGAAGGCAAGACCTAAAACAGTTATGCTACAGCTAGCCAACATATCCTATGTGTATTCAGAGGGAAAATCGAAGACATACTGGTTAAAGTTGATAAATTTATTTTTCCCACGAACTTTATTATTTTGGATTATGAAGTAGATGAGCATGCACATATCATTCTCGAGAGACCATTCCTAGCAACAAGGAGAACTTTGATCGATGTTGAAAAGGGAGAACTCACAATGAGGGTGAATGACCAGCAAGTTAAACTGAGTGTGTTCCAAACACTAAGGCATGCCGATGATCTGGAAGAATTCCAACTTCTTCATGCCACGGTAGAGTTTGACTTCGACGAGGAATTTAGTTGCCTCGGCAACTACATTGCTGATTTAGGGAAACCTGAATAGTGTCAAGAACCAATCAATAAATAACAACAAGAAGAGGCAAATTGGTTAGTCAATCGACCAGGTACATACCTTGAACCATTGGTTTATTCAGGTAAGGAAGGTAAACTCGAAAAGCCCTCCATTGAACAACCACCGATTCTTGAGTTGAAACAGTTGCCAGGGAAACTAAAATATGCTTACTTGGGAACCCATAATACATTTCTTGTAATTATTTCCTCTAAGTTACAGCCTGAGCAGGAAAAGAAGCTGATCGACATGTTGATGCTACACAAGAAGTTGATAGGATGGACAATTGCCGACTTGAAGGGAATTAGCCTGGCAGTGTGCATACACAAGATTTTGTTGGAAGATGATCACAAACCTTCAATTGAGGCCCAGAGGAGACTGAATCATGCCATGAAAAGGGTTGTAATGAAAGAAATCATCAAGTGGCTTGACGTCGGCATCATATACCCTATCTCTGATAGTACATGGGTAAGTCCGGTAAATTGTGTACCGAAGAAGGGAGTTATAGCTGTGGTAAGTAATGAAAATAATGAACTCATTCCAACCAGGACTGTGACCGGTTGGAGGGTTTGTATGGAATACCGAAAGCTAAACAAAGCCACTAGGAAAGATCACTTCCCCTTACCTTTTATTGATCAAATGCTTGACCGTCTTGCAGGTAAACCTTTTATTTTTTTCTTGATGGTTATTCAGGTTAGAATCAAATTTCCATAGCACCAGAAGATCAAGAAAAGACAACCTTCACATGCCCATATGGTACTTATGCTTTCCGAAGGATACCGTTCGGATTGTGTAATACCTCGACAACCTTCCAAAGATGCATGATGGCACTTTTTTCAGACATGGTCGAAGACTTCCTTGAGATCTTCATGGATGATTTTCCGTTTTTGGTAATGATGTCGACAGTTGCCTCGGCAATTTACAGAAGGTGTTGGAAAGATGTGAAGAATTTGATTTAGTCCTTAATTGAGAGAAGTGCCATTTATGGTAGATGAAGGAATAGTGCTCGACCACAAGATTTCATCCAAGGGAATCGAAGTAGACAAAGCCAAGGTGGACGCGATCGAGATATTACCCCCACCAAGTTCGGTTAAAGGAATCTGAGGCTTTCTTGGACATGCAAGTTTTTACAGGAGGTTCATTCATAATTTTTCTAAGATTACTAAACCCTTGTGCAATTTTCTTGAACATGATAAAGTCTTCAATTTTGATGATTCTTGCGCCCAAGCATTCAAAACCCTAAAGGAAAAGGTTGCCTTGGCACCCATTGTCGTTCCACCCGATTGGACACTACCTTTTAAGCTCATGTGTGATGCAAGTGATTTTGCAATAGGAGAAGTCCTAGGCCAACACACATGTAAGACCTTTCACGTGATATACTATGCTAGTAAAACTCTTAATAGCAATCAAGTGAATTACACAACAATGGAGAAAGAGTTACTAGCCGTAGTTTTCACATTTGACAAGTCCCGATCCTATTTGATAGGTACAAAGGTAATTGTCCATATAGACCATTCGGCAATTAAGTATCTATTTGCTAAAAAGGATGCCAAACCTCGTTTGATTCGTTGGATATTGCTTTTACAAGAGTTTGACATTGAAATTAAGGACAGGAAAGGAACAGAAAATCAAGTGGCTGATCACTTATCACGCTTAGAACGCAATAGGGAGGAGGACACAGATTTAAAGATATGCGATGCATTCCCGGATGAGCAACTGTTAGTTACCTCAGCAACCATGGATGCGCATACCTTAGCAACCCCTGATGCCTCGACAACCATAGATGTGCATGCCTTGGCAACCCTAGACACCTTGGTAACTCTTGATGTGCATGCCGCAGTAACTCTAGACGCGCACTCCTCGGCAACCACTGAAGCAGTTGCCACGGCAACCACAGATGCCTCGACAATACCCTGGTATGCGAATTTGGTTAATTTCCTTGTTTGTTGTATTTTACCTTATGGCCTTACTCACCAAGGGAAGAAGCGGTTCGCCATGATGCTAAGCATTACTTTTGGGACGAGCCTCTTTTGTTTAAACAATGTGAAGATCAGGTTATATGCTGATGTGTTCTTGAAGAGGAGCAGTAGAATGTACTCCGGTAATGCCATTCTTCACCCTATAGAGGACATTTTGGAGGAACAGTACCGCAGCCAAAGTTTAGCAATTCGGTTTGTATTGGCCAACATTGTACAAAGATGCCCAAGAGTTTTACAAGCAATGTGATCGTTGCCATAGGACGGGCAATATCTCTAGACAACATGAGATGCCACTCCAAAACATCATCGAGGTAAAGTTGTTCGATGTATGGGGGATTAATTTTATGGGACCTTTCCCATCTTCATTCGGCAACCTTTACATTCTACTTACCTTCGACTACGTGTCTAAATGGGTTGAGGCAACTACAGTTCTCGCCAACGATTCCAATACCGTGCAATGATTCTTACAGAAAAATATATTTACATAGTTTGGGATGCCGAAAATAATTATCAGTGATGAAGGCAAGCACTTTGACAACAGACTTATTGCCAAGATGTTACAACGCTTTGGCGTGTCACACAAAATTGCCACGGCATATCACCCACAAACCAGTGGGAAAGCAGAAATTTCCAACCGAGAATTGAAGGGTATACTCGAGAAAGTTGTAAATCCCTCTAGGAAGGATTGGTCAGTAAGACTAGATGATGCACTTTGGGCATATTGCACTGCATTCAAAACACCCTTAGGTATGTCTCCCTTCTGACTTGTCTGTGGCAAAACATACCATTTACCGGTGGAAATCGAACACAAGGCATATTGGGCAATCAAGACCGTGAATATGGATTGAGAAAGTGCCAGGAAAAAGTGTTTGTTGGACCTCAACGAGATAGAAGAATTCCGTGCACTCGCCTATAAAAATGCACAAATCTACAAGGAGAAAACAAAGCAATGGCATGACAAGAAACTATTGCCGCGACAATTCACGCCAGGGCAACTAGTTCTCTTATTCAATGCTCGGTTGAAACTTTTCCCGGGAAAACTAAAGTCAAGATGGTTGGGACCATTCGAAGTTGTCAAACTATTCTCCCATGGTGCCGTGATAATCATGTCCATCACTGACGAACATGAATTCAAAGTTAACGGACAAAGATTGAAGCACTACAACGGTGCCCATATAGAACGTAACAAAAAAGTTGCCAGAGATGCATGAGCATGCTCTCATTTCGATATTTTCTTTTTATTTTTTCAAACTATTTTATTTTTTTATTTTTATTTTTTAATTTTAGTTATTTCTCTTTTTAGGATAGATTTATTTATTTTCTTTAAGATTAAGACTATATCTTTCTTTCATATTTATCTAATTGTTTTTAAATTTTAGGTTTAAGAATTTCTTTGTACTTCTTTATTTATTTTCTTTTATTAGTTTATCTTTAATTTTAATCCTTATTTTATTTTTAAATTATAGGAAAAGAGTTCAAGATAAAGAGGAATTTGATTCAAGAAGGAAGCTTCTTCAACAAGGAAACTAATGGGCTAAATCTAAGGCTTATATTAAGCCTCCAATTTACCCTAAATAAACCATGCATAGCCGGCCAAACCCTTCCCCTTCACCAAATCCCCTAGCCGTCCCCTTCCCCCAATAAAAACCCTTGTTTTCTTTCTTTCCAATTAATCCCACCCACCATATTTACTACCTATCTTTTCTATTTAACCCATCACCCTTAACTTCCAAGAAACCTATTCCTACTTTTCACCTTGCAACTCTTTAGTTTCTTTTTCTTTCTTTTCTTTATTTCTACCAAACTCACAACCAAGATCATCAATGGCATCCAAAATTGAATTTTTGGTTCATCCAAGTTCCTCCAAAGAACCAAGATACACGAAGTTTGCTACACCGGTGGTTCAAGAAATATTTCACTCCAAGTTTGAAACCTGAAAGATTTACGAAGAACAAGGCTTCGAATACTCCAACTCTCATCAAGATTTTAGCCTTGAACCATTCATGTTCCAAAGGATTGTACATCAAAAGTGGCAAATCTTTTGCCATCAATCGGAACCGGGTAACATCTCATGGGTAAGAGAATTCTATGCTCACTCACCTAACCTGAATAATCCTTATGTTTTGTTCGTGACAAGGCTATACTCATAAGCCCCGAAAAAATCAACACCTTTTACGGGCTCTACGTTTAGAAGGACGAGCATCAAGCCTTTGTTGATCAACTCATGCCCAAGCAACTCGGCAAGGTGCTTCAAGAACTCACTCTACCGGGAACTTATTGGAACGATGGTAAATACAAGGGCACAGTAAATCACCTTCAGTTTAAACCCGAGGCAAAATTATGGAATAAGTTTGTTAAAACTTGTTTAATGCCCACAACACATAATACTACCATTGATACACCTCGTATTTTGCTCATACATTCTATATTGCATAATCGAATCATTAACATTGGAAAAATTATTTGTGATGAGATTTTTGTATGTAGGACAAAAGACAAGGGTTCTCTTTTCTTCCCTTTCTTAATTTCCAATCTTTGCAAGGAGATGCATGTCCCAAGTGAGTCTACTGATGAAAAGGCCCTACCAAAGTTCGGTTGGAATTGAGCACAAATTCGAAAGCTAATGGGATAGGCACCGGTAAAATCCCCAATGCCTTCAATTGCCGTAGCAACTTCTGCCGCCTCGGCAACTCCTAATGCCCAAGCAACTGATGCCTGGGTAACTCAGACAGCAACCCCGGGACAACTTGAAGCACTCTTACAACCGTTGGGAAACCGTATTAGGCAAATTGAGGACCGAAAACTAATGTTCATACGGTACATGAAGGATCACAACAATTCCATCACCCAAGTTATCCTGGAAAAGTACTTGTACAGCCGCATGTCGTTCCCCATCTTTCCTGCCGAAATATTTGCCACAGCAACCAATGAAGCAGTTGCCACGACAACCCAACAGAAGATGCCGCAGCAACCAAAGCTAAAGACGCCCCGACAACCACTGCAAAAGCCAAAGGTAAAACACCTATGCCCAAATCAACTCATACTGAATCATTATCTGATTTTTCAAATTCGGACGAGTCCTCCATTACACCAACGAAGACTACACCAATCGAATCCTCCAAGCCCAAGCGAAAGGCCAATGACATTGAGGAAGAGGACAATGAGGACACCCCCGTACGAGGATCAATTCCACCATCGGCAACAAGAAAGCAACCACCCCGTTCAATTAAAAGAATCAAGACACAAGCCAAAAAGAAACTAATCATCCACGATGACAAACTATCGGAGTAAGTCCTCATTTGCATTTTACTTTTCTTTATTTTTATTTTTATTTTTCTTTGTTGCATGCATTGAGGACAATGCCTCACTCGAGTTTGGGGGATTGTTATTAGTTAGTTACCTTGTTTAGTTGCATTCATCTTAAGTATTGCATTTAGGATACATAAATTGCTTGCCATGCCTTTAGTTGGAACAAGAATTGCCTAGATTTGATGAATATCCGATGATGACTTTGCCAATGTACTCAATTGATAGAACTTTTTATTCTAGGATAATCGTGGAAATACTTAGAATCTTACTATGATGCTAAACTTGATGAAACACTGTTGTGACTCGATTGATTTAAGGAATTCTAGAGAACTTTGGTTGATAGTTAAAAAATTGGGGGATTAGAATAAAAATTAGATGAATGCTAGAGGTACCCAAAATTGGCTCTAGTATGTGCTAAAAATTGATTGCTGAAGGTGCCCGAAATTGGCTCTAGTATGTGCTAAAAGTTGATCGCTAGAGGTGCCCAAAACCGGCTCTAGTCGAATAAATTAATTAACTTAAGAAAACTAAAAGCAAAACACTAGAGGTGCCCGAAACCAGCTCTAGTTAAAACATGTTAAAAGAACCCAAGGAAGTAATTTGAAAACCTCTTGTTTGCATAGAATCCAAAAAATCAACTTGCACACAACTTTGCACATACTCACAAGCATTATAGTTTGATTACGAGTAACTCCTAAGTTTTTCGAAAAATGAAAAGCCAATCATACTTTGTGCCACGGTTTTGAGAATTGAAATCATATTCAAAGCTAAGATTGTGAAAATTGAAGTCTTGGCGGGTAATTATTAGTTTGCATTGCTTGAGGACAAGCAATAGTTCCAGTTTGGGGGTGTGTTAAGTGTCTAAAAGTACAATTTTATTCACCCTTTTTATTCATATTATGGCTAGACTTAGGCTCATATTAGTTGCATTATTAGCCATTCATGCATGTTTGCATTGTTTCCTTGGTGGACAAGCTTGATTTCATATTTTGCTTAATTTTGTGGAAAAAGGGTGCTGTCGATAGTTGTTTTTGTGTGTGTACAGAATCACTTGCCTAAACAAGGCTGGAACCAGTTGCCAGGGTAGTGTATGAAGGAGATACCGAGCTAGTTGCCAGGGCAATTGTCGATAAGGTCTAAGATGATATGACAGTCGAAATTGATGACTAGATAAGCCCAAGATGACGTGGAGAAAAGTTAAATCCAAAAGGAGTTTGATTTCCATGAAGAGGTCAAAGAGAAATTAAATCCCAAGAAGATAGGAGAAGATCTAGCAGGAATTTAAATATAATAAAGAATTATATTCTTTTAAAGTATTTAATTCCAACTTAACTTCTTCCTCAAGAGAGACTTTGACCCAGCCATCTCCTATTTAAAGGAGGCCAAGCCGTCAACTCTAGGAGAGAGCAAAGGGGGAGAGATTTCGACAAGGTCTTTCAACCATTCTTCATCTTTTTCTTTCTTGTTCGAGTTGGTTTATGTTAGGGATTCTTTGTTTTGTGTTTCTTCGGAACCTATCCATGAACTAAATCTATTTGGCTAAGGTTATTGTGTTTTGTGGTTGTGAGAAACAATTGGATTTTGTTTAGGTAATAAGAGTTTGCACTTTCAATTCAAGGTTTACTCATTATTGGTTTTTATTCTTGTTTGCGAGTGAATTTGGAGAGGATCTCGTAATTCTATCTATTTATCTAATATCGAGAGAGTTAGATTCAAAAAACAAGTGAGTATGGTCTTTATTCAATCTATTGACGGTGAAGATTAATCTGGCTTAAGAATAACTTAAGGATTTCAACGGCTAAGAGGAGCGCAAGATTGGTTGTTGTTCACCCTTTATTCACGCAGGGATATATTGTTAAGGCATGCATGATTAGCTAGAGTTTTGACTTAGGGATGAGAAGAAACCATTGAAGACCGCTCTGTCGAACCTTGAAGTTGCTGCCTAGCTGCCCAAACAGTTACCCAGCTAGTTGCCCAGGCAACTGTCAATTAGTTGCCAAGGCAACCCCGCTGCGCAAGTTGCCACGACAACTGAGTTGCCCTTGCACTCTTTTACCAAGACGATCCAATTGGCTATCACTCCTCAACTCATGATAACCTGGCCTACTCTTTCTCATTTGATTACATCTTCTTTTACTTTATTGCTTTCTAGTTTAGTTGTTAGTTAAAACTCCTACAATCGCCTATTTGTGTTTTTACTTTTTACAGTGCAAGAGACTAGATTCCTGAAGTGGCACCAATCCCTATGGAGAAGATATCTTTTATTCTATAACTTGCGACGTGTACAATTGCACAATTGCGGAGCACTTATTATGCGCAACAATAAGCAATGAGCAGTAAGACATGAGTGTAGCAAGCTATCTATGATCCACTATCTAGTTTATAGAAGCTAGAAATCATAGATCAAGGTATATGATAATCATCATCATTATGCTCAACATCACAATCAATTATAAAAAAAATTGCATACAATATTTAGGATCACATAACATTATATCGCGACCGTACTTGGGATCACATAGTGTAACAACCCAATTTTTGGGTTAGTGAATTGGGTCTCAGGCCTAGGTTATGGGCCTTTATCTTGGAAGATTAAGTTAAGGGCATTTAGGTTTGGGCCCATTATTTTGGAGGAGAAGGTTTGAATTTTAAATATGCATGGGTAGTTAAAAAGTTGAAGAAGATATTATTGAGGAGAGAGAAAAAGAAAACATGGGAGAAAATTGTTGAGAGAGTTTTAAGAAAGGGGAGAGCTTTCAACTCAGTTTCGCCATCGTCCGATGGCCCATTTTTGACACTGTCACACTATTGGAAAAATCTCGTCGAGATGAGTCGACTGGTGGTCATCAAGTCATCGTCGTTGTTCTTCGGAGGGTGAGAGGAGGCAAGTTTTGAGTTGTTTGAAATGAGGTGTTTCTGATGGCCAAATTAGAAAATTAAGGGCACCACCCTGTTCATCGCGTCGGGACAACGAGATTGGAGCTTGCCACTACCATCTGACCATCATAGCACTCCTCACGCGACCCTATGCATGAGCGAAGTTCAAATACATGGGCAACTATAACTGGCTTGGGCTAAGCTATTTGGGCTAACTGTTGGGCCGAGCTGAGCTAGCCTTCTGAGCTGATCCAAGTCGAGGAACCGAACTGGTCCATTAAGCTGGCCCTTCGAGCCAAGCCAGCCGCCGTTGTTGTTGACTGTTGTTTCCGCTGTTGATCGTTGACCAGTGTTGACTTTTTCTAGAAGACCTTACCTAGGGGTTTCTCGACGTTCAGATCCCGTTGGAGTAGTTTGTTTTGCCAAATTCAAACTCGGTACTCTTTTTTTACATGTTTGACCTTATGGATTAGTTTGTGAATGGGGTTAAGTAATAATTATGGTATTCACATATTTATGAGGTTTGTTCGGGCTCGAATACCATATCAAGAGGACCGTTTGAGGAGCTCGAGTAAGGATCTATCAATAATCGCTAAGGTTAGTACTCCTCAAACTCCTATTGCTTCATGAACATCAAAAATGTAAATTCTTTATGTGTTAGTATCTGTAAATTAGGTAGATGATGAATATGCATGTGTGGACACACATAGTATGAGACTCGATATTTATGAGATGCATGATGATGTTACGGATATGACAAAACTTATCGAGGCTTTAAAGACCGTGTAGGGTCGTTTGAAATGCCCGTATGATTATTTGATTGATTGAAATAATTGTGACGTCTTGTATGCTTGTTCGAATAGATTGATGAGATTTGATAGGAATTATGCTTAAGGGTTAAATACTCTATTAAATGATTATGAAGCCGGTAATTAATATTAATTATGTAAATGAGTTAATAAACAAACCCTAATGACTTTCTTAAGCTTTAAGTATCAAATAAAGCATGGTAATATCATAACTCAAGGAAATTGTGTGAACCTATGAATATGTATCGATACGAGCTCTACCTGTACAGGTACGTGATTGGGGGTCGTATCGGTACAGGTTGACCTGTACCAGAACTTGTAGAAATCTAGGATTTCCATTAAGAAATATCAGTATCGGTACGTGTGTGAGTACTGATACCCAGAGGAACCGTATCGATACTCTTGTTCTATTACCAGTACCTATTGTACGAGATAATCTATAATGTTGATAAAAAGATGGATATAGACGTGGGATATTAATGAGATAATATGGATTAATAAAGATAATTGATGTACACTTTCATAATGTATTAACAAGTTGGTAAACTTAATTTGGTGACTTGTTGTAATAGCAACCATAGGAGATCCTTTGTGGATCGAGTTATGCTTGGGGGTTCTTATCGAGCGAGTCAATCGTGAGTTGAGTAGTGTTCAACTTATGCTCATTAAAAAATTACGTTACTCAACTCGACTTGTTGCCTGTTAAGCTCGACTAGTGCCCCTTAAAATATCTCGTTGCTCGACTCAACTCGTTGATCGTTAAGCTCACCAAAATTTTTATCTTATTTTTTAAAATATAGGTAAAATGTAGATACTATTAGAGCTTAATATAAACATACAAATTCAGGAAAATATGTAAGGACTAAGGAGATAAATAAAATAACATGTCATGACCGAGTTATAGATGAAGTTCTTATTCGAGTGTGAGACTGTTTTTAGTTTCTCAACAATCTTCAATGAACAACAAAGGAGAAAAGGCCTTAGGGATTCAGTGTTTTGACTTTCAATCGTATTCTTTATATGAGAACTAAAGACTTTTTTCTTTTTCTACTTTTGTACATAAAATAATAATAAAAGAAAAAAGAAATGTTGTAATAAAAAAAGAATGAAAGGCTAATTATTATAACTTAATTTCTTATTAATAAAAATTAACTTTTGAAATTTTTGGCAAATACAAAACATTTTAGAAATTTGAAACAAAATATTTTATTGGTAAATTACCTAGCGAGTCATTGAACTTTTCTAGAGTTTTCAACTAGCATTTAAACTTCTTGGAATATAATTTTTAAGGTAGCCACCAAAAATTATTAAAAAATTATCTAAAAAATAACTAACTGCTTGCAAACTTATCGAGTCAAGTTGGACCTTGCTCGACTCGTTAAAATCTCGAGTTGAGTTCGAGTTCAAGTTGAGTCAGCTCGATTCGAGCGTTGATCAAGTTCTGACTGAGTTGATCTCGAGCTGTTTGCGAGCTGCTCTACTCTATAAGCAACCCTAGTTATGCTGTGTGCCATTTGGTAATCGTGTTGATGCTATGTGTGGTTTGAATACTTGATTGGTTGAGTCACCTTTGATTGGTAGGATCCGAATACCCAGAAATGGTGTTTCAATACCATGGTTAGAGGTGTTGAATGTACATTCCCGATGCTATGTGACATCGGGCCTCATTCTATGATACTAGAAGAGAGATGCCGAGTATGCGTGTATGTTCCCGAGGCTATGTGACACTGGGCCTCACCTAGAGAGAGTGTATGTTCCCGAGGCTATGTGACACCAGGCCTCACCTAGAGAGAGTGTATGTTCCCGAGGCTGTGTGACACCAGGCCTCACCTAGAGAGAGTGTATGTTCTCGAGGATGTGTGACACCGGGCCTCACCTAGAGAGAGTGTATGTTCTCGAGGATGTGTGACATTTAGTCTCATTCAAAGTGTATGTTCCTGAGACTGTATGACACCTGGCCTCACTCTAGGTTTTTGGTATGACTTTAGGTGCTTTTTCTTGGATGATCTGGTGTGATCCCGAGTATTGATGGGCCTTGCGTGCCATGTATGATGTGTTGCTATGATGAGAGCATGTGTTTAGGCGACTAGTGGTAGCGCTACATGTTTATTTATCTCTCCTTAGTACTCATACTAGCTTGCATGTTTATGTTTATGATTAGCATGAAGTATAGTAGAGTAGATGTATACCACTGAGCTTTGTAAGCTTAGCGCTAGGAATCATTGTTTTTGTGTGTAGGTTGATCATTGGATCGTGGGATCGAGAGCACTATCAGTACCATATTCTAGCACGTGGTGATTTCCAGAGTACAATACTTGTGTTTAGTGGGTTGTGCATTCATAGGACCTTACGTGGTGGAGTATATAATCCTTATTTTGAAATTATAGTAATTAAATTGAATGTTTAAATGTTTTAAACTAAATTAGAGCTCATTTGTATCGTTTTGATTATTTATCTATATTTTTAGTAGTTGGCTTTAAATGTTTTTTTTGAGAAATACCTTGTTGGGCTAAACCCAGTTTGAGAAATTTTATGGTTTTGAGTTGGGCTTGAGGCCCAAATGTGACATTCGGGTCGAGGGTGTTGCACATAGTACTAGACACCTCGCGGCCATACTCAAGATCACATAACATTGAGTACAATATGATCATACCCGAGATCACATAACATTATTTACAACGAATGTTATTCAATATCACAAAGCATCATGCACACATCAATGCATACTATAGTATATAAAATTTGGTATCCAGATCCCATCATAATCAAATCATACAAGTACTCTTAAGGCCGTACAACACTCATGTCAAACAAGGTCTATTGCTACATATCTCACTTCAACCAAGGCTTTCTTGACTAATTTTATTATGCATGAGTTACCCAAAACTCACCTAGAGTTATCTTAATTCTTCCATAGGTTTTGACACCGAATTAACATTTTATGTTTGAATAATAAATGGTGGTATCAAAACCCTTCTCAAGTTAATGGAACCAAACCCTCGATATGACGACCATTCTCTCTCTCTTTAACTTTCATTTTCCTTCTTTCTAACCAAAAACAAACACTTTAGCATTTTTTTCTTTGGTGGGCAATTACTCTATTGCGAGCAGATGGCCTCTATCTTCGTTTTTCTCCCTTCTCTTTTATTTATTCTCCTCTCTTTCCTCTTTTTCTTTTATGGTTTCTATGATGTCCTCTTTCATCCAACTCGATAAAAAACTCTTTCCCCGATGATCGTGGCCCAAGATCGAGCACCTATTTGCAAGGAGGAAGACCGATGATCTATGTTGGCTTAGGTGGAAGAGGCCGTGGTAGAGTTTTCTTTCTTCTCATTCTTTTGATATGTTCTTTCTTTTCTTCAGTTGTGATTTGTCTCCCTTTTGCAGGTTTATTAGATGTTCACACACGATAGGTTGGTTCTCTGCCTTTATTTTCAAAGGAGCTCTGACGGTTAGGCTTTTTGGTATCACTTTCTCCCCAATGAATTTGTAACACCCTAAATCCTAGCCTAGAAGTATTGAAATCAATTGCTTAAGTTAATAGCTTAATTGAATCTATAAATTAAGCTAAATTGATTAGTCAAGGGTCTAATTGAATGAATGAAAGAACAAGTGACCAAATTAAGATGACCAACTTGAAAACTCTAACAAGCTAAAGGAATGCATGCTAAAAATCCTACATCTCTTAAATGCCCTTGATTAAGTTAATATTAAGGATTAATTAAGGGACATTTTGGACAATGCACAAATCTAGTAACATGGATTAGATGTTGTCATCTTCTCCATTATCCTTTGTTTGGCCGATTGGAAGATAAAGAAAAGAGAGAAAGAAAAGCTTGAGGGAGAAAGCTTGAATTCAACCTTGATTTAGCTCCAAATTAAATCTAGATAGCTTATTGATTGAGGTAATTACTTGTTTCTCTTGTGAATTTCATGTTTGAATTGAAATGGAAATGTGATTTGAGTGTATAGATACCGAAAAATGTGATGAACATGTTATAGATTGATGTTCTTGGTTGTATTGATGAGTTAGATGGTTTCTTTATGAGTTAAGATCAAGCTATGTGCAATTAGAAACTGAAAATTGATTGCTAGTAATCAAATGGCTAACGAAACTCATGTGCAATTGCTGGAAAATTGAGAAACATGAACATGGTTCAAAATAGTTTAGATTAGGGGACTGTTTTGATTGGAAAATTGTGTAAGCATGCTAAATGAGCTTAAAACTCTGTTTTGGACATGTTGATAGGTAAAATGGAGATTTAATTGAATTGGAAACTTGCTGGAAAAATGACTACACCTAATTGAACTAGTAAATTAGGTAATGGACTGCCTAGTTGATAAATTGATGTGTAATTGTGATCAATTGGATTAAACTAGGTTCAACATGACTATGCCCTGTTTTGAGAACATTTTTAGGCGAATTATGATGGCCTAAATATGTATGAACATGTTTATGAATGAAATTGTCATGGTAGGACCTTGTTAGAATGAAAGAAAGAACTAGAATTGCAAACTAGTGTAAGCTGCCCAGAATTGCTATGTTCTGAGCAGTCACTTTGAAAATTCACCAAACATTGTAGAGATCAAATTCAGGGCTGAAATTTTAATGACATGATCCTTAGTATGTCTACTTTCATTAGGTGAAAACAGAACTGAAAACTGGGTCCTGTGCTGGAAACTGAAAATAGAAATAGCTGGATAGTGCAAATTGTCCATGCAGTGTAAATGCCCTGTCTTTGAACAATAAACTGTATTGATTGGTTATGAACTAAAATGCAAGCTTATTATTGTTTTAAATAAAATTTTGTTAGATTTCCAAAGGTATAAATTAATCGAAATTCCGACGTAGGAATTGAAAGATATACCTGTTTAAGCATGAAGTATGCAAGCTGCCAGGTAGCAACAGTTAAGCTAGTTAGAAACTGTTTTGTACACAGTTTTATTGGACTATTTGTAACAGTTTGGGATAATTAGATCCTACCTAGTCTTGTTTATTGAATGTTTACAGAATTTTATTATTATGATTATATGTATTGAAATAACCTTGCTGCCATGTTGAATTGTCTTGTGTATACATATTGATGAATGTGTTTAATCTTGAATTTGCTAGAGCAAGGAGTGAACTTGGAGGAAGGAAAAACATGAAATCATTCAAGGGCTAAGAACAAAGGAATAGCTATACAAGACAATTGCTAGCTTGCTTGGATTGTATTGTGAGTTTAGTTATGTCTAGGGTTAGGACTAGGTTCTAACCATTGCATTCTTGTTACAATCTTGACATGAAAATGAATCTAATCTTGAACTTGACCTAATAAGAGAAGGATGATTAAAGAAAAACATGAAACATGATCCTAGTATTGTTTATATGTCTATTCGAAATGCTTATGCATGATTGATGATAGCTTGAATGCTTGTATATGCTATGATACAACATGATTGAATGCTAATGCCTTGTTTGAGATATGATGTTATCTCATCATGATGAAATGAATCCTGAAACCACTTGACTTGTGAGCTAACGCTCAATAGCCTAAGAGCTTTTCATGAAATGATCATGATTGACATGAACATGATCTTGAACTTGACAACTTGCATAAATGGTAATTCGAACAACCTTGGAAGCTAGTTAGATTAGGTAGAAAGGCATGTCTTAGAGTCTAGAGCTCATTGTGTACGGGTGGACTATGGTCCAGGGCTAAGGCCCCTATTTGACGACAGATGGAGGGTACGTATGTGGTCTTTGGCGACAGTAAGAGGGTTGACCAGCACTACGGTGCATATTGTGGCGATAGTTGGTTGGAGACTCAATTACCTATAGAAACTACATGATACTTGTCTTGAATGCCATGAGATGTATGTTAATTGATTTGAAAGCGTGACTCATTGGTTTCTTGTTTTGCAAGAATGTTGCTTTATTCATGAATTATGATCTCTTGATGCCTAATCTTATTGCCGGATGCATGCTATCCTAGATAGGATAATCTTGATGCTTGAAAGACTAGATAAGGTCACTCTTGATGTTTGAAAGACTAGCTAAGTCTACTCTAATGCCTGGAAGCCTTAGCTAGGTCTACACTTGAATTAAAAGACATGAAACTTGAAATAACAAATGGTTAGACTAGTTACTACCTCACTAAGTACATTTTTGTACTAATCACTCTTGTTTCATTCTTCCCAACCTACAGGTTAAAGGATTCAACATTGCTTGATCTTGAAGCTTGATTTCTTGAGCAAGAAGCATTCTACACAAGCTTTGTTAAAGTATGATTTCATACTTGTTTTGTATTCTCCTAGAATGGTGGCACTAGATGTATCTAAATAGCTTGAACATGCATTTTGAAGGATTGTATATAATGCTTGATGGCCTATCTAAATGGCTGAATGTTTTGCTACGCATACGTTAATGATATGGAATGATCATATAATGATCTAATTGGCTATGAAACATCTGATAACCTTGTCATTCTTGAGTGTATGCTTGAAATGAATGTAGATTAAGATGAACCATGTTGTATGACCAACCATTTGAATGCTTCATTTCTTGTATGAAATTGCCATGTTGAAAGTATTGTTGTGTGATTGTTTTAAGATATGGCTGAATGGTTTCATGTGGTTATCCCCTGTTTGCCGAATGCATGGTAGTAGAATAAGGTTGGAATGATCTATATTCGTGCTTTGTATATGTTGGGTGTAATTGGACAAATGGTAATCTATTGAAATAGACTTTTTTGGAACTAGATACAAGCTATTAAAGGTTAGGTAATTATGCTTAGTAAGTGAAAGAGTGAAATGACTAAATGTATACAAGATGAGGAACACAAAATTGTATTGGAAGCATGTAACACTAAGTAGTTCAAATAGAATTGGTAACAATGTATAAGTGTTATAAAATAAACCATGCAAGTAGTAACTTGTAGTGTAAGAATGAAAGTAATTTAATATAAGGATTTTGTGAAATAGCCGATTGCCTTAGATGGAAAGAAGTTACATATTAGGTTGCTTTGCATGATATGAAATGTATGAATGGTTGCCTATGCCTTGTTTAAAGGATTGTTTCTTCTTGGTTGATAATTGCCGATTGCTTGGGCTATTGTTGTAGTCATGTATGTTTGATTGATTTTTCTTGCCTTGCCATGTCTCTTGCTTTGGTCTTATTCGAATGGTATGATGTTTAAGACACAAATGTGTATTGCTTGTTTGTTAAGTAGCGCTCCCAAACTGAGTTACTACTAACCCGGGTAGGGGGTGTTACGTATTAATTGGTAATCAGAGCTTTAGGTTTAGTCGATTCTAGGACTAAACCGGGCTATCATGCATCATATAGGATATTTGTGCCACATAAGAGACTTGTATTGAATAGCTTGTGTCTTGCTTATTAAACCGAACTCCTAATTGTTCTATTTGAATGTAGAATGTCTGAAACAAGACTTGGTCAGGATAATGAAAGTCCTGAAGGCTCATCAAATGAAGGAGATAGTGTGAGGATGGAACAAATTCCTCCTCAACATCAAGCTCAACATCGAGCTCAAGCTGCTGCTTAACAGGAAGCTTCTGCTATCAATCCTAAGTAGCAAGAATGCCTTCTAAGTATGAAGGAGATGTTCAATCATCTTGTATATGCTTCAAAACAAGATCACCCTATTGCTCCTACTGTTGCTGTGCCAAATCGAGCACCAATTGACAAACTGGCTTAACATCGGGCTTATACCTTCACTGTCACCGATAAAGCAAACCCAAAAGTAGTTGAGTACTGGCTAGAAGCCACAACTCGAATCCTTACCAAGCAATTAACCTGTCCCGATTAACACAAACTAGAATGTGCTATAGCTTTGTTAGCTGATGAAGCCTTAAGTTGGTTGGAAACTACTACACTGACTGCCCCTGAAGAAGCCGTGATGTAGAAATTCTTCCTCAATAAATTCAGGAAGAAGTATATCAGTGAACAATATCTGGCCGAGCGTCGAAAATGTTTCTTGTACCTCAAGCAAGGGGGCTGGCCTATTGAGCAATATATAAGAGACTTCTGCAAGTATTGCAAATATGGGTCAGAATTTATCAAAACCGAGGCCGACAAGTGTTGAATGTTCATTCACGGGTTAAATGATGAATTAAGCCCTTTATTCACTGCTCTGGGTATTACCGACTTCCAAAATTTGGTAAACCGAGCCATTGCTGCAGAGGTGAAGACGAAGGCCTTAGAGAAACATATGAGTGGAAACGCTTGGAAAGATAAACGATCCAGAAACGATAACAAGCCGCACTGGTAGTCGAAGAAAGCTAACCACTCTAAAGATTCCTCTTCAAATTATACTCATGTCCAGAAGAGAAATTATATACCAAAACCTTAATCGGTAATCAAATCCTCAGCCTTGATCATCTCAGTTGATAATATGGGGAATTCTGATAAAGCTGTTTAGTATTCTACCTGCAAGTTCTGTCAGAAGCACCACATCAGGCAATGCAAAACTCAACAAAACTTGTGTTTCTTATGTGGAGCCTCAGATCACGATATTCGGGATTATCCCCAGAATCCCAATAAGGTTCCAAGTCGAACACCTAGAAATGCAAGTTCAGTTCTCTCCAATCGAAACAAGGGTCCTAAACAAGCCCAATCTAGAAATTAAGGGATAGGCGGAGGGAATCATTTGAATGGTCCAACTCATCAGGAAACTCGAGCCCCTCCTCGTATGTACCACATTCGTGGTAAAGATGATAAAGAAGCTCCCGATGTTATTGCAAGTACCGTTAAGTTAAATTCCAGTTCTGCATATGCTTTAATTGATTCGAGGTCTACCCATTCATTTGTTTGTTCTGCCTTGATCAACAAGTTAAAATTAAAACCCAAAATTATTGAATCAAGTCTTGTAGTTTCGAATCCATTAAGGGGAAAAACACCCATTAACTTGCGCCACAAGCAAGCTTCCTTGACCATTCGAAACATACCCTTTCCTATTGATCTTTATGTTCTACCTTTTTGTGAATTTGACTTGATATTAGGGTTAGATTGGTTAAGTAAACACGAAGCCTGGGTAGATTGCCAAAATCGGAGATTGTATCTCCGGGGCTTAGGGAAAGAATCAATTCTCACAATAGACAAGAAACCAACTTCAATCTTTGCTAAGATGATTCTCTAAGATGAAATTGAATTCAGTTTACCTAGTATGCCAATTGTGTCTGAATTCACTGATGTTTTTCCCGAAGAACTCCCTAGTGTCCTTCCGACCAGAGAAGTAGAGTTCGGGATATAAGTTCAGCCTGGAACAGCTCTGGTGTCCATTACACCCTATAAAAGGGCACTTGTTGAGTTGAAAGAACTTAAGAAGCAACTCCAAGAGCTACAAGATAAAGGTTTCATACGACCTAGCACTTCTCCTTGGGGTGCTCTAGTCTTGTTTGTAAAGAAGAAAGACGGGACCATGAGACTCTGTATTGATTATAGACAATTGAACAAGCTTACGATTAAGAATCGGTATCCTCTCCCAAGGATAGAAGATCTCTTCGATCAACTCAAGGATGCTTCAATATTCTCAAAGATCAATCTTCGATCGGGATACTATCAAATGAGGGTAAAAGAAGAAGATGTGCCTAAGACATCATTTCCTATTCGATATGGACACTATGAATTTCTCGTAATGCCATTCGGGCTAACAAATGCTCTGGATGCTTTCATGGATCTCATGAATCGAGTGTTCAAGCCTTATCTTGACAAGTTCGTGGTCGTCTTCATTGATGACATCCTAGTTTACTCTTGGAACAAGGAAGAACACTCCGAACATCTCAGAATCGTATTGCAAACTCTTCGAGAACGTCAATTATTCACAAAGTTCTCTAAATGTGAATTCTGGCTAAACGAAGTCTCGTTCCTTGGCCATGCCATCTCGGCAGAAGGAATTAAAGTAGACTCGAAGAAAATTCAATCCATCCTCGATTGGAGACCTCCGAAGAATGTTAGCGAAATCAGAAGCTTTATCAATTTAGCCGGATATTATCGGTGATTTGTCAAAGGATTCTCATCCATTGTCGCAAGTTTGACAAAGTTAACTTGAAAAGATACACCTTTTGTTTGGTTGGAAAGCCAACAACGAAGCTTCGATCAACTTAAACAAGCCCTGACTCATGCACCGGTTCTTATCCAACCAAAATCAGGTAAAGAATTCACTGCCTATCATGATGCATCTCATTTAGGACTCAGATGTGTCCTAATGAAAGATGGAAAAGTGGTAGCTTATGCTTCAAGGCAACTGAAACCACACGAGTCAAACTATCCAACGAACGATCTAGAATTGGCAGCTATTGTGTTTGCTCTCAAAATGTGGAGACATTACTTGTACGAGGAGAAATGTAACCTGTTCACAAACCACAAGAGTCTCAAATATCTACTGACTCAGAAAAATTTGAATCTGAGACAAAGAAGATGGCTTGAATTGCTTAAAGACTACAATTTGGTTATCGATTACCATCCGGGGAAAGCAAACGTGGTTGCTGATGCCCTTAGTCGCAAACCATACTCGGGTAAACTGCTAAATCTAAATTCTAGTAAATTTCAATCAAATGTGAACTTTCTTGGATCAAAAGAAAGCTATTCGAACACTTACTTGTTTTGCAAGTAACCACTCAAAATTTTCCTAAATGTTACTATGTATTCTTTGTAGCTACTCCAGCTATCAATGCTCATTTTTGTTTATCCAAAGGATGGAAATTATTGTCTGAGCTTCAAGTTCAATCTAGCTTAATCTCAAGAATTAAAGAACTCCAATAAACTGATTCAGATCTTTAGAAGATCATATCCAAGTTAGACTCTGAGTCTAATTCAGACTTCTCCCTTAAGTCAAATGGACTCCTCTATTTTAAGGATAGCGTGTGTGTTCCTAACAATGAGGAACAAAGACAAGAGATGTTACAAGAAGCTCACCAAAGCTCATTCTCAATACACCCGAGATCTGTTAAGATGTAAAAGGATCTTAAACCAATATAGTGGTGGCCGGGTATGAAATCGGCTATCACAGACTTCGTATTGAAGTGCCTAACTTGTCAAAGATTTAAAACTGAACATCGAGTTCCTACTGGATTACTTCAGCGAATCGAATTCCCTCAGTGGAAATGGGATCGTATTACAATGGATTTTGTTACTGGTCCTCCTTCCACTCCAAGAAAAAACGATGTTGTATGGGTGATTGTAGATAGATTCACAAAGTCTACTCATTTCATCCCTGTTCGAATGAACATGAGCTTGGAAACCTTAGCCGAGCTATACATCCGTGAAGTCATTCAATTACACGGTGTACCTACAACTATCATCTCCGATCGAGACCCAGATTTTCTTCGCAATTTTGGAAGTCTCTACAGAAAGCTCTTGGAACCAAAGTAAAACTAAGTACAACTTTCCATCCTCAGTCTGATGGACAATCTGAAAGGATTATTCAAGTACTAGAAGACATGCTTCGTGCTTGTGTTATAGAGTTCAGGAAGAACAGAGAGAAATCTCTACCCCTTGTAGAGTTTGCCTACAACAATAGCTATCAAACATCTATTTAAATGGCACCATTCGAAGCTCCATACGGGAGGAAGTGTAGAACTCCCCTATGTTGGTCTAAATTGGGGGAAAACAAAGTTCTAGGGCCTTAATTACTTTGGGAAACCGAAGAACAAGTGAAGATCATTCATGATCGATTAAAGGCAGCTTTCGATAGACAGAAAGCATATGCTGACTTGAAAAGGAGAGATATCCAGTATGCTATTGGAGACAAAGTCTTCCTAAAGGTCTCACCTTGGAAGAAAGTCATTCGATTTGGAAGAAAAGGGAAACTCAGTATCCGATTCATTGGTCCATTTGAAATCACTGAAAGAATTGGACCGGTGGTCTATCGATTAGCTCTCCCTGAAGAATTCAATAGAATCCACAATGTATTTCATGTATCTATGCTCAGAAGATACATATTAGATCCATCCCATATTCTTGAACCGGAAGAAATTGAATTGAATCCTGAGTTGACCTATGAAGAAGAGTCTATTCAGATTCTTCGTCGGGAAGTAAGAAAGCTTAGGAACAAGATTGTTCCTCTTGTCAAAGTTTTGTGGAGAAACCACAAGATATAATAAGCTACTTGGGAATCTGAAGAAATCATGAAGAAGCAATATCCCCATCTATTTGATTCAGGTAAATTTGAGGACGAAATTATTTTAATGGGGGGAGAATTGTAACACCCTAAATCCTAGCTTAGAAGTATTGAAATCAATTGCGTAAGTTGATAGATTAATTGAATCTAGAAATTAAGCTAAATTGATTAGTCAAGGGTCTAATTGAATGAATGAAAGAACAAGTGACCAAATTAAGGTGAGCAACTTGTAAACTCTAACAAGCTAAAGGAATGCATGCTAAAAATCCTACATCTCTTAAATGCCCTTGATTAAGTTAATATTAAGGATTAATTAAGGGACATTTTGGACAATGTACAAATCTAATAACATGGATTCAATGTTTTCGTCTTCTCAATTATCCTTTGTTTGGCCGATTGGATGAGAAAGAAAAGATAGAAAGAAAAGCTTGAATTCATGTCCTACAACCTTGATCTAGCTCCAAATTAAATCTAGATAGCTTAGTGATTGAGGAAAATACTTTTTTCTCTTGTGAATTTCATGTTTGAATTGAAATGAAAATGTGATTTGAGTGTATAGATGCTGGAAAATGTGACGAACATGTTATAGATTGATGTTTTTGGTTGTATTGATGAGTTAGATGATTTCTTTATGTGTTAAGGTCATGCTATGTGCAATTAGAACCTGGAAATTGATTGCTAGTAATCAAATGGCTAATGAAACTCATGTGTAATTGCTGGAAAATTGAGAAACATGAACATGGTTCAAAATAGTTTAGATTAGGGGACTGTTTTGGTTGAAAAATTGTGTAAGCATGCTAAATGAGCTTAAAACTCTGTTTTGAACATGTTGATAGGTAAAATGGAGATTTAATTGAATTGGTAACTTTCTGGAAAAATGATTACACCTAATTGAACTAGTAAATTAGGTAATGGACTGCCTAGTTGATGAATTGATGTGTAATTGTGATCAATTGGATTAAACTAGGTTCAACATGACTATGCCCTATTTTGAGAACATTGTTAGATGAATTATGATGGCCTAAATATGTATGAACATGTTTATGAATGAAATTGTCATGATAGGACCTTGTTAGAATGAAATAAAGAACTAGAATTGCAACCTAGTGTAAGCTGCCCAAAATTGCTCTGTTCTGGGCAGTCACTTTGAAAATTCACCAAACATTGTAGAGATCAAATTCAGGGCTGAAATTTTAATGACATGATCCTTAGTATGTCTACTTTCATCAGGTGAAAACAGAACTGAAAACTGGGTCCTATGCTGGAAACTGTAAATAGAAATAGTTGGACAGTGCAAACTGTCCAGGCAGTGTAAATGCCCTGTCTTTGAACAATAAACTGTATTGATTGGTTATGAACTAAAATGAAAACCTATTATGGTTTTAAATACAATTTTACTAACTTTCCAAAGGTATAAATTAATTGAAATTCCGACGTAGGAATTGGAAGATATGCCTGTTTAAGCATGAAGTATGCAAGCTGCCAGGCAGCAGCAGCTAAGCTAGTTAGAAACTATTTTGTACACAGTTTTATTGGACTCTTTGTAACAGTTTGGGATAATTAGATCCTACCTAGTTTTGTTTATTGAATGTTGACAGAATTGTATGAATATGATTATATGTATTGAAATAATCTTGCTGCAATGTTGAATTGTCTTGTGTATACATATTGATGAATGTGTTTAATCATGAATTTGCTAGAGCAAGGAGTGAACTTGGAGGAAGGAGAAAAAGGAATTCATTCAAGGGCTAAGAAAAAAGGAATAGCTATACAAGACAATTGCTAGCTTGCTTGGATTGTATTGTGAGTGTAGTTATCTCTAGGGTTAGGACTAGGTCCTAACCATTGCATTCTTGTTACAATCTTGACATGAAAATGAATCTAATCTTGAACTTGACCTAATAAGGAAAGGATGATTAAAGAAAAACATGAAACATGATCCTAGTATAGTTTATATGTCTATTTGAAATGCTTATGCATGATTGATGATATCTTGAATACTTGTATGTGTTATGATACAACATGATTGAATGCTAATGACTTGTTTGAGATATGATGTTATCTCGTCATGATGAAATGAATCTTGAAACCACTTGACTTGTGAGCTAAGGCTCAATAGCCTAAGGGCTTTACATGAAATGATCTTGATTGACATGAACATGATCTTGAACTTGACAACTTGAATAAATGGTAATTCGAACAACCTTGGTAGCTACTTGGATTAGGTAGAAAGGCATGCCCTAGAGTCTAGAGCTCATTTTGTACGGTGGACGGTCCAGGGCTAAGGCTCCAATTTGGCGACAGACGGAGGATACGTATGTTGTCTTTGGCGACAGTAAGAGGGTTGACCAGCACTACGGTGCATATTGTGGCGATAGTTGGTTGGAGACTCAATTACCTATACAAACTAAGAACCAATGGGGTTGTTTCATAAATTAACAAATGTAATAGCAAATCAGTTATACATGATACTTGTCTTGAATGCCATGAGATGTATGTTACTTGATTTGAAAGCATGACTCCTTGGTTTCATATTTTGCAAGCATGTTTCTTGATTCATGAATTATGGTCTCTTGATGCCTAATCTTATTGGCCGAATGCAAGCTATCCTAGATTGAATAATCTTGATGCTTGAAAGACTAGATAAGGTCACTCTTGATGTTTGAAAGACTAGCTAAGTCTACTCTAATGCTTGGAAGCCTTAGCTAGGTCTACACTTGACTTAAAAGACATGAAACTTGAAATAACAAATGGTTAGACTAGTTACTACCTCACTAAGTACATTTTTGTACTTATCACTCTTGTTTCATTCTTCCCAACCTACAGGTTAAAGGATTTAACATTGTTTGATCTTGAAGTTTGATTCCTTGAGCAAGAAGCATTCTACACAAGCTTTGTTAAAATATGATTTCATACTTGTTTTTATTCTCCTAGAATGGTGGCACTAGATGTATCTAAATAGCTTGAACATGCATTTTGAAGGATTGCATATAATGCTTGATGGCCTATCTATGTTATGTATATAGTTTAAGGTTTGTAATGAACTTAGATAACTTGTAATGGCTGAATGTTTTGTTGCGCATATGTTGATGATATGGAATGATCATATGATGATCTAATTGGCTATGAAATAGCTAATAACCTTGTCATGCTTGAGTGTGTGCTTGAAATGAATGTATATTAAGATGAACTATGTTGTATGACCAACAATTTGAATGCTTCATGTCTTGTATGAAATTGCCATGTTGAAAGTATTGTTGTGTGATTGTTTTGAGATATGGCCAAATGGTTTCATGTGGTTATCCCATGTTTTCCGAATGCATGGTAGTAGAATAAGGTTGGAATGATCTAGATTCATGCTTTGTATATGTTGGGTGTAATTGGCCGAATGGTAATCTTTTGAAATAGATTTGAATGGAACTAGATACAAGCTATTAAAGGTTAGATAATTATGCTTAGTAAGTGAAAGAGTGAAATGACTAAATGTGTACAAGATGAGGAACACCAAATTGTATTGGAAGAATGTAGCACTAAGTAGTTCAAATAGGATTGGTAACAATGTATAAGTGTTATAAAATAATCCATGAAAGTAGTAACTTGTAGTGTAAGAATGAAAGTAATTTAATCTAAGAATTTTGTGAAATAGCCGATTGCCTTAGATGGAAAGAAGTTACATATTAGTTTGCTTGCATGATAAGAAACGTATGAATGGTTGCTTATGCCTTGTTTAAAGGATTGTTTCTTCTTGGTTGATAATTGCCGATTGCTTGGACTATTATTGTAATCATGTATGATTGATTGCTTTTGCTTGCCTTGCCATGTCTCTTGCTTTGCTCTTATTTGAATGGTATGATGTTTAAGATACAAATGTGTATTGCTTGTTTGTTAAGTAACGCTCCCGAACTGAGTTACTACTAACCTGGGCAGGGGGTGTTATAGAATTTCTTAACATTTCCTTGCCATTTCGGTCATTGCTCTATCAAGAATGGGTTCCAATTTGGTTCAAAGACCTTCGTGGTCAATCCAACTTATTGAAACACTCGCCGACATCTATATTTGCCAAGAACTTCTTGATTGGTGGACCCATTGTTGGTCTAGACATACGCCGCTATTTCTTCACCTTGGGACATTTTGGACAATGCACAAATCTAATAACATGGATTCAATGTTGTCGTCTTCTCAATTATCCTTTGTTTGGCCGATTGGATGAGAAAGAAAATATAGAAAGAAAAGCTTGAATTCATGTCCTACAACCTTGATCTAGCTCCAAATTAAATCTAGATAGCTTAGTGATTGAGGAAAATACTTTTTTCTCTTGTGAATTTCATGTTTGAATTGAAATGAAAATGTGATTTGAGTGTATAGATGCTGGAAAATGTGACGAACATGTTATAGATTGATGTTTTTGGTTGTATTGATGAGTTAGATGATTTCTTTATGTGTTAAGGTCATGCTATGTGCAATTAGAACCTGGAAATTGATTGCTAGTAATCAAATGGCTAATGAAACTCATGTGTAATTGCTGGAAAATTGAGAAACATGAACATGGTTCAAAATAGTTTAGATTAGGGGACTGTTTTGGTTGAAAAATTGTGTAAGCATGCTAAATGAGCTTAAAACTCTGTTTTGAACATGTTGATAGGTAAAATGGAGATTTAATTGAATTGGTAACTTTCTGGAAAAATGATTACACCTAATTGAACTAGTAAATTAGGTAATGGACTGCCTAGTTGATGAATTGATGTGTAATTGTGATCAATTGGATTAAACTAGGTTCAACATGACTATGCCCTATTTTGAGAACATTGTTAGATGAATTATGATGGCCTAAATATGTATGAACATGTTTATGAATGAAATTGTCATGATAGGACCTTGTTAGAATGAAATAAAGAACTAGAATTGCAACCTAGTGTAAGCTGCCCAAAATTGCTCTGTTCTGGGCAGTCACTTTGAAAATTCACCAAACATTGTAGAGATCAAATTCAGGGCTGAAATTTTAATGACATGATCCTTAGTATGTCTACTTTCATTAGGTGAAAACAGAACTGAAAACTGGGTCCTATGCTGGAAACTGTAAATAGAAATAGTTGGACAGTGCAAACTGTCCAGGCAGTGTAAATGCCCTGTCTTTGAACAATAAACTGTATTGATTGGTTATGAACTAAAATGCAAACCTATTATGGTTTTAAATACAATTTTACTAACTTTCCAAAGGTATAAATTAATTGAAATTCCGACGTAGGAATTGGAAGATATGCCTGTTTAAGCATGAAGTATGCAAGCTGCCAGGCAGCAGCAGCTAAGCTAGTTAGAAACTATTTTGTACACAGTTTTATTGGACTCTTTGTAACAGTTTGGGATAATTAGATCCTACCTAGTTTTGTTTATTGAATGTTGACAGAATTGTATGAATATGATTATATTTATTGAAATAATCTTGCTGCAATGTTGAATTGTCTTGTGTATACATATTGATGAATGTGTTTAATCATGAATTTGCTAGAGCAAGGAGTGAACTTGGAGGAAGGAGAAAAAGGAATTCATTCAAGGGCTAAGAAAAAAGGAATAGCTATACAAGACAATTGCTAGCTTGCTTGGATTGTATTGTGAGTGTAGTTATCTCTAGGGTTAGGACTAGGTCCTAACCATTGCATTCTTGTTACAATCTTGACATGAAAATGAATCTAATCTTGAACTTGACCTAATAAGGAAAGGATGATTAAAGAAAAACATGAAACATGATCCTAGTATAGTTTATATGTCTATTTGAAATGCTTATGCATGATTGATGATATCTTGAATACTTGTATGTGTTATGATACAACATGATTGAATGCTAATGACTTGTTTGAGATATGATGTTATCTCAAATGATGAAATGAATCTTGAAACCACTTGACTTGTGAGCTAAGGCTCAATAGCCTAAGGGCTTTACATGAAATGATCTTGATTGACATGAACATGATCTTGAACTTGACAACTTGAATAAATGGTAATTCGAACAACCTTGGTAGCTACTTGGATTAGGTAGAAAGGCATGCCCTAGAGTCTAGAGCTCATTTTGTACGGTGGACGGTCCAGGCTAAAGGCTCCAATTTGGCGGCATATTTTAGGATACGTATGTTGTCTTTGGCGATTAAGAAGGGGTTGACCAGCACTACGGTGCATATTGTTTGATAGTTGGTTGGAGACTCAATTACCTATACAAACTAAGAACCAATGGGGTTGTTTCATAAATTAACAAATGTAATAGCAAATCAGTTATACATGATACTTGTCTTGAATGCCATGAGATGTATGTTACTTGATTTGAAAGCATGACTCCTTGGT
Organism: Hibiscus mutabilis; assembly: GCA_019671005.1. NCBI lineage: Eukaryota > Viridiplantae > Streptophyta > Magnoliopsida > Malvales > Malvaceae > Hibiscus > Hibiscus mutabilis. Next base: position 47,991,095 of record CM033745.1, read on the forward strand.
TTCATATTTTGCAAGCATGTTTCTTGATTCATGAATTATGGTCTCTTGATGCCTAATCTTATTGGCCGAATGCAAGCTATCCTAGATTGAATAATCTTGATGCTTGAAAGACTAGATAAGGTCACTCTTGATGTTTGAAAGACTAGCTAAGTCTACTCTAATGCTTGGAAGCCTTAGCTAGGTCTACACTTGACTTAAAAGACATGAAACTTGAAATAACAAATGGTTAGACTAGTTACTACCTCACTAAGTACATTTTTGTACTTATCACTCTTGTTTCATTCTTCCCAACCTACAGGTTAAAGGATTTAACATTGTTTGATCTTGAAGTTTGATTCCTTGAGCAAGAAGCATTCTACACAAGCTTTGTTAAAATATGATTTCATACTTGTTTTTATTCTCCTAGAATGGTGGCACTAGATGTATCTAAATAGCTTGAACATGCATTTTGAAGGATTGCATATAATGCTTGATGGCCTATCTATGTTATGTATATAGTTTAAGGTTTGTAATGAACTTAGATAACTTGTAATGGCTGAATGTTTTGTTGCCAAATATGTTGATGATATGGAATGATCATATGATGATCTAATTGGCTATGAAATAGCTAATAACCTTGTCATGCTTGAGTGTGTGCTTGAAATGAATGTATATTAAGATGAACTATGTTGTATGACCAACAATTTGAATGCTTCATGTCTTGTATGAAATTGCCATGTTGAAAGTATTGTTGTGTGATTGTTTTGAGATATGGCCAAATGGTTTCATGTGGTTATCCCATGTTTTGGACCTCAATGCATGGTAGTAGAATAAGGTTGGAATGATCTAGATTCATGCTTTGTATATGTTGGGTGTAATTGGCCGAATGGTAATCTTTTGAAATAGATTTGAATGGAACTAGATACAAGCTATTAAAGGTTAGATAATTATGCTTAGTAAGTGAAAGAGTGAAATGACTAAATGTGTACAAGATGAGGAACACCAAATTGTATTGGAAGAATGTAGCACTAAGTAGTTCAAATAGGATTGGTAACAATGTATAAGTGTTATAAAATAATCCATGAAAGTAGTAACTTGTAGTGTAAGAATGAAAGTAATTTAATCTAAGAATTTTGTGAAATAGCCATCCCATATTAGATGGAAAGAAGTTACATATTAGTTTGCTTGCATGATAAGAAACGTATGAATGGTTGCTTATGCCTTGTTTAAAGGATTGTTTCTTCTTGGTTGATAATTGCCGATTGCTTGGACTATTATTGTAATCATGTATGATTGATTGCTTTTGCTTGCCTTGCCATGTCTCTTGCTTTGCTCTTATTTGAATGGTATGATGTTTAAGATACAAATGTGTATTGCTTGTTTGTTAAGTAACGCTCCCGAACTGAGTTACTACTAACCTGGGCAGGGGGTGTTATAGAATTTCTTAACATTTCCTTGCCATTTCGGTCATTGCTCTATCAAGAATGGGTTCCAATTTGGTTCAAAGACCTTCGTGGTCAATCCAACTTATTGAAACACTCGCCGACATCTATATTTGCCAAGAACTTCTTGATTGGTGGACCCATTGTTGGTCTAGACATACGCCGCTATTTCTTCACCTTGGGACATTTTGGACAATGCACAAATCTAATAACATGGATTCAATGTTGTCGTCTTCTCAATTATCCTTTGTTTGGCCGATTGGATGAAAAAAAAAATAGAGAAAGAAAAAGCTTGAATTCATGTCCTACAACCTTGATCTAGCTCCAAATTAAATCTAGATAGCTTAGTGATTGAGGAAAATACTTTTTTCTCTTGTGAATTTCATGTTTGAATTGAAATGAAAATGTGATTTGAGTGTATAGATGCTGGAAAATGTGATGAACATGTTATATTGATTAAATGATTGATGTTTTTTGGTTGTATTGATGAGTTAGATGATTTCTTTATGTGTTTAGGTCATGCTATGTGCAATTAGAACCTGGAAATTGATTGCTAGTAATCAAATGGCTAATGAAACTCATGTGTAATTGCTGGAAAATTGAGAAACATGAACATGGTTCAAAATAGTTTAGATTAGGGGACTGTTTTGGTTGAAAAATTGTGTAAGCATGCTAAATGAGCTTAAAACTCTGTTTTGAACATGTTGATAGGTAAAATGGAGATTTAATTGAATTGGTAACTTTCTGGAAAAATGATTACACCTAATTGAACTAGTAAATTAGGTAATGGACTGCCTAGTTGATGAATTGATGTGTAATTGTGATCAATTGGATTAAACTAGGTTCAACATGACTATGCCCTATTTTGAGAACATTGTTAGATGAATTATGATGGCCTAAATATGTATGAACATGTTTATGAATGAAATTGTCATGATAGGACCTTGTTAGAATGAAATAAAGAACTAGAATTGCAACCTAGTGTAAGCTGCCCAAAATTGCTCTGTTCTGGGCAGTCACTTTGAAAATTCACCAAACATTGTAGAGATCAAATTCAGGGCTGAAATTTTAATGACATGATCCTTAGTATGTCTACTTTCATTAGGTGAAAACAGAACTGAAAACTGGGTCCTATGCTGGAAACTGTAAATAGAAATAGTTGGACAGTGCAAACTGTCCAGGCAGTGTAAATGCCCTGTCTTTGAACAATAAACTGTATTGATTGGTTATGAACTAAAATGCAAACCTATTATGGTTTTAAATACAATTTTACTAACTTTCCAAAGGTATAAATTAATTGAAATTCCGACGTAGGAATTGGAAGATATGCCTGTTTAAGCATGAAGTATGCAAGCTGCCAGGCAGCAGCAGCTAAAACTAGTTAGAAACTATTTTGTACACAGTTTTATTGGACTCTTTGTAATAGTTTGGGATAATTAGATCCTACCTAGTTTTGTTTATTGAATGTTGACAGAATTGTATGAATATGATTATATTTATTGAAATAATCTTGCTGCAATGTTGAATTGTCTTGTGTATACATATTGATGAATGTGTTTAATCATGAATTTGCTAGAGCAAGGAGTGAACTTGGAGGAAGGAGAAAAAGGAATTCATTCAAGGGCTAAGAAAAAAGGAATAGCTATACAAGACAATTGCTAGCTTGCTTGGATTGTATTGTGAGTGTAGTTATCTCTAGGGTTAGGACTAGGTCCTAACCATTGCATTCTTGTTACAATCTTGACATGAAAATGAATCTAATCTTGAACTTGACCTAATAAGGAAAGGATGATTAAAGAAAAACATGAAACATGATCCTAGTATAGTTTAATTAAGGGACATTTTGGACAATGCACAAATCTAATAACATGGATTCAATGTTGTCGTCTTCTCAATTATCCTTTGTTTGGCCGATTGGATGAGAAAGAAAAGATAGAAAGAAAAGCTTGAATTCATGTCCTACAACCTTGATCTAGCTCCAAATTAAATCTAGATAGCTTAGTGATTGAGGAAAATACTTTTTTCTCTTGTGAATTTCATGTTTGAATTGAAATGAAAATGTGATTTACGCCGCATTGTTGGTCTTAGAGTGTTTAACTTATTAATGAATGAGCTTTATGATAAAAAAAGACCTATACTTTTAGTTAAAGGAGATACTCGACAAAAAATGCCCTTTGTAACAACCTGAACCCTGATGTCACATTAGAGCCTCAAGCCTAAACCATTATCGTAAAATTTTGAAGTTAGTTTAGCCTAAACCACATTCATTTCATCAAATCCATTAAGTTCAAATATTTCAAAGTAGATAAAAAGTTAAAACGTTACATGGGAGCTCCATTTAAAATATATAATTAAAAGCATTCGACTCATGATTTAAAATCCAAAATAAGAGTTATAATACAACCATTGGGTCTTACGAATACATGCCCAAATAATCTAAGTATTGTACTCAGAACAAGTGGATGTTGAAGTCCTACTCTGATGGTGCACTAACGATGCACGCTAACCTACTAACCTATGAATGGAAAAAAATAATTCTGAACACTGAGCTAACGAAGCTTAGTGGATACACTTCCACTCAACCATGCGTCGTGCAAATCATAAATATGAGCATGTAACTAAAGACGATAATATGGCAAAACAAAAATATATATGACGCTACCTCTAGCAGCCTAAACACATAGCAAACAACAAGGATGCAATAATCTCACACAACACATATGCATCATACCAACAAACTTGGAGTGACGCCCGATGTCACATAGCCTCAGGAACGTACACACATACTCACTAGGCATCCAGATCCCATCAATCAAAAGTGACTCATCCACACATGTGCACTTACGTGGCACACACCATATACGCGATCCACCAAGGATTCCTATTGTTACTATTACAAACAAGTCACCCAAGGCTTTACCAAGTTTATTACACGTTATGCCCATATATGAGGTTTAAATCTCAGTTTCTCAGTTTTACAATTTACTATACCAAATTAGAAGTCCATTGGGCCTTAGTAATCGAATTATAAGCCCATCGAACTCAAAACATAATTCTCGAGTAGATTGTCTAGTGGGTACCGATACTAGCCCTCGCGTACTAGTACGATACCCTATTGGGTACCGGTGCACCCATGTGTACCTTTACAAAATGAGCTCACGAGAATTTCACAAAGCTCAGGTGTACCAGTATGGGTCGTCTAGTACCAATACTTGCTTGAAGGGCATATTGGACGGGTTGAACACGGTACTGGAACCCCTCTAATAGTTCATCCTCGATGAACAATGTTCTTAAACCTAGAACACTAAGGTATCGATATTGCCTCCGTGCAACCAATACTAAAGCCTAAAATGGCTTCCAAGGCTCGGGATTTCACTTCCCAAGCCCTCAAAACACAGCCATTAACCTCCAAACTCGATCCTACATCTTATAGGAGTGTTTAGGATGGTTTACTACCATTTTTACAAGTTATTAACATGTAATCTGAATTATGCCATTAATGGTCTCTAAACACCCAAACAACCATACATCTCATCAAGCAACAAAGCAATCAAAATTTATGATGCCATTAAGGCATAGGAGTTAGTAGTGTACGATCCTTCCTCTTGAAACTGGAAAACAACCCCTTTTTCCAAGCATAAGCCTTCCTTTTTCCTTACTCCTTGGAATGCTCTCCAACCTCTTTCACTACAAGGAGATGTTGTAAAATGAGTTACAATGATTCTAGAAACTTAAAAGATACTAAAGGAAGATTTCTACAACAAGAAATGGAGTCAAAGCTCTTATTCTCGTTGTTCTCCTTCAAACCCAACCAAAACTCATTCTTTAGAAAACTTGATGATTACTACCTCAAAATGTAGATCCTTGGTAGCCGATTATAACACCCTTAACTGAAATCCTGAGACTCATACTTCTAAACTCAAAGATTTAACCTTTGCTTGAGTGCGGGATTTGGGGGATGGAATAAATGAGGAAGTGAGTAAGTGATACAAAGGATGATACCACCCCAAACTTTCTATAGAAAACAATAAGGCTCTCATCTTTCCCCTTCAAAAACAAGGTAAAATTACCCCTTGTCCCTCATTCTCCATCCCAACACATATCCAAACCCAAAAACTCAAGCCCAACACCCACATCAAGCCCACAAAGGACCAACTCACCGTCTAAATGCAAGGCCCTCGACTAGGTTTAAACTGACCCTCAAATTTCGAATCCGAGTCGTTACAACTCTCTATTCCTTAAAGAAAATTTCGTCCCCAAAATATTCCTAAAGGAAATAGATACAGATAAAGCAACCTCATATCTTCCTGGACCTCCCACGTAGCCTCCTAGACTATGTGCTTCCTCCATAACACCTTTACTAGAAGTATATACTTGTTGTGAAGCTCCTTGACTTCATTGACTAAAACTTTTATTAGCTCCTTTTAAAAGGTCAAGTCGGTGTTGATCTCAATCTCTTCGAGCAGGATGACATGCGAAGGGTCAGAATAGTAGCGTCTTAACATAGACACATGGAACACGTTATGAATACGCACCATTTTTGAAGGCAAAGCTAACTAGTAAGCCACGAGTCCAACTCTTTCTAGAATCTCATATGGTCCAATAAACCTTGGGCTTTTCTTACCCTTTTTCCCAAAGCTTTACTCTTTTCCATGGCGAAACCTTAATGAACACTTTATCACTTACCTTATACTCGATGTGCTTACGTTTTTGGTCTGCATAAACTTTTTGACCATTAAAGGCTGCTTGCAATCATTCCTTGATGATTTGAACCTTCTCCTCAGTTTGTTTAATCAAATATGACCCCACAATCCTTCTGTCATTGAGCCCGATCAAACACAAGGGTGTTCTACGCTTCTATACAAAGCTTCGAAAGGAGCCATCTCGATGCTCGATTGAAAATTATTGTTATAGGAAAACTCATCAAATGGTAACTACTTTTCCCAACTCCTCTCAAAATCAATGATACAACACCAAAGCATGTCTTCTAAAATCTGGATGACTCATTTAGATTGACCATCAGTTTGTAGATGAAAAGCAGTACTAAAATGCAACTTGGTATCCAAAGCCTCATGTATCTTCTTCCATAACCTTGTTGTAAATCGCGGATCTCTATCTGTATGATTGACGATGGCACTCAATGCAACCTTACAATTTCTTGGATGTACAATTGTGTTGATTAGTGTGAAAACGTCACACTAAAAAGTGTAAGCAACATTGTCGATGCAAGAATAGAAACATAGAAATCCAATTTGAATATCGATCCCACAAGGATGATGTATTCGGTTTAAGAATTATGTAGCCATCAGAAATTCTGTAAAAGTGGAAATTGTAAGTGTAATGGCGAATATAATAAAAGAATAAAACATGGTTTAAAATATCATTTGTGGTATCAATAACTAAATATATAAAGAGTAGAGAAATATATAATAAAATATGGATCTCCTTGGTTTAGTTCGGTAGAATGATCAAGTACAGTTCGAGAAAGTTTGATGGCTCATCAAACAAATAGAAAGAGATCTTGAGTACTAGCTTCCATTTAATCTTCAACTGCTGACTATAAAACAAATATTTGATTTCGATATAACAAGGATTTCAAGGACAAATTTGTAAAATTGGATAATTTTTAAGTACTCAAAAAGACTCACGAAATGACAAGGATTCGATCTTCAAATAGTTTCTAAGACAAAAATTAAAACCTCAAATATTTTCTAAGTGTTTTGTACTCAAATAGCCAAATTTGGTCCATGAGTATCAATAAGCTCTTAGCCGTATCGATACATATTTTTGCTACTAGAAATTTTTTTGTATACTTAATGGCTATTGGGTACCGATATGCGTGTAGCCATATCAGTACGCCATTCAACCTAAGAACCACATTGCCCTTGAGTATCAGTACGACTTTATGCGTACTGATATGAGGTGTTAAGATTTTAAAAATCTTTTGTAATAAATTTTTGACCATTGCCTTGTCAGTTTATTAGAACCATAAGTTTGAAAAGTTGTTATAGCGTACTGATACCCTCTTAGGCGCATCAATACAATTTTACATTCTCAAGTTTCTCAAATTCTAGTGAGCAAAACTGGTACCAGCAAGGCTTAGCCCGTACCGATACCCCTTTGTAAAATACACTCTTTGTACCGATACGCCCTCCTGCGAATCTATACCCCTTCATACAATAACTCTTTCTCCTTATAGCAGGTACCGATATGGAAGTCCACGTACTGATACCGAGGGTTGGCATACATCATTTATTGGGAAAAATGTAGCCCAACAGCTATATTGACGATCTCAACTATCCAAACGGTTAGAAATTAATGAGGGGGTATAAAATCAAGTCTCCAAAGCCACAACAACAACTATTGAACAAGTCATAAGCATTCAAGCAAAAATCCAACATTCTTTGAGCTATTAGAGTCAAATTCTTGTAACCCACTTGAGAGAGCATATTTGTAATCTTTTGATTTATGTTTTGGGTTTGTGTGAGATTTGTAATTGTTCGCATGTTTCGAGTAGTATTTGTGAGTTAGTTGCTTTTGGAGTATTTAGTAAATACAAATCTTGGGAGCTGGTTTAATGTATATGAGGACTTGTCAATATAGCATTTTTGGTAAGCTTTATAATAAAATGCTGTCATGGATATTAAGTTAAATGATTGAAATGAAGAATACTAGTGAAATACGTTACACATGATAAATTGATAGAGTTTTAAGTTAAGGATGTGGAACATGGAAAAATGTGCTTGTAAATGAAGAAAGGTGACATAATGATTGTATGTGATGCGACTCCCTGTTTGATACTTGTAGCCTAATATAATTTGTCATTGTTAATCTTCAATAAGATTTTCGAATGGATGTATGGGTGTATTTATGTCAAGTAGATCGATAAATAAAGTATGCCTTAAGAGAAAAGCTAAATACTCAAAATACGAATATAGTATAAGGGGTACAGTTTAATAATTATTATGATCAAATAAGGTTTTGATGTCTAAAGTGTATATATGTAGTCTTAAATTTTTCTAATTGAGAGAAAGTTATGGATTCTATAAGGATCGATCCTCTTAGAGAAGGAATCGATCCCCTAAAACCTTAAAGAATATCGAGTTGGTCCTCATTATGTTTGGGGTGAGAGAACTATTCTTTTAATCAATGAGGTAATATGGTTTATGAATAAGAATTTGTAATTTGTATTATGTTTGGGCATATTAAGTGAATATGTTAACGTGTTTCCTAATTCATGTTGAATAAACCAAAAGTGATTAATGCCATTTTTGGGAATACCTTATTAAATCCTACTGGTCTGTATAGCTTAATGGTTAAATGAAGCCATTTAGTAGAATGACTCTATTAATGTAAGCTTGACTTAGTAAAAAATGCATGTTGTTTATGGATTGTATTTGTATATTTGTTCATGTGTGTACGTAAAGTTGAAAGTAAACTAGTTAACTATTTAGAAAGTTTTTATTTATTTCCATTTTTATCGATCAAAGTCTTAACTTGTAAGACAATTTGGTCATGGGTGATTGCTTCTTAACACTCTAGGCTCGGTTTACTACTAAGCCAGGTTTAGGGTGTTACACTAACACTTTTTGTCAAAACCCTACTCGGCTTTTATCTATAAAAACCTTCAAATCCTTTATTTTTCTCAAAAATCATCAAAATTTCTTTGGGGCTTTTGGTTTTAACAACAAACCCAAGTTATTATCATCAAGCTTTGTGCAAATCATCCCTTTATTCATCCATTCACAAGGTACAAACTCTATTTTCTTTTTTTTCTCGATTTTTTTTCATATTTATACGTTGTTTATATTTAAAAATTATAAATCTAACATACAGTATTTTCAAATATTTTACAAAATTCTTTTAGAACTAATTTTTTTTGGTTTTGAATATAAAATTATACTCGTATATTTTTTTAATGTTTTTAAGTTTATTTTTAACCAAAAATTTTCTTATACTTGTATATGATTTTTAAACTATACAAACATATTTTAACAATAGCTTTATCATTGGATTGATTTATTGGATTGAATGTGATGTTTATGCATACATTATTTTTGTGGTTTGAAATTTTTAGGATTTTATCATGGGTCCTAAGAAATGAGCAAGAAGGGAGATCGCATCTAGCTCTTCCAATCCTAATCCTACTGAACCCAATCATGAAAATAATGGTACAAAACCAAACCTATCCTATATTTTTCAACAATGTTTTAATGAGGCTCAATATCCTCGCGCCATGGACCATTTTAAACAATATCAAAATTTTCAAATCTGTTGTAAGTGAGTTGTTTCTTTATATTTTACGACTTTTGATGAATTTCATTCTCGATATCTTGATTTAATGAGGGAATGGATGTTCATACCTTTTCTAAGTATACTCGGGGTTCTTTATAAAAACCCTGTCATTACTTTTTACAAAAATGCTCAGTGTGTTTATAACCGTGAGAAAACTGAGGTTGTTACTTTAGAGTCTTACCTTATGGGTCACAAATTTTTACTTGATTCTACCAAAATAGCCGAACTTTTGGATATGCATGATGTGGGTTTAGATGATGAAGAGAAATTTCCTCACTGTTATAGTGGCTCCGTCTCTGTACTTGATGCTCATGAATGTTTCCTTCACCTCCTCATCACTTGGTAGTTTTGGCCATCCGGTGGTAAGTGGTATACTATTTACCAAGTCAATGACTTTTGACTCTATTGTTTTCGTGAGGGTAAGCGTCCTAACCTAGCACAAATTATGTTTTCCGAGCTAGTCTTTCTCGTTCAAAACCGTCATACCTCTCTTGTCACATCCTTCACCTATGGCACCGTCTTGAGTTACATGTTCCACAAGCTAGGGATCGATTGCACTAATGATCTCAGCTTGACTCTCACCGACCCTGTTGATGATTATTCTCTTTGTTGAGCAAAGTTTACATATTACTAAGGAGAATGGATTAAGATCATGAATCTTCCCGGTGATGCTCAACCCAATCTAGTGGCAAATACTCTGATTGTTCCGAAAGCTCCGATTGCTCAATCGTCCTTAGATGCTCTCATGGTCTATCTTGATGGGAAGTTTGCTACCATGGACACTCGTTTTGTTAAGATGAACACAAGGTTTGATACTCTTGATGCTCTTTTCAATTCCTTGGATGCTCGAGTGGCTTCCATTGAATCTCGCAATGCATCGATGGACATGATCCTTACTGTTTTCCATGGTGAATGGCATGGTCATTCTCTTGGTGATAATGGCATGGGTGATGAAGATGAAGATGAAGATGAGGATGGAGACGATGAAGGCGCTCCTTATGCTTTGGCATATCATATCATATTAGGATTTGAGTTTTATACACCTATGTTCTTTATTTGAATTCCTACGGTTTTTTATTTTCTTTGGATTATGTTTTTAAGTTTGCTTATTATATTGCTTTGAACAATGCTTTGAATTTAAAATATCTATGTTTTTTAATTATGCTTGAAGTTATTTATTGCTTTATATCTTTCATATATTTGGCCAATTGATTTTGATCTAACAAAAAGGGGAGAATAATTGAGATTAAATTTTCAAAAAGTTTTCAAAATAAACTATCTTTTAGCCTTAAAGAAAGGGGGAGTATTTTTCAAAAAGACTTAAAAATTTACTTTGGTTTTGTTATATCAAAAAGGGGGAGATTGTAAAACTAATATTTGATTTTGGTATAACATGGATTTCAAGGACAAATTTGTAAAATTGGATAAATTTTTAAATACTCAAAAAGACTCACAAAATGACAAGGATTCGAACTTCAAATTGTTTCTAAGAAAAAAAGCTTAAACCTCAAATGTTTTCTAAATGTTTTTGTACTCAAATAGCCAAATTTGGTACAGGAGTATTGATATGCTATTAGTCGTATCGATACAGATTTCCTTTACTGGAAAACGTTTTTTACACTTAATGACTATTGGTATCGATATGAGTGTAGCTGTATCAATACGTCATTCAACCTGGGAACCATATTGGCCTTCAAGTATCGGTACGGCTTTATGCGTACCGATACGGGGTGTTAATATTTTCAAAATCTTTTGTAATAAATTTTTGACCGTTGCCTTGTCAGTTTATTGGAACCATAAGTTTGAAAAATTGTTATAGCGTACCGATACCCTCTTAGGAGTATCGATACAATTTTACATTCTCAACTTTCTCAGATTCCAATGAGAAAATTGGTATTGATATGGCTTAGCCCGTACCGATATCCCTTTGTAAAATACACTCTTTGTACCAATACGCTCTCCCGCACATCGATACCCTTTTGTACAACAACTCTTTCTTCTTAATGCAGGTACCAATATTGAGGGTTGGCAGACATCATTTATTGCGGGAAAATGCAGTCCAACGGCTATATTGATGATCTCAACTACCCAAACGATTAGAAATCAATGTGGGTGTATAAAATCAAGTCTCCAAAGCTACAACAACACCTATTGAACAAGTAATAAGCATTCAAGCATAAATCCAACATTCTTTGAGATATTAGAGTAAAATTCTTGCAACCCACTTGAGAGAGCATATTTGTAATCTTTTGATTCAAGTTTTGGGTTTGAATGAGCTTTGTAATTGGGAAAACATTTAGCTTTGATAGGATTTCTAAGTTTTCTATTTCTTTTCTTGTAAAAGAGAGTTTTATCAAAGCTTTGGGGTAGAAGCTTTGATTGTGTAAAGGTTTCCTCTTGAGCCTAGAAAAAAGGAATAAATTCTTAGTGAATTTGGGAAAATCCTCAGTGGGAAGCTAAGGTAGTGGATGTAAACCTTGTTAGAAGTTTGAACCACTATAAATCTCTTTTTCTCAATTTTCTATCTTTCAATTTGCTTCCCTTCAATTTTAAATTACCAATTCACCCCCTCTTGGCCACACTTAATCGATTGATCATCCTAACACTGATATAGGGACATAGATCGCCTACAACTCTCCTTGTGAGTCGAAACTATAGCCCTTTGAATGAGCGGATCAACTCTGGTTTTATCCGTTCAACTTTCATTGTAACACCCGTTAACCTGACTTGTCACTGCATCCGTCGATGTCAATGACTAGTTTAACATTCTCATGCATAACATAAATCAGATCCAACAATTAAAGCTTAAGAAAAAGCTAATAGAAATATATATAAACATAAGAGGAAGGTTCAACAAGTTCATAAAGCTCAAAAGTTTAAACTACTGTCAATTGAGTATGAAATACAAAAGTAATCTCCAACAAACATCTAATTGAAGAAAAGTTTAAGAAGATAACAAAGTATTTTCCTTGATCAGCACTTGATTCCTACTCTCCTTGGATAATTCTGTCTCACATCACCTCGGATCTCAAAAAATGATCTTAAGCCTCCATAAGGGGTAGAGAAAGCTAAGAGGTTGAAGATGATATCAAAATAGAAAACGTGTGACCCTCTCTCTCTTCCCGAATTTGTCATTTTATAGGCCGCACAAGAAAGGACACGTGTCCTTTAGGTGTTTTGTGTGACCCAAGGTCGTACAAAGTTTATTACAACAAATAATATTGCTGGCAGGGTCGTCCTTATATTTTTTTTAGACTAGATAGATGGCAGATACATTGTTGAACTGACTGTAGTGGTGAGACTTCCTCTACATGGACATTACAAATACAACAACAACAAGGAAAAATCGGCAAAAATATGTGAAATAAGAGCAACTAAAACTAAGTTATATAAAATACAGTAATAGACATGAAAATGTAGAAATAGATGCAATAAACACAGATGTGGGCACATTTATATCTATAAATCTGGGGAAAATACATGCTTTGAAAAGAGATATCACACGCCGCCCAAACTTGAGTTTTTACTTTTCCTCAAGTAAAAGTTAAAGCAACAAGGTTTAGCAATCAGTTTAGAGGCATTCTAGATACTTGAATCATTCCAAACAACCAATAAATCCATTGCATCAACAAGAGAGAAAATTGCATAAACAACTCCACATCAATAAATAAGCAAACAATTCAGGAATACCTAACATTATCCCTATCATCTCAGATTCATTCCTCCTATCATCATTTATTTAGTACCACACATAACAAGATATAAATATAAAATATATATTTTTCATGTTTTTTTTCTTTTCTTCTTCTTTTGTTATGCAGCGAGGGATATCAAACAATGAATGCACCCTAAACCCTGGGAAGTAAGATGTTGTGCAACGAACCCCTAGGAAGTACTTCATTGGAATGACACACACTCATGCAGCGATATCCTTTGGCCAGGTTCATTTTTCTAATGCATGCAGAGGAGTGTTCCCCCTTAAACGTACTTTATTTTATTACACCCACATTGGAATGCCTTTTATTTATACTTAATAATATATACTAAAGAAGGTGGAGTCATCGAAAATCAAAGGAATGATGCTAGATATTCTATAATCAAACATATAAATATTAATGCAGATTTAAAGATGCAATCATCCATCATGTATATCCAACCAATTTATCAATAATCGGAACGATTCAAGATTTACACATTGAATGCAAGCAACATATATTTCAATAAAAAGAACCTTGCATTTACTTAGTTTTTTTTGAAATGAGGGTGCATTTCAACTCTTAGTCTTATACCCCAAAACTTAAAGATTGCATTGTCCCTAATGCAAAAGAAAAAATGAAATGATAGAATGCAATGACAGAATGCAATGACAACATGTGGCTACAATTGTGAATGCAATGATATTATAACTAAATGTTGTTACAATGACAATGCAAATGTCATGAAAATACATAAATATAAAATAAGATTACACTGTATGGAATGCATGCCTACTAAAACTAAAATGGACAAACTCAGTTGTCAAGCTCTTTGGAGGAGGAGGCAAAGAGTCGTTTCATCTTTTAGCCCCTATTCTCTTCTTTATAGTTTTTCTTGCTTTTCTCCTTGGACTTAAAGAACTTTCTATTCTTATCTTTCTTTGGAAAATGGGCATCTTCATCATTATCAGCTTCTTCTTTCTGGAGCTCCTCTTCATCATTGACATCATCAGCCACGTCCGCAGTAGGAATGAACAATGGTGGTGCTTTGTATAGCACCACCAAAAGAGGGTTGGCCTCTTGTTCATCGTCCATAGCCACAACTTTCACCGATCTCGCAGCAACTGGCTTCATCTTTGATCTTTCTGAGGTTGTATCTATAATCTTGGATGCAATTGAAATATTCTGAACAAAAACCTTCTCAGCAGCAGTCTTCTCAGCTTGGGAACTTGCTTCCCCATCTTCATGAATGTCCTCAACCAGGACTTCATCATTGTCAGTAGCGGTGGGTGTTGCATCGATATCCGTAGAAATATTCAAGTCAAAGAGACAATCATTTATAATTTTACTCGATGATTCTTATTTCGGTGTATCACCAGCCTTGCTTACATTGTCAGGAGAGTTCACTGACTTGGCTGGTATTTCTTTGGTGGCAGCATCGAAGCAGAAATAATAGCTATGGATGATGGAGGGAAATTTTGGGAATTTTGATAGGGCAACTAGAGTGATCCTTCTCACAGCAGCAAGAGTAGATTTATGCCACATCTTTACATATACATAAAATAAATTCTGTGCCAAATCCAATGTTTGCACTGCAGCTGCAACTCTTCCTAGAGTGCTTGTTACTACATCAAGTTTGTCCTCAATAGCTAGAACTTTCTTCTAGACTTCATCACTTGTGGGACATTCTGTGCTGCAGCGTCCATCTTTGCCTTGCCTTTTTCCTCCCTCGTTGTAGTACCCACTTTTAGTGTAGGAACCTCTAAAGTGCGTGTCATTCTTTTAATGGAAGCCTTGTCGATTGGTCCTTTGTTGGTTGTCCTCTCCTTATTTTTCAGGGATTTAGCTCCCTTCAATTCACAAAGATGCATGATCAACGAAAGAAAATCCAATATTCCATTCTTCCTCTCAGCAAAATCCTTAATCTCTTTGTATGATTGCGCCCACATCAATCTTTCTTCCTTTAATGATAGAATGTATTAGACACATTCTATCAAGGGAGACAGTTGTGCTTTGGGTTGAAGGCATTAACCTGGAATTTATGAACTGAAACCAGATCTTGGTAGACAAAGTCAAAAACTTTATATACATAGTAAAGTTCCTAACATCGGTCCCCGGCCACAATGCACCTGCAACTCATAAATCTTCAACTAAAAGATCTAGTTTATCATCATTAATCATAACCATAAACAGTGCATGCTCATCCACCCTCATAATTGTTTTGAATATCTTGTTAATGGTAACAACACTCCAAGGAATAGAGTTTTCTCTCACAAAAACTAGGTTTAATGAAGGCTCATAAAGATTGGCATAAAACTCTTTTACCAAGGTAGCATTGTAGTTGCCAGGGTGCGTACAAAAACTGCTCCATTTGTAAAACACGATAGTGTTGTGAATGGATTTTCCAAGCTTTTCCTTGGAAGAAAGCTCAATCCCCTTGTTTTGGGTAGATGTTTCTCTTTAGAAAACTCGGTATTTTTTTCTTGAGAAATAGGTTCCTCGAATGGAGAATTGGATTTTAAGCTCGAAACATCTTTCAAAGTGGGTTCCATTGAGATTTTTTGGGCTGCTCTGGTTTTGACCATGGTATGTTGAGAAATAAAGCAAAAAGGAAAGATTGTTGTTGAGAAAAAAATAAACTATGAAGCTTCAAAAATCAGTGAAAACAGAAGAAAAAACAAAGTGAGTGGTTAGTGAAGTTTACAGTTACTTGAAAAAGAAGAAGAAAAAAGGGAAATGAATAGGCACAATTGGGACCGTCTAATGCGATGAGAATCGATAGTTTGATCTTGGCACAATAATCACACCCGTTCATTGTATTTCCTGCGCTCCATGATGAAAGGCTCTGATTTTAGGGATTAATCGGTACAATTGAATTTTCCAATTTGCCTCCAAATATCATGCATATCTTGTGAGCCTTCTTGCCATACAAGTTGTTAGAGAAGAAGATTCCATAACAAACGAAAGAGAATTATTCTACAAAAAAGGAAATAAAAAGAAAATTAAAAGAAAAATAAGGAAAATAAAATATAAATCAAATAGAACGTTTAAAGAAAATGTCAAAAGAATTCGACCAATTTAATGGCCTTAATATTCCAGAATCAAAGTCACCAAAACAAAGTTTGAGCCTTTGTCCATTGAATTTGAATCGTATTTGACGAATGCATAAATAATCTATTTAATTTGCTCTTTTTACTTGTCTTTTTTGTGTTTTCAAGCTCATATAGGTTGCATTTATGATAGATTGTATATAATTGCATATAGATAGGGAGTTACACCCTGCACTTTAATTGTCATATATATTGGTTTTTTTTACGAGAAAGATGGTGTTTTGTGGTGCATGTGCAAGATATTGGAGGGGTGCTGGAGCAGATGGTAGTAGATCGCATGGATGGAGCTGACGAGGCATAAAGAGTTAGAGATGAATCTACTTTTGCTTACGTGGAATTTCTCCCTAATACGGAATATTAAATATGGTGGGAAATCAATGGCCTTTTTTAATGAAGTGAGTGCACTTTAGGGTATTGAAAACCCTAGTTTCACATCCTATATAAGAGAAGACTTGGATGCCAATTAAAAGGAGAGTGCGTTTATAGACAACATTTATAGTCTGAAGCTTGAGAAGAACCACCAGAGTAGAACCTAAAGAATTCTCCTCACCATAGATGCCATCAAGAGAGGCTGACGAAGTGGGAGACCTGTAGCCCAATTAGACAGCACAGAGGGAGTTTGTCGAGGATGCACAACTCTTTTCTTTTCCTTTCTTGATAAACTATCATAATTTAATATTTTTGCTACAGATGTTTTAGGCTCAGACATGAGCTAAATACTTTAGTTGGGATTATTGCGTCCCATGATTTTATAAGAGCTATCGAGAGAGGCCTTTTAACTATTGATTTGTGGCTTAATATCAAGAGAGTTAGGTTTTATACAAACGTGAACAACGGGGCTAAGCTATTAACTTAGTCTTAATATGGATTAGACATAAGTTTAGGGTTTCAATGACTAAAAGAGAGTTCTTAACAAATAATAGAGTTGTTAGGGTTCGCGCATACATGTAACACGTTAGCTTCAATATTATTATCTTCTAGGCATCGAGAGAGTCAGAAGTTCCTTAGAAAATCTTGTCGGGTAGATAAAGATCTCAATGGTTTACGCAGACATGTATTGTCAGTTGCTATTGCATTGTAGTAAGTATTCAAGCATATATCCTTAGCAACAATCTCAACTTCCATAATTATCTGTTATTTATTGCAGTTGTTCGACTTAATCATAGCTATTTTTAGTTTTAATAAATCAACAACCACAATTACTTGCAAATGCATTCTTAAGCTTAATAACATCGTAGTTATTACTCCAATCCTCATCGGTTTGATACTCTACTTATCACTTGATTCGACGAGTATACTTGCTCTAAATCAAATCACTATTCGATAAGCATCAAGTTTTTGGCGCCATTGCCGGGGATTGACGATTGATAATTACGTTGTAATTATGCTTAGGACTTTATTTTTCTTACATTTAATTTTTTGTTTTTCTTTCATAGGTTTGTTCTAATGCATGGCCATAAGTCCAACACACAACCTCTTTTTCCATACTATCCAGAGATCGAAAGAAATTTGAGGCATATGATCCAAGAGCAAAAGAATATGGTGAATGAGAACGAATGAGACGACTATAAGAATGAGCAAAATCATAGGGCACAACCAATCGATGGATAGAGAGCTTGTGGCGCGGTCCAACATAATGGCTAAATACAGTAGGAGGATCCACCACCTGCCAGGATTAGAAGGCCTATCAAAATACATATAGAGCCCGTCATTAATAACCTCAACCCATCGACAGCTGTACCAGATCTAGGGACAGCTCTGAGCTAAAGCCCGTTATGTCCAACATGCTTAATACAATTGACAATTTGGAGGATCAGAAAAAGAGGATGCCCGAGAGCACATCCAAGCTTTCTTGGAAGTTTATGACTATTTTTGACTACCAGGGATTCCTGATCATGCATTGAGGCTCAAACTATTTCCCTACTCTTTGCGAGATCGAGCGAGGGCGTGGTTGAAAACTTGTTCCTCGGGATCTATTACATCCTGGGATGACCTATGCAGCAAGTTTCTGCACAGATATGATCCAAAAAATGTGCACAATCAAAAGCGGAGCGACATCATCTCATTCCAACAATATGATGATGAATCTATGTATGAAGCTTGGGATTAGATACAAGACATGCTACACAAGTGCTTGATCCTTGGATTCCATGATTGGCTATAGTTCATGACGTTCTATAATGGCGTCAATGCAACTACACAGATGATGATTGACTCGTCAGCCAATGGAACTTTTCTTGACAAAAAACCTAATAAGGCTTTCAATACATTAGATCAGATAGCCAACACTGCTTCCTATTCCCAAGGGACAGATTGAAGCCTAGACCTAATCCATCTAGAACACTCTGGCTAGATGATTCCCAGACCGTAGTGGCTCTTCTCTCCACCATCACAAACGTACTCAAGAACATGCAAACAGCACCCATTGTCTGAGAGGCCAAGGTTGTGCAATACACTTGTGAGCATTGCGATAGAGAACATTAGTCGAGTGAATTCCCTCAACAACAATAATTTGGATGTACATAGGGAACACCAAATGCAACAACAATCCCTACTCCAACACCTACAAGCCAGGGTGGCAACAACATATAAATTTTGGTTGGGGCAACAAGGGAAATTCAGGAGCACAATAGAATGGCCCTAACGAACCTCCTAGATTTCAATAAAAGACTTAGAGGCAGAACCAAAGAGCTTCTAACTCCAATTACAACTCTTTTGATAATTCTTATTAAAATTTTATGGACACTGCCTGAGTAATTTTTTAGTATCAAGAATCCCAATTGAAGAACCATAGTGACATGCTCACAACACATGCTTCCATGTTGCAAAACTAGCAATCGATTATCCAAAACAACACCTCTTCTATAAGGTTCTTGGAGACACAAGTTAGGCAGATTACTTAGATGTTGAAAGTGTTACCACCGGGCGGATTACCCAGTGATACTTGTCGTGATCATTTTTTACCGGTGTGAAAATAGCTCGACGATTGATTTTTTGAAAATCAGGGTTTTGCCTTTTATTTATTTAATCTTGAAAAATTAGGTTTTTCATGTTTAATTGGATTTTCTTTTATTTAATCTTGAAAACATTTTGGAGTCGCCATCGGTCACTTTAAGGTAGACCAAACACCATAAAACAACCAAAGATTCGTTCTTTAAAATTTGGGTTCAGGAGTCGGTTACGTGTGGAGAAGGATTAGCACCCCACAAACGCCTGTTATCAGTACCTTTTAATTTTACGTTGCATTTTAAGAATAATAATTCAAATTTAATTTAACCCTTAATTATTAACTGGATTTAAATTCTAAATGGAGATATCATTTTATAAGGAAATACATTTTAGCCGAATATGATATTAAAAGCGCCCTGTTACGAAGCACCCCTATTGACATTCAAAAAAAATATTTCCAACATAAAATGTTTTAATGCATGATTCATTTTTATCTTGTTTATTTTAAGTATTAACTTAAAAGAGCTATAATTAATTAAGTTATTTTAGGCTATCAATATTATTAAATTTAAAGGCCTTTATGACACAGTACCAATTGCTTGAATACCATCCATCTTAGAACCCCTAAATTTCATATAATATTCACTAATTAAATTGGTCATTCTAATTAATTAAAGTGATAACCTTAATAGAAGCTCTATTAATTAAATAGGTTATTTATTTAAATCTAAGTGGTAATATATATTAAGTGTACCTCCTTAGGCCAATGTTGAGATAACATCCCACTGCAAGCAAATGGAACACCATCCAAATTTGAGCGCCAAAGTTTTCACTTAATATAATTAAATTGCTACAATGATCTTCCTAATTAATTAACTAAAACTTAATTAAGAACCCAAGGTTAAGGCTCTAAACAATTATATCTAAGTGTATTATATGATCTAGAAAATATACTATTGCTTAATTTTAAAACATGCATTAAATCATATAATTTGAGGAATTAAATTAAATAAAACAATACTAAATTAAATGAAAACAAACGTAATTTGATTTCTATTTATAATAAGGACTAAATTGGAATAAATTACAAATTGTAAGGACCTAAAACCCAAATGGCCCAAATAAAGAAGTGTGGGTCGAACCTGACCCGCTTAAAAATGTGTGAGTCTTCCTCCACCCAAAAAGTCACGTTTCGCCTAGGGTATATAAACCTTTTAAACCCGAATATTGCTTATTTTCCCCTTAGCCCTCTCTCTATCTCTACACCCATATGCTCTGACCTCTCTCTAACAAACACGATTTGCCTAGAAACCATGATCCAAAATGAATCAAAAGCCATGTTTTTCACAAAACCAAGCATCGTTCTTCATTTTTTATACTTTTGATCTAAAGCCACCTCTCACCGATCGAGTTTGCATGTTAGGCGACAACTGCAGCTCCTTCCGATCATCTTCTTCCTCTCTTTGACCATCGTTTTCCTTTGGTCGACCGCCAGGAAGAGATTTTTAGCCTCTGGCTAAAACACTAAAAAACACCAAAAATCTCCATTTTTATTCTAAACCTATATCTAAGCCCCGTTTCAATAGAAACACCATTTCTTACTCTAGTCCTCAAAGTACCTGAAACCTAGCTTGAAGTAAATGAACATGCAAAAAGAAATATATTTAGTTAATAAAAGTTCAACTTGAAGTAATATGAAATCTCCTTAATTTCAGCTTGAAACCTTGAGATCTTTAGAGTCGCTACTTTTTCTGACTAAGGTGTCTTGATCTTTCAACCTGAAGCTCGTTTCAACTCCTTGGTTTTTCTTTCTCTTTTAATCGATCTCCGTATATGATTAGGTATACTCCTCTAGTCTTGAAGTTGTTGGTTGAAATCTTTTCTTGTTTTTTACTAATTTGTAAATTCTTGTTGAGACATACAAAAATGCCTTTAATGTATGAGTTAGCATGCTCCTATCTTATGGATGCCTTACTATGTATGATGCATGAATTGTGTCCAATGAAGACCACTTGGGTGAACTTTCATATTCAAGGAATCTCAAAATTTCCTTGCTTCATTTTTAAAGCTCCTTTTGCTGCTAAAGTAACCCATCTCACACCCAAGTTCAATCTTCAGGATCTCTGCATCTTTTGCTCTAAAGCACATTTTCATGTTTTCCACTTTAGATTGCTTTTCTCAAAGTGCCCTTTCATGTTTTCACTTTGGTTTTTTTTTCTTTTTCTTTTTTGCTCAATACTTTTTTTGGGGACTTTACCTCGGTTTTTCTTTTTTTTTCTTAAGGAACCCTTTCGGGTTTTCACCTTGGTTTTTCTCTTTCTCTTTTTTTATTTTTATTTTTTTCTTTTTTTTCTAAATCCAAATAAAGCCAATTTCAATTCTGATAGAACTCATACTTACCTTTTCATGGATTCATCACATAAACCCTTCTCTTGTGTTATATCACCATGCATTTCTCAAATCTCGAGTATTGGTGATGATTCATTTCTTATAAAGTTACTATTGATACTTCTTCATTCAGCTTTTCTGCAAGCATTTCTTCCATGATTCAAAAATAGATCATTAACTTTTGTTGTTCCAACTTGCGAACTCTATTTATCGGAATAAAACATCTTCTTCTGTAGTGTTTTTGTATCATTGCCCCACTCTAGGATTCAACTATCATATTTGTTCACTTTCACAAGGCTTTCTTGCCTTCCAATGCCTCAGAAGTAATGATCTTTGGTAATTGTAGTCACTAATTTTTGTCCATGTTTTAGTATTTGTTTTATTAGTATTATTTATCATTGTTAATATTATTAAGTAAATCAAAAAATAATAAAAATAAGATATAAATAAAAGCCCAAGTGTGTGTGTATATATATATACTAGTCCATTTAAAAATTCTAAAAAGCCCAAATATATTACATAAGGCCCAAATCCAAAAAACCTAATATGATAATAAATAAACCCTAATCTATTTTGCTTCTTTGCGCAGCTACACCCCAACCTTCAGATCTGAATTAGATTTGATGGTCTATATTCCAGCAAGGGCAACTCCTCGGCGCTGGCACGCGCCTCACGCGGGCTAATTTGATTTCCCTACACCTGCGCTTTTCAGCTTTCACGGATAATCCCACGCATGAATGCTTACCTCCCTACTCCATCTCCATGCTGGCGGAGAACCAACAGCCACCAGCAGGCCTTGCTCCCCAGGAATTTCTCATCCCGGACCCCTCCCCCTCGTCGTTCATTCACATGCAAGGAAACACAAAATCATATTAACAGAGGGCTATAAGGGGACAAACCAACATTCTTAGAGGATGCACCGAAGTACCAGAAACAACAGAGGAAGCCAATGGAGTATTTCATTTTATTTTCTATTTTCCTAAATACATGTAAATCTAGGGCATAAAAGAAAACCCTAAATAGTTGTAAAAGGGGATTCAAAATTTTGAGCAATAGAGAACAGAAGCAAACGCCTCTAGATTTTGGGGGTATTTTTTCTCTCCATTTTTAGATATCATCATCAAGGCATATACATACAAAAGGAAATTAGAGTTTAGTGTTTACCTTTGAGTCAGTTTATCTTCCTGGTGTCGGTTTGTTTTCCCCCTGCCTATTGCACTCTCTAACCGTTGATAAGCTCCAGGCCTCTCCAAGGCCATGTGTGGTGAGTTGGTGGAGAGGCCAACAGAAAAGGGAGGATCTTGGTTTTTAAAAAAGGTTACCGGTTTCAAAAAGGGACACTTGGTCTCTGGTCTTCAAAATAAAAGTGGTTTCAAGGTTTTTTAGATTTAAGTTTATATTTGATTAGATCATGGTTTAAAGAAGAAAAAGGGTTTATTTTGGGGTGTTTTTTGGGTTCTCACCAAAAATTGGGAATAGCGGTATTTTATGGGTTTAGGGATAAACACCACGGCGGTGTTCATCTGTCGGTCAGTGAAAATGGGGAAAAATGAGAGGTATCAAAACTTTTTAAGGTTTTTGCTATTTTTGGTAAAAATGTAGCTTTTATACCTATTTTAAAAATGACAAATGGGATATTTGCATTTTAAACCCCTCAGCGTTTTCAAAAGTTCCACCACAACCCTTATGCCTTTTGAAATCACGACCGTAGTCCTCAAATTTTTAAAACCCTTGCCATTTCACCCCAAGCTTTATGCATTTTACATTTATGCTCTATAATTTATTTTATTTATATTTCAGTCCTATATATTGCCTTTTTGTATTGTTATGATATACATGTATAATGTGGCTTGGTGTATGTATGTTATAGTGGTATAATATATGTTTTATATAATATATGGTTTTCTATATAACACCCATAACCCGACTTAGGAGTAAACCAAGATTAGGAAGTGTTTTAAGATAAACGCAAACAAGAATTTTGATAAATTTAGTTTGATCGACTGAAAATGACTGTACATTCTTTTCAAAGTTAGAGTAATTTAAAACTTTCTTTAAAATTTGATTATTCATAGTCTATTATCAAACTTAATTCATATTTAATCAAACGGTCATGTAATCAAAAGCTCAACTAATTTGTATTAAACAATAGCAAAATCTTCATCTAACAGAGAACCAAGGTTCACATATTATGTCACAATACTATTCGAATTGATCATATAAAGAGTTGTATTCTCATGAACTTGTAGACAATCATTTTCAAGATATAACAAGCATTTGGATACATAAAAAGGATTCATTCGATCTACATAGTTATTTCAAAACAACTTTTTAAGGCCCTAACTCTTGTGTTACAATTCATTCAAACCAAATAATGTCTACTTAGGATAACAAACATTTTGTTTATGACCATTAATCTTATTTGAATTATAAGGCGTCCTACTCAAACAATCATAACCTTACCCTTTTTTATGTATCATAGGTAACATAACTTATTCATCAAATAACCATTTGAATATTTCTCTAGCATAGTTTAGCTATTAAGCAACTACTCAACTTACTAACTATTAAATCATAATTAGCAAGCAACCACTAAGAAATAATTAAGGGCCCATTACAAAACTTGAGAACTAATAAGGTTTATATACATATAACCCAAAAATGTGATCTAAATGCTCAATGCATTAATAACAACCATGTTCCACCATCTGGGAGTACTTTAAAAATTTTAAACGTACTTCTTGACACTTGTGATCACGTCCAAGCTCAAAAGATAAACATGATCTTTGATACCTAGAAAGATGATGAAAGAATAGGGTAAGCTAACGCTTAGTGAGGTAGGTTAAAACGACTTAAGTAAGGAATAATGATTCATCCTTTCACTGAGATCCATTAAATATGTACTTATTTATCTAAGCTCGGACATTACATTCAAACAAACATTTACACTTATACAAAGATGATTCTGATCAAGCATTTTCCTATATTCATATAGTTATTTACAAAGAGCATATTTATTTACCCAATTACATAATTCATGACGTTACTTGATATGCAAATCTTTATCATAACTCATTATTAAACTTTTAGCCATGCTTTGTTTCTTTTATCCTAACCTTGCAATTTAAGCAACCCTTTTTACTTTGTCATCTTTTGTTTAGATTGACTATAGTACAATTAATTTATAAGTATACATTATATATAAAACGGTTCAAAGAGTACTTGATTATATATATATAAATTTTTTAAAGGGGTCCTTAAATCACATGTAAACGATTGTAGGATCAAAACAGTCATGTACCCTTGTATCTTATTCAATACTGACCTTAAAGTATATATATACATTTGTTGTATCAAAACAGTCCATGTATTCTTGTGTTTTATACAAAACTGCCATTATAGTATATATATATATTTGTAATATCAAACAGCAGTCCAAAACTGTATGCATTTATAGAACCAAAACAGTCCATGTGTTTTATACAAAAGCTTCCATATAGTATATATATACATTTGCAAAACAGTCATATAGTATATATATATATATATACATTTATAGTACCAAAACAGTCCATGTATGCTTGTGTTTTATACAAAATTGTCCATATAGTATATATATACATTTGTAATATCAAAACAGTCCAAGTATGCTTGTGTTTTATACAAAACTGCCCATATAGTATATAGATACATTTATAGTACCGAAACAATCCATGTATGCTTGTGTTTTATACAAAACTGTCCATATGGTATGTATATATATACATTTGTAATATCGAAACAGTCCAAGTATGCTTGTGTTTTATACAAAACTGCCCATATAGTTTATAGATACATTTATAGTACCAAAACAGTCCATGTATGCTTGTGTTTTATACAAAACTGTCCATATAGTATATATATACATTTGTAATATCAAAACAGTCCAAATATGCTTGTGTTTTATACAAAACTGCCCATATAGTTTATAGATACATTTATAGTACCAAAACAGTCCAACTATGCTTGTGTTTTATATAAAACTGCCCATATGGTATGTATATATATACATTTGTAATAGTATATAGATTTTATATTTATAGTACCATTTAAAGTACAGTCCATGTATGCTTGTGTTTTATACAAAACTGTCCATAGTATATATATACATTTGTAATATCAAAAAAGTCCAAGTATGCTTGGGTTTTATACAAAACTGCCCATATAGTATATAGATACATTTATAGTACCAAAACAGTCCATGTACGCTTGTGTTTTATACAAAACTGTCCATATAGTTTTTTATAGTAAAAACAGTCCAACTATAGTTTTATATATATAGTATATAATTTTATAATACCAAAACAGTCCATGTATGCTTGTGCATTATACAAAACTGTCCATATAGTATATATATACATTTGTAATATCAAAAAGTCCAAGTAGTCCAATACAAAACTGCCCTATAGTTTAGATACATTTAAACTAGTCCATATATATAAAAATTGTCCATATAGTATATATATAAATCTGTAATACCAAAAACAGTCCAAGTATGCTTGTGTGTTATACAAAACTGTCCATATAGTATATATATACATTTGTAATATCAAAACAGTCCAAGTACGCTTTTGTTTTATACAAAACTGTGCATATAGTATATATATACATTTGTAATATCAAAACAGTCCATGTATACTTGTGTTTTATACAAAACTGTCCACATAGGATATATATATATATATATATATATACATTTGTAATATCAAAACAGTCCAAGTATGGTTGTGTTTTATAAGGAACTGTCCATATAGTATATATATACATTTGTAATATCAAAAAGGTCCAAGTATGCTTGTGTTTTATACGGAACTGTCCATATAGTATATATATACATTTGTAATATCAAAACAGTCCATGTGTTCTTATTTTTGTTCAAAACTACCCAAGAAACATATATATACATATTCACAGATCCACAATACTTGATATACAAGTTATTACCATAGTTTATTCACCTATGAAACCCCATGGAATCTCTTTAACCTAGTCTATCAATACCCATGTTATTTGACACATAATATCTCAATAGCATGGCATATTATGAGCATATTTACTCATCACAATAGTTATCCTAGTTCTGAATTGCTTGTTCCATAATGCTTGAAACATAACACATCTTAGATATAGCATATCTTAGGCATAATATTTCATGGACATAACATTCAAATTCAATCAAGACATTAGCTAATGAAAGGTATCGTTCAAACAACATAGATATACTATTTCATGAAGTTCAAATGATATGTATATAGAGGTAATCCAATCAATTAGATTACAAATACATATAAACATTTTCCTTTTTACCAAGACTATGTCTTTATCCGAGAAATGCTCATAAATCGATAGACATAAGTTACTTATTATGCACGTTATTTTAAGGAATCACTAATTTAATTATAATCTTTCATGGATCCACTCTATAACAAAGCCTTGTGAATTAAATGTTTTTCTTAAACAAAGTTATTCATGAGCATGTATTTCTTGTCACACACGTATCAATTATATTGCATCGTAAACCCAAGTTTTTTTTGCACATAAATCATCAACCAAAGCATACCATAGTTATCTTGTTCTTAGAATATAAGGTATTAAGTTAATTTCTTAGTTGATAAGAAAATTTTGTTATTATCTTTTATCATAGCCTTGAGAATCGAATAACAACCTAGGTACCCAAATCCCTAACCAACTGTCGCCAAATAAAATGGTACTCACAGTGCCGGTCAATCCCTCCTACTGTCGCCAAATAGGGACCATAGTCCACCCCAAACATGAGCTCTATGGACTCTATGGCATGCCAACTATACCTAAGATTGACTTGAGACTAAGGCTTTCAAAATTATCTTATCTTATTATAAACAGATTGAGCATAGATCCTTATCAAATATCATATCAACAAAGCTTATGGCCTTTCGTATTAGGCATGTATTCACCCCATGTGAATTTCTCAATATAGATGGACATTGCTCCATATCCTTATTCACATTGACACCAAGGCTTATTTCACAGCATATTATAAGTTCAATCACTTGTTTTATTCAAACAATGATGTATTACGAGAACATAGTTCATTATTATTTATTTCAAAGGTAATCATAGTTTCAAATTTCTTATGCTTACAACATTCAAACTAACGCACATTTCATAACAACTCGAACATATTCAATCATATAGTACATGTAATATAGTACATACCTTGTAATCCAAGCTTTGAAGCACAAGCACAATTTAGTTTGATAAACAACAATGTAACTAAAACAAATAACATACTCGGGATAGTTTCATTCTATCTCGAGACTTTAAACTACACTCACCTTATATCCCGAAGTTACGAGATATCTCGATCCACTAATTGTATCCAAACTTCCTCCATTTACTACTTAGTCCCTTGATTCCTTCTTGTTCTAATTGTAACAAGAATACAATTTATACATTAAAATCAATCATCAACATTTACTTAAACTCAAAACAACTTACCAAAAATTATTTGATATAAAACAGTCCCTAAAATCCTTAAATCTTTCCAAACATTCACAAATCAGTCCATCATTGTTTATTTTGATACTTAACATGCTCTAATATTTATCTACCCCTCCTAAGCAGCCCCGATGGGGAAAAAATAACCTTCACCTGATTCAAAATAATTTAGAACAGTCCATACTTGATCTTACATAAACAAATCAGTCCTTACTTCCTACATACAAAATCACACACTCCAACAACCCACAAATGTTTGTAGTCATGCTTAATTAATAAATTATATGATCATACATTTTTACATGCATCAGATTAGTCCCTAAATTCATTAGCTTACAAACAGAACATCCCCTATTTACATGAATTTCCATATTTATGTTCAAAACAGTCCACTAATTTTTTGTACATTCAAAATAGTCCCAATTTCACTTATATCCTTGTTTATGTATGTTCAAGTAATCCATTAAATATCAAACACACTAAAAAAAACATTTTGAGATCATACACATCTTTGTTCATACAGAGCAGTCCCCTACAATTTAATGTACATTCAAATCAGCCCCTAAACATGTCTAAATGCTCATTCAGATTACATATCTATCTATCATTCTGATTCAATTCACAATTCAAATACACCCATAATTATATACATATCTATACTAGAAAAAAACATGTATCAAACACCACATTTGATTAATTCCTTGTTTATGCATGTTCAAGTAATCCATTAAATATCAAACACATTCAAAGCAAAACATTTTGAGATCATACATAGCAGTCCCCTACAATTTAATGTACATTCAAATCAGCCCCTAAACTTGTCTAAATGCTCATTTATATTACATATCTATCTATCATTCTGATTCAGTTCACAATTCGAATACACACATAATTATATACATATCTATACTCAAAACAAAACATGTATCAAACACCAAATTTGATTAATTCCTAGGATTCACTAGCATAATTTAATCTTTAACAAAACCAATTGATACATGAATCAAAGTATAACTCTTTTAATTTCAATAAAATCAAAGAGAAAGAAAGAGTACCTCACCTTCTCCCAAAGCTTAAATGAGCAGAAATTTTTAAGATTCAAACCTAATAAAGCCTTCACAACAAGGTTTCATGGCCATAGCTTCAAACTCTCTCTCACTCTCTCACCTTTGTTGGTTAAGCTAAAAGAAGGAAAGAAAGTAAATGTTTTGTTTCTCCCTCCCCATTATATGAGTTTCCTACACATGTTCTCCATTCAATTACCAAGTGTTCAAGTCCCCAAATTTCTAGTTTCTTTACATGCAAATCATTTGATTATCATGAACAACAATTTAGTCCTTATACTTCTAGCTAGCATACTTTTCTAGTTATCACTTTAAACACATCTCAAGTCAATATAGATCATATTTGAATTGGTTACATTCTTCTAAGCCATGTTTTGGGATATTACATTCTAAATGTATGGTTTTTGTTTATATAAGTTTATATTATAGTTTTTCTTTACACATTATGTAATACACAGTTTTGATGTATACATGCTACACATATTTTATATATAATATATGGACTCATTATATGTATAATATGTATGTTTTCTTTATATTATAAAATATGTAGTTTTAATATACATACATAGATGTATGGCCACTGCCAAAGCCAACCTATTGCTTTTATATGTAAATATTGATACACATATTTATATATAATGTCTTATATGTATATGATATATGTCTTATAAATATATGTGTGTGTATTATATTGTATAGTATATGGTATATGTACGAGGCTGCTAAGATTCCTTTCTATATGTATATAACTTTATAAGCATACATGTGTAAATGTATATTACCTTATTTCATGTGTTTATTTTGTTCGTATTATGGGGTATTAATGTGATGTGGTTCCTTTTATTCGATCGTTTCTTGTCCTTATTTCCTTGTTTGTTTCATAATTGCCATGTTGTTATGTGTTGCATCCGGGATATAAATTGCTAATGCGGTGCCCTTTTATTCAGGAATAAACACGGCTAGTACCTGTCGCGATGTTGGTGGTTTTGTCACTTACCCTTGAATAGTGGGGCCCTTAAAATTAACTCACATGTATAACCAAATTTTGGTTTAATTGTCACTTTAATTCGTAAAATCCATTATTAACAAAGCGATAATTAATTTGGTAGCAATTTTGGGGGTGATGGGGGTGAAAACCTTCCCCACTCGTAACTGATTCCCGAGCCTATAGTAATCTCTAGTTTTATTTTTGGTGTCTAGTCTACTTAACCCAAGTGAATGGTGGCAAAATCTTCCTCACTCATAACCTTCCCCATTTTATTTGGCCCTTAAAGAAATTCCTCTTTAAATGATATTTTTCAAGAAAAGCAAAAAACCTCGATCCTCTTATTTTCAGAAACGTCGCTACAGCATGGTGACTGGTTTTGATTTTTAAAAACTAAGGCAAGTAAGGCCATTTTTCAAGAAAACCAAATATAGTTACCACTTTATTAATATTAGAAGTTGTGAATTAAAGTAACAATTAGGTTAATGTTTGTTTATAAATGCGAGTTTATTTTAACGTATTTTAAAATTTGACATATAAACTCATCCATTTAAGTAGGGAAAAAGCTAGTGCTTTCGTGTGGATATCGTTCCTCTTAATGGGCCTAGTAAGTACCTTCAGGGCTCGAGTACCCTATGTCTTCATAGGAATATTATTTCTCCATACGGACATAGCGAATGGGTCCCTCTCAATTTAACTCGATTGAAATGAGCCTATAATAGGTGATGATTGGGGGCCTTGATACCCTTAGTAGGGGATAGCGAGGATAGTTCGGGTACCCTCCTAGTACCAAAACTGCATGTAGCGAATATAGAAAGCCTACCCCTTTAGAGCCATGCAGATAACTTAGGTGTTTTAGATGGGATGCAATTAGGTTTACTTCTTGTTTTGCTAGTTTAACTTTCTGCTTTATTTCTTGTCTCATTTATTTATTTATTTGATGCTAACTTTTTTCTTTTGTGTTTTGTTTTATTTTATTTTATTTTTTGTTTTTCTTTTTGCATTTACATTACATGACATAAATGTGTTGATTTGAAGTTGTTTGCCCAATTAAAGATCTTTCATTATGGATGAGAGGTATCTTAAGAAGGAGGGGATCAACTCGCAAGTCCGATATTGGTCCGAGAGAAACCAAAGAGTTCAAGGTGACAGTTTGCCGAGCGAGCACATAGTATCTGGGTATACTTATGTGAGTCTACAACAAAGTGATCTTCATGACTTGAAAAATATATGGGAAAGTTGGGATTCTAGGTTGAAGAATCTTTTCCGTGATAGCTATGGTGATGTAGCCAATTTGATGTATGTCAGAATCAATAAACCCATGTTTCGAGCCTTATTTTAGTTTTGCAACCCTGCCTTTTGTTGTTTCACTTTTAAATGGGAGGAAATGATGCCCAAAATCAAAGAGTAAATGGAACTACTTAATCAAAAAAATGTTTAGAAAGATTGGATTTATTCTAAACACTCGAAGTCTTAGAATTATCATGCCAAGCTTAGAAACATAGCCAGAATAAGTGAAGATTGGGTAAAAGGTTTGATTTAGAATCGGGTAATAGTGTTACTTTTTCATGGAAGTACATTCGGGATGTAATACCTACACACCCAAATGAGGTTATGAAGATGGATTTATTTTCCTTGGGGGTATATGGTGTGATAACCTTCCCGAGAGTCTTGAATGGCATCGATTTAGTTGTCTTGGATTTACTCGAAAGCTTGAAGAGGAAGGTGAATCTAGCACCAGCAATCTTGGCCGAGACCATTATTTCTTTGAAAACATTAGGAGTTCTTCATTCTTTGCTGGGCAAACTCTTCTCATTAGGAGTTCTTCATTCTTTGTTGGGGAGTTCTTCTCATTAGGAACTTTGTATTCTTTGTTGGGTGAGTTCTCATTAGGAACTCTTCTCACTAGGAGCTCTATAATCTTTGCTTGGCGAACACTTTTCTTTAGGAGTTCTATATTTTTTGTTGAAATAACTCTTCTCATTAGGAGCTCACCATTCTTTGCTAGGAATGTTAATTCACCTCCTCTTCTGGGGAAAAACTGAACTTACAAAAAGAAATATATTCAGTTAATAAAAGTTTAACTTGAAGTAATATGAAATCTCCTTAATTTCAGCTTGAAGCCTTGAGATCGTTAGAGTCACTGCTTTTTCTGGCTAAGGTGTCTTCATCTTTCAATCTGAAGCTCATTTCAACTCCTTGGTTTCTCTTTCTTTTTAATCGATCTCCATATATGATTAGGTATACTCCTCTAGTCTTGAAGTTGTTGGTTGAAATCTTTTCTGGTTTTTTACTGATTTGTAAATTCCTGTTGAGACATACAAAACTGCCTTGAATGTATGAGTTAGCATGCTCCTATCTTATGGATGCCTTACTATGTATGATGCATGAATTGTGTCAAATGAAGACCACTTGGGTGAACTTTCATCTTCAAGGAAGCTCAAAATTTCCTTGCTTCATTTTTTAAAGCTCTTTTTACTGCCAAAGTAACCCATCTCACACCCAGGTTCAATCTTCAGGATCTCTGCATCTTTTGCTCTAAAGTACATTTTCATGTTTTCCACTTTAGATCTCTTTTCTCAAAGCGCCCTTTCAGGTTTTCACTTTGGTTTTTTCTTTTTCTTTTTTGCTCAAGACTTTCTTTGGGGATTTTACCTCAGTTTTACTTTTTCCTTTTCTCAAGTAACCCTTTCGGGTTTCACCTTGGTTTTTCTTTTTCTTTTTTTTTTTTGATTTTTTATTTTTCTATCTAAATCCAAATAAAGCCAATTTCAATTATGATAGAAGTCATACTTACCTTTTCATGGATTCATCACATAAACCCTTCTCTTGTGTTATCTCACCATTCATTTCTCAAATCTCGATTATTGGTGATGACTCCTTTCTTATAAAGTTACTCTTGATACTTCTTCATTCAGCTTTTTTGCAAGCATTTCTTCCATGATTCAAAAAGAGATCATTAACTTTTGTTGTTCCAACTTGCAAACTCTATTTATCGGAATAAAAAATCTTATTTTGTAGTGTTTTTTGTAGCATTGCCCCACTCTAGAATTCAACTATCATATTTGTTCACTTTCACAAGGTTTTCTTGTCTTGCAATGTCTCAGAATTAATGATCTTTGGTAATTGTAGTCACTAATTTTTGTCTATGTTTTAGTTTTTGTTTTATTAGTATTATTTATCATTGTTATTATTATTATTATTATCATGTAAATAAAAAACAATATATAAATAAAGCCCAAGTGTGTGTGTATATAATAGTCCATTTACAAATTCTAAAAGGCCCAAATATATTACATAAGGCCCAAATCCAAAAAACCTAATTACATGTATTTCTTGTCACACTCGTATCAATTATACTACATCGTAAACCCAAGTTTTTTTGCACATAAATCATCAACCTAAGCATACCATAGTTATCTTCTTCTTAGAATATAAGGTCTTAAGTTAATTACTAGTTGATAAGCAAATTTGTTATTATCTTTTATCATAGCCTTGAGAATCAAATAACAACCTAGGTACACGATTCCCTAACCAACTGTCGCCAAATAAAATGGTACTCACAGTGCCAGTCAGTCCCTCCTACTGTCGCCAAATAAGGATCATAGTCCACCCCAAACATGAGCTATATGGACTCTAAGGCATGCCAACTATACCTAAGATTGACCTGAGACTAAGGCTTTCACAATTATCTTATTTTATTAGAAACAGATTGAGCATAGATCCTTATCAAATATCATATCAACAAAGCTTATGGCCTTTCGTATTAGGCTTATATTCACCCCATGTGAATTTCTCAATATAGATGGACATTGCTCCATATCCTTATTCACATTACCACCAAGGCTTATTTCACAGCATATTATAAGTTCAACCACTTGTTTTATTCGAACAAGAATGTATTACAAGAAGATAGTTCATTATTATTTATTTCAAAGGTAATCATAGTTTTAAATTTCTTATGCTTACACCATTCAAACTAGCGCACATTTCATAACAACTCGCACATTTTCAATCATATAGTACATGTAATATAGTACATACCATGTAATCCAAGCTTTGAAGCACAAGCGCAATTTAGTTTGATAAACAACAATGTAACTAAAACAAATAACATACTCGGGATAGTTTCATTCTATCTTGAGACTTTAAACTACACTCACCTTATATCCCGAAGTTACGGGATATCACTATCCACTAATTATATCCAAACTTCCTCTATTTACTACTTAGTCCCTTGATTCCTTCTTGTTCTAATTGTAACAAGAATACAATTTATACATTAAAATCAATCCCCAACCTTTACTTATACACAAAACAACTTACCAAAAATTATTTGATATAAAACAGTCCCTAAAGTACTTAAATCTTTCCAAACATTTACAAATCAGTCCATCATTGTTTATTTTGATACTTAACAGGCTCTAATATTTATTTACCCCTCCTAAGCAGCCCCTATGGAGCAACAATAACCTTCCCCTGATTCAAAATAATCAGAACAATCCATACTTGATCTTACATAAATAAAAAAAGTCCTTAGTTCCTATGTACATAATCACACACTCCAACAGCCCACAAATGTTTGTAGTCATGCTTAATTAATACATTATATGATCATACATTTTTACATGCATCAGATTAGTCCCTAAATTCATTATCTTACAAACAGAACATCCCCTATTTACATGAATTTCCATATTTATGTTCAAAACAGTCCACTAATTTTCTGTACATTCAAAGCAGTCCCAATTTCACTTATATCCTTGTTTATGCATGTTCAAGAAATCTGTTAAATGTCAAACACATTCAAAATAAAACATTTTGAGATCATACACATCTTTGTTCATACAGAGAAGTCTCCTACAATTTAATGTACATTCAAATCAGCCCTAAACTTGTCTAAATGCTCATTCAGATTACATATCTATGTATCATTTTGATTCAGTTCACAATTCGCAGACACCCATAATTATATACATATCTATACTCAAAACAAAACATGTATCAAACACCATATTCGATTAATTCCTAGGATTCACTAGCATAATTTAATCTTTGACAAAACCTATTGATACATGAATCAAAGTATAACTCTTTTAATTTCAATAAAATCAAAGAGAAGGAAAGAGTATCTCACCTTCTCCCAAAGCTTAAAAGAGTAGAATTTTTTAGATTCAAACCTAATAAAGCCTTCACAACAAGGTTTCATGGCCATAGCTTCAAACTCTCTCTCACTCTCTCACCTTTATTGGTTCGGCTAAAAGAAGGAAAGAAAGGAAATGTTTTGTTTCTCCCCTCCCCCTTACCTGAGCTTCCTACACATGATCTCCATTCAATTGCCAAGTGTTCAAGTCCCCAAATTTATAGTTTCTTTACATGCAAATCCTTTGATTATCATGAACAACAATTTAGCCCTTCTACTTCTAGATAGCATACTTTTCTAGTCTCGAAAAAGGTCCCTAATTCACACAATAGATCACTTTAAACACATCTCAAGTCAATATAGATCATATTTGAATTGGTTACATTCTTCTAAGCCATGTTTTGGGATATTACATTCTAAATGTATGGTTTTTGTTTATATAAGTAGATACTATAATTTTTCCTTACACATTATGTAATACACAGTTTTGATGTAGACATGCTACACATATTATATATATATATGGACTCATTATATGTATAATATATATGTTTTCTTTATATTATATAATATGTAGTTTTAATATACATACATAGATGTATGGCCACTACCATTGCCACTGCCACTGCCAAAGCCAAACTATTGCTTTTAAATGTAAATATTGATACACATATTCATATATAATGTCTTATATGTATATGATACAAGTCTTATATATATGTGTGTGTATTATATTGTATAGTATATGGTATATGTACGAGGCTGCTAAGATTCCTTTCTGTATGTATATAGCTTTATAAGCATACATGTGTAGTTGTATATTACCTTATTTCATGGGTTTATTTTGTTCGTATTATGGGGTATTAATGTGATGTGGTTCCTTTTATTCGATCGTTTCACATCCTTATTTCCTTGTTTGTTTTGTAATTGCCATGTTGTGATGTGTTGCATCCGGGATATAAATTGCTAATGTGGTGCCCTTTTATTCAGGAATAAACACTGGTAGTACATGTCGGAGTGTTGGTGGTTTTGTCGCTTACTCTCGAATAGCGGGACCCTTAAAATTAACTCGCATGTAATAAAATTTTGGTTTAATTGTCACTTTAATTCGCAAAATCCATTGTTAACAAAACGATAATTAGTTTGGTAGCAATTTTGGGCGTGATGGGAGTGCGAAACCTTCCCCACTCATAACCAACTCCCGAGCCTATAGTAATCTCTAGTTTTATTTTTGGTGTCCAGTCTACCTAACCCAAGTGAACGATGGTGAAACCTTCCTCACTCTTAACCTTCACCATTTTATTTGTTCCTTAAAGAAATTCCCCTTTAAAAGATGTTTTTCAATAAAAGCGAAAAACCTCGATGCTCTCATTTTTCAGAAACGTCGCTACAGCATGGTGACTGGTTTTGATTTTTAAAAACTAAAGTGAGTAAGTCCATTTATCAAGAAAACCAAATATAGTTACCGCTTTATTAATATCGGAAGTTGTGAATTAAAGTGACAATTAGGTTAATATTTGTTTGTAAATACGAGTTTATTTCAACGTATTTTAAAATTTGACATATAATCTCGTTCGTTTAAGTAGGGAAACGCTAGTGCTTTCATGTGGATATCGTTCCTCCGTATGGGCCTAGTAAGTACCTTCAGGGCTCAAGTACCCTATGTCTTCATAAGAATATTATTTCTCCGTACGGATATAGCGAATGGGTCCCTCTCAATTGAACTCGATTGAAATGAGCCTATAATAAGTGATGATTAGGGGTCTTGCTACCCTTAGTAGGGGATAACGAGGATAGTTCGGGTACCCTCCTAGTACCAAAACTGCATGTAGCGAATATGGAAAGCCTACCCCTTTAGAGCCATGCAGATAACTTAGGTGTTTTAGATGGGATGCAATTAGGTTTACTTCTTGTTTCGCTGGTTTAACTTTATGCTTTATTTCTTGTCTCATTTATTTATTTATGTGATACTAACTTTTTTCTTTTGTGTCTTGTTTATTTTATTTTATTTTTTGTTTTTCTTAAAAAGGAGGAGATCAACTCGCAAGTCCGATATTGGTCCGAGAGCAACCAAAGAGTTCAAGGTGATAATTTACCGAGCGAGCGTATCTGGGTATACTTATGTGAGTCTACAACAAAGTGATCTTCATGACTTGAAAAAGATATGGGAAAGTTGGGATTTGAGGTTGAAGAATCTGTTCCGTGATAGCTATGGTGATGTAGCCAATTTGATGTATGTCAAAATCAATAAACCCTTGTTTCGAGCCTTATTTCAGTTTTGGAACCCTGCCTTTTGTTGTTTCACTTTTAAATGGGAGGAAATGATACCCAAAATGAAAGAGTAAATGGCACTACTTAATCACAAAATTGTTCAGAAAGATTGGATTTATTCTAAACACTTGAAGTCTCAGAATTATCCCGCCAAGCTTAGAAACATAGCCAGAATGAGTGAAGATTGGGTAAAATGTTTGATTCAGAATTGGGGTGATAGTGTTGCTTTTTCATGGGAGTGCATTCAGGATGTACTACCTACGCACCCAGATGAGGTTATGAAGATGGATTTATTTTCCTTGGGGTATATGGTCTGATAATCTTCCCGAGAGTCTTGGATGGTATTGATGTAGTTGTCTGGGATTTACTCGAACGCTTGAAGAGGAAGAAGAATCTAGCACTAGCAAGCTTGACCGAGACCTTTATTTTTTTGAATGTTATCCGAAGGCACAAGGAGGGGCGACTTAGAGGTTTTGCTTAGTTCTTTCAGGTTTGGATCCAAAGTCACTTTTGGAAAACACCAAAGAAAGTTTTACCCGGTATATTTTTGGGAAGCTTTTCTCCCTTACGGAAATATTTGGCCATGAAGTAGAGAGAATATTTCAACAAGAAGAAGTGGACCTTGATTCTTAAGAACCTTCAAGACAGTGACATAGTTTGGCGAGTACCTCGGCTAGGCATATTCTTATGCTCGTTTCCTATACTAGTGTGCAGATTATAGTTGGTTAATGATGTTGGGTTTGCATGGAGGGATTGGTTGTGCCCCTTTGTGGGTTTTAAGACAGTTTGGGTCTCGACAGTTAGTTCATGTTACTTCAGGTATGAGTCATGCCGAATTTGCCTTCAAGGGTGAATTTAAAGAGAAGGTTCAAAATATCTCTTAGGCTTGGGATCATTGCTACCATATGAAGGTATAGGAAGATAGAAAATGCATGTTCACTTCTGATTTTTGATTTTTTGAGGCGATGGAAGATAAATAATGAAATTCCAAAGCCAGATCAAGGGCCAACCATGACACTAGAAGTGCACATGAGGATAGTCCTTTCAGAAGCTGATATTCTGAGCAATGAACTAGAGGAGGTCAAGAAGAAGATAGAGGCCTTGCAAACAGAACATGCGAGCGAACTCTACAAGGTAAGCTTGGACTTGGATATAGGCAATGGGACAATCAAATGACTTAATGAAAGAAAATGTGGACTTAAAGGAAAAGAAAACCCTCTACCAAAATGATACCGTCAAGCTTCAAGCTTTGGTAAGAAGCGCCAACCAAAAGAGGTTGATAGCAGTTGAGAAAAAGAAGGAAAATGGCTTGCGGTTGGTCGAGGAAGAAAAAGAGAAGGGTAAGCGAGCCATTGAGAAAGAAAAGGGAAAGCAACAAGTTGATCATCGGGAAAGAGAGAAAGGCTTGTAAGAGTGCAATTGATCAAGAAAGAGAGAAAGCCAATCAAAAAAAGGAGAAAGGAAAACAAGAAATGGATTGGGGAAGGGAGAATAGTGTTGCTTGGAAAAGAAAATCGCATGACAACAAGAACTTTCTTCTAGAGATGCAAGGTCTGTATATCACCACCTTTGAGAGTCTGAACCAAAGTCAAGCTCAAAATACCCTACTAGAGGCAAGGATAGCGGAGTTGAATCAATCTCTCCAAGAATACCGCGGTCGGAATGGTTTTTCTTGAACTCTAGGCTAGTCAACAAGAGAATGCGATGGTTCAAGCCCATATTGAGGTTTTAGAGGCTACAAATCAAGACTATTTGGGTTAACTCACGGTTCTTGAAGAAGCCACATAAGGGGGAGACAACTATTGGTTGAAGCAAATTCGTGAGGCCACCCAAATGATTCAAGACCGGGATGATTTCTACATGACTTTGATGGTTCAGGTGCAGGAGGTAGCACAACATGTAAGGAATCTACCGCAGAAGCCAAAGCACTTCACTCTTTCATTACCCTGGAGATGGAGGAAGCACTAAGATTCATTCAACTATTTCAAGCCATCGAAAAATTAGGAGTTAGGGCTGGCGCCTATCTGTAGGAACTTGTTTTATTTTCTTTGTAAAGAGGACCTTTGTATTTTCAATGAAAGTTGTTCTAAGGTGATCACCTATGGAATCAACACCTCTATTTTCATACATTCTCTTTTATTTGTTTTTATCATCTGTGCACTCATTTCATGAAATACATACATACATATATTATGCATCAATTAATGAAACAATGGAATTAATGATGGAAATATTGTGACAAAAGTGAAAGTTTAACCTACAACCATTCCGCACTCGTATGGTACCCGTTTGCAATCAAGAGTAGTGGAGGAGAGAATGGATAAGGTGGAACAAGGTCAGAAAGACCTTGAGGTTCGTTTGGATGGGATTAAACAGAACATCAGGGTCCAGATCATGTAGTCACAAGCTTCTATCATTGCTCAGATGATCGATTTGCTAATCAAGATGAAAAGTAAGAAAGGAATCTTTGTCGATATCTTGAATATTGAAGAAAAAGATGGTATTGCATCTCATGTGAAGGTTCAAACAGAAATGCCAGATCTAAAAAAGTGTATATCAATCTCGCGGGGGCATCTGCTAATCATCCTATGAGGGCATCTACTAGCCACCACGTAGGAGCTTCAGCAAATCAGCCCATTGATCTAGGGCTAAGCTACAAGAATGAGGTACCGGATCTAAATATGATGAATGAGGTGGAGGAAAGGATTAGGGCAGATTTGAGCAAGGGAAAGGAAATGTTCCATTTCTTCGAAGAAAAGTTCAAGACCTTGTAGGGGATGGATGAGCAGGGGAACGATGCTAGTGATTTGAGCCTAGTATGAAGGAACTACATGCCCCTCAGCTCAGATCACCATGTATTGTCAAAAGATGACAGCTTTTATAAAGGATGAGAAACTACTCATTCATTGCTTTCAAGATAGCTTGACTGGTTCTGTGACCCGATGATACACTCAACTCTGTCGAGTTAACATCAAGTTGTGGAAGGATCTTTCAAGGGCTTTTGTGGAACAATACAAGCATGTAACTAACATGAACCCTAACCTAACTATGTTAGAGGGAATAAAGCAAAGGTCAAATAAGAGTTTATGCCAATATGCTCAAAGGTGGCGCGATGTGGCCGCACACATCCAACCACTGATCCCCGAACACGATATCACATTGTTGTTTGTCAATACTTTGAGGGGTGCGTTGTTCAACCGGTTGATAAGCAATACCACTCAGAATTTTGCCGACATGGTAAGAATCGAGGAGTCAATTGAAGTAGCCATAAAGAGTGGAAGAATTGACAGTGGGGAGAACACTCGGAAGAATTACAAGAGAATAGATAACAAGGTGAAAACCACTAGAACCTATACGACCCTAAAGAGTTTCATTATTTATTTGCCATAAGTCTCAACCAGGGAGGACAAAGCTCGAATAAAAACAAGACTAGAGCCCCGAAGAAAGAAAGTGAGAAGATGTCCTTCACTTCTATGCTAGTGTCTTATGCCAAATTATACTTGCAGTTGCATGAAGCCGACTTGGTCTGGCCTTATTACGTCACCTCTTTCAAGCCACCATTCCCTGTGTGGTATGATGAAAAAGCACACAGCGATTACCGTACCAGAGTTCTGGGACACTTAATTGAGAATTGTATTGCATTTAAATATTTCATCAAAACATGATAAAAATCGGGGTATTATAGTTAGATGAACCAAATGTGGCCATTAACCCACTATCAAATCTTGGAGGTCATGGTGTGAATGAAATCGAGGAAGAGTACACTAGAAAGGTCAAGACGGATGGGTCTGAATGAAATCACCTTTGAGGTTGGTATTCCAAAAACTATGCATTACACGCCTGATTGATTGGGGCATGGAAATTGTGCAAGAAGGGTATAAACCATATTGCGAGTTTCATCAAGAAGAAGGACATGATATTCAATGTTGCGAGGAGTTTAAATGAGTGATCTAGAAGATGATGGATAATGAGGAGATCGAATTCTTCGAGAAGGGCAATGAAAGAAATGAGCTAGGCGTATGAACATAGGAAACCCGAAAGGTTCTGTGGAATTATACCATACACATCTCAGTACCGAATTTTTCGAGAAGGGCAACGAATTCTTCTAAAGTAGCTATGAAGCTTTGAATTTTGGCTCTAACCTCTTTTCTATTCAAGGATACCCGAAAGGTTCTGTGGAATTATACCGTACACATCTCAGTACCATAGAATTCAAAACCGGAATGAGAAGAGAAGTCATTTGATGAAGAGAAGCCTGCAAAGAATTATGACCCAATGAAGTCAAAATCCAAAATAGAAATGAGGTGGGGCATTTTACAAGAAGTGGTAGGTGTTATTCACCGGAAACCTCGAAGGTAGCAAAGGAGCCGAAGGATAATGATAAAATAGTGATGACCGAGCCTAAGAATACTTTTGGGGAAGAGCCTCCTCCGAAGATTAATGAGCCGGTAGCGAAGACACAAACGCAAGAGTTCTTAAGGTTATTAAAGCATAGTGAGTATAGCATCGTTGA
This sequence comes from Hibiscus mutabilis, assembly GCA_019671005.1. Lineage (NCBI taxonomy): Eukaryota > Viridiplantae > Streptophyta > Magnoliopsida > Malvales > Malvaceae > Hibiscus > Hibiscus mutabilis. Next base: position 48,033,448 of record CM033745.1, read on the forward strand.
CAAGCTTTGAAAGCAACAAGCGTATATTTTAGTGCTTGAATTGTTGTTGAGCTCAGAGAAACACCATAGTGCACTATTAAAGGTGTTAAATCAGACATTTGTCCTAAGTGACATCTTAGTAAGAAAATTGGATCGAATAATGGGACACATTGTCGCGAATAACTATATAACATTCAGTGATGATGAAATTCTGGATGGGAGCATGAGATCGACCAAAGCTTAGAATATTACCACCCACTGTAAAGGATATGTCTTGCCAAGGGTACTCATTGACAATGGATCTGCTTTGAATGTGTTGCCAATGGCGACGTTGCAAATGTTGCCTATTAATAGTTCACATATGAAGCCATGTTAGAACTCTGTTAGAGCCTTTGATGGGACCCAAAGGGATGTGATTGAGAAGATTAAGATTCCACTATTAGTTGGAACTACCAAGTATATCGTCGAATTTGTGGTGACAGACATTCGACCTACTTATAATTGCTTGCTAGGATGGCCTTGGATTCATTCAGTCGAGGTCGTGCCTTTTTCGTTGCACCAAAAACTAAAATTTATTATTGAGGGGAAGTTGGTAAGCGTGGGGGCCGAACAAGATATCACCGCTTCCGTAACCAACGATGCTCCTTATATCCAAACCGATGAAGACATTGTTGAATGTTCCTCTAGGGCTTTGGAATTTGTGAATGCTACCTTTGTGGAGGAAGGAAGCAAGATCTCATGCCCTAGACTATCAAATTGTTTGTTCGCCAAGAGTGTCATCAACAAGAAAGACCGGTTTGGGCTCGGCCAGAAGCCCAATTTCAACAAAGGATGTTAGAATGGAAAAAGAGGGAATAGCAAATGAAGGCCAGATTCAAAGGTGAGGACATTCTGTGGGAGCCTATGGCCTATTCTAACACAAAAAATATCTTTGTTTTGGTGGGATAATCAACGTGGGATAGAAAATACATGAAGTCTATCTAGAGAGTGCCAACATTAGTGAGGAGGAAAGGTTCAATAAGGCGTTAGACGGGGATGGACGTCAATGTGATAGCCGAAGATGGAAAAACGGCATGTTCTTGGCCGAAATCTGCCCTTGCTTCCTGGGAGAGACACTCAACAGTTGTAGCAGTGTAGACTTACATGTAGTTTTTAGGTTTGAATCAGAGTAATGCTCATAACCAACCCTCTTCACTTTTTCCCACAAGCAACAGGGATCTTTTGTAAAGGGCTTCTATATCAACTTGCTTGTTTTTCAATTCAATGAAAATGATGCTTTCCACTTTTTCTCAAATGGAAAACATCATATTTGTTGCATTCTTTTATCACATTTATTATCTATTATTTCATTTATTCCAGAAATAATCTCTTTCTCTTCCCAATACATATTCATTTCAAAATTGTTTCAAGGTCCCGATTATTAACTGTATAAATGATTCTGAATCTAATCCTGAGGTAGATTTTGAGCAACCCTTGTATCTAGAAGAAATCGAGGAAGAGGATGATGCGATAAAATGTGAGGTTCTGAATGAATTACTTGGATTAATGGAAAGAAAAGACAAATAGATCTAGCCCCATCAAGAGGAGGTAGAGTTCCTCAACTCGGGAACATAGGAAGAAATGAGAGAAGTGAAGACTGGCACCTTATTCTCATCCAAGATCAGACATGAGTTGATCGAATTGCTTATAGAATTCAAGGATGTTTTCACATGGACTTATCATGACATGCCAGGGCTAGACAGGGATATTGTGGTACATAAGCTACCAATCAAGCCAGAATGTAAACCAGACCAAAAAAATTAAGAAGAATGAGGGAGGAAATGTTGTTGAAGATTTGAGAAGAAGTGAAAAAGTGGTATGAGGTTGGTTTCCTAAATTTCGCCAAGTACCCAGAGTGGGTGGAGAATATAGTCCCGGTACCTAAGAAAGATGAGAAGGTTCACATGTGTGTAGATTATAGAAATCTCAATAAAGCAATCCCCAAGGATAATTTCCCTTTGCCCCATATTGACACTTTAGTTGACAACACCGTGAGACATTCGTGGTTCTCTTTCATGGATGGTTTCTCAGGGTATAACCAAATAAAAATGCATCCTGACGACATGGAGAAAACTAAGTTCTTGAATATGTGAGGGACATTCTATTACAAGATGATGCCCTTTGGGTTGAAGAATGTTGGAGCAACCTATCAAAGAGCCATCGTAACCCTTTTTCACGACATGATGCACAATGGGATCGAGGTATATTTGGATGACATGATTGCCAAGTCTCAAACTGAAGAAGGGAATATTCAAAACTTGAGGAAGCTTTGCCAAAGATTGAGAAAGTATCTGCTAAAGCTCAACCCGACTAAGTGCACTTTCACCGTTATGTCCGATAAGCTCCTAGGCTTTATGGTTAGCTAAAAAGGGATCGAGATTGAACTCAAAAAAGTGAAAGCCATCCAGAATCTCTCGCCACCTTAGACCTAAAAAGAAGTTTGAGGTTTCGTGGGGAGATTAAATTATATATCTTGGTTCATCTTTCAATTGATCGACAAGTGTGACCTTGTCTTTAGGCTACCTCGAAAGAACAATCTGGGGGTATGGGATGATGAGTGCCAAGAAGCTCTAGACAAGATCAAGAAGTATTTGACTAATTCTCTGATTCTAGAAGAGCTGGTTCCAGATAGGCCTTTGATCTTATACATAACTGTTGAAGAAAAAGCTACTTCGGAGCTTGGGTTGTAGAAGTTTTTTTTTCTGTGGAGCATTCAATTCCCTAGGCCATGGAATTGGGTTAGTGTTAATCTCACCATAAAATGTCTATTATCCCTTCACCAGTAGATTAGAATTCTTTTGCACAAACAATATAGCCGAGTATGAGGCTTGTGTTATGGGCTTGCGTGCAACGATTGAAAAGAAAGTTAAAGTGCTTTAAGTCTTCAGAGATTCATCTTTGGTAATTTATTAGCTCTAGAAAGAGACCCAAAGTTGGTTAGGTACTATAATTTGATCCAAGAGTTAGTCAAAAGCTTCGAGAAGATCAGGTTTGCCTACCTCCTGATGGAAGACAATCAAATAGAAGATGCTTTGGAAACGTTGGCCGCAATGTTTAAAGCAAGAGCCAATTGAGATACAAATTTTTGAAATATCGGCCCACTACTATAGTTTGGAAGAGGAAGTGGATGGCAATCCATATTACTATAATATTTTTCAGTATATCAAGTTCCAAATCAACCCTAGAGAGGTTAGTGAGAATGATAAGAGAACCATTAGAAGAATGGCCACGGGATATGTTTTAGATGGAGCGGTCTTATACAAAAGGGGCAAATACCAAATACTGTTGAGGTGTGTCAATGCTCGAGAAGCTAAAAGCATCCTAGCTGAAATACATGATGGATTATGTGGGACACACGCCAATGGTTTCTTGATGGCCCGAAAAATTATGAGATACGGATACTTTTGGTCAACCATGGAAGGAGATTGTATCTACTATGCGAAGAAATGTCATAAATGTTAGATGTATGTCGACAAGATCCATTCTCCCCCATTACCTCTACACACTATGAATTTGCCATGGCCTTTTTCTGTCTGGGGAATGGATGTCATTGGTTAGATTCATCCAAAAGCATTCAATGGGCATCGTTTTACTTTGGTTGTTATCGACTATTTCACTAAGTAGGTGAAAGAAGCTTCCTATGCCAACATAACAAAAGCAACAGTTTGCAACTTCTTGAAGAAAAAAATCATTTGTCCTTATGGTCTGTCGGAAAGAATCATTACCGATAATACTTCCAACCTAAACAAGAAGAAGATAGCCGATGTGTGCGAGCAATTCAAAATAACGCACCATAATTCCACTATTTATCGTCCCAAGATGAACGGAGTGGTAGAAGCGACAAACAAGAACATTAAGAAGATCATATCAAAAACTACAAACACCTTTAAGGACTGACATGAAAAGTTGTCATTTGTTCTATTTTCCTACCGGATGTCCATACGCACTTCAACAGGAGCAACACCGTACCCGTTGGTTTATGGCACGGAGGCAGTGCTACCTATTGAAGTGGAGATAAAGATTGAAGAAGCCGAATGGGTACAAGCTCAGTTTTTCCAGTTGAATCTCATTGAGGAGAAAAGGCTGAAAGCCATTTGCTAGGGTCAGATGTACCAAAAGAGAATGATGCAAGCTTACGATAAGAAGGTTTGCCCAAGATAATTTCGTGAGGGGGGTCTAGTGCTTAGAAGAATTTTTTCAATTCAAAGGGACTCCCGTGGAAAGTGATGCCTAATTGGAAGGACCTTATGTTGTTAAAAAGTCATTTTCTGGAGGAGCATTGATCTTAACGGACATGGACAGTAAGGTGTTGAACAATCCAATAACCTCAAATTTAGTCAAGAAATACTATGCGTGAAGACAAAAAGAAAAGAAAAAAAGAAAAAAGAAAAGGAAAGGAAAAAAGAGAAAAAAAATGAGGGAAGAAAAAAAGAAACAACAAGGAGTGTTCAAGATGAAAACCCGAAAAGAGCGTCTTAAAATCAAAGGAGGATTTGAGTCGAAAACCCGAATAGGGCGGCTCAGATAATCAAAGGAATCAAAGATTTTAGTGAAGTACTTATGGAAAGGGATCTACTTCGGTCGATGGGTTCTCGCATCATTCATACAGTGGACTATTGGGACATTGCATCATACTTTGTTTTCCTTTTCTATCATGTTTTCCATGACTTTCAAATTATTTTGAACTTTTGAGATATTAATGAAGTATTATTTTGTGTCATTCTCTTATCATTTCACAAGCGTCCTGCAAGTAGGTTGATATAGATTCATAAAAAGCAAAAGATTTCTTAGTACTACTATGTTCTAACCTTTTGAGTGCAGGTAGTACAAAGAGGTACGCTAAGCTCAAACTAAGAAAAGACTCCAATTGTCAAGATATGAGAATATGCCAAAATAAGAAGAAGAGTGACGACCTTGTTGGAAACTAAGCTAGTCACACAAAAACATGAGGATTGCAAAAATGAAATGATCTTGTAGACACTAAATTTTGTTCGAATTAAATTAAATGCTCGAAATAAAATAAATCCACATTACCCTTTTTAAATACCCAAAAACCTTATACCCTAAGCCCAAAATTTCATGGCCCATTACATATGATAGTAAAAAAATACAAAAAATAAAAATTCCAACTCCTTCCTCATTAAGGCTTTACTACCATTGATTGAAAGATACTTGGTGCCCAAGGTCTTGTTTTGTATTGGTTCCTTTTTTAGGAGATAAACCAAAAGTACCATTCATCACTATATAAATATAAATCCCATGAACCCTAAACACCCACTACCCTAATTTTTTTTCCTATCACTCGGTAGTCCCTAACCTTAGCACCACTCACCTATAATCACTCGGCCATTCATGACCAAAAACAAAATGCCCATAGCCCTCACCCTCCTTCATGCAACATTTGAAGCAACTGCCTTTTTTTCTTTTTCATTTTTTCACTTTGATTTGTAACTTACCTTGACCGTTCCCCCCAATTATCATTAGGAATGCACAGCCTTAGGGGAATAAAAATCCCTTAGCTGGTTCAAGCCCCAAAAAAGGTCCCAAAAATCAAACACCCATTCGAACCATTACTAAACCCTTACATCGAGCTTCTCAACCCCAACAACAACATGTGGAATTTGGTTGATCGAGCATAAATATTTGGGTTTTGGGTACACTCTTCCCTTTTCTTTTTATTTATGTATAATCCTTTTTATAGTTCAATGAAAATATGAATGATTTTATTGGTAACCTTTGTTGTTTATTTTAGTCTTTTTATGTGTTTTATTTTTTGCTTGTGATATGTATGTTATTTCACTTGTTGAATGTTGTTTAATTTATTATTAGCTTGTATGTTTACTTTATTATCATGATTTCATATTATCCCTTTTATAATATTTTTATATGGTATATAATATATAATTAAAATATTTTCATAAAAGTATACATGTGGTCTTTCATTTGGGTATAGTTTAGAAGTTTAGGCCTCTTGGTTTTTTGGCCTTTGAGTTGTTAAGTTAGCTTTAGATTAGTTTAGGAATTAATTTAATTAATTTAGGTCGTGTGCTCGTCTAATAGGGGCATGACCCTTAAATTAATTAAGTTAATTATGATTAGTTTTAGAGCCGTAGTTAGTCTTAAGGTTCGAATCAGTTTAGTGAATTGCCTTTGGCTTATTGGAGTAAATATTAAATTCACTAAAATTGATTGAACAACTCATAATTATCTTTTAAGATAAAATTGACATGGAAATTAGACTAACATTTTAATTTAAAGCTATGATTAATTAATTTGGCTTGTTTTGAATAATATTCTTGGCTTATTGGAATACTAGTTTAAAATTAATCGAATTAATTATCATATCACAAGATAACTCAAAATTTATTACGGTTCTCTAGCCTTTTTAGGATTAATTAATTTAGGGTTAATACTAGAAGCACCTAATTAGTAACTAGATCACTAATTAAATTTCCATAATTTGGGCCTTTATAGGTTAGGTCTTGCGTTGGGCCTTTTGTGTTTATTTTCGTGCCTTTGTTTGTCATTCCTTAATTGTCATTCATACGACTCATTAATTTTGTATTACTTAATCAAAATCATAAAAAGGAAGGTATTCATTAATTCTGATATTTGTGTCGTAACAGTTCGAGCTTAAAGGATGTTGACCCAATATTTAAATTAATCCTTACCAACTCAAGGTAGAATTAAAACATGATAAAATTATTACATCATCCATTAACAGCTTGCACCATGATTAAAGGTGACGTGCGGGATTCGAACCATAAACTAACATGACAGTCAGGCTTATATGCTGTCGGTTTAGTCTATGGTCTGATGTATCGTCAACCTTATTAATTAAATGTCAAATTAATTTGAATCCACCAATTTGATAAAGCCCATTCAATTAAGGTTAATTTTCAATTAAGGTCACCAAATTAAATTCCTTTCAAATTTTGACAATTTCCTTCGATTAAGAGTAACAAATATTTTGGTCCGATTTCCCAGCGTGATGGGGGTGTTAATCCTTCCCCACATGTAACCAACTCCCGAACCCTTTCAAAATGAATCTATGGTTTTGTGGTGTCCGGCCTACCTTATTCATATGGCTGCTGACGACTTCAAGTTTTTATTAATTTTCAAAAGAAAAAAAATTCAAAAGAACCCGTAGCGCCAAACTTATAATTTTCTAAAGGTTTTTCAAAAAACCTCGTTATAGCATGATGACTCCGCTAGGGACCAAATTTGTTTTAAAACAAAAAAGAGAGTTAGGCCAAGAAAATATTTTTTGTTTTTAATGATGGAAAATTGTTGGAATTTTAATCAATTCTAGTGAGGTTGACCCTTTCTTGAAAGTGTGACTACAATTGTACGGGCTTTGATAATTTGTGGTCTTCCAATTAATTTTTCATTTAATTTCTAAGGAATCACCGACATGTGCTGCATCATGATCATCAAGCTATATACCCGAGCTCCATCACTTAGGTGGGAGTGAAATGCCACACACCCACGTGAGTAGCTCTCCACGGGTCGGTAATTCACTTCCAGAATTCACGCCTTTTGATAGGTGAGTAGCCCTTCACGTCAATAGGTCGTGCTTTCCCTCGAACCAAAACCAATTCATAAGCTTGTAATGGGCCAGAATTGGGGTTCTTGTTGCCTTAGTAGGTGATAAGATAGGTTCAGGTACCTCAATTAGAACTGAACCCATGTGTGAGAATTTAAGAAACCTGCCCATTAGAGCCATGCAGATAACCTTATCGAACTATAATTCATATGGTTAGGGCTCTTGCTTTACATGCATGCCTTATGCTTAATTTTCTTGTGCTTTCTCTTTATTGCTTTCAATTTATTATTTCTCATTTGACTAACAGCCTTCTGTTTGTTGTCTATTCTTTTCCTATTACCTATTGTTTTGCATCTCATGAGGAGCATTTTGAGTCAGAAATAGTATGAAATTAAAGACTAGATTAATGAGAGGTTTGGCTCTAAACAATGATGAAAAGAATCACGATGTACAAATATGGTCAGAAGGGGAGAATTTACATAATGGGGGCAACATTTCAGCCAGAGGTTCAAGCCAACAATGTCAGCCGAAACCTTTATGAACACAAAAGTTAATGATGTGTACGAGTGGAAGTTAGTGTGGAATAATTGGGATTCCAAGGCAAGAAGTGCCTTTAAAGATAAGTATAGGGACATCTCATATTCACATGATGTTTCGACTCTAATGTAATTCTCTAATTTTTGAACTAGCTCAAGTGATGGAAGACAAGCCATCTTCACCATCTTCATTACCAAGCATTTCCAACGACAAGGGGATCATTATTTGAGAACCTTGAAGCCTCTGAGCATTAGGTGAGTATATTTTTGTCATGGGATTGACTAGGTGTTATCCTGGTTGCATTTGTTGTGCTTAAAGTTGCATCTTATTTAAAGGCTCAAGTAGAGCAAGCATTGTGGATTCAAGTGGTAAGTGTGATAAGACTATTATACTGCCTTGATACATTTTAAGCTTATATGTGACATTTTAAATATGGTATGTGTGGAATTTGATATGAACATGCTATGTTACATTATTTAAAGCATGGGCTTAATATGCGATGTGAAATGGCCTAAGGACACAGAGGTAAGTTCTATGATAAGATATGTAATCTTGGACACTTGTGGACTTTAGATACAATTGGCATGCCATAGGGTTATTTGAGCTCACTATATAAGGGATTGAACTATTGTACGAGGCTACGGCCTATATGTGAGGAGAAAAAGTTGGATTGTGTAAGGGACTTTGGAGCTACGGCTCAAGGCTAAGGCCTACTTTTGATACGATTTGGAGTATAGAGGAATCTGCGTATCCATAGCTTGCTATGTCCAAGGGAACAATGAAGAATATGTATTTTGCATTTAGTATTTGGAATCGCTAACATGTTGATGTTAAGCATGATTTGTATATGTTAATGTTATGTATATGTCATTCGAGCATGCTTACGCAATATACATGCCATCAAGGAACTTGTTTGCATTTTTTATAACTACCTCACTAGGCTATCTAAGCCTAACATTCGTGTGTCTCATGCATTTTAGGATCTTGAAGGAATTCGAGCTTTGATCGTGTGGTTGAAGTTGCAAGTCACTCTCATCAACTCCATGTATGCTTACATTTTGTTTTGAACTCCTAGTAAGGTGGCATGAAGCTTAAACATGTTATATTTGCCTATTTTTATATATATGTAATAGCTTAAAAGTGTCTAGGTGGTATATATGAAATATGGTGTGATGTAAAATAGTAAAACTAGTCAAATGGACTTAAAGGCACCAAAAGGTAAAAACTTTGTAAATGGATTTGAAATGCTCTAAAATTTTGTATGCTATTAGAATTATTTAGTAATAGTTTGTTGGTAAAGTTTGGACATCGTTTGATAGGTTAAGTTAAATAAAAACCATCTAAAATCTATCATTACAATACAAGTGTATCGATACAGGTCAAGCTGTATCGATACGCCTTGTATATTTGGCCTAGTCAGACCTAAGTCTAAGTGTATCGAAACAGGTCTAAGTGTATCGATACAGATTTTGGTAGTAAGGTCTGGGAAATAAATTGTATCAATACAGCCTTAGGGTGCATCGAAATGGGTCAACCTTGGTCAATACGTATCGGTACAGGCATAATTGTATTGAAACAGGGTATTTTGAATGAAGTCAAAATAGGTCAACCCATATCGATACGGGCTTAGCTATATCGATACAGGATTTGGCAGATTCAAATGGAGATGTGATTTATGTGTATCCATATCGAGCCCCAAGGTGTATTGATAAGGGGTTAGTTAAATCTATTAAAAAGCATTGAATATAGTTTTGAATATTTTATAAAATGGTCACTGAATCTTGTATTGTCCAATTCGATAGGTAAATGACCTCCGTTAGTGATAAAATTTCACAGGCTAATAATTGATAAGTTCAATTGAAGGTTAGTAAAAAGAAATTCTGATAAAGACCCTTAACTTGTAAAATTTATAGTTTGGTCCCTAAGTTTACAAAAGTTTAAAATTGACCCAAATCGAGTATGTTGTTGATGAATATGTCTATTAAGTCTTAAAAGTGGTTCATATGACATTCTGAATAAGTTTTGAACTCCAAATTGAGCTTTCGATCTTCGAATATGTCTTTTGGTAACACTTTCTGACCCGGTTCTCTATTACGTCGGGAATGGGTGTTACATTTGTGGTATCAGAGCTAGAGTTTAGTTGATTCTAGGACTAAATCGAGGCTTATCATGAGTCTGCATGTGCATATGCCACCTAGGAGTTTATTTATGTATGTTATCTGTAACTTGCAACTAATACGATTTAACCTATTTCGTTTGATTAGACTTAAGAATGTCTACACCTAACGAAAGACATATCGCAATGGAACCACACCCCAACTCCTCTTCAACAGAAGGGGACAATCTTGGAGCTAAAACTTGACATGAACAAGTGAGCAGAATAACTCACCCAATCATCTTCTCATGCCTCCTGCTCAGCAGGAGTATTTGACGTCCATGGCTGAGATGATCAAGCAGGTGGTTGTGTCTCACAGACAAGAGCAGCCACCTCAGCCCGTTGAAGCACGCTCATCTATTTGAGAGATCCTATCGACAAGCTCAGACAATACTCGTCTACACCTTTACCTGCCATGAACAAGACAATCCCGAAGTAGCAAAGTACTGACTGGAAAAACTCTTAAAGTCTTGAATAAGCAAATAAAGTGTCCTGACGAACACAAGTTAGAGTATGCTCTGGCATTGATTTTTGACGAGGCTCAGAGTTAGTGGGACACTGTCACACTTACAGTACCTGAGCACAGGGCTATGTAGGACTTCTTCCTTCACGAGTTCTGCAAAAAGTATATCAGTGATTACTATATCACTGAAAGAAGTAAGAAGTTCCTCCATTTGAGACAATGAGGAAGACCCGTAGAGCAATACATACATGATTTCTGCAATTATTCGAGGTATGGTGCAGAGATCATACGCACTGAGAAGGAAAAATATAGAATGCTTATCTATGGTCTTTGTGATAAATTACACCATCTCTTCACCACTTTGGAGTTGGAGGACTTTCAGACATTGGTCAACTGAGTAATTGCTACTGAAGCCTCCCAAAAGGATTATGAGAGAAGGAAAGGGAATCAAGCCAGATGCGATAAGAGATTCTAAGATGATTCCAAGCCTCCTATGCCTCAAAAGAAAAGTAGACATTGGGACCATAAGTCTGCCACCCTTTAGCAACCACCAAGGATGGGATATGTGCCACAATCCTAATTTCTGGGAACATTTGTTGTTCGTACAGCTTCAGTTGATAGTACAGGTGGTTCTGAAAGAGGTTCAAAGATTTCTTTATGCAAATTTTTCAAAAGAGGCATCTCAAGCAGTGTCGTAGACAAACCGGATCTTGCTATCTTTGTGGTGAAATTGGAGACTTTATCACGCAATGTCCACAGAACTTGAATGCTCCTACCTCTGTGGCTTCTCAGAGCAATGTTGCTAAAGGAAATTGAGGGAAGCAAGTGCAAACTGGTTCAACGGGGAGACCTCGTAATATGAACTCTCCTTTAGTAGGGCGTGACCCTCAGGCCTTAGCCTAGATGTACCACGTTCGAGGCCGAGAGTATGAGGATGATCCTGATGTGATTCCAGGTATGGTGGAATTATGTTATGATCTTGTTTATGCTTTAGTGGATCCAGGCTCTACATATTCCTTTATTAGTGAACCATTGATTGTGAAGTATGCCCTAGAACCTGAACCAGTCACTTTTGAGATAGGTGTCTTTAACCCACTAGGGGATAGTGTGGTTATACGGTTGATTTGTAAAGCTTGTCCTCTGAGGATTCAAGGGATCCCATTTTCTGCCAATTTGATGGCTTTGCCATTTCGTGAGTTTGATCTTTATCCTAGGCCTTGATTGGTTAGCTGAACATCAAGCCTGGGTAGACTGTTCGAAGAAAGAGCTATACCTTCGTGGGCTCGGCAAGGAAAGCATAACTTTGATGAAAACCAAAACCAAGCCTAATAGAGCTATCATGTGTGCTATAGAGTATAAAGAATATCCAAAGCTCAAAAATGAGTTGGTAGTGAAGGAATTCCCTGATGTGTTTCCTGATGAACTTTCGGGACTCCCCCGACCTGAGAAGTAGAATTTGGAATCGAAGTGCATCCAAGGACTGCACCACTCTCCATTGCTCTGTATTGGATGGCTCTGGTCAAATTAAAAGAGTTGAAGGCCCAAATCCAAGATCTTTTGGACAAAGGGTTTAGCCAACTGAGTTCCTGTAACACCCCTAACCCAGTCTAGGAGTTAAATCTGTTTAGAACGTGTTAGTCAACAAAACATACAAAAATCAAGATGACATTAAGGTTTAACTGAACATGCTTTCAAAGTCGAAGTAAATTAAAACCTCTCTTCTTTTTTTACTTCAAAGATCTATTCCCAACAACAATTTTGATTACCATTAATTAATCATACATTAAATAGTATGATTCAAACTCTAGACCATAGAATACTTTTATTATATAAATTTCAATTATCAAAGGTTAAAGTGTTACTTCAACTATCTTATAAGATTACTTATCTTTCATATTATCAAATTCTAGATTTGTTACCAACTTGTAAACTGCTAGCCATTTTCAATACATAACCATCAATGTTAATAATAACAACTAATCACTGATCATTAATCTTTAAGTTACGAGATGTAACACTTCCAGTCAAGAATTTGTATTCAAATCTATTCATCGGGCATCACAACCAAATACTTCACAATAGTAACAAATAAATCAGATGACAAGGCAACTTAAGTTAAGCATTAATCAATCATTCAATTATCACAATGTCTTGACTTATCTCACAAGCCATTTAGGAGTTAGTCGGCCATTTACAAAAAGCTAAAAGATACCCCTAACTTACAAGTCCCAATATTCAACATGCAATAATCAATTCTAATCAACCACAAGCTATATCCTCATAGAAAAACCAATCTCTAATTTGTTTTATAGAGCGAGGCAGACAAGCTCGACTTATACAAGAATATATAAGTTCTCAACAGGCAAATTGAGTTACTGATCATTCTTATAAATACATGAAACAATCATATCCCATTCATTACACACCACTTGATCTTATTTCTTTTAAGCTTTTATTAATATATGAATTTATAAGTCATAAATATTTAATCACTTGACTAACACTAATACTCAAACGCTTCTTCAAACCTCAAATACATGTTAGGACTCTAATCCAAGGTAAGCACTATCAAGCAATCACTCACATGTAATTCTCTACGTTTTTAGCTACTATAAGCACTTATCATGTGTTTATCATTAAACACACAAATAACCAACATAACTAATTCAGACATATAATCAACTTCCTAGCCTTATACCAAATCATTCAAGGCATTCACCAAGCAAGAAATTGAACACAGGATATTATAATGGCCTTTTTCAAACCTGAACACTCATAAGGCTTATGCACATAATAAGCCAAATGAAAACATAAATGCACAATGCATGCTCATCAAACCATGCGCCACCATCTAGGAGTACATTAAGAAATTTACAAACATACACCTGGTCCTTGTGATCTCTTCCAAACTCTTAATATGTCCGGAAGTAACCATACCCTGAAACGTGTCAAAAGAAATAAAGTAAGCCGTGGCTTAGTGAAGCAGTTTAGCTAACTAATAACACATTTCAAAGCTCAATTTTATATCTCTATGATTTCTTCAAGACCAATGAAATGAGGTAAGTAGCAACATTAATCGTTCATGACTTCTCTATTCAAATAGTTCGAACAAGGATACCCATTTCCAAAATGATTGACTCCATGCAAGAGATAAACTTAATCACCTTTAAGCCTTTTTTTACCAATTCTCGTTCTATTCTTCCATTTATCCAATTCATATCTTGTAACATACCAAAGTTGGGATTCAGATCCAGCTATAGATGAAGTTTGCAATGTTTAACTATGTTAAACCAAATTTAAAGATCAAAAGAACGTACTAAGGTATGTTATCAATCTATTAAGCATGTTTTAATAATAATACTCTCTTTTTAATTCGAAGTAATAGAATTAAGCTATCTTGTTCTTGGATATATACAACTACAAACATGTGTCTTTAGCATTATACAACTATTCTTTCCATCAAAGCAACTTTGTAACTTAACACGCAAGTATTCATGGATACACCTAAAGGTCCCTTTCTCTTCTACGAGCCATTAATTTACCTTATAACTTACAAGTATTATCGTAAGCTTGAATCATTCATTTTATTAACAGTCAAACATCTCATCTCATAAATCGATTACTTGTCATGTAAGTTATCAAGAAATCTCACCAGCCTTAGTAGCAGTTTATGTTATGAAGCCTCCAATATAATCACAAATTTTCAATCATCATGTTTCATAAGTGGGTCCTACTTACTACAAAGATCAGCATTTTGATAACATAATCAAGATATCATCCATTACAAGTATATATAGATTCCAAAAATTCATATTTGCATTCTATTCGTTCTTTCAAGGTAAAGTATTCACACCAAATTAAACATCCACTTATATAAACAACTTTATAATAACCCATTCGAAAAGCACTATTAAGCACGCATACTCACTTGCATAATATTCAAGATATTCACTAGATCAACATTATGAATTCTCTCAATTGAAACATAACTTTTCAAATGAGGTTTAGTCATATGCAAATAGATATACATATCTTGTCAAATAAGTTATCACAATTCCATCTTATCTTAGCATTTTCATTTATGTTCGTTTAATAATTTAGCCTTGTTATATATAAACATATCCGAACATAGCCTATATCCTTCTTTAATGAAAAATACAAGAATCGAGTAGTTGTATAGTTCTTGTCTATCCCAATGTTCCATGGTTTAACAATTTAAGAAATAACTTTCCATTAATTTCTTTATCAACTTTGAAACATCATACAGTATCTCAAAGAGTAATTACATGGCATGTGAGTTTTCAAAATAGATTCACACAAACATATGAAACTTTTCATTCAAGATATCAAGCAACATGTCCTAATTAACTTTTCTTTTCTTAACATGTTAGAGTATCGATATAAGTTCTCCACTCATTAAATAGATTCCATTATTGTCTTTTATTACATCCTTGAGAATCGAATAACAGCCTAGGTACTCGAATCCCCAACCAACTGTTGCCCATGAATATAATGGTACTCGCAGTACCGGTCAATCCCTCCTACTGTTGCCAAGTGACCACAAAACTTCCATCCTACTGTCGCCAAATAAGGATCGTAGTCCACTCCAACACTGAGCTCTATGGCATGCCAACTATACCTAAGACTGACTCGAGACCAAGGCTTTAACATGTTTCATCTTTTATCAATCTCATAGAGAGCATAGCTCATAACATTGCATCATAATGCAAATCTCGTTATTCTTCTGTAATAGGTACATACATTCACCTTATGTAAATTACCACATCTCATTCATCATTTTCGAATAGCCTCAGCCAAAATTAAATACAATACATTCATGTCGTGTCCTTTAACTCAAGCAAACATCACATAGCATATTTAGTTCATTTGTTTGAATAGCACCACTATCAAGTCATATTCAATACATCTAATAACATATCACCTACTTCAAGCAAGCTTCACATAGCATACTTAACATTTTGAAAACACATCCAAAATTTCCGGGCTCAATTACATTACACAAAGAACTTACTCATTTAATCAATTATACATGTTCATGAGGTCAAAAGACAAGACTTACATTCTATTATATGATTCGCATATAAACATATGTAAAGATCTCCATACTAGCATACATTCGACCATGGTAGTTACCTTTTCTATCTAATCGTATAATTAATCGAGCATTATTTATTCATCATATATTCATTCATGTATGAGTCAATATCTAACATAAAAAATAATACGCGTGTGTATATTCTTCAAACATGACCCATTTGCTTAATCAATATTGTGTAACATAATACATTTGAGATCAGTTACTTACCTCGATCCACAGCTTGAAGTCAATCATAACTTAACATAAGGATTTAAACTAAATGGTTAACGTAAACAAAAATAATCGGGAAGGTTTTAAGCCTATACCGAGGTTCAACTACACTCATTGTATAACCGAGCTAGGTTCATCTGCTATTTGCTTTTCCGAATTACCTTTCTACAGCTTTCTTCGCTTAAATTTTGGTTCCACTAATAATTCTTTATCTAAGCACAAAAGTATTACATTTTCATCAAAATTTTACTTATATACATATAATTGTACGAAACAGTCCACTATAAATTATATAGGCATCAAAATAGTCTCATCTCATTGTGCGCACATATATATATATTCGAACAGTCCTCTTTTCATTATATGAGCAGTCTCCAAGTTAAGCTTACATAACAACATTGTTTTGAGCTAAGATTTAGACCCTAAATTTGCAAAAATAGTTTCCAAACATTTATAATATAGCCCCATGTCCTTAGTTTATAAAACAGTCCATAAAAACACTATAATGACCAAGGTGACCAGAATCGAACTTGAAAAATCTGCTTACGCCATTTAAACCATAATCAAAATCCATTCCAAAAACTTCTAAAATAGTGTACATTAAAAGCAGTTTCAATTCAATCTTAATTGAACAATTCAATTCATACCCTTTGTATAAATAGTGGTTACTCAACTATAAAACATTCGGTTAAACTATACCGATCCAAAATCTCAGCTTAACAACCAATCTCTAAAGAAAGCCTAACCATTCAAACGTGACATTCGAATACTCTAAAATTTCGAATTCTTTCTCCAATAATTTAATAGCAAAGCTTCTAATTAAGAAAACATCATAAAATTCACAATTTAGGCTTAGCTCTAAAGGAAATAAAAGAATCCCTTACCTTTTCCAAGGTTTTTAAAATGAACTCTCAACATTGGGTCAAGATTTTAATCTCCATGGCTGAACTCACGCAACAACCTTCTTTCTCTCACTAATTTCTTGCATTCGGCTAAATCTTGAGGAGTTAAATGATGGCCAAAATGAATTTCTTCTCCTAAACCGTGTTTTCCCCATTTGAATTCCAACAAGTTTCATTTAAGCAATTGACATGTGTATCTACCATCAAGTGGATTTTTCTTAGCATGCAATCTTTATATTCTTCCATTTCCTCAATTTAGTCATTCAACAAATTGGTTAAACAATTGGTTTTTTCTTTAATTTGGTCCTATATTACCAATCCAAGTTAATAGATGACAAGTCTTTAGCAATTCAATTAGTGATCATTTTGTAACTTACTCTTAATCCAGAATTTAGGATATTGCACAAAGAGGATGATATCATGCTTTAATTAAGCTTTGATTGAGGTTTAATTAATGAAAATGGTTGAAATTTGTTTTGGATTGTTATTTCTGGGTTTTGAATTGATTTTAATCATAATCTTGATGATTAATAATGTGGTAAAGTGGGTTTTGACGTTGTAATCCCGAAACTAGGTGAATTGCTAGATTTCTAGGTTGAAATCTTTGAGATTATAGTTTGTTTGTGTTGTTTAATGGTTTTTGGCGGTAAAAGGATGTTGAGGGGATGTTTTTAGATGTGTTTTGATATTGTTTAAAGGTTAATCTCGTTGGGTAATGGCTGGAGACTGTTTAGAAAGGATTCGTCGATGTTTTCGGTTGATTTCAGATGCTGTTTGTTGGGTTTTTGTTAGAGTGAGTTGTGGAGTTATGTTGTTGGAGGTTTTGATGTAGGAATGTGCATTAATCCTCTATTTTGTTTTGGTTAGAAGCAGGGGAGGTTGATCCGGCAACGTTGGAAGAAGTTTCGGTTGATTTGGAGACTTGAGATTGCTTCGTCAAAGCAAGCGAAGCATTGTTAGTGAGTGGAAATAGATATAAATGCTTTCAAAGATTTGAAAGAAATCTTTTGAGGGTTTATATTGAACTTGCAATGCTAATCTATTCTCGGAAGTAAGTACGGAAGATTTCGCTCTCGGTATTTCAGTTTTCCTATTGTTTTTGTTAATCATGCTCATGTTTTGGAAAGAGATTTTTTACCTACTGTTTATGCATGTTTTATGAATTGTGAGATGATTCATGTGATCTCATGAGATTTATTTATGATTTTAAAGATATTATATCTTGTTGAGAAAATGCTATGCATTGTTCATGCTTTTGAAATGGGATGAGAAATGGTTTATGTTTATGCATTGAAAAGAAGTAAGGTAACATGGTTTTAAAGTGTATATTGACAAGTGATGAGATTTATATTATTTTCGAATATAATTGGTCGACCAATAGGATTAAAGTGCACTCTAAAATACAAAATTTTTACGTGAGACAAATTCTTCAGTTACGCAATATGGGTAGTGCTATCACATACGGGCAATGGGGATAGTGCCATCTCGGCCGAAGTGAGATTATGGGGAGGGTAGTTTCACCATGAGACTTGATGAGGGTAATGCCATCAAGGAATCTTCATATCCGAACATGAATGGACAGGGGTAGTGCTATCCAAGGATGTGGGTAGTTCCATACAGGTCACTTGAATGCCAATATATGAGATCATATGTATCATGATTTATAAATGGTTTTGTATAATGAGATTTATACATGAAATTCTATTTTGTAATATGCTTTATGAGAAACAAGCATGAAATACTTTGGCTTGAGATTTGCATTGTGGTTAATGCATGAGATTAATGATACATGTTTTAAATGATTGATGATTTTGCTTTAAAAGTGTTTTAAAGCATGAGATATATTTGAGCATGATGAAAGATGGTTTACACTTGAGAAATGTTTTTAAAATGCATTGTTGTGGTTTTTAATCAAGCGACCCTCATTAGGCATTGATGCTTACGCTCTATTTTCCAACAATGCAGAGAAATAGCTTGAGTGAGGCAGCGAGAAAGCAAGGGGAAATTCCAAGAGACGTATCATCGCTCAAGTATGGTTTTACGTTTACTAAATAATAATATGTGGCAATGGGGGAGTACCTATATGTTTTAGGAGTATGTGTTTGAACTCCCTAGTTATATAGCAAGTTTGTATTGCCTATTTGGACTCGTAAATGGTTTTGGTGTTAGACTATGCTTTGATTTGGGGGCTTTTGGGAAATGTAAGGATGTTGGGTAGAAATAATGCCTATAGGACTTCCTTTGTTGTCGTAATGCCTACGCTCTTACATCGTAGTGGTCTTTGGTTGTTATGATGTTTGTATGTTGTTGTGGTATTAATGCTTGAGTCTTAAATGATGTTTGGGGTTATTTCGGATGTGTTTAGGAAGGTTTTGAAGTGTTTCGAACGTGCAGATTTTGTGAACCTATAGACAGGTTTCGAAACCAAGCCCTAGGTTTCAAAACCAGGTGGGGCAAATTTTGGCTACTGGAGCCTAGGTTTTGAAACCACATAGAGAGGTTTCGATACCTTTCACGGGGACTCATCCATTATGTTAAAAAAATAGTTTCTAAAGTTATATTTTAGTCTCTGGTTGTTAGGTATACAATTGGATGGGTTCGGATGATCATTTTAAGCTGAAATTTGATATGTATGCATGGAAGCTGACTAATTGGGGATTGGTGAGGCAAATTTTAAGTAGGCCATTATAGTTTTACCGATTTTCATTTTGGTCCCTAAAAATTGGTAATGCTAGTTGATGATGCAAATGAGCTTGGTTTGAGACGAAATTTCACATGTATGTTTTAAATAGAACTAATTAAATATTGGTAAACTCAAATTGGTATAAGTCCCTCTAATTTTCTAGAATTTCAATCGAGTGCAATTGGATGTCGACCCGACGCCCAATTGAGTTGATTTTTCACCCGCTGCCTTATCACTCACCATAGGTTATAATATTGCATCTAGATAAGACAAAAGAAAAAATGGTCATTTATCAAGGTGAATCTCTCCGAGTTTTCTTCGATAAACCTAGTGTAGCTCAGTCGGTTCAATTTTGCAATTAGATCGGGTCAAGAGGGTTACATGTTATGTCTTATCGTCTTGAAGAAGGAATTTTTCTTTGAAAATGCAGCATGGTGTATAGTTATAAATCATCCCTGGCTGAAATTTAATGTTACACCCTGATTCTAGAAGGTCTTGTTGGAGTCCTTAAGTACTCGTTTGGATTTTAGGTATAATTTTTAATCTGTAAATTGATGGTCAACCTAGTAGAGTAATTCAGATTCGAGGGGAGATACTTCAAGATTGTATGATTAACTTTTGTGGTAGTTGGGAATGTTTCTTATTCCTAGATGAGATCGTTTATAATAAAAGTTATGAGACAAGTGTTTGATTTTCACCATATGAAGTTTGGTATGAGCCCAAATACTGTATCCTGATTAGTTGGTACGAGATGTATGATGGGATGACCTTTGGCATAAAGACAATCTGAGTGACTAATGACAGTACCAGATAGATCTGTGACCCTTTGAGAGTCCCTAGAAACAAGGATGCAATGATGGATAAGTTTCAGTACAATAATGTATGAAAGAGCAGTTTTTACATTTTTTCAACTTTGGTAAATTTTGAGGATGAAATTTCTTTTAGGGGGAGAGTTTTCACACCTTGATTTATCTGTGTATAATAATGTAGAAAAAAGAGGGGAAATTATGATAAAAAGGGATTTTGCTACCATGGGGTGTTGAACTCGAGATCCATACTTGGTGACCCAAGCCCTAACTAGTTAAGCTAAGGCTATTTTTGATGTGAACCTATCTCAATTGGATATTAAGCCATGTATTATGAGTTATACCAATTTTAAATAAACTCCAGCTACCCTCATTGGCATTTAATGCCCCCATCTACTTCTGATCGAGAGTGAGAGAGAGTTCTAAAGAGTTCTGAACTCTTCAACTCCCCACCATTGTCTAGCCTCGATCTCCTCCATCACCCTATCGTGACTGACACCGCCTAAAATTGATAGGAATTAGAGTTTATAGGTTCAACGAACCTAGGTTTTATAACCCACCCGTCCATCATTTATTCCAGCCGCCACAGACGTTCAGTTGTGAAATTGTTGTCACCATCGTCTTCCCCGTGTCGAGACGGTCGTAACCCAACTGATCAATCTTTGAACCACCGTCGATTGAAGCCTCGTCGGAGACAATTGGTGTTCATGATTTTGGGTAAGTTTCGGTATGTATTTTGTGTTAGTCCAAAGTTTTTTTGGGTTTTGGTTTGTTGTGGGTCGATAATATGATGAAAATTTGGAAAAATAGTGTACTTTTCTGGCCATTTTGGTGGCGCCTGGCGACCATGCATCATCCCTAGGTGTATTATGGTTTAAACCGACCTGACCGGTTTAAACCCGGTCTGGCCACTAGTTTGGTATGGTCTAACCGACCTGGTTTGATAACCTATCAGACCGGTCATTATAAGCTTTTGGGTTGGCCTGCTTAAGGCCCAACAGCCTTAAACCAACCCATTTAACTGGCCCAATCCGACATGCTTGACCCGAACCATTTCTATATGACCCGACCCAAATTCGTACTTGTCCAACTCAACCTGACCCGTGTTTAACCTAAACTTGACCCATTGTCTGAGTTAACTCAGTGAGTCAACTCGCTCGAGTCAGCTCAATAAGTCAACTCGCCCGAGTCAACGCCATTTATCGATGACACCAACATGACGTTAGCGTTGACTTTGACCCAAAAAGTCAAATTATTCGAAAACCCATTTTTATGTTTATTGATGTCCTGAGTATGTTTTTGAAGCCCATTTTGCAAAACTCGAAAGCATCTGAATCTGACCTTTAACCCAAGAATTATAAATAAGGATTGATTATGGGTTTTGATTAATTGAAGGTATTCAGAGTTCCTTCTAAACGAGATGTTAAGGCGTTGAATTCGAGTTTGAGAGAGTTTGAATGTCGTTTCAAGGGGTCGACTGATATAGCAAGGATTCAAGGTAATATATTACTATCTCTTCTTTATGAACATATTGGTATTTGGTTAATGCATGCACACATATGGTGAAGTGTACTGTTAACTCTACTTAAGTCAAATATAAGTATGACCGATGACGCCAGCATGACGTCAGTATTGATGATGACGCCAGCATTACTTTGACTTTGACCAAAAAAGTCAAATTATTTGAAAACCCATTTTTTATGTTTTTTGAAGTCCCGAGTCTATTTTTGAAGCCTGTTTTGGGAAACCCGAAAGCCTACGAACTTGACCTTTAACCCAAGAATGTTTGTGTTTAATTATTCAGTTTACGTGTAATATAAATAAGGATTTATTATGGGCTTTGATTAATTGAATGTATTTAGAGTTCCTTTTATACGAGATGTTGAGGACATCAAATTCGAGTTCGAAAGAGTTTGAATGTCGTTTCAAGGGGTCAAACGATATAGCAAGGATTCAATGTAATACATTACTACCTCTTCTTTATGAACATATTGGTATTCGGTTAATGCATGCACCCTTATGGTGAAGTGTAATGTTAACCCTGCTTAAGTCAAATATAAGTATGACCGATGACGCTAGCATGACATCAGTATTGACCGATGATGTCAGCATTGAGTGATGACGTCAGCGTTGACTTTGACCCAAAAAGTTAAATTATTTGATAACTCATTTTTATGTTTTTCAATGTCCTGTGTCCGTTTTTGAAGCCCGTTTCGCAAAATCGGAAAGCCTCCGAATTTGACCTTTAACCCAAGAATGTTTGTGTTTAATTATTCAGTTTATGTGTAATAGAAATAAGGATTGATTATAGGTTTGATTAATTGAAGGTCTTCAGATTTCCTTCTATACGAGATGTTGAGGACGTCGAATTCGAGTTTGGGAGAGTTTAAATGTTATTTCAAGGGGTCGACCAAAGATACAAAATATAAGTATGATAATTTAGATAAGATTGAAATACTCGAATGAGAAGGTTAATAAATTGGAAGGATCTGGAGTTCAATATACAATTAAGAAGGCAATTAATCTCCAAACCCGACAAACAATATTAAAGGATTCAATGTCCAAAATATTTGGATATGAAATTACAAAAATGCCTTCAAGGTATAAGAATGACTAAGATACTCCATGACAATGAAAGTGGTCTGGAAATTTACACTAGATTCGATAAAACAACTAATTCATCTAAAAACCTCGAATTACATGGAAAGTTATGGTAGCAAGGCTTAAACCTTCGAGATTGTATAATACTTGGATTTTTTTGAATTCTGAATAAATCTCCAAAGATAAATTTATGTAAAACTTTTCAGATGCCTGAATTAATAAAAGTGGTGTAAAGTACTAAAATAGTCGAAATGACAAAAAGGAATGGAAATATTAATAACGTTGAATTGGTCGAAATGATTATAATGACCAAAAGGAATGAAGTGTCATCGTGCACCAAAATTTCCAAATTATCTGGAATGATAGATAAACCTTTGAGTTCTAAAATGGATGAATTGTTTGGAAATAGTAAAGTACCTGAATGACTAAAACACCATCGAGTACTTAAATGATTGAATCACCTACGTGACTTAAGATAAATAGAAGCTTGGAAAATCCTAAAATTTCTGATAGATCACAAATGACTATAATGCCTTTGTGGGTTTGAAGCCTGACTTATGTAAATCAGTCATTCTTAATACTATTACAATAATAGAAGATTACTGCACAAATACATGTTTAATCATTCGAGGATCATTCCAGGATAATTTTTTACGGTGACTTGTTCACATATACCACACATCTAGAACTAAATATTGACCACATGGAAAGTGTACCTATTTGAATGCTTGGAAGTAATGTATTGATAAGATGTGTTTAACGGAAAAGACTTGGAAGCATGGAAAGCTGTCAATAATATTTAGCACAACAAAACACCAACTCACCATATCGAGGTTAAATTATGAAAACGCCCCTAAAAGTCAAATGACCAAAATGCTATTGTTTGTCAAAATGATCGGAACATTCCTGATATATCTGATATCTTGAATAATCCAAACATATCAATTCTCGAATGTTGCGTTGGAGACATTGGTTACCAAGCCCCTTTTAATATGGACCTTGTTTCTAAAATTCGTTCAAAATTTGTCAGAAGTTCAATGTGTTTCCCATTTTGTAAAAATCAAGTATCTCCGTGAAATAAGTTGTTCCATCTACTGTGTTCCTAGTGCACATGAATATTCTCTCCATTCTGAACCCAAGACTGTCTCTTTATTTGAATCATGACTTTTATCTATCTGAAATATACATTTGTATTTGAATTGAAAAAAAGTGTGCTCTCTAGTTATAGTTTCACTGAAAACTAAAGTTTGCTTTATATATGTTGTTATTATCGATTACTATGGACTACTACTGATTATTGTTGTTGCTGATTATTATTGTTATTACTGTTATCACTGCCTAGACTGTTATTGGGTACTTGGGATAAAGTGTGAGGTTACCACAGGTTTAGCCCTGATCTGCCTGGTAATTCCTTATCGTTTCAGGTTCTTATGCTACGGCTAGGGTGATTCCTACCTTATCGTTTCAGGTTCTTATGCTACAGCTAGGGTGATTCCTACCGTACCTAAGGTATCCTCTTAAGCTGGCGCCTAAGCCCAATGGGCCTGGGTTAACTCCCCCTATAGATGCAGTTTTGGGGAACTTCATACTAGAGTTTTGTTGGAGGGTAGATATGAAATTTAAAATGAACTTTACTGCTACTATTATATGTCCGTGAAATAAAATGTTCACTACACTGTTACATTGTATGTGTTAGCTTTGCACTATTGGAACGCACACTATACTCTCTGGTTCAACTTCTGTAATCTATATCTCTTCAGATTCTCTGGCCTATATGTTTTTCGTCTGATACTCAATGATTGAATAAAGAACAATTATGTTATCTTCAAACATATCGTTTCACTGAAATATCGAATCATAATTGGAGTCTGTTGTTACCCAAAACATCACGACAGTGTTATGCTTTCCATATACATGCATGTGCTTACAGCATCTTTTGGTATTTCTGTATTACTGAGCTTTCTGAAGCTCATGTTGTTTTTTACCACTGCAGGTTAGAAGAAATCTATCATGGTATAGTGACCTACATCAATATTTAAAGTTCCTTCAGCGTTGCTTTTAGAGTACGATACTGGTATGGTTAGTGGGCATGTATGTCGTGTATTGTTTTATGTTAGTGTCTGTAATATATTTTTTGAACTACTGTTATATGCTTAGAGAATTTTCTAAAATGATATTCTAAACATAAGTTTGTTTTACATTTTTTAATGTATTTAAAGAAAAACATTTTTTTCTATGTGGATTTTTACTGTGGGCCGCTCTTATGACCCTAATGTGACGTCCTAGAATACGATGTAACGCATACGCGGGTCTAGAGGGTTGCAATAGTAGCGCCACTGCCCCATTCGAATTATTCAATTTTCCTCTTTTTCCATTTTAAAAACCTTACAAGCATTTCTTGAAACATGTATAATGCATCTAATATATAATCTAACAATTAAACCAACCACTCCACCAATTACCCCATTCAAGAATCTAAATTCAACCAATTAGATTAATTTTGGGAATTAAATTACAAAATAAAATTTAGCTTATTATTACCCACGCACAAAACATTAGAACTCTATAGAAAACATTAGATTACTATAATCTAATCAAGATTTATGAGAAAATCTATTAAAATTCATTTTAACATCGAAAGTCAATTGAATTGATAAAGATCAACACAAAATAATTAGGAGATCATTAGAAAATCAAAGCTTGCCTAAATAAGCTGGAAATTGAAAATGAAGATTGCTCCTCCAATGTTCCAACATGAAATCCATTGAACAAGATGAGAGAACTCAAAATCTCTTGTGTGGCTATTGATTAGAAATGGTTTAGAAAGAAAATGAATAGAAATTGTATAAAATATCAGAGAAGATCAAAATGGTGTTTGGGAGAATCTTGGGAGAAAAAAGAGAGATGAGTTTAGACATAGTTTTCTTTCTTGACAAAATAATAACCATTGTCATTTTCTAGTTAGAAATAGATGGTAAAAGCTTTATTTAATAAATGTGCCAAATAATCTCATAAAACCATCACGTTAGTTCTTTTTACAATATTGCCATTACTAATATTTTATAACCTTTTGCAAAATAGTCACCATTTAATTAATATTAAAACAACCCATTTAAAATTACTCAAACTCAATTTCATCCTTTATTAAATTCATGAAATATATTTTTCACAACTACTTGTCATGATAAATTTATCCGAAATAAATTTAATAACCCAAATTATTTTCCAGAATTAATTAATTAGCTAAAGTCTAACCCAAATTTCCAACCTGTTTTTGATAAATCAACCAAATCTTTTTGCCTATTTTTTGGGGTGTTACAACTCTCCCCCACTAAAAGAAATTTCATTCTCAAAATTTAGGTAAGGGAATAAAATAACTACAAACCTTACTTCATTCAACAACTTCCTCAACTACACTTACACCACATAACTTCACAAATTCGATCGTCTCGATGTGTAACACCTAGTAGCCAGAGATTTAATCAGAAACATCCTTTACCAATGGTAGAACCGACAACTCCTAACTTCCTCTTTACAGGAACAAACAAAGGGTCAAACAAACCTCACCACATAAATGTAGGCAACTCATCAAACATATTTTAGTCCATTCTAAGACAAACTCCATCAAAAAATCAACTCCAACCTTCAAAACTTCAATACATTCAGCAACTACCTTCAATTAATATGCATGATTGCGTGAAGTCAGAATCCACTAGACGATGCAACTGGGAAAGATAAACAGACCACTCGACCTTCCCCTAATCAAAATACAAGTTCCATGATTCTACTACGCACTCTGATTTCTGAAGATGAAAGTCAATCCAATATCTTTCGCACATTCCTTACCTTGACCATCCTCACGGAAATGACGTCAGGGACACTATAAAGTTCCCCCTTAACAATCAACATCATTGGTCAGGTTTCGAACCTGAACATCAACTTCCTTGCCTGATGCGTACATCATAACCTTATCATCTCAAACACTCTAAAATACTCATTAGAATCTAAACCGATGCTTTCTTGAGCATACTTTTCCAAAATTGATATTACTATCAAGCATACGACACTTTACGGCGTGCTCATTTCCATTTACACAACTTCACTAACTTCTTGTCTTCAAAATCCATATCATTGACAGCGATGGTAATAACCACCTTTAACCTTCAAAACAGTGGACCAATGCCACCCAAAAACCCACGAACGAGGATAACGTTACTCAAGTTTGGAGACCATTTTTAACTACTCTCGATCATGGACCAAGTTTACTCAAGATCGAAAACCACTTTTCCTATACTATCGATAACTCAGACAACACTTACTAAGCTCGAAAGTAATTACTGAATAAATTATTTCTCATCTAAAATCAAATTCATTACCGATATTTAAACCTAACAGTTGGGGCGTAGGCTTGGCAAGTGACCCAAGACAAACCTGCAAAAACTTTTTCAAAAGCATTTGTAATAGGCAATGTGTTCCTGATTCTCCCCAACATAGGCAATTAACAACATGAACACAAATGAAACACATTTATCAATTTCTCAAAATAACAAATTAAACTCTATCCGTCTGAGGTTGTGAAGCTGACTCTGATACCACCAAAATGTAACCCCATTGACCCAACCTAGTCGTTAAACCCAAACCAAGAATATCAAATTAGTTTTGCCAAAGCAAACCAGAACAATCTTACTCGAATTATGATCCATTTTTTTCTTTTAACTTGTCTAGATGCATTATTAATACCTAAGGTGTGCATACCAACATCGGTTCAATTTTTATTCGATTCAAACACCTATAAGACACTCAATTGCAAAACAAGTACTTTATGGACCAAAATGTAAATCTGAATAATCACAAGGACTTACACAAGTTTCAGGTTACCAATTGTTAATTAATCATATTTCATGCCAGCATGTCAAATTTCAGCCTCAGCGGATAACAAATAAGCATCCAATTTAGCAAAATATGAAATTAAGGACTGAATCATAAAACAACCAAATTAAAGGGACTAACACATTTTTAGCAGATTCTTACAACAATTAGATACATTTGAAACATGCTTGCAAAATCTCAAGTCAAACATACATCATTTACCTATTCAATTGATGCAACAACATACGGTGACCAAAATGCAAAGAATCCAATCTTGGTAAAATCCATTAACCGAATTAACATCAGCCCTACAAATACACGGTCTGCCCTAAAAACCATTTTGGGGATTCGAATCCCAACTCTAATTTATCCATTTACTTACAAACAACATTGACATGCTTCTAAATTATATCACCATTAAACACATAGACTCAAATAATCACATACCAATTATTCAACACAATTCATATTTATACAAGTAGACTAAAGGTATGCTTCCTAACAATATAAAACATTATCCAAAGCACCAATTGGTCAAGATATCAATGTAAGCTATAGATTAACTAAGGATTTAAAGCATATGATCATATGTACTCATTGAACACAAGTAAATAAATCCAATCATTATTTGAAACATTCTAGACCATTAGATCACAACCACCAAATATACAGCGCATTAAAATAACTCCAACGTCATAATACAAAATAATCAAGTTATCATGTATTAACTAAAATAAACCATCCCAATATTCCATTCACATTGCCTTACTATAAATAATATTAATACCGTAAACATACTCTTTAATGAGTTTGTCTTGGAATCCACCTTGCTTCGAACCACAACCCCACATTTGCTTTTTTCACAGCATTGACGGGAGAAAAAGAGAGAGTAAGCATATAATGCCTAATGAGTGGGCTCAAAAGGGCAAAACGTCAATACAGTTTTAAAATCAAAACCGATATTAGAAACCCATATTAAAGCAAGTCAAACACACCATTTCCAAAGTATTTAAATAAACCATGCTTGTTCGATACATAAGCATCATACTTTTATAACAAACCTTTCATTCGGAAACATTTAATAAAATATGCTTGATCAAAACAAAAGCATCATATCTTCCGGCTTAAACCATGCATTCATTGTAATGTAGAGTATGTGTGTGAAACCAACGCACTTGCTTACTTCTTTTGAAAGCATAACATGCATAACCACCATATGCATTAAAACACTTTTTCACAAGTCTCATGCTTAACCAAACCAAAGTATTTCTCTTTTGTTTCCAAAACAAATCGTGCACTTAACATTTCCAAAAATATGCATATTAAACAATATGCAACATGTATCTTGGATTAACAGCAAAATCTCATTTTCAATCTCTCAATTTAAGCTTTCCCGTGCATAACAACACATATACAAGGCTTAGAGAGTAAACATGTATAAACCAACGTTATACAATATGATCCATCAACATGATACATTATCAATTACATTGGCTCTTAAGTGATCATAAACCAAGTTCAAATTTACAAAATATTACATCGGATACATGGATTCAACAAGTGTCCTCTCAACACTTCATACAATCTCAACCGGAATTATGGTCCCATCACAACCGAGTACAATCACAACCCCTATCATCGGTTAGATGTATAATCCACTAACGGGAGTTTTTGGTACCATATAACCCCTCAACCGTTAGGGTACTCGTGATGGAGTATTCGGTACACATAAACCCCTCAACACCCGATGCGGTATTTTATAGTGCACTATCAATCCTATGGCCGGCCAACTATATCCGATAATATTTTAAACCACATCACTTGTCAATGTTATTCATTATTAACGAGGTTCCTCACTGTTTTTATATGCAACATTCCAAAATCATTTTCAATACATTAAACCATGCACAAGTATTCCTCATACTTACATGGATCATTTTCCAAATGCATCCATCATCAATATATGATCAAAAATCAGTATAGACATACTAAAAACATGCATAAACAGTAGGTACCATGTAATTCAAAACGAGTGCATAAAATCAAATTCGTCAAAACACAACCGAGGGATAAATCTCATTATACTTACTTCCGAGCTTAGTTAAGCTTGCTAAGCTATAACCAAACATGTTCAAACTTTATTTGAAGAACCAACTTATATTTGCACTCACCAACACGCCACTGTCTTGGTGCCAACGTCCCAACGCCTTGACGCTTAATCGGAAATCGTCCGAACACATGCCATCTTCCACAGGAAAATTCAAGGGTCAAAATACATTGGACCACCACAATGTAACCACTTTAAATACCCAAAACAAAGCAAATTTTCTTTATTCAATTCTTTCATTTCCAGCCCTAACATACGACTAAAGAGCAGCAGTAGCTCACGCCCTGCTCTGATTGACGCCCCTACTTCCTTATTTCCTACAGCCATTAAATGGCTTTCCAATTACCACTGGCCACAATGCAATTCACGCCACTGCTTGTGGCCAACTCACTTAATCTTTATTTTTTTTACGCACAAACACATGTTTATCGAAAGGAACAGTAGCTGTAGCGCCACCGCCCCATTCGAATTATTCAATTTTCCCTTCTTTTTCCGTTTTAAAAACCTTACAAGCATTTTTGGTGCATCTAATTATAATCTAACAATTAAATCAACCACTTTACAAATTACCCCATTCAATAATCTAAATCTAAATTCAACCAATTAGATTAATTCCGGGAATTAAATTACAAAATCAAATTTAGATTACTATTACCCATGCACAAAACATTACAACTCTATAGAAAACATTAGATTACTATAATCTAATCAAGATTTATGAGAAAATCCATTAAAATTCATTTTAACATCAAAAGACAATTGAATTGATAGAAAACCAACAAAAAATAATTAGGAGATCATTTGAAAATCAAAGCTTACCCAAATAAATTGGAAATTGAAAATGAAGATTGCTCCTCCAATGTTCCAACGTTAAATCCATTGAACAAGATGAGGGAAATCAAAATCCCTTGTGTGGCTATTGATTAGAAATGGTTTAGAAAGAAAATGAATAGAAATTGGATAAGAGAATCAAAGAAAATCAAAATGGTGTTTTGGAGAATCTTGATAGAAAAAGAGAGATATGTTTAGACATAGTTTTCTTTCTTAAGAAAATAATAACCATCATCATTTTCTAGTTAGAAATAGATGGTAAAAGTTTTATTTAATAAATGTGCCAAATAATCTCATAAAACCATCACCTTAGTTCTTTTTACAATATTGCCATTACTAATATTTTATAACCTTTTGCAAAATAGTCACCATTTAATTAATATGAAAACAACTCATTTAAAATTACTCAAACTCAATTTCATCCCTTATTGAATTTATAAAATATATTTTTCACAAATACTTGTTGCGATAAATTTATCAGAAATCAATTTAATAACCCAAATTATTTTCCGTAATTAATTAATTAGCTAAAGTCTAACCTAAAATTTCAACCCGTTTCCGATAATCTAGCCGAATCTTCTAGCCCATTTTTTGGGTGTTACACCCTGGCTTAGTTTTTTTTTCTTTTAATTTTTAGTTTAGTTTTTCATTTTTGCATTTGCATATTTGCTTTTCCATGATTTGTTTTTTCTTTTCTTTTTCTTTTTGTTTCCTTTTTGCATTGGGGACAATACTCTTCTCAATTTTGGGGAGTACATACCCATATATATATATATATATATATATATATATATATATATATATTAGGTTAAATTTAGGTAACATTTAAAAAAAATTAATTTCTTAGGACATGTAAATAGACTAATATGTATGATAAGTTCCCTTTGATATAATTCCTAAGATTATGAAATTCCTGTTGCGTTGATCATGACTTCCTATGATGAATCTTTGTTGATGTTTTGCAAGGTGTTAAGAGTTATAATGTTTTGAACTTAATGTTGATTTTTCTGTAGCCATTAGAAACACATGTTGCATGTACTCTAAAAACTTAAGAAACCTTAGGGAAGCTCTAGGTCGACTTTCTGATGCCTAAGAATGAATCAAAAGTGAATGAACTTAATGCTCAATGTAGCAAAACAAAGGCTTAAAAACTACCTAGAAAATCAAGAAAATTAATTAAGACTTGATAATATAAATAAAATTGTTGAGGGACACTCTTCTATGCATCTTGCTATCTTAGTACACTAGGTGAGTTGTGTTTGCTTCATTTAAATTTCCCTGGTAGGAATGATAGTACTGGCAAGGAGTGAATGAAAGTCATCATGGGATGACACTGCTCATAGGGCTCGGGGATGGGTTGTTTACTCCACTCCATCTTCAGGTCTAAAGAGTAAGTGTGATAAGTTGAAGCCTCGAGGATACAATTTTTGAACTTAAAAAGAAAATAGGGTAAAACAAAGCATTGAAAAAGAAAAGAACATGTAGAAGCAACAATAGAAAGCAACCTTTAAGTTTCTCTAAAGATATTAAGTGATGAATGCATCTAACTTAGCATATACTGCACCTACAGTAGATTTGATCTTTTGAACAACGTTGTAAGCTCTAATACATTGCATCGCATCAACATAGCTGATGAATGAATTACTGCTACAACATGACTTGGAATCTCTATAATCATAGCCTCGTAGAACCTTAGGACTTATGGGTTGTTTACTGTTTTTACTTTTTGTTTTCTATTTTTGTTATTGTCATTTTACATTGCTTGAGGGTAAGCAACAGTTCAAGTTTGGGGGTATTTGACGACTGCATAAATGATCTATTTTATATGTCCTTTTTTACTTGTCTTTTGCATGTTTTCAAGCTCATATAGGTTGCATTTAGGATAGATTGTATATAATTGCATGTAGATCGGAAGTTACACCGCATGCACTTTAATTGTCATATATATATTGATGCTTTTTAAGGGAAATATGGTGTTTTATGGTGCATGTGCAGGATGCTGGTTATTAACTCCTTAAAAGTACTATTTTCCTATATATTTTGTCATGATTTTGCTTACTTTTGAGTATGTATATTCATGCATTTAGTTAGTAAAATCATGCATTTGCATTAAGGAGTTAAGGAACGTTTCTTTTGCCAGAGTAAAGGTGTATTTTTTGTTGTGGTGTGTAGGGTAGGTCAGGAGCAAGAACAGAACATGAGCAGTTGGCATAGCAAAGATAAGGACCAGAAGAGAAATGCCGAGCAGCGGTTGGCAAAAGTAGCACGATATTGCTAAGCTTGATTGGAAAAGGAATGAAGGTCGATGATGTCAGCCCTAGTCAAAACCAGATCATCTCAAATTCAAAAGAGGATAAAGAGATAACGTGTCTATCCTATCTTGGTGTATAAGAAACTTTCAATTCAAAACTTGATCTAGGGTTTCCATGAGTGCCTATTTAAGGAAGAGATCGATCAACAATGACAATGATAACAACGATGGTGAAGAACAAAGGTGGAGGGTAGATCGTGGTTGGACCATGCTAAGACCAAGAGCTTTGGACCCATCGGAGGGTTGCATCGACGAATCCCCTTCTTTATCCATTTCTCTTTATTTTTAGTTCTGGTTTAGTAATGGTTTTATATTAAATTATATGGTGTTGATGGTTCCCCGAACCATTAACTGATTTATTAAGTTGGTTAGGGATGTTTTTGCGATGAACGCTCGGTTATTTTTTTACTTTTAATAATTAATTGCTTTGGCATTTTTTCTATCTTGCTAGTGCTTAGTTTTCTTCAATTGTTTGACATACGACAATTAGCATTACTAATATCTTAACAAACTTAAGAGATAACGATTAATTGCCATGTACTAAGGTGAGAAACTTCAACAGAAGATGTTCAAGTAGATGAGTTTACTTTGGAGTGAATATACCCCTTAGGAGAAAAGAATAAAACTTTATCAACTTGGTGGTCGAAAAACATCACTATAGACAAATAGGAGTTGATGATAATTAACTTAGGGTATTTCCATCGACAGAGGCAATACTACCATTTAAAATCTTCTCGGCAATAAAACCAAGGCTGAAAGTTATTGATTGTTGGCTTAGCTAGCATGAAATCCAAGCATCTCTTGTCAACGCTTAACCATCCATTTGAATACACTTGTTTATCAACTTGCCTGAATTTTCATTACGTTTTCCTTTAGTCATTTTTCTTAAGTCAAAACCAATCTCAATCACCAACTTATTTATTCCATTTCACAAGCAATTATTGTGGCATTGAATTCCCAGACATTCCCTGTGGATACGATACTCAGCTTATTATTGTGTTACTTGTTGATCGTGTATACTTGAACATAAAAAGAACTAACTTGGCATTATTTACTAGTATATTTATATTCCTTCATCGATTATTTTCCAAGCGTTAGTTAGTCGACAAGTTTTTGGCACCATTGTTGGGGATTGCAACGAAATTTATTATTTTGATTTTTGCTTGTTTTTGTTTATTTTTATTTACTTTTCTTGTTTGGTGTATTACCACGAGCCGTGCTGCGGAAGAAGTTTGGCCATACGACCCAAAGATTGAACGAACCCTATGCAGGTTAAAAACAAAGGTTTGATAGATAGCTCTAAATGGAAATGAAGGGGTAGACGGTGTTGTAAACAATGAAGAGAATCCACTAATACATAATGGGATACCGCCAGCACCTGCTGTTGCTGCTAAAGATCCAGAAGAACGACCTATTAGATAACACTTGGAACCAAATATGGACAATTTGATGCCAGGCCTTATTGGTCCCAAGGTAAATGCAATTAATTTTGAACTTAAACCAATAATGATTCAGACTCTATTGAATGTAGGACAATTTGATGGATCACCTACTGGAGACCCAATGCAACACTTGAAGCAATTCATGGAGGTTTGCCAACTATTTCAACAACCTGGTGTAGCTGAAGAGACAGTGAAGTTAAAACTATTCTCATTCTCTTTGAGAGATAAAGCAAAATTGTGGCTAAATTCTTTGCCATCTGGTTCAGTTACTTCATGGGCAGAATTATGCTAGAAGTTCCTTCTGAGATTCCAGCCCCCTAAACTTAATGCCAAACTGCGGAGTGATATCATTACTTTTAGGAATGATGATGATGAAACTTTATATGATGCCTGGGAACATTTTAAGGACCTATTGAGGATGTGCCCTATGCATGGATTCCCTACTTGGACCCAAATGGAGACCTTTTATAACGGATTCAATGTTCATGCAGGACTGTGGTTAATGCTTCAGAAAATGGCTCTTTGCTAGAAAAAAATATATGTAGGCGTTTGACATCCTAGAAAGGATTATCATCAATGATCTCCAATATCATACTGCCAGATTACGAACCGGAACAAAAACTACTGGAAAATAGAGCTTGGTGCATTATCATCAATCAACGCCCAAATTTCCAATCTCACTAACATAGTGAATACGATGCAAAAGTCCACTAAAGTCCGAGAAGAAAAGGCATTAGAACCATTTTTCACTATTTGTGGAGAATATCATAAAGTGGAAGAATGCCCAACAAACCTTGAATCGATAAATTTTGTTGGCAATCTCAACAGTAATTTTAACCAAAATTCTAACACTTATAATACAGGTTGGAAGCAGTATCCCAACTTTTCTTGGGCAAACCAAGGTGGTAACCAATTTAATGCCCAGCGGCAGAACAACAATGCACCGCTAGGTTTAAACTAGAATGTGATGCCACAGAGAGCACAAAACAATTTTCATTAAGGATAGAGATCTAACTAGGGGGACACTTTAACTGATTACATGGAGCGGAATGATGAAACTGTCCAGAGTTTAGAAACATCTATGCGAAACTTGGAGGTGCAGTTAGGGCAGATTGTCAGTGTACTCAGTAACAGACCCCAAGGAAATTTTTCAAGTGATACGGAAGATATACGGCAAAAAATTATGGAGCAATGCAAGGCAATTACTCTTAGGAGTGGTAAACAATGCGAGAATGAAACACCTATCAAACAGTCAACGAATTGCCAAGCCAAGAAGATGATACCAACAGGTGAGCCCAAAGAAATTGAGAAACAAGAGGCAAAAACTGATGATGCCAGACCCCAACCTAATGCTAGACATCTATCAGATTCCAGCACTACCTTGTCAAAACCAACAGAACAAACATTCATTTATCTGCCGCAACCTTTTCCACAAAAGCTCCAGAAACACAAGCAAGACTAGCAATTTAAGCGCTTCTTGGAAGTCCTTAAACAACTACAGATCAACATTCCATTAGTGGAAGCTCTCGAACAAATGTTCAACTATGTTAAATTCATGAAAGACATCTTGTCCAAAAAGAGAAAGCTGGATGATTTCGAGACTATTGCTCTCACTGAAGGATGTAGTGCAATGATCACTAATAGATTGCCACCAAAATTAAAGGATCCTAAGAGTTTCACAATTCCATGTAGTATTGGCAATAGATTCATGGGCAAGGCATTTTGCGACTTGTGAGCCAACATCAATATGATGCCAATGTCAGTTTTTAGAAAACTTAGCATTGAAGCAAGACCTACCACAGTAACACTTCAGCTAGCAGACCGATCCTATGTGCATCCCAAGGGAAAGATTGAGGATGTGTTGGTAAAGATAAATCAATTTATATTCCCTGCTGATTTTATTATTTTAGAATATGAGGATGATGTTAATGTCCCAATTATCTTGGGACGATTATTCCTTACTATAGGTAGGAATTTAACTGATGTTCAAAAAGATGAGCTTACCATGTGTATGAATGACCAACAAATTACATTTAACGTTTTTCAAGCTCTTAAGTGTGCAGATGAACATGAGGAATACTAAGCCATTGAGATCATAGAGTCCGTCTTCAATGAGGACATGACACAGCTTTGCCAAGATGCATAAATTGATGCCATAGAATTGGATGATGAGGAAACAATGAGTGAAGAATATGAGGAACCAACTATGTTGAATGAGGTTGTAAGTTATTTTGGTAGACCTGAGCCACTTGAGTTGGCCGGCAGAGAAATCAAGGCACCTAAATCATCCATTGAGGAGCCACCATAGCTGGAACTAGAACCTTTGCCAAGCTATCTCAAATATGCTTACCTGGGAGACAATTCAACGTTGCCAATGATTATTGCGGCCTATTTGACCGATGACTAGGATGAGAGATTGTTGGAGACATTGGGCAATCACAAGCAAGCCATGGGATAAACCCTCGCTGATATCCGAGGGATAACCCACTATCTGCATGCATAAAATCATTCTGGATGATTACCATTGTAAAACAATCGAGGCCCAGAGGAGATTGAAATCGAGCATGAAAGAGGTAGTCAAGAAAGAAGTCATAAAATGGCTAGATGTCAGGAAAATTTATCCCATTTTTCACAGCACGTGGGTTAGCCCGGTGCAGTTTGTGCCAAAGAAAGGAGTTCAAGCAATGTTCCAACCAAATCATTCGACGTTGCATGCCAAAAGAAGAGCAACATAATATTTTCCAGCTTTGCCATGTAGTACCATATGGAGGACACTTTGCTAGAATGAAGACATCGGCTAAAGTGTTGCAATCGGGATTTTTCTGGCACACACTGTTTAAAGTCGCCCATTATTTTGCCAAGGCATGCGACCGATGCCAGCGCACTAAAAACATTACCAGTAGGCACCAATTGTCATTATAGAACATCATGTCAGTGGAGTTGTTTGACGTATGGGGGATAAACTTTATGAGTCTTTTTCCTCTATCATTTGGTAATGTATACGTACTTGTGGTTGTAGACTACATCTCAAGGTGGGTTCAATTTAGTTCTCTCCCAACAACTGATGCCAAGGTTGTTGCTAAATTTCTACATAAGCGCATTTTTACTAGATTTAGTGCCCCCAGAGCTATAATACATGATGAAGGTACTCATTTTAAATGTCATTTAATCACTAAAGTGGGTTTATTTCTATTTTATTTTCTTTTTCTACTTTGAAAGGTTTTTCTTTGTGAGTGTTAGTACCAGAAATTTTGCCAGACCGGTATGCCAGGGCAGGCCGACATTTGAACACCCGTCGGATGACATGTGGACCTTATGTGAGAGTAGGCCCAAGAAAGAAAGATTTTTGGCTGAGTAGGAAAGCCCTAAGTTGCCTAGGTTAAATCTTCACATTTTGAATGTTTAACCTAAAACTTTTACCCCCTTTTTTTCTTTCCCGCGTCATCACCTCAATTAAACCCAAAACTCATCATCATCCCACTTCCCTAAACACGCATAACTGCCACTCCATCATAACCTCCACTAACCTCACCATTAAACCAACTCAACCTTTTTCGTTTCCTTTATTTAATCCTAATTTTCCCCTTAGCTAAATCTTTACTCTCGTATTCTTTCTCATACGGCAAGAAAGCAAGAATAAAATCTTCTTTTTATTTTCTAATTCTTTTTCCCCGATCACCATTTCCCCAAATTTCTCTCCAAGCATCTTCTTCAGTACCATTCAAGATATTTTTTCAATAAAGAAATCAAGAAGAAGTATGAAGAGAACTTTGTTGCTCGTATGAGAAGGGTTTTAAATTCAAGAACAAACTTAATTTGGGGTTCTCACCACAAGTGGTTGATATTGTCAAGATGCACAAATGGGAGACCTTTTTCCATAGAGGTTGATTCCATTGTCGTTCATGAGTTCTACACTCATCTCACCACAAAAGATTCACCTTCTTTATTTGCCAGAGGTACGTGTGTTCGTTTCGATGGGTATATTAATGGTTTGTTTGACAAGAGAAGAACATTTGGCCTTCGCTAACTCCTTGGATGATGCCAAAAGGAAGCGAATTTTGAAGGATTTGTACAAACTTGGCACAAAATGGATTGTTTCATCCAAAGGCTACAGGACCGTGAAATGATTGACATTGAAGCCACAGCTGCGGGGTTGGAATCATTTTCTGAAGGCCAACCTTATGGTAATAACGCAAAATGAGACTATTTCAAAAAGAGAGGATGATGCTACTGCATTTGATAATGGTGGGGAGGAAAATCAATGTAGGTCGTCTGATTATAGACGAAACCTACAAGTGTATCGAAAAGGAAAGTGGTAACTTCCCATAGATTGTCCTCAATTGCTGCATCGGTTGCTACTTGTTGTGACGGTCACCATCCTATCAATTTTTATTGAGGTATGTTGACATGACGGATACTTCTATTATTGGGATAGAAGTAACAATACTTCAATCATAGACGAAACTAATAATGATCCTTATAAAATATTAAAATATTAAATTCAGGTAATAGTAGAATTACAAAATATACAATTAATTGTTGTCTATACATTTAAAATGACACCCAACAAATAATGTTGATCTCTGTATCTAATTAGTTGGGAGAAAGCCTTGTTTTGCAAACTCTTCCCTTTCAATTTTCATTCTTTCCATTCAATCTTTGTGTTAAACCATTTGGTTGTGTCTGCTTATCTACGTCTTATATTTGTTCAAAACTATCATAACTTACATTAATATCTTTCAATTGCTTATTTAGAATTAAAACTAACTAAAACATATAAAATAACTAAATAATTATTAAAAATATAATTTATGCAAAATAACAAACTAAATAATTATCTTTTTTATATTTAAAAAGGAAGAAGGTAGTTCAATTTCTGATAACTTCCAAACCAAAATATACATAGAAGAGTGTAAACAAATCCAAAGGGTGATATTAATTAGTATTCCCTTGGTAGCAATATATAGCATCTTTGACAATGGTAAAAAATTGGCATTACAATTAATGTTTCATTTTCTTTGTTTTGTTGTTTCTTTTGGCTTTGTTTAGGCACCCGACACCGGCCTTAAACCATGCTTCATAGCAGCTTCCCAGACAAGATCGATCCGGTCGACATCAATTGCCCCGACTTCGTGATGGGTCCAGCCTTGTAGCTGATGAACCACGCCCCCTGCATGGCATGCGTGCACCACTCCTCTTTCCATGGTGTACTGTTTCAAACAAAACTCATGTTAGTTAGCCAGTTATGTCTGAAACAAAATGGATGATTAAAGAGAGAGATTGGTCACCTCACAACTTCCGAGGCCTTGAACATCATCAGGCAATCTCATGGCAGCCAGGTCACCGTAAGTGCAGTCTCGTCTGAATGCTAAAATGGGTGGCACCACAAACTGATGAAAATGCGTTCCCGATGGAGCCCAACTCTGTTCCCTCGGTGTTATCCACTTGCCCACGATCCATGTCTATTACATAACAACAACTCAATCAGGTTCTGAGATATATATATCAGGTTATGAGATATCATGTATTTTGTACTCTTTGTAGATTATTTGTTTCTCTCATCCGTGTAGGTAAGCTAGGTCGAATCACGTTAAATTCAGTCTCTCTTGCATGCATTATTTTATGTTGTTCTCAATTTGATTATTTTTTCGCATGCAAATTTCTTGAGATCATTCCGCTTCCCATTTTTGGTGTTTCAAAGAGTTAAATTATTTATATCTATGGCAGACGCAGTTGCATGTCATACCTTACAGTTCTGAGCAGCCTGGTACTTGGTCACCTGAACAAGGTAGTGTTGGCAATCCACAGGGGCTTCCCTTTGTATTTTCTGAAACCTTTCGGTTGACATAGTCAACATCTGCACATTATGTCCAAAGCCACATAAGCAATCCATTTCAATCAGCCCCACCGAAATAATGGATGCAAGACTTACAAGAACGCGTACTCTCCTTCGACAAAGGTAAAGGGCAATGGCTCGGCCGAGCTTGGAAGTGGCTCCTGTTAAAAACACTTGTTCCACATCTTTAGGAATC
Organism: Hibiscus mutabilis; assembly: GCA_019671005.1. NCBI lineage: Eukaryota > Viridiplantae > Streptophyta > Magnoliopsida > Malvales > Malvaceae > Hibiscus > Hibiscus mutabilis. The sequence goes on from CM033745.1 coordinate 48,074,080, forward strand.
TCGTTCAGAATAACAGCAGCCGTCAAGGTATTGCCATGGACAACTCTCACTTTAAGCTCCGGATGTTTTTCAACAAACAGTGTTCCTCCTCCGTTCAGAGCCTCATTCTGCACGCATTGCCAAAATCATGTTTCTCTAGACATTGTTTCAACAACGGTACCAGATAACTGGAGGGACAATTAAAAAACATGCCCTATGTACTAACGTGTTTAAATAAAGAAAAAGTAGGGACCTTATTTAATGCAGCAAGGCTGATGACCTTCACCCCTATTCTATCAGCCCTTAGAATGGCCTCCTCTATGCGCTTGTTGATGCCGTCCATTGCAAATGGTAAGAAATACTGCAAAACATTTCCATGCCCTAGCTCATTACTCGGCTCTCCTATATGTTAACTCTATGCACCAAAATTTTAAATCAAATTCGAACCTGAAAGCCGAATCTAGGAACCACCCATGTCTGTTGCAGACAGCCTCTAAGGTTGTAGGAACTGAGGAGGAAAACCTTGGACCAACCCCACATCATTAGCATGACCAAGAATGCGAAAGGCCAAAATGGCAATAGAAAGATCCTTGTGGAGAATGGTACGGAGGACAATGATCTGAAGACGAATGGGGCATGCAAAGCCGAGGTTATGTCCACCACATGTGCTAGGAACACAAAATCTGGTACCCTCCCATTCTTCACTGCATTCACCAAAAAAAAACCCCAAGATAATTTGAGGAGATTTCACAAGTTATGAAATATAGGTGTGCAACTACCTGAATCTGAGCTAATTTTCCTGTGTAGCTGCCACGAGTTGAGGTTAAGTGTATTCCCCAACACATCAAACAACGGCATGAACAGACAGAAGTTGGTCCCCATCTGGGTGTGGTGCAAGCTGTGGTACCTGTCAGTTTTTTTTTAAAAAAAAAACATCCGAAATTCGGCAAACATCAATACAACTTTCGATTACTAGGCACACACATTTATAGACAAAGTTACTCGAACACGGATCTCACATTTAGATTAAAATAACTTTTAACATTTATCACTATAATAACTCCATTGGGGAAAACTCCAAATGAGCTTTCCATGTCAATTAAATGGAGCTTGCAATTTTTGTCGACCAACTAACTTTATAAACATGATCTCCATCTGTCAGCCATAAATTTCTGGTTCAGAAAACGTGGGCTGAAAGATGGCACTTAAATGAACGTCTAACTTCCCAGGTCTAAAAATAGAACGGGGCACCGTCTAGATGGAAAGAAACTTAAAGGGAAATCTAAACTCTAATAAATCCGGGAACAGCAAATTCTGAACACAATAATTGCATGGCAAGGAAAGGGTTACTGCTTACGTGGGGGTATAGAGGATGTATCTGAGGAAAGGTAACTTGTTGAACATCTCATGTGGAACAACTTCAACATTGGAATGCCCCAAGCATCTCAGAAAATCAAACATCCCAACGTAGCCATAGATCATGCTTGTTGATCCATACCCCATCAGAATCGAACCCGATATCGGAATTCCAATCGCGATACATAGTACAAGGTGTTCTAAAAACGTTGCATGCCCAGCTGCACCACCAAGAACTTAAATTGAGATAAAATCACTGGTGAGACATATAAAGGGCATAAAAAAGGGACAGATGAATCTGATCCCTTACAGGACAGTGATTGATTTAACCTGTAAAGGGATGGGGAACTGGAGATGAATGGTGAAGAAAATGATAATGGGTGAAAAGGTAGCTCTCATGGAGAAACCTATGCGCCCAATAATACAAGGGCTCGGACACGGCGACATGTAGTAACAGTAAAGTAACAAGTCCTTTTGGATTCCAGAGAGGAAGACAATCCAAGGAAGGGAAGATGAAGCAGGCCATGGAAGCTAACAGAGCTTGAAGGAGTATGAAATTGTCCCTGAAATGTTAAAATTAAAAAATAAATCATATAGTAATTATATGCTGTACCGAGGATCCTTATGAACATATATATTATTACCAGTCCCATTCTCTGTCAATCTGCTTGAAATCAACTCCTTGCTGTATAATCCGGCGATTCCGAGTTAGGAAAAGCATGTTACTGTAACAGTTCCATAGCTGATGAATCAATCCTCTCAAAGCACATAGAAGGAGTATATGAAGACACCAGAGATCCTTAATGGTACCCTCATAGATCCATGAATGCAGAACTTTGGCTACTAAAGGACCACATAGCAAATACTTGGGGTACACGGAAAACAATATCAATGAAACATCAGTAAAGAAGAAACAAGCAGAACCCAACATATTACATCAGGAAACAAAACTGAAAAAAAAAACAGAGCTATTTTGTACCTTGAAAACTCCCAAGTTCTCCCAAGGCCAAGCTGACAAAGGTGCAACCATTTTTGTAACCTCAAGGACAAGAATTGCAGACAAATCCAAGACAAGAATTGCTTTGTTTTGTTTCTTAGAGGAGTGAAAACAGCAGAACTTGAGAGGAAAGTGGCAATGCAGCCTTATTTATATCCCCAAGTAAAAACCAACAGGAGAATATAGATTGTTGATGAAACAAACCACGTAAGCCCGTGTTCTCAACGTGTTCCCATTTCCTTGGTTGGAACTGGGCACAGCTGTTTTGCTCTCAGCAATAATGCTTCGTATGGTTGGGAGTGGGGGTTAGATAGGGGGCGCAACCCTCACTTTTTTTAAAAAAAATTTAAATGGTCCCTCTAAAGATTATGACTTATATTTTGGATAAATTTTATTAAATTAATGATTTTTTTTATGAAAGAAGAAAAGAGCAACATATGCTGATGCTCTAAATGAAGAAAATGTTAGAAATAGGTGGAAGAAAAATTGTAAGACTTTGATAGAGAGGAAGAGAAATAGAATGTTATTACAAGAGTATAAAAAATTGAATGATTTGTTTCATCACTAACAATCCTTTATATAGGGTTGTAAGTGACTATTTGAATATTACAACTCTACATTTGCATCTATTCATCATGCAAAGGTTACATCTATTCATGATGAATGGTTACATCCATTCATTAATATAGGTTCATGAAGAGTTACACCTATTTATGAAAAGGTTAAATTATAATTTTGAACACTCCCCCTTAATTTTAACTTTTCTTGATCACACCAAGGCTTTCACGCATCTTCAAAAATCTTCAAACTTGAGAGGTTTTGTAAAAATGTCTGCAACTTGATCTTGAGTCTTTACAAACTTGAGCTCCACTTCCTTCTTGGCAATATGTTCTCTAATAAAATGATATCTGGTGCCAATATATTTGCTTCGATCATGGAACACCGGATTCTTTGCAAGTGCTTGTGCAGACTTGTTATCAATGAAAATTTTAGTGGGTCTTTCTTGTGGCAAGTGAAGTTCTTTTATTAATCTTTTAAGCCAAATGGCATGATAAGTACAAGAAGTTGCTGCCACATATTCTACCTCACATGTGGAAAGAGTCGCAATGGGTTGCCTTTTTGAACTCCAAGAGATCAACAATCTCCCAAGAAAAACACAAATTCGGAGGTGCTTTTTCTATCATCAAAGTCTCCGGCAAAATCACTATCGCAAAAACCCATGAGCTAAAAGTTATGAGAAGATAAGTAGAATAGCCCAAAGCCAATACTACCTTTTAGGTAGTGGAGAATCATTTTAGCAACCTTTATGTGAGTTGAAGTTGGAGCTTCCATGTAGCGACTCACTACACCAACTGCAAATAAGATATCAGATCTTGTACAAGTCAAGTATCTCAAACTTCCCACAAGACTTTCGAAGAGATTTGGATCTTCCTTTATTCCATCATTGAACTTTAACAACTTTACTCTGCATTCCATTAGAGTATGAACATGATTGCAATGGAGCATTTTGAATTTCTTCAGCACTTCTTTTGCATAGCCCTTTTGTGAGATGAATAGTCCATCCTTAGATTGTTCCACATCAGTCATCTCGAAAACAAGTGGCATATCCTTCTTGAATTCTTCAATTAAATTGGGATTATTGCTTGTAAAAATCAAATCATCCACATACAGACAAACTATCAAGATATCCCCACCATCTTTTATTTTAATATAGAGTGCATGTCAAGTAGGCAATGATCAAAACTTTTATCATGAAAATACTTGTCGATGTAGCTGTACCTTGCATGAGGTGCTTGTTTCAACCCATATAATGCCTTTTTCAGCCTTAGACATTTATCTTCTTGCCCTTTGACTTTGTATCCAATGGGTTGTTCAATGTAAACTTCCTCTTCTAAGAAGCCATTAAGAAATACTGATTTCACATCAAGTTGATGGATTTTCCACTTCTTTTGAGCCGCTAGAGAAATAATCAATCGAATGGTTTCAATTCGAGCAAATGGTCGCTCTTGACATTGCTTCTTTTCGAAAACTTGACCTTGCGTGCTTGCTTAGAAGATGCGCTTCACACAATTGGTTAGGGTGACTAATGGTCGAAATTCCATTTACCATCTTCTTTTCTCCAAGCATTTTGAGGGCTCCAAAATTCAAGTGAACAAATCTCATGTGCCAACACCAAGCTTCATTTTCCACGCTAGCCTTCAAGCACTTTGCATCAATCATCTTGAGATTCACCAAGAACATTCTATTTTTTTACATTGATACTTTAGAAACCAAGTTGGCATACTGATCTCTTAGCCAAAAACAACAATCTTTTATGTGAATTCCATAACCCTTTTCAAGGAGTTGTCCCAAACTCAAAATATTACTTTTTAGCTTGGGCACATAATAAACCTCAGTAATAAGGCTATGGCTTCCATCCTTTAGAGAAATTAAAATTGTTCATTTCCCTTGAATTTGGACTTTCGAGGAGTCTCCAAATGAAACATTGCTTTTAACTTTCTCATCAAGTTCCACAAGCGCCTCTTTGTCTCCACACATGTGATTCTTGCTCTATTGTCAAGGTACCATGTGCTTGCATCATTGTTCTCCTTATTCTTGAGTGCTAGCAACAAGGTTGGCTCTTCAACATCTTGTTGATCTTCAATGAGATTGACTCTCTCCTCATTTATGCTTTCATTTTGGCATTTCCAAGAAAAATGCCCAAATTTTTGACAATTATAACATTCAACATCGGACTTGTCATACCACTTTTCATTCGATCTTTGATAATTAAATCTTCCTCTTGATCTTCCTCTATTTCTTGATGATGATCTTACACCATTGTAATTTGTAAGATCTTCACGATCACTTCTTCCACATCCTCGTTGGCCATAACCTCGACATCGTCCACATCCTCATTCCTTTTGGTTCTTTTCTTCTTGATTGTTTTTCAAAAATACCTCGGCTTTGAGGGATTGTTCAATAGACTCATCTTGTCTTATATTGAATCTATCTTCTTGAGCTTCCAAATCACACATAAATTTTCAATAGTCATAGAGTCTAAATCTTGACTCAATGACACAAACCACATAATCAAATTTTGGAGTCAGAGAACGAAGGATCTTTTCAATCACACGAACATCTTCTATAGTTTCTCTTCACTTGATTAGAAATAGCCTCCACCCTTGAGTAATAATCTAAAATGGACTCGGATTCCTTCATCCGCAAGGTTTCAAACTCACCTCGTAATACTTGGAGTCGAACCTTCTTCACTTTGTCAACTCCTTGGAGAGAATTTTGCAAAATCTCTCATGCTTCCTTTGCGGTGTTAGCATTTGCCACTTTTACAAAAATTGAATCATCCAGACATTGGTGGATGGGGGTTAGAGCTTGTTGATCCTTCATCCTTATTTTCGTCAAAGCCTTCTTTTCTTGTTGTGACAACGACGCCTCGTTTTGAGGAGACCCATAACCCTTGTGAGTCATTTCCCAAGCATTTTGTGCACGGAGTAAAGCCTTCATAAGAAGACACCAATTTTCATAATTGTATTTTGTAAGACGAGGAGATTAAAATGAAAACATACCATTGTTGGCCATCTTCTTTTACTATCGAACAAAGCTCGTGATACCACTTTGTTAGAAATAGGTGGAAGAAAAATTGTAAGACTTTGATAGGAAGGAAGAGAAATAGAATGTTATTACAAGAGTGCAAAAAATTGAATGATTTGTCCCGTCACTAACAATCCTTTATATAGGGTTGTAAGTGACTATTCAAAAGATTACAACTCTTCATTTGCATCCATTCATCATGTAAAGGGTACATCTATTCATAATGAATGGTTACATCCATTCATTAATATTGGTTCATGAAGAGTTGCACCTATTCATGAAAAGGTTAAATTATAATTTTCAACAGAAAAAACTACTCAAACTAAGAGATACCATTAGCATGTAGCAGCAAATCAACTTCAAACCAAAAGAACATGTTAACTTGACGTAATGATTTATATAAAACATCTGAATAGAAATCTAGGGTTGGAGACAGGATTTGGGGTTGGGGAAAAATATAAATACTTGAAAGTTGTGGGTAAATTCATAAATAATCTAATTTTTTAAAAATTATATACAAGGACAAAAGTGAGAAAAAAAATTGGAGGACAATTGCCCCTCCCCACACCTGTGTACTTTCGTCTCTATAAAAATCTCATGCCTTATTTCGGTGTCCCTTTCTATGTCTCCACACTAAAAAACTATATTTAAGGTTAAGAGTTAAGGCTTTTAAGGTTATGGTTTAAGGTTAGGTTTTAGGGAATTAGGAGTATGGTATAGTTTTAAGGTTTAGGGTTCATAGTTTAGGATTTATAATTTAAGGTTAGAGCTTAGAATTCAACTTTTTGATGTCGCAGTATAAAAGGAACACAAAAAAGTTAGATGTTTTTTTGTCCAAAACATATTAGCTTAAAACCAACATAGTGCTTTAAAATATCTTACATCTCATTGTAAAATTATATCGTTTTGTTTGAATGTTATTTTTTATATATAAGATTTATAAATTTTATTTTAAATAACTTATTTATTTCAAACTTAATTTTAACATTTTAACTCTAAATCTTAAATATAATGTGCCTAAAATTTAATAATATTATGTTACCATCTTTGCTCTTCCTTCTCTCTTAACTTTCTAGGGTTACTCTTCCTTTTCGATTCGGTGGTACCGCTAGGGTTACTATGAGTGGCAGCTATCCCCCACCTCTCCTTCTTTCTTTTACCCTCCCCTTCTTGACTTTCTTTACCTTTGTTTCCGATTTTTGTATCTGGTTTTTTTGTGAACTCCTCGACTGTTTGATGATGGTACCGGTCCGTCGGCGTCGACTGTTCCTCTTCAAGGACCAGTTAACGGGCTAGAAAGGACTCCTCTTTGCTGACGGTGTGGTGGTGGCTTTCGAAGAAGGCTTTTCTCCTTGATACTTTCCTCTATGTCTCTCTGTGCAGGTTTGATGGCAGTTGGGGCTCTCGCCTTCCCGCCGAAGAAAGTCTGAGGACTTGACTCTCCGACTTCGTTTTTTCTTGTCCATCTTCATCGGCGATTTATGTACCTTTGCACAATGGTTACAATGGATTCTTCCCTTGCATTTCTACAAAGGTTTTATTCTTCAGGGTGCACCGGATGCGACATGTAGCTTTGGAGATTGATTAGCTAGCTTTGTTTCTTGTCTCGGCTCTCCTTGTTCTTTGGGCAATGGCATGTTTGTTTTCTATGTTCCTCTTTGTTTCTACAAAGGTTCTTTCTTTGTTTTTGGTCCGTTTGGGACCTTCCCTTGTATTTGTGTTTGTTCTTCTTCTTTTTATGAAAGCCAGTTTTATTGTTAAAAAAAATAATATCATGTTACCTAATAAAAGAAATCTTAGTAAGGTTATATTACATTTCCAAAGGAATATATTTTTATCTTAATTTTTAACATACAACTATGTTTCTTTCTTAAATCCAATAAGTGGACTAAGTGAAAAAGCAAATAATATTCATCTTAGCAGACTCGGGTTCAATCGCTTTGTAGTAGACTATTAAAAAAATTATGTTTCATAAAAGAAAGGGTTAACTACACCAGATACCATTAAACTATTGGCGTTGTCTTATTTACATCACTGAACTTTAAATTTGTTCAAATATAGCACCAAACTATAATTTTTGTTTCAGTTATGTCACTCTATTGTTAACTTCTTAACGAGACGGTGACGTGACAACGACGACGCAATGACATGGTTGTTGCACCAAAGCAAAATCGTTTTGGTGAGGTTATCTCGATGTCAAAGGCCTAAAACGATGTTATTTTAAAATGGAAAATATGAAAAAAATTTGACTCAATGAAATTTGAACTTGAAACTACACTTTAGTTTCTGTTTCAATTATGTCACTCCACAGTTAACTCCTTAACGGGACGGTGACGTGATGACGACGCAATATCGTTTTGGTGAGGTTATCTTGATGCCAAAGGCATAAAACTACGTCGTTTTGATAATAGAAAATGTGGGGAAATTAAAATCAATAAAATTTGAACTTGAAACCATTAGAATCAAAAGTAACACCTAACCAGTAAATCAACTTAACATTTTTAATTCTAACTCAAATAATATAAATAATATTTTTTATAAATATAATAATTTTATATTATAAATAATATTAATATAAAAATAAAATAATATTTAATATAAATAATATATATAAACAATATATTTTTTATATTATAAATAATATATTGATCTTGTTTGGCAATTAGCATATAGCTGATAGATTATAGCGGATTGCAATAGCTAATTCGATTAAAAAATTAATTGATAGCTAATAGTTGTTTGATTATTTAAACAAGCAAAATGACATATAAGATATGATTATATTCAATACATATTTAAATGATTTATTAGTTATAAACATTTTGTGTCTATTAATATTAATTAGGTTATAAAAATTATCTTTTTAATATAATATTACTACGCATATTTGAAGGATGCATATATTATCTCTTATTTATGAAATTATCTTTTCAATATACTTTTATTAATTATTAAATTTAGTTGTGTATATTAATTTTTATTTATAAAATTACATTTTAATATAATTTTAATAATTATTAAATTTAGATGTACATATTAATTTCTATTTATGAAATTAACGTTTTAATTTTATTAGTTATACAAATTTAGGTTATTTAGAGAATTTTTGTAATTGTTGACAAGCGTCGTATATTGTCAAATAAATATTCCTTAATCTCAAGTGAATATAAAAATAATGTAATATAGAGAGAATGGTCGATCCATAGGGACTATAGAGTTTCTGATGTAGAAAGGCTTTGATTCTAACTTTAGGCAAAAATAAAGATTATGGGGGGTTTGATAAAGAGAATATAAAATAAATTTAAAATAATAAAAGTGAATGAAATAAATTTAAAGAAAATTGTGAAAATAAATTTTGAAAATAAAATCAATAAAATATAATAGCTTCGCTTCGACTCATTTCCAATCGATCGTCGAATAAAATTTTACTCCGAGTAAAAGTCGGTTACAGTCTGCAAGGCTCAACCCTTGTAACTTGTTTTTCTCTCCGATAACCCGATAATTTAAAATCAATTTTTGAATTTCAATTTTCTGGCTATACTAACCGCGACTATCGTCGTTAGAATAAAACAATTTAAAATCTGGAAAAACCTGACTCGGACTATGTCATCTCAATGAGAATCTAATTCAATCTCAATTTTCCTTAGCGGACCGCCGCTAAGTGAGTTCACAGGAAGTCGAATCCATGACTATCGCCCATCCTTCCTCACAGCTGTAAATCGAAACAACATTCAAATCAACGGGCCCTTTTTGAATCTGAAAGCGTAATGATTTTAAAAGGAGAGGCCAATTGCCAATCCAAGTTTGCAGAAAATTAAGAAATATAATCGAAGATATGAAGAGCTTTTCAATTCTCACGATCGGAATTGAGTCATAAAAAATGAAGCAAAAAAGAAAACTTTATAAAAGTAAAATTTCCTAAGAACAAATAAAAGCTAGGTGTATGATGATTCTTCAAGCTTCACCCTAAGGGGTATTTATAGCTTGAGAAAACCCTAAAAATAAAGAGATAAAATGCCTAAGATAATTCTAAAAATATTCAAATAAATTCCTAAAATGATAACTCAGATATAAAGTGATAATTCCCAAATATTTAAATTCAAACTCTATCCTAAAATCCTAATTAAATTTCGTCTGTCGTTCTTCTAGATGATGTTGACTAGATTTCCTTTTGGAAGCTACTGAGTAGGCCTTCTAGAAGCTGCTGACTGGATGCCACATAAGACGTTTTATGCCCAAAGTCATGCCCACTAGTCCAGCCTTGATTCTAAAGAATAAAAACTACAGAACGTGCTCTTTTAATGTTATTTTCTGGAAATTGAAGTCATGCCCAAATATGAATAAAAACGACCAATTCAGCAATATTAAAGAATCAACAACGAGTAATTAACAATAAAATAATATCAAAATAAAACACACATCAAATTTCCCCTCACTTATTCAATGCTTGTCCTCAAGCATGCTGCAATTAAACAAGTTAAAAGTTTCATTTACCTTCCTTCGTCTCGCCTCACATACTAGAAATTCATGCTCGTCAAGTCCACAAAAATCATTCAAATCAAAATTACAATCAATCGAAAGGCATAAGTAGAATAAAGTTAAACAAGATCGTGATATCCACTCATTCATCAATCTCAACGCAACCAAACTCAATACCTCACAAAGGTTCACTTGATTCACTCAGTGTTTCGGTTCAAATACGCTCAAAGTCAGAACCTCACCATGATGTTACCGTAAGCTTGTAAGAAAATCAAATCTCCACTACTAGTTAGAACAAGATGCAATAATCAAAGGATCTTAAACGGGTTGTAACGGGGCTTAGGTAAAGGTGGGGAGAAAGGCAAAAATTCGGCTAATAATCAAGACAAGAGGAACATAATAAATTAGATCTATCCCACATAAACTCAAAAGAAGAAAAAAATGCAACAAAGGAATGCAGCAACTTCAAACATTTTTTTTTCGTTCGAACTGTTTTTATATTTTTTTCTGCTTTTTTTTCTCTGCAGTTTTTTTCTGGTATTTTTTCCTGCAGTTTTTTTCTGCAATTTTTTTTTATATCAGAACCTTTTTTGTGTGGAAAAGAGACATAAAATGGTAAGCTCATTCTCTTGTCCTGACAAGGGTGAAAAACATAGTCAAGAATAAAAGGCTTGGGTTTGAAAATGTCGTAAAAACAAAGAAAGGGTAAAGGCACAAAATGGCTATCTAGGGGAAAATGAAAGGGTAAGCAATTTTAGAGGTAAAAAGTGGGTAATCATAAGTGCCCTAATCATATTAAAGAATCAAGTTCCTGTGTAATCTCAATATGTATTTAATTACAAGTTCTAGAACATCAATGTCAAGCTCGACACACTCGATCAAAGAATATGAGCAAGAATGTAAAGAATATGCTCGCAAAGGCTCAAATCTTACCAAAGTGTGTACATGTATTGAATTAAGCACATTTCAACTAACAAAGTCATGGAATATCAGAAAAATTTCAACCAAATTTCTAAACATGTCATCCTTTATCGTGTATACCCCAATTCAAACGAAAGCATATTCTCAAGCAAGTATGGCATTTCAAGATATTCAACAAGGCAAAAGATTTCAACGAAAAATTGTCACAAGTTCAACCAAGCATACTAGAATCAAAGCATAAAAATAAGCAAGAGAAAATTCAATGCTCTACCCCCTCACTTAAGTTGTATTGTCCCAATATGAAAATTAAATTACAAGAGAAGGAATAGAGATACTCCACGTGTTTAATGACGGTCGTGACGACAGCTTGGGTGAAGGTTCGATTTGGTGAAATGAAATAAAGAAGAAGGAGAGCTGTCGAGCGGGAGATAAAAAATAAAGATGGGGTGAGTGTTTGGTTTTAATGGCACGTAGGGTTTAAAAATAAAAGATAAAGATGATATTTAAGTGGTTTGGGAGATAAGGAGAAGAAGTAGGGCCGGTCAAAGGGTGAGAAAGTGAGGGAATTTGAAATTTGCGTGGGGCCTACGGGGGAAAGTTTAAAATTGAAAAAAAAAATGAGTTTAAAATAAGGATAAAGGTGATGACCGATGGGATGGGTGCGGATGAGATTTGGGTTATGCTAACATGCGCCTAAAGATGGGGAGAGGTTTTTTTAACATGCACCATTTTATGAAATGTAGCCTCCATTGCTAATCTATGCGTAAAGTACTTCCATGGGCTAAATGTTTAAGCTATGTTCGATCAAAAATCACCGTTTGTTTAATTCAAAATATTTGGGGTACCTAAAACTCCAAAATAAAATAAAATAAGAAAAAAAGTAAATTGAAATTAAAAATGAATAGAAATTAAGAAAAATAAAATAAAATGGGTTGCCTCCCATTAAAGCGCTTTATTTAACGTCATTTAGCTCGAGACCTGGTCATAGATCAAAACAAATTATATCAGTAACTTTGCCGAAGTCCCCAGCAACGGCGCCAATTTGACAAGTGTCGTATATTGTCAAATAAATATTCCTTAATCTCAAGTGAATATAAAAATAACGTAGTATAGAGAGAAGGGTCGATCCACAGGGACTCTGGAGTTTCTGATGTAGAAAGGCTTTGATTCTAACTTTAGGCAAAAAAAAAGATTATGGGGGGTTTGATAAAGAGAATATAAAATAAATTTAAAATAATAAAAATGAATAAAATAAATTTAGAGAAAATTGTGAAAGTAAATTTTGAAAATAAAATCAATAAAATAGAATAGCTTCAAGCTTCACTTTGACTCAGTTCCAATCGATCATCGAATAAAATTTTACTCCGGGTAAATGTCAGTTAATGTCTATAAGGCCCAACCCTTGTAACTTGTTTTTCTCTCCGGTAAACCGATAATCCAAAATCAATTTTTGAATTTTAGTTTTTTGGCTATACTAACCGCGACTATCGCCGTTAGAATAAAATAGTTTAAAATATGGAAAAACCTGACTCGGGCTCTGTCATCTCAATGAGAATCTAATTCGATCTCAATTTCCCTTAGCGGACCGCCGCTAAGTGAGTTCACAGGAATTCAAATCCACGACTATCTTACATCCTTCCTCCCAACTGTAAATCGAAACAACATTCAAATCAACAGGCACTTTTTGAATCTGAAAAGCGTAATGATTTTAAAAGGAGAGGCAGATTGTCAATCCAAGTTTGTAGAAAATTGAGAAATATAATCGAAGATATGAAGAGCTTTTCAATTCTCACGATCGGAATTGAGTCGTAAAAAATGAAGCTAAAAAGAAAAGTTTATAAAGTAAAATTTCCTAAGAACAAATAAAAGCTAGGTGTATGATGATTCTTCAAGCTTCACCCTAAGGGGTATTTATAGCTTGAGAAAACCCTAAAAATAAAGGAATAAAATGCCTAAGATAATTCTAAAAATATTCAAATAAATTCCTAAAATGATAATTCAAATATAAAGTGATAATTTCCAAATATTTAAATTCAAACTCTATCCTAAAATCCTAATTAAATTTCGTATGTCGTTCTTCTAGATGATGCTGATTGGATTTCCTTTTGGAAGCTGCTAACTATACCTTCTAGAAGCTGCTGACTGGATGGCACATCAGACGCTTTATGCCCAGAGTCATGCCCACTAGCCCAGCCTTGATTCTAGAGAATAAAAACTGCAGAACGTGCTCTTTTAATGTTGTTTTCTAGAAATTGAAGTCCTGCACAAAAATGAATAAAACAACCCAATTCAACAAAATCAAATAATCAACAAGGAGTAATTAACAATAAAATAATATCAAAATAAAACACTCATCAATTGTTAAGAACAAAATAGTCTTTACAACTCTTATATTCAATCCTCTAATCCATAAAGCTCATAAAATAAGCTTTTTCAATTTGAGAGGTTTTACTTTAAACCGTTGTTACAATCCTCTGTTTACCAAACATTCAAAGTAGCAGATTTGACTAATCAAACCTCTAAAAATGGTTCAAATCTCTAGTTTTAGCTCAAAAAGTTGTTTACTAAACAAGCTCATTATATTATTTAAAAACTTTTAAAACTAATTTTTTAAAAAACCCTCAAAATTTCTAAAATTTCTAAAATAACCCCAAACCCTAGTCCCCAAATACCAAATCCACCCACTACGGTCGCTGATCTTCACGTCGCTACTGCCGCACTAAAGTCGTCTCCTATCGTGCGTACACCATTAGTAGTTTGTCTATCGTCGTTCGTTGTTTATCGTACAATTTCATCATTCAACTGGAACTTTCACATTCATCGTTTAATGGTCGATTGACACGTCGTTCGTTGATTTTTAGCAATGAGGGAGTGGAGAAATTGGTCGTGAGGGTCCAACAAAAAAAGTTGTGGGCGCAGAGGTGACGATCAGAGGCAGCTAAGAAGAGTAGATGTAGGGTTTTGGGTTTAGGCTTTTTGTGATTTTGAATTTTTTTGTAAATTTTGAGAATTTTGGGTTTTTTTGAAAAATAATATATTTATATAATTTATAATATAAAAACATTTTTTATATATTTATATATAATTTTTTTATCAATATAGTATGATTTTATTAGATCGAAAATCATACATAAAACCAGTTATCACAGGCCTCATTAAAAACCTCTCTAACTTAGATTATATGAAAAGAGTACATGTGTTAACCATGTACACGGTACAAAGTGTAACATCCTCGACCCAAATGTCACATTTGGGCCTCAAGCCCAAACCATTACAATAAAATTTTCAACCTAGTTTAGCCCAACCCATATCCATTTCATAAAAATCAATTAAATTCAAATGTTCAAAGTAAATAAATAGTTAAAACGTTACATGAGAACTCCATTTAAAATACATAATTTAAAAGCATTCATCTCATAATTTAGAATCAAAAATAGAGTTACAATACATACATAGGGTCCTACAAATACATAGCCCAATATAATCTAAGTATTGTACTCGGACACAAGTCGATGCTGAAGTCCTACTCCAATGATGCCCCAATGATGCATGTCAACCCTACTTGGACACAAAGCTTAGTGGATACACTTCCACTCAACCATGCTTCATGCAAATCATAAATAAGAGCATGCAGTTAGAGATGATCTCAAGGAAATATAATAACGTTTGGCGCTACCTCTACATAACAATCAACAAGGATGCATAAAGTCTCATACAAAAATCATAAGCATCATACCAACAAACCTAGAGTGAGTCTCAGTACCACTAAGCCTCAAAATCATACACTCTGAGTGAGTCTCGGTTCCACTAAGCCTCGGGATCATACACTCATGCTCAAAATCTCTCATCGAGCATCTTCGAATGAGGCTCGCGTCCACTAAGCATTAGGATCATACATTCGAGAATCTTTAAACATGGTGTTGCAACACACTCTTTCTCTCACTAGGTATCCGGATCCCAACAAAATGGTGGCTCAGCCAACAAGTGCCCATACTTGGCACGCAACGACACACAATCCACCAAAGATCCCTCTGGTTGTTATTACAAACAAGTCACCTAAAATTTTACCAAGTTTTTACTTATTATGCTTATATATGGGGTTTAAATCTCGGTTTCTCAGTTCTACTATTCATTTTACCATATTAGAAGCCTATTGGGCCTTAGTCCTCGAATTATAGAACCATCAAACTCAAAACACATTTTTCAGGAAGATTGCCTAGTGGGTATCGATACCCACCAATGTGTTCACACACGTAGGGGTTTAACCAACAACCCTGTACTGATACCCCTTCTGTACTGATACGCTCTCAATCGTACTAGTACACATTTTTGCTACTGGAATTTGTTACAACCAAGGGGTACTGATACCCGCCTTAGGTGTACCGATACGCCCTTCAAGAAATGCATGTGTTCTTCAACAACAACAAAGGGTACCGATACACGTTCAACCCATATTTGTACTCGAACCTAGAATTCATTTTTTGTACTTTGTATTTTACCTTGCATGCCTCCAAAACCCAAAGTTAAAACCCCAAAATAAACCTACCAATTATGGGAAGTTATTTAAGTGGTTTCCTATCATTTTAAGCCATTTTAACACCAATCTTAGGATTTGTCGTTAAAAGGGTCTCAAGCTTTCAAGCAACCAAAATATCAACCAAGCAACAAGGCAATCAAATTTATGAATTCCAGAAACACAAAGGAGTTAATAGTGTACTAACCTTACACCTTCAACAGAGAATGAAGCTCCTAGCCCATGATTCAAGCTTTCTTCTTCCCTTGCTTATTGGAAGAGTTTCAAACTTCTTTCACTACAAGAAAATGTTGTAAATCAAATTACAACATTTCTGGAAACTTAATATATGAAAAAAGAAGAATTCTACAACAAGAAATAAAGTCGAATCCCCCATTCTCATTCGTCCTCTTCAACCCCCACCAAACACCTGTTTTTCAACCTTCACCAAAACCAACCATTCTTACCTTGATAGATAGATCTTTGAATGATGATTAACCTTCCTTTAACAACCATTCAGAGATTTACACTTCCAAACACAAAAGATTAAACCTTTCTCTTTTAGATAGGGTTAAGGGATGAGAATGAATGGAGGTTGAAGACAAAGGAACATAGTTTTCTTGCTTTTCTGCAAAAATATTAAAGAAGCTCACCTTTTTCCTATTCAAAAATTTATGAAATTACCTCATTACCTCCCATTATCTTCATAACTCATCCCCAAACCAAAAACTCAACCCAACAACCATAAGCAAGCCTACTAAGGCTCAAACGCAAAGCCCACGCTTCGGGTTAAACCAACCCTCGAATTTGAAATCTATGTCTTTACACAAAGAGCCCTAAAAATCAAACGACAGACCTACACTCATCAAGAACTAGCAACACACAACAAGCCCTAACATACTCTCAACCCTATTATCGCAGCCTGAATCTACCATTCCCAATGCCAAAGGATACATACTACTACCACTCCCCCATAATAAAGAAATCACAACCAAATCTCATCACATCCAGTGTCCCTCGAATCAACTCTCAAAGAAGTAGTTATCCCTCAATTAAGCACGATGTATAGACATTCAATAACCCATAATATCAATTTTCAAGAAACCCACTTACCCATCATAATACTGAATTTGGTTGATACCAACGTGACGTCCGCAACAAAAAACAACTTATCACAATTTCACTTCCTAAAAATGCCGATACCTTTTTTTTGGTTTCTTGTAGGAACTCCAACTCACAATGACGTTGTCATGCTAACGTTTGAATCGACTTCATTTTTGATGCCAAACACAATTCTCGTACATTCTACGACAACATTCACATTGTGTCTACACTTATCAACCATAATCCTTTCCTTCAATAATCTTTGCGATATCCTCTATGACATGTTTTTCTCTGCCAATAGTACTCACCCCGAGGAGTTTACTAAATTCCAAAGTCTTCTTTTCTTCACGAAGTATAATTTGTCTTCTATCATTTATCACCTCAGATAATGCTCCATTTTTTGCTTTCATATGTTTCCTAGGTCTTCCACGACCTCTCTTTTCTTTCTTATCCTCTATTTCTACACATTCTTCAGCCAATACATTATTAACAATCTTTTTTTCATATTGGATGCGACAAATTTCTTTCCAACATCATCATTGGGCTCTTGGGTGCATCTTTACTTAGTTCATACATCGAAATAACAAGTCCACATCGTGATCTCTCTTCACGTACGACCTTACTCACCTCCGCATATGGAAAACCAACCCTCACCAACATGAACACTATTGTTTTTCTCTAACTCATCCCTAATGCTATCTTTCAATTGGATTCTATCTCCATACTATAATGGCATTGCATTTAATTACCTTTGTTTGTGTTTCCCAGGCCTCACTCATATATCCATCATTGATTGTCCTTGTTTGTTTTATCAAGTCTTGTTTTATATAGCAATCCTCATCTACTCCTTGCCCCTAACATCTTCAGGTAGACTGTCCTCTTCCTCCATACATGGACATTTGAAATTATCCTTCGGTATGGTTTCTGTCTCCCTAACTTGAACATTAAAATCTTACCCTCAATTTCTATCTCCACCACCTCATCTTTATTTAGCCAACATTTTGTTTCAATCAATAGTCTTGCCTTTTAAAACGATGTTGGTACATTAGTTGCGTCATCAACTCTCACAAGGTATCCCTATCCTTTTGCCGAATTTACAAATGATTCTCTCGTTTACGCATGAATTGGATAACCACTTATCACTAGCCATATCCTTCGGGAGATACTTTTTTTTTACGACCAGTTTTTAACTTGCACAAACCATTTCTCTAATGATGTTAGTGCCACTATCTCTCTATATTTCTCAGCATTGTCAAACATCGACAACACTTTTGAACCCCCAATTCGCATAATCAAGAGATCCTTGAAGTTTTCCATAGACATTTCTTTCGCTAAATCTTCTATTGATATCAGTTTTTGACACCATCCAATTGCACAATGCTATAATGTCTCAAATTTCTTTTTATCCACTGCACCATGAAACCTTCTCATTTTCGGTCTATCTACCCGAATTGTATCTATTATTTTCTTCTCCCTTACTACATTTTTCCACTCTATCTTTTCTCGATCGTACCCAATACGAAGCCCTACCCCTATATTTTTCCATAGAGACTCGGATTTTCGATCTATGTATCCATCTTCCATTTAATCATTGAATGACCCAACTTGCATCATTTTCCTTTTCCATACGAATAAAGCCAAAATGTGATCCATCAACAGTCTTCTTTGTTGGGATGAATGAATCAATCACGTTTCCATAACTCACAAAAATAAGCCATAGGCTCTTCCAATGCAATTTAGGTGGCAAATTAGCCATGAATACCGTCTAGCACTGTCTATCACCCTTCTAGTCCTCATGGTTTCTCGTCACCGTCGTCCATTTCTCATAGTTTTGTGCTGCCATAGGTTATGTCTATCCTCAGCGTTTACTTCACTTCACTGCTCATCGTCATTTCAACAAAACATCTGCTCACTCTCTCTTACTTTCAAGTTTATCTTCACTAGGGATTTTCTTCAAACACCTCTTAGATGAAAATATCAGACAAAAAACATATCCCAAGATCAAACCTCTGATTGAAACCGTTGCAGCAACAAACCACTCCTATTTTATTCACAATCTCTCAAATCCTAGTTCAATTAATTCATTGGTTTTGATTTCTCGAAAGATCAAATCTCGATTCCAATCTTGAAATGGTTAAGGAAGCAAGTACCTGTTTGGCTCAACAGTTCACTTTGGTCCCAACTCCTGCGACGGTCGCCTCCACAGATTGAGTTGAACCATTTTACCATCTCTATAGTTTCTTATTATTTATATATAAATAATATAAATAATATTATTTATAATATTATGTATATAGTGAAATAAATTGAATTAATCTCAAGTATAGTCAGACATATATTATTTGAAGTAAAACATTATAAAGTCTCAAGTTAGTTTAGTGGTTAAGCTTTAACCTTTGATTTTTGGACGATATGGGTTTAAACCCCTCCAAATAAATGATTCTATTATTTTTTTTTTCCTCTAGCAAAACGACGTCGTTTTAGGCATCAAAATAACCACACTAAAACGATATCGTTTTGGTGTAGTGTCCAAGTGAGTCACCATTAGCCACATCATTGTCCCGTTAAGAAGTAACGACTAATCGACTTTATTGAAACAAAAATTCAATTTTAGTGATATAATTGAACAATTTTAAAGTTTAGTGGTATAAACGAGATAACACCAATAGTTTAGTGGTATCTAGTGTAGTTAACCCTAAAGAAATTATAACCATTAAAATTTGCATCACACTGTGACGTCGGTGGAAATAATATTTTCAATACAAATAATATATGGAAAAGTATTTGATGCAACGCGGGTGTAAACTTTTATTTATATGTTGATTTTAGTGGTTATAGATTTAGTTTAGGGTTTAGATTTAGTGTTTTGAATTAGAGTAGTGTTATAATTTAGGGTTTAAAGTTTAAAATTTATGATTAAAATTTAAAAATTCAGGGTTAAAGATTTAAATTTTAAGTTTTAAAATCTAAATGGACGTACTTATGAAAAAAGTTTTCCACTGTGTGTGCACGAAATGGTAATTCATGATATATTACTAAAAAAAATTAATGAAAAGAAAAAGAGAAACAAAAGATATGGTGGGAGATTATTTTTTTTAAAATTACGGTAGAAAAGTGTTTTTAGATTAATTGATTTTAAACGTAAACCTTTAGTATTATTGTAAAAATTCTTTTAAATTGATAAAATATATATTTTAAAGATATAGAAGAATTTGTGATATTAATAACACAAATTTATAATTTTGCTCTAAAGTTATTTTTTTTTACTAAAAAAATTCAACCCAAGCTGAGAATACTTTTTTTATACGAAAAAATGCATTTTTTTATCCTAAAAGTAATTTTGACTCCAAAAGAAGTTTTGAAAAGCACGAGATCTAATTAAAGAATAAGTTCTTAAAAATAATTTTAGAGTGAAATTAGGATGAGTGAATAAAATAATACTAAAGAAATAAATAGGATAAAATAAAAAAGGTAAACTTAACGTGAAAGTAAAAAAAAACAAATTTGGGTAAAGAAATGTAAAGAAAAGAAAGACTATTAAATCTAAATAAATGAGCAATACCAACACTCTTGATAAACAAAAAATTAGTTATTGGTCCTTTATTTTCAAAAACTCGTATACACTAGAACCAAAGTCTTATCCATTTGTAAATGGAGCTTCAATAGCAGCTAAGTCTAGAGGGAAGTTATGAGCATTACGTTCATGCCTAACTTCCATACCAAGCTTACCAGGTATTAATCACACAACTTTGACTATCAACTACATATTGATTAAAGTTGAAATCATTTAGGTTGAAAGCCATCGTGTCAATACCTAAAGCAGTGAACCAGGTACCTACTACAGGCCAAACAATTAAAAAGAAATGTAAAGAACGAGAATTGTTGAAATTAACATATTAGAAAATCAATCGACGAAAATAACCATGAGCAGCTACAATATTATAAGTTTATTCCTTTTAACCAAATCTATAACCTTCATTATTTTATTTTCTGTGATTTTCCTGATCAAACTAGAAGTTACCAAAGAACCATACATAACATTGAATAAGGAGCCGTCGAATACACTAGCTATGCCTAACTTTTTATAAAAATTGAAATACTAATATAACTTTTAAAGTAAATGCGTTCTTTTTACAGTTTTCATTGAGTTGGAGGACATCAAATTTAATAATGAGTTTAATATATGTATAGATTATTATTATTATTATTATTATTATTATTATTATTATTATTTCAAGAAATGATTATTGGTGGAATGGTAATAGAGTTTTCTATAAATCCAGATTTCTCCTTTAATTCTCAAATGATATTTTTTATTTGTTTTATTTAAAAATTGTATAAAAATATGAACAAACAATAAAATTCTACTGATAATATTAACTATCCTTTAGAATAAAAATATTTTAACAATTTTCAATTGAATTAATGTTAAATTAACTTGTGACAACTCATCCTTTTATATGTAGTATGAGATATTAACAATTTTAATTAAAATCAAATATTACAATCACTACATTAAGAGTAATTAGCTATCCAAAACTAGGGATGTCAATGGCGCAACCGCATAGTATAGTCGTCTTTTCCCTTTGTTCTTTATGTTTTATTTTTTACTTGTCGGCGGTATAATTAGTTTTGGTGCTAGTCGCAATTTGTTGGAATCTGTCATTTTCTTTACTTCCATATTTTTCATCGTTTGTCTTATTTTTCTTTAATCTTTTAGTTTTTAATAGATAATTTTACTATTGTAGCATGATTTATTCTACCTTTTGATACATTTTTATGTCTTTTGACACGCTTTTTTTATCGACCGTTTTTTCATTTGATTTACTATCAAGGTTAGATGTGATGCCGTCACGACTAATCAACATGGAGCTCTTTTGGTTATCCTACTAATCTCCCAATTTTAGACCCTCGAACTAGATTTGGACACGTGGTCACAATCATCGTTTCTTGTTCGTGATTGAGTTGTGTGGTGACCATGTTGTCAACGTGCCTCATTTTAATATGCATTTTTATGTTGTTCGTTGATGGTTTTACCTTTAACCGTTGATCTTTGGTGATGTTTGTATCCATCTTTTGTTTCGATTTTTTAGTTTGGATTTTCACCTTTTCCTTGTATTCTTCTGTGATGATCTCGAAACTCTAGTTTTGTTTACTAGGAATATGTCTTGATGAGGTGTTTTGTTTATTAAGTTGTGGACTTTCATTATAATTTTGGATATATAATTGTTCAATCAAACTAGCGGATTTTAACTTAAAAAAAAGGGATGTGAGTGGGGTAGGTTTTTGGGACCCATCTCATTTCACACCCAATTGGGTGGGGCTGTGTATAGGTTTCGCGAGTGGTGGGGTATGGTTGGGGATAAAAATTAGATCTACCATGGGTGGTGGGACATGCGTGGGTATCACCTTGTACCTGCCACATCCCCACATTTCTCGCTCAATATACACAATAAACATATTTAAAAAATAAATATTTAAATAAAAATTAATTTTGATAACACTCAACTTAAATTCACTAATATTTGTTTTTTAAATGAAAACACTCACATAGTCATTGTTTCTCCATTCTTATCTAATTTTAACACACTCTCATGCCTTACCCCTTCAATTTCTCAATTTCCATGATATATTTCAAAAATTATGTAAGGACTTTAATTTTTTTAAATTTTTTAAACTCGTATTGAAGTTACATTTTAATTTACCAATTAAAAGGGCCACGACGACTTATTATTTTTTAAAATAACGACATTTAGAATAATATCACATATATATGATGTGGATCGTGAGACTAGTGTAACGAGAAATATGTGGATCTTGGGACCTGCGTGAATAGTGTGATGGAGATGATTTTAGTCTTACGAAAAACACCTTTCGCACCTGCCCAGCTCAATTGACTTCCTTAATACCAACACCAAAATAAATATAACAGCATTCTAGAAATGTGCAATATAACAGAATTTATCATTTCTTCCTATTTAGAGGGAAATTTATTAAAAGACGTGGATTAAGAATCATATCAATTAAATATTTGTATGAAATTGAAAGCCCACTAACCAGATGCAAATATGGTAGGTTATTAACAATATGTTTTGGTTGTTGGAGGAATCGTATTATCCAAGGAATTGTTCAGTTCTCTGAATCATACACCTCTAACTAAGGGTATTCATTAATAAAATATTAAATAATAATTGCTGGTAATTTATGGTGTTGTGGTATTACCCAACAAATTTAATTATCTCATCCAATAGTCTTAAATTAGTGTAAAATTAATTGAATTTTAAATTGTATAAGTAGATCTTATCTCATATATATCAAAGTTGGTTTACCAGAATGAGTCGTCACATCCCTTAAGTAAGATTAGAAGTTCAAATCTTGACGTTGTGAATGTAACAAATTGAGTTGGGAGAGTATCTCTATAACGGATCTATGGAGTGTTCGATCCGAATTAATTGGATAATAGATCGAATATCATTAATTATAAGGAAAACACATTTATCAAATTTCTCAAATTGTAGAGTTTATTGGCAATTTTTTTGGGAAAGTGTAATGCATGGAGAAACAATATTTGATTCTCATGCACTGCACGAAAGAAACAAAGGTAATATTGAAATTATCAAATTAAAGCCATTTTGTTATTATTTTTCATTTTTATCAAGTTTTTTTTAAAATGAATTATCTTATTTGGATTAAAGTAATAGAAAATTTCAGTAAAGAATCTTAGATACTCGAATTATTTATTTAAATTCTACTTAAGGGTGTTTTTTTAATTATTATAATCTTATTTCGTTTAGTACTTATGGTCATGATGTAAAACAAAAAACTCAAATTACAAAATATTTCTAATATATATTTTTTATATTTTATACTAGATTTTTTTTTTGAGAAAATATACTAGATCTTATTACATCCATGATTGTGAGTGAAAGAAGAATTTATGTAGAAAAGTATACATTTTGTAAAATTTTATAAACAATGATTATTGGTGGAGTGGTGGAGAATTTATACATAAATCTTATTAAACATGAATTTGGGCTTAAAAATGTGATTTTTAGTTATTTATTTAAAGATTATATAAAATTACAAAAGTAATTATTATTTAATTAACAATTTCTAATTGAGTTTGATGTAAAATTATGCCACCAAAAGGGCTTGATCCCAAGCCATATGAATGAAATGAGATGACTATTGCCACTGAGCCAAATGTAGTGAGATTCTAACCAAGACATATTAGAAACCAATAAGGAAGTATTATCACTGGACTAAATCCAATGTCTTTATAATAGTCTTAAGGTGATTATAAGGTAGTATTTGTTTATAGATATACTTAACTCTTTGATAATGGTACAATACACAGACTTTGCAGACAAAGCGATTTGAACCCGGGTCTCTGAGGATGAACATCATCCGCTTTTCTACTAAGATCACTTGTTGGATTTAAATCTAATGCTTGTATAACTCGACAATATTATATATATGTGTGTGTTTTTTAAAATATAGTTAATAAACCATTAATATACTAATATACTAATGTATAACATTATATTCTTAATTAAACAGCTCGACTAACTTGAAATATTTTAACTCGACTTGACTCTATTCATTCGAATACTCACCCTCATATTGAGTGGGAGAGAGTATGGGCATGACATTTGACCAGCAACACAAGCTTTAATTGCTATCTGCCTAACGGCTCAACAGCATGAAGCTTTCATAACACAACACGTAATTGAACAACCTAACAAAACTGCATGCCTCTGTTGACTTTTCCTTAAAAAGCACACAACCCCGAATGTCCAAAATTAAAGAAATATCACGCATGAAACGCCTTGCATTCGATCAATTCTAAAGTGTTAGCCCGCCTTAAAACCTGATGTTGCCATTGGTTGACAAATTTTGAAGCAAAAAACGAAGTATGAAACTCGTGGACGGCAAGACAAGACATGGGTATGGCCTGAAAAGGAGGATTATAAAACACAACCCTCTCCTCCCATGGCTACATCATGAATCTCTAACTTCAAACCAAACATTAATTACGTGAGTTGTATTGTACTGAACGACTAGGAGATTTCATTAAAACTGATGGATACATGAAACGGAAAACCTTGTCAACCATGTGGGGCTGCAAGGGAAGGGACGGTGGCGGTGGCACCAGTCTCGAATTGGGTTCGTATGGGAATATGGTCGACCGCAATCCCTATAACAAATGCATGTATATATATTTATGGATAACTGTTTGTGGGTTTGGATCTATGCTTTAATAGTATTCTTTTATTTTAACTGTGAGAATGGTATCATGTGGTGGCCGAAGTAGGTGATCGGGGTTGAAGTTTAGGAAAGGAGGTGATCAGCGAGTAAGGATTTAGATTAAATTGGGTTAAGAGAAATAAACCATTTCAGGAAACTGAATCAGATTTTTATTAAGGAAAAAAATAATCAAAGAGTGAATGTGGCATGTTACATTTGAGTGGCTTATATAGCCCAATATTAAAAATTTGTAAATGATCCAATAACCAACAGAGGTGAAAATCACAAAAAAAAAAAAAAGCAAATCGCCGCCGACGGAAGCAACTGGGGGGGTCATCAGCGACAAACAGCAATGGGAAAACAACGTTAAATCCAAGCGGTAACAGCGGAAAACGGCATCAAGATCTTTCTTTTAGGAGATAGAGTACCATGACACCTCGTAGGAGCTCTAGATTAGTGGCCGACCGTGGTCGTGGATGAGGCCCTGGTCGAGGTCGTACCGTTGCTATAGAGAGTGATGTTCAACCCTCTATGGATCTACCACAGAACTAGGGTGATATTCATGATGCTGCTAGGGAGGAGCAACTAAGAGATCAGACTGGAGTATATCAGGCTGGTAGGGGTATCCCACATGTTCAACAAACTCAGGGTGATGGCTCATATGATTCTAGATATAGTCATACTGTGGGCATAGATACTACTATAATGCATAGAGAGTTGCTTCTTTACCTCTGTTAGTCTGAGGGTGTTAGGAGACCCATATCTACCGAGTTCTTAGCTACTGAGATGACTATGTTTGATGGGAAGACGAGTACGAATTCGAATAATGCAGAGTACTGGCTGAAGAAGCTTAAATGATTGTTTACTGAGATAGATTATCCTGTTGATCAAAAGCTTAGGGTTGTTGTATCATTGCTGCAGGGTGAAGCCCAAAATTGGCGAGAGGTTGAGGAAAATGTTGTTTCAGCCAGTTAGATCTCTAGGGATTATTTTCGACAGTCATTTCGAGAATGTTATGTTGGACCAGAGTACTTAGCAAAATGTCGGGATGATTTTATGAATCTAAAGCAGAATGGCATGACCGTAAATGATTATGAGATAGAGTTTATGAGGTTGATCCAGTATGTGTCGGGGTTAGTGACCATGGAGAAAGAAAAATATGACTAGTTTTTGAAAGGGTTACGACCTTTGATTAAGACTGGTGTCGATTTGTATTTGGATACAGAGTATAAAGAGATTAATAAACGGGCTAGGACTATTGAGTAGATTGAAGCAGAGAAGAAACAACAGAAATCTCAGGGTAACGATCAAGCTAGGAGGCAATCGACCGTATCAGTTCAACACAGTCAGGGGAACAAGTCTAGAAAGAGGGCCATGGATGAATCCAACCATCAGGGTTGTTCCAGAGCTAGACCTGAGACTTATATTGTTCCAACCACCAGTGTTGGAGGCTCGGCTAGTTCTCATAGTGTGCCACAATTTTCCTTTTGCAAGAAATGGCATCCGGGAGAGTGTAAGAGACAGACCGGGGCTTGTTTCTAATGTGGTTCTTTTGAGCATCTCTTCAAAGATTGTACATTTACACCTCCATCTGATTATGTTCCGAGCCAGTCTTAGGCATTTGTATAGACTCTTACTAGGGGTAGAGGGTAAGGTAGACTTGCTGCTTTGGGTACTGCTAGTAGGGATAGGCCTGCTCAGAGTAAAGGATCAGTTAGATCAGGGGCGAGACAACCAGGGTTAGTTTATTCTACTAGGAGGCATGAGGATCCTGATGAGCCATATGTTATTGCTGGTACCTTTTTTATTCATCCCATTTCTTATTTTGCACTCCTTGATAATGGTTTGACCTATTCGTATGTTGCAAGTTCCATATCTGGAGGACTTGAAATTCTTGTTGAAGATACTGCTAATGCTGTTACTGTACAAAGACTGGTGGGCAACCCGGTTAAGGTTACCAAAGTGTACAAGAATTGTTCTCTTGAGATTTAAGAGGATATTTTTCCAGCCAATTTAATGGAGTTACCTTTTGGGGAATCAGATATCATTCTTGGTATGGACTGGTTAGCTGCTCACCGAGTCAATTTGGATTGTGAAAAGAAGAGGGCAACTCTAAAAACTTGTGATGAATAAGAGGTAATTCTTATTGGAGAGCACATAGGTTTTTTGTCTAATGCAATATCGACTCTCAAAGCTGAGAAGATGATCAAGAAATGTTCCATTGCCTACCTTACTTACATTATTGATCCAAGGGAGTCTGATTCTGGGATGGATAAGATCCGAGTTGTGAGAGACATTTCGGATGTGTTTCTAGAGGAATTGTTTAATGCACCACCAAAGCGTGATGAGGTTGAGTTTGGCATCAAGGCTTATCCGAGTACAATTCCTGTGTCAATGCACCTTATCGGATGGTGCCAAAAGAGCTTAAAGAGTTGAAGATTCAGTTGCAAGAATTGCTCGACCGGGGTTTCATTCGACCCAATGTTTCTCTGTGGAGAGCTCATGTTTTATTTGTTAAGAAAAAGGATGGGACACTTCGGCTGTGTATCAATTATCGAAAGCTGAATAAGCTAACGATTAAGAATACGTATCCCCTTCCTCGTATTGATGATCTCTTCGACCAGTTTCGAGGAGCAACAATGTTTTCTAAGATAGACATGAGATTTGGTTATTCCCAACTCAAGGTTAAGGATTCTAATGTGTTCAAAATAGCTTTTCGAACACGATACGGTCATTTCGAGTTCCTTGTGATGCCTTTCGGATTGACTAACGCCCCTGCTGCGTTCATGGACATGATTAATAGGGTGTTTCAACCTTATCTTAACCAGTATGTTGTGGTCTTTATAGATGATTTGGTTTATTCTAAATTTGAGTCTAAACATGAGGAACATCTATGGATAGTATTAAAGACTCTAAGGGAGAAATAGTTATATGCAAAATTCAGCAAGTGTGAGTTCTGGCTCGCAGAAGTTATGTTTTTAGGGCATATCGTTTCTGCTGAGGGTATTTATGTCGATCCGAAAAAGATTGAGGCCATTATGTGTTAGAAGCAACCCAAGAATGTTCTTTAGATCCGGAGCTTTTTAGGCTTAGACAGCTATTATCGGAGGTTTATTAAGGGTTTTTCTATTATTGCAGCTCCGTTGACTAAACTTTTGAGGAATAATGTCTCTTTTGTCTAGACTCGGGCCCAACAAACTAGTTTTGAGATGCTTAAGATCGAGTTAACTAAAGCTCCAACTTTGATTCAGCCTGAGCTTCGAAAGCCTTACACCGTTTATAGTGATGCTTCTCACAGCAAATTAGGATGTGTTTTGATGCGGGATAGGAAGGTAGCGGCCTATGCATTCCGACAGCTGAAAATGCATGAGTGTAACTATCCTACCCATTACCTTGAGCTTGTCGCCGTGATCTTTGCTCTAAAAATCTAGAGACACTATCTCTACAGAGATGAGTGTTATATTTTCATAGACCATAAGAGTATGAAATATCTTCTCACCCAGAAGGAGCTTAATCTAAGATAACTTCGTTGGTTGGAGCTTCCCAAGTACTATGACTACAAGATTGAGTATTATCCGGGCAAGGCTAATGTTGTTGTCGGTGCCTTGATTCGTAACACTATTTTAGATTTGAGAGCTTTGTTTACCTAGATGAATTTGTATAAGGATGGCAGTCTTATGGTAGAACTTCGGGTTATTCCTACTATGATTTCTGATATTCGAACTGAGCAGCCTAGTGATCTGTTTTTGAAGCACAGAATGAGAGAGGTTGAAGAAGGTACATCTTAGGATTTCTCTATTGATCAAGAGGTGTTTGGTGTTTTCGAGGGCGATATTGCATTCTGAGGAATTCTGGGTTGAACCAGGTTATTCTTCGTGAGGCCCATGATAGCCCTTATTCTATGCATCCTGGTGGGGACAAGATCTATAAAAATCTTCGTAAGAGGTACTGGTGGAAGGGTCTTAAGTGGGATGTTGTCAGATTTGTATCGAATGTTTGACATGTCAGAATGTTAAGGCAGAGCATCAACTTCCGTCTGGGTTACTTCAGCATAATGAGATTCTTAGTGGAAATAGGAGCGTGTGACTATATCTCTAAGATTGTTCAACTTCATGGGGTACCATTGTCTATCATTTCTAATCGAGATCCAAGGTTTACAGTGAAATTTTGAGGGTCTCTCCATACTGCTCTAGGTACTCGGTTGAACTTCAGTACTTCTTATCATCTACAAACTGATGCTCTGTCTGAGTAGGGAATCCAAATTTTTAAAGATATGTTAAGAGGCCCTGTTGTTGATTATAGAGGCAGTTGGGAGGATTTCTTACCGCTTGCAGAGTTTGCCTACAATAACAGTTATTAGGCCAGTATCAAGATGGCACCATATGAGGCTTTGTATGGGCATAAGTGTCGTACACCTATTGGCTAGACCGAGCTTAATGAACACAAATTGTTGGGGCATAATATTGTTCATGAGGCTGAGCAAACTGTTAGATTGATTCGAGATCGGCTTAAGGTAGCTTTTGATAGACAAAAGTCTTATGCCGATTTAAGACGTTGGGATATCAAGTATGATGTGGGAGATGAGGTTTTATTGAAAGTATTTTCATGGAGGAAATTGAGATTCGTCCTGATTTGCATTTTGAGAAGGAGCCTGGTGAGATTCTTGCTCAGGAAAAAAAGGTTCTAAGGAGGAAGACCATTAAGATGGTCAAAGTCTTGTGGCACAATCGTGGTCATGATGAGGCTACATAGTAGCCCAAGCCTGTTGTTAAAGCTCAATATTTGTATTTCTTTGATCCAGGTAAATTTCGAGGCGGGAATTTCTCTTAAGAGGAGAGTTATAACACTCCATTCCCCCCCCCCCAAATTAAAAGCCCTAATTGCGTAAATCCCTAATTCGAAACCCTAATAATTTGGGGATTTTGATCTTTAAACCTAATTTGATTTAAGAACTAAATTGTGATCATTCGGAACTTCAGTGACCATTCTGTAAAGTGGGTAATACTAGAAACCCTTGTTTTGTAATTTACCCATTTTAGTTAGGTATTTAACCTATTTTTCTCCAACCTTAGCACTCTTCAGTTTCATTTCTTTCCAACTACAGCCGCACGCAACTCCCTCTCTCCCTCAATCTCTCGATTTAGATAACTACCCACACCCTTTTGCTCCGGCCAAGCTCCGGCAAGGGACTCCTTACCGTCTGTTCTTTAAACTGAGGCTACCAATAGACTTCCCATTTCGTTTCGACCAAAGCCTCGTCGTCCTTTCACCCTCGTTGGCCGTTTTTTGCTAGTAATCGTTTGAAAACCCCTCAATCCTTTGTGCGCCACTGTCCTCCTCCCTTGATTTTGGTTTTAGGTAAATCTCGTAAGTTTCATGTTGTCGTGTTGTGTGTGATTATATCCAAAAACCCTCTTTGCTTGTTTTGTGATGGCCGGACTGAGACATTGTGGTCATCGGAGTGTGTCACCGGCGACCGGCGCCATTAAGGGTCCTATAAACCCTAGCTTATTTTAGTCTTGTAATGAGGGGGTTGGGTCGTCAGTTTCTGCCCAAAGGTTTGATCCGAGAACCCATTGCTTTGGTTAATCTGCTGGGCATAGTGAGAGAAAAACCCATACCAGCTTTGTCAACTAGACCGGCACGTTAAGCCCGAACTGAACCAACTCAGTGTACCGAACCGAGTTAGTCATGAATTGGACCAATCAAACTTAACTGTTAGACCCATTATCTGTACTGATCTGGATGACATCAACGTTGACGTGGTGCATGACGTCAGCATTGACATTGATGATATCACCGTTGAATGTTGACCGTCGCCGTTGATTGTTGACCGTTGTTGTTGACTTTAATTGTTGACTTTTTTGTCAAAGTCAACTATATGTTTTTTGACATTTTGATTCCAAATCTGCTACTCGTTTTTCCAAATTCGAACTCGATAGGCTGTTTTGCTATTTACATTTAATTGTATTTAGTATTTTGAGAAATTGAGTACATTAGATTCTGATTCGAATTATTCTTATGTTCAGGTGATGCTATTTACATTTAATTGTATTTAGTATTTTGAGAAATTGAGTACATTAGAGTCTGATTCGAATTATTCTTATGTTCAGGTGACGTTGATTCTGGTACCGAGATCCTTCCACTAGTGCGGTCTGCTACTGTACAACTTGCGAGTTTCGCACGTGAGTATAGTTTTATCTATTGATTATATAATTTAGTGTTATGGCATAGTAGTAGTGGAACCTTATATAGTGTTACCCTCTAGGTGCTAATTATGTCTGGCCTGCTTCTAAAGGTGAGCTTGGGAGACATTACTATCGACGTTGAGTTATTAGCTGTCTAAGGTGTGTTATCTTCTTGTGCTACATGTTTCGGTGCTTTGTGTATGTATGTGTGTATATTGGTAGACTTGTGATTATGACGTGATTTGTATGACTTGCGATTATGACATGACCTAAATGACTTGCGATTAATGACATGATTTGTATGATGACATGCCATGCATCTTATATCAGAATCGGATTAATTTATATCGGACTATTTGTATATGCATCTTCGTTTATTAAACAAGAATGCATTCAGATTCGGAAATCGGAATAACATGTCATACCATATGGGTAGGGAAACTAAACGGAGAAGATCAGTGGTTTCATCCTTTGAGATGCACTCCACTTCGGACTTGGTGACGATGTAGAGAGTGGTTTTGAGAAATCTTACTCTTCGGATGGTGATGTAGATGTGTGCATTGTGTCTCGTGCATCATTTTATACATATTTGTATATTGAATTGTTTGTATGAGTTTGAGCATGATGATCTGATTATCTTGTTATATGTTACTATCTGCACTTTAGAGACACACTAAGCCTTATAGCTTACTCCCCCTTAGTTCTTGTGTCAGATACTAAGACTTAAGTGTAACGGTACTTGAAGGACCTTGTTTTCATCAAACTTATTATATTTTATTAGTATGGACTATTTCAGATTTATGAATTCTGATTTATCATTTGGATTTATGTAATTTTGGACTTGGACATTATTATTTAGGGATTTAATATTTTACCATGCATATGAAACTATTTTTGAATATTTCATCCACTTTTCGGAATACTATTATGTGAATGTGTTCTATGCAAATGGAAATTATTATGTTTCATCACCTTTTAATAGTTAATTCAAGTATTTAATTTCAAACCTAATAATGTTTCTTGAGGGACAAGTTTTCAAATGTTACTTCCTAGAGTTGGCCCATTTTTTCTGGGTAGGGTTTAGGGGGTTTCAGTCGTTAACCCTATTAAGAAATGCTGACATGTCACATTAAAGTCTTCTTCGCAAAAAGAATCCTATTTTTTTAAATTTATAGCTATTGTCATTGCAAAAATTTTGATTAACGGAACGATCGTCGATCAATCCGAACGGTGGGAAAGATTCATTTTGCCAAAAGTTTAATATACTTTAGTGTCAAGTTGATATGATGATTAACATTGGTGAATCAAAACTAAAAATATCAACTGAAATTAAAAATTAACTTTTTGATCTACCATTTTTAACCGTAAGATCAACTTCAAACCAAACTATACTAACATTTTGGCCAAACGAAATACTCTCATCGTTCGGATTGATCGATGACATCTTCGTTCATCAGAATTGACTATAAGTCACGTTTTCTTGTACAAAAATTATCGCTTATAAATGCATTATTACATTAGTATAAATTGATTCTAAATTATTACACCGATCGGTGAACCACCAAATTTAAATTTCTAAATTCACCCCTGCGAGTAGGTGACCGACGATGATGTGTAGGAAAGAAAGTGATCACTGATTAGAGATTTAGATTAGATTGAGTTAAGAGAAATAAACCAATCTAATCATATTTTTACCAAGGATAAAATGAATCAAAGAGTGTATTTAGGGTGGAAATCGGGCAGTGCGGGGACAGTTTTGTATTCCCACTGTCCCCAACACTTATGGGGACGGTGTCGGGGAATTCCCATTACATGCTTCGAGGATTTTTTTCGTTCACATTCCCAGACCCATCGGACCCCCCGATTTTCGGGGAATTCTCGCCCCGAACAAAATAAAATAAAATTTACCATTTTACTAAGCAAAATATATGGTCAATTTCAATTTACAAATCATGTATTCAATACACTTAAAAATGTGATAAAAGGGGAATAAGGTAAATATGGAGATAAATAGAATATATGCTCTTAATTAACAGAAAAGGGTAAATTACTAGAGATGTCACCCAAACTTAATAAGGTTTAAACAAAAGACACAAATATCTTTTTTTTATCATCAAGACACAAATATCTTGATGGATTGAAATATTGATAATAAGATGGGTAGGTATACAGGTAAATGAGAGTTAATTATATATTTTTTAAAAAAATTTGTAAAATATTGAGATCCTTGCGGATATTTTTCGGGGATCCCCACGGTTATTTATACGGTTACGGTTCGGTGATCTCCACGGTTTAAATATAGCAATCCCCGTCACCATCTCCATTTAAGCTTCGGTGATAAAACTTCCTCCGTTCTCACCCCGTCGGTGAAGATTTCGATTATTTCTCATCCCGTCGGTGAAGATTTTGGTTATTTTCCATTCCGTTAGTTCAGATCCTCACGATTTTCGAATATTTCTCATCCAATTCTCACCCCTAAGTATATTTGATCTGTTATATTTGAGTAGCTTATATAGCCCAATATGAAAAACTTGTAACTGACCCGACAACCAACAATACTCTTAACAAATTCTTAACTAACTAAATACATGTAATTTTCTACTAACTACGTTATAACATTAACTTCATGCATATATGGTATTGTTAGAGCTTAGTTAACCACCGTTGAGCTTTGAGGAAAGTTTAACATTTCAGATGTTTGTTTTGTGCCGATGAGTGGATATTTGTTACTCTTTAAGCCCTTTGTCGCTCATAGTTGTATTGTTTTTAAGTGGTTCTTGCATGGTTTATCACTAAAAGATGTATTTTTACATTTAGAGATCGTAAGCTGCATCTTTGGTTACTTCTATACTTTTTATGCTATTTTTCTATATTTTTACGTGTTTTTGCTTAATATGTTCTTTTAAGGTATTTTACAAGTAAATGGTTGAGCTAGGAGTGTGAACAATGAGCAAATGAAGTCAAAAATCGAATGACCCACCGTCCACCGCGACGAGTGGTCAACTTTGGCAGCTTTAAAGTTTATGGAAGTTTCTGTTCGGGCGAGAATCATGTCCGCCACAATTCTTAGTTGAGCAAAATTTGGTTCCATTTTAATTGATTTTTTATTCAATTCGAGATAAAAAAATTCGACTCAACTTAATTTAAATTGTAGTTTTATAAATTTGACTCAAAAAATTTTAAATAAAATTTAAGTTATAAAATATGAATTCGAATAGCTAGAAGTTTTAAATAATTGGTATATATACACATATATATCATACATGTTTATAGAAAGTCGTTTAAAAATTTATAACCAATTACTACCATAACATTATAAATATCTATAATTAAATTTGGACAGAAACTCGAACAACTTGACTATACTCGAAATTTTTTAAATAAAATTTGTTTTATAAAATCAGAATCGTAAACTCGACTAACTTAAAATCTTTTTATCGACTCGATCGAATGCTCACCTCTACCTATTATAATCTTATAAAGGGCATTCAAGTGTTTTGTCCTTAGCGCGCGAGTTTAACCTACTTAATTATAGATAGACTAAAACTTTTTATGTTCTTAATTGAATTGCATTTCCTTTGTATCCATTTTTTGGAAATCGAATCATGGGAAGTATCGTTTTAATTAGGATTTTGTGTTTAATATCAGTAAAATTATGGAAGGATAACTAATTTGAGAGATCTTAGTGTATTTAGAGAGTATGGGATATGCTTGAGGATAAACATGGTCTAAATGGGGATTTTGATAATGTGCATAATTTATCTATTTTTAAAGGAAAAAAATAGATAACTTATGCACATTACCTATTTTTACTTTATAATTCCACTAATTTGGAGTTTGATTATTATTAATTTCGTTGATTCGGTGAATATATGTGTTGTCGTAACTTGGCGAGTAAGGTGGCATATTTTATGCATGGCTTGGTAAAAAAAAATACTTTAGAGCAAGGAACAATTACAAGGCAACATGCAACTTTAATTATAGGGTAAAGCGCACAAATGATTATTTTTTTATTAACTAGATAGATATTACATTTCTAAAACAAATGTCGAAATTCGAACTCATATAAGACGAGACAACTTGATTTTCCGTGACCACTCGGTCAATTAGTGGATCTCAACGCACAAATTATTATTAAAATAAGCAAAAACAATTTAATTTAGATGGTATGTATAGTTGAATCCGTTGATTAGAGACGAGTTTTTATATTCGTAAAGTCATTGACAACTTAAATTCGAAGGTATTTGGGGATGGCTTGACCAATAAAGATTGATTGTCAAGGCAGTTCTCGTTAGGGGTGTTCATGGTTAATATAAATACTACAACGATTAACCTGTAAGTTCTGTTTTTAGTGTAATTAGAACAAATTATCTTTAAAAATTATTACCTAATTGTACTAAGAAAATAACTTATAGATTAACATGAACACCCTAGACTTTCCGCTATTGATTTACAATCTAAAGAATGATTGACCGTGTGAGGTAATTCCTCGATCATTATAACCTACTTATCTCGGAGTAAGTAAAAATGGCCTACATATGAGCTACTGAATATCCTGGATAGACGAGGCGCGTTGGGATGCTAGGAAAGTTAGAGGGGTGTTTAGCCCGATTGATGCTGAGAGAATCCTTGGTTGTCCGATTGCTCCTATTTATCGAGATTGTGTGGTTTGGGACCATCATTCCTCGGGGACTTATTCTACAAAGACAGCTTATGCTTGGGTTCAGAAAAGTAGGAATGTTGAGAGAGGCCTTTCACCGTTGTGGAAAGCTATTTTTAAGCTTCACATGCTGCCTAAGATTAATATTTCTGCATGGAGATTATGCAACAATGCCATTCCGGTTGGGGAGAAGCTAGCGAGTGCCCACATTGGCCCCGGCTTATGCCCTTTATGCTCGAGGGAACTTGAGACTGTGCTTCACGCTTTTAGAGATTTCTCTGAGGTTCGAGGGGCTTTTGAGATTAGTGGCATTTCGAGTATGTTACCTATGGATGGGGGTGGAGGTTGTAAGGAGTGGCTTGAGCTTTGTGTGCAAAGCTTGGATAGAGATCAGTTCACCTTTTTGTTGGTGCTTCTTTGGAACCTTTGGAATAGGAGGAACCATCTTGTTCATAAGTCCATTTTGTTGCCCAATAGAGCCATTGTGGATTATGTCCAATTGCTTGTTAATTACTTTGCTGCTGCCTATGTTCATGATGGTAGAAATGTTACTTGTAACAGGTCAGCTGTGTGGAAATGTCCCCGGAAAGCAACATATAAGGTTAATGTTGATGGAGCCTTTGTACCTAGCACCGGTGCGGCAGCGTATGGAGTGGTGGCAAGGGATGAACATGGGCTCATGGTCAATGGTCAAGCGTACACCATTCCCGGCACTCTTACGGCTGAGCTTGCGGAAGCATGGGCCTTTGCGGAAGGTATCAAGTTGGTGGCATCAAATAGCTGGTCGAGTGTGATCATTGAGGGCGACTCCATCGGCATCATCAACCGGCTACTGTCCGCAAGCCCGGATCTTTCTTTGGCAGCGATCGTCCTCGAGGAGGCTAGGCAGATCCTACGCGAGCATCCCAGTTTCTCCTTAGCGCATGCTAGCTGAGAGGCTAATCGAGTTGCTCACTCACTTGCCCATTGGGGTCTTTCTTGTTATGAGCCTTTTTATTTTTCTTTTGAGATGCCGGACTGTGTGGCTACTCTTATTGTTGATGATGTGATTTATGGTTAGTTAATGAAAGCTTTATTTTTTCCCTCAAAAAAAAAAAGAATATCCTGGATAGGCTAAGTACACTGCATATGCTTAAAATCATGGGGGCGTGGTCCTTAAACCAACTTGTTTGCCTTCCACCTGCATGCATTTGCTAAGCTTCTGATATTTCTTCAAAGTTCAAAGGAACAAGAATATGGACCAAAAATGTCATTGATATAGCCGCCTATACACAATTGATTGGTGATGGCTAGATATAATGCCGATTATGACAATTTTTTTCAAATTTGATTTGGATATTTACACCGTAGGGTATTGTATTATGAGTAAGTTTGCAAGTGTAATTGGCCGAATAATGTAATATCAATTAATAATTTTATTTCTGCCCCTGTTATGGTCTCGATTGGTATTGTGAACAGGGAAAAAAACAATGCTATGGCAAGCTCCTCCATCGAGATTCGTAAAAATCAATGTTGACAGAGCGGTCTTAGGCAGTTTTGGAGCAGCAGGGATTGGTGTCTTACTTCGTGACGAATATGGAACTATTTTGATTAGGTTCTCAAAATCTGTTGCTGCAATAGATTCCACTTCCGTAGAAATACTAGCTATCAAAGAAGCATGCGTTCTCCTTATTAACTCCAAATGGACAAATTCGAAGAAGTTACAAGTTGAAACTGATAGTATGTTGGCGGAAAAATGGTTAAAGAATGCAAGTATTGCCCTTGAATCTTTTAAAACCGAGGTACCGCAGATTAAATCTCTGTGCAGCAGTATACAATGAGACATCATCGTGATTCAGAGAGAACGTAATATAGAGGAAGATCTTTTAACTAAAGGTGGAATTGGTCGAGTCCAGCAAATGGTTTGTATTACCAATTAGGATAGGCTGCTTGTGTATGGTTATCATCAACGTAAGTGTTGCTGCTTTGTTGCAAGTGTCTTGGTGGTTTGTGTTGACTGTGTGAACTCTGTATGATGTTCTGTAGATGTGGATTTGTGAATCCAGGTTGAAATAGACTATTTAATCGTGTGAATTAATAATAAAATACGAACACTCTTTTCCTCCTTTCAATGGTCGAACCCTATCTTTGAGGGTTTGATTATGAAAGGAATTTGAACGAGGTCCAATTTCTATTAAAAAATTTGCAAGAGATTATTGTATTTTAAAAAGTCACAATCAATAAGACTAATTAGACTGGTAATCAATAGGTGAAACGGTCCACATATTAATATCAAACTACATTCTTCTTCTTTCTTCTTCTTTTTCTTCTTCATCGGTCTTTCATACAATTTTCCTTCTTCATTTTCATTATCCTTCTTATTTATTTGGATTGTCTTTTTTGTTAGAAGTAAGGCGGTCAAGCTATAAGTTCTCGAGTGTAACTTAAATCCTTCTTTGAGAAATAATTTTTATCATGAACACTTGGCTCCTAAGCATGTCAGGAACACCTTGTGGAAGAAGTGAACATACAACAAAAAATTTAAAATTAACACAAACTGAACAATTCACTTCAATAGAAACAGTGATCAGCATTCAACAATCAACTTAAAAACAAAACATCACCAACAAATGACTTTTAGTACACTAACAACGAAAAAGGTACAATTCCACCCAAACAAGTGTCCACAGTTAGGAGTGTTCATGGACGGTTAACCGTACCGGCACGGCTTATCGGTACGGTTACTGGAAGTCTCAGTTCGATATTTTGATAAACTATTACCGTCCTATTTAAACCGGTTACCGCCTGAACGGTTAACCGGTTTATTCGGTACAGTTACCCGATTAACCATGAACCGTTTTATATATTTATTACTACTAAATTTAATAGTTTAAAAATCAACCAAATAAAGTCTTCAATATTTGTATTTAAAAAGTCTTCAAAGTTTAAAACTATTAAAAGTTTTAAAAAATTATATTAATTACACAAATTTTTTTTTTGCTCGGCAAAAGGTATGTTTTTATTAGACGTAACCATGCCAAGCCAACACTAACATGGGCCTCATTAAAAACTTCCCTAAACCTAAGACGGAGGAAAAAAGTACCCATGAAAGTGAAAAATAACACACGGACAAACACCATAGCCCAATCGGCATAAAGAACAAGAGTACACCAAACATTAAGAAACTCGCAAAGGACCTAACCACACAACACAACAACACCCTTCACTCTACCAATTGAAACCAAGAATGTCTATCAACACCACCCTTAGCGAGCGTATCGGCCAAACTATTTGCATCATGATAAATATGGTGGAAGCACACACAACTTAATACCTCACAAGCAAAATCAATCTGACAAAACCAATTCCACAAAGCCCATGGCCTCTTCTCATGATGTAACACCAAGATACTATCACCAAGGAATCAGACTCAATCACTACCGAAACTACATTCGACCATTTAGAAGCACGGAAAAAGTCAAGGGCATGACACATAGCGCATAGCTCCGCTTTGTTGGAGCCCATCACTCCCAAAGGGCCAGAAAACAGAGCAAGTATACGCCCCTTCGAATCACGCAAAACCCCACCACAACCAGCCATCCCCAGCTTACCCCGCATAACCATCAACGTTAAATTTTAAAACACCATCCGGGGAGGTTCCCAAACTGTACCCACACGTCTCAATGCATACGAAACATGAGGAACACAAAAACGTGGACAGTCCCACCAAGCTGCCTCACTTACCTCACCCGGTGTAGACAATGCACGAACCCAAAACATGGAATGCAATTTAATTAAAAATAATTATTCTGCACATGACACTCTTTTCTCCTTAAATATAATAGCATTCCGTGCTAACCACATAGACCAAACCACCGCAGCACAGCTCACCAACCACCAGTCACGTTCCACTCCCTTAAAAAAACTATAGAAGCACTGAATTAAAAACTCACGTATCGAACAGGGGCTCACCACTTCCACTTGCCACCATTGAAAAAACATCACCCATACATTGCACATTTCAGTGCAATGGTAAAGAATATGATCTACCGAATCCGTGCCCAACCTCACATCATCTACATCGAATCATGGAGTCATCTAACGGGACACCTTGCGAACGCAACATAACCAAAGTAGGTAACCGATCAAGCATAACAAATCATAAGAATCATTGAAATTTTGGAGGAATATGCAACTTCCATATCGAATCCAAATCTGCATCACCTTCCAAACCAAACGAAACCATCAAATTATAGAAGGAGCTAACCGTAAAAAAACCCGAAGGTGTTGGTTTCCAAATCAACCAATCCTCCACTGTCACATACAAGCGAAAACGCATCACACAAGTCTTCAATTCCGCTAGTTGCTGCTCCTCAAACGACATTAAAGAACGAGAGAAAAAGCCCTCCCAATTATCATGATCAAAACAGCCATCACAAGAGTAGTCAATAACCAAAGACAATTTATCCACTGCCACCCTAAATAATCTCAAAAACGCATGGAATAGAGGCACATCCAAGCACCAACAGTCTCACCAAAATAGAATTTTCTTGCCATTTCCGAGGAGCCAAGCAAATTGATAAAAATTCATAAAATGATGTACGCCATCATCTTGATGTATCTCGACAATTTGACGCCATATAACCGACATATTCCTTCTCCCAACATCATTAAAACGCCAACTCAAGACATCCCTTCCATATTTCGCCTCGATCAACGATCTCCATAATGAATTTTCATTCATGGCATAACGCCAACTCCATTTCGCAAGCAAAGATAAGTTACGTGCTCGAAAATCAACCATACCCAAACCACCAAACGCCTTCGGACGACAAGCAATCTTCCAATTTACTTGGCTTAGTTTACGTTGCTCCGCTGAACCTCCCCAAAGAAAATTCCTCCTAATCCGATCAATTTTGTCAATGATGCTCTTCGGAATCAAAAAGATACCCATATAGTACAACGGCAAAGCCGACAAAACAGAATTTACCAACAGCAACCGGCCAGCAAAAGACAAGGACCCACGCTTCCAACCTGCTAGATTCTGTTGAAAACGAGCAATAAGTGGCTCCCACATAGCCAAACACCTTGGGTTGATGCCGAGTGGCAGCCCCAAGTAAGTGATAGGTAACACTCAACTAGTACAACCAAGAACTTCCGCGATATCACCCAAAACAACCTCATCAATACCAACACCATAGACACACGATTTGTCATAATTAATTTGCAATCCTGATGCATACTCGAAACATGTAACACCTTCTTCAAGTTTTGTGCATAATGAACCGTACCTTGAAAGAAAAGGATGGTGTCATCCGCGAACTGAAGGTGTGATATAAAGAAATTCGACGCCACACGGACACCCTTTATAACCCCCAAAGACTCCGCGTTCACCAAAAGTTGATGAAGCATTTCCGCAACAATAACAAATAGCAATGGAGAGAGCGGATCCCCTTGTCTTAACCCCCGTTGCATAGCAAAATCACGAGTCGGGCTCCCATTTACCAGAATCGAAAGTCGTGCCATACTAACACATTCATACATCCACAACCGCCATGAAGAACCAAAATCCATACGACACATGATTAGATCAAGACAATCCCATTTGATGCAGTCATATGCTTTCGTAAAATCCAATTTCAGAATGACCCCCGTCGTTAAATTGCAATTTCTGCATCGAATGTATGGTTTCATTTGCTAGCATAATGTCGTCTAATATTTGTCGGCCTTTAACAAACCCCAATTGCGCATCACTAATAAGAGAAGGCAAAACTTTTTGAAGGCGTCTCGCTAAACACTTGGCCAATATTTTATACAAAGAATTTAACAGGCAAATTGGCCGGTAATCACTAATAACACATGGGTTGTCTTTCTTCGGGATTAAAGTCACAAAAGTAGCATTCACTCCCTTCGGCAACCTCCCTGAGCTAAAAAATTCCATCAAAAAATTCATCACATCCTTTTTAAGAAATTTCCAACCCTTCTTATAAAACGCAAAAGTATAACCATCCGGTCCTGGAGCTTTGGACCCATCACAACTCACTAAGGCCTCCCATACCTTCTCCTCCGAAAAAGCTACTTCCAGACTAGATACGTCACTATCACACAATCTACCAAATTGAACCGCAACATCTAAAGATCCGACAACCTTTCTCCATGTGAAATGTTTCTTAAATTCTCGATGAAACACAAACTTCAATCTTCCCTGATTCGATTCCCATCTACCATTAATCATCAAACCAGCAACTTTATTACGAGTGGCTCGTAGTTTCGCTGTTCTATGGAAAAAAACGTGTGTTGCGATCCCCTGCTTTGAGCCATGTAATTCGTGACTTTTGCCTCCATAACGATTCCTAGAATCGCGACAACTTCCACAATTCAGATTGTAGCAAACGACGTTCCTCAATATCAGCATCCTCTAGCACACCATTCAATCGAGCACTATCCACATCATCCATTCGTTTGATCACAGTTGCCATTCTCCCTTCAATATTTCCAAAAATTGTACTGTTCCAGTTCTTTAAATAGACCTTCAAACCACGTAATTTATCAACTAAATCCAAAGACCCTCCCTCACTTAAACGATCTCATTCTTTCAAAACAGCAGACATATAATCATGGTGATTCATCCAAACATTCAAAAATCAGAACGGCTTTGGTCCTGTATCACTATCAAAACTTCTCAATAACAACGGTGTATGATCGGACAAACCTCGCTGTAGAGAGAAAGCAATTTGATTTGGAAATTGATCAAACCACACACCCGAGATTAGAAATCTATCTAGTCGACTGCAACTATTTCCAGGACCAAACCAAGTAAAATCCTTTCCCTGTAAAGGGACATCAAACAAAGCATTCGACGAAACAAAATCAGCAAACTCACACATACCTCTAGATGTAGAAGAGACCCCTTTACGCTCCGACAAATGAAGCACCATATTAAAATCGCCGCCAATACACCACGGGATTTGCTGAGATCGAATCACTGCACTCGGTGCTTCCCATAAAACACACTGCTCGGTCACAGTACATGGACCATAAACACCAATAATCCCACACCTCCAATCAGTAAGTAACCAATACCCTTCAACTACAACAAATCGTGCTTCAACCCTCACAACCTCCACATGATACCTAGCCTTGTCCCACACTACGAGTACCCCTCCTGATCGTCCAATTGAAGGCACAAAAGAAAATTCGAAATTATCATCAAACCACATTCGACTCACCAAAGAATTCGAAATATCTTCTAGCTTTGTTTCTTGTAGCAAAATCAATACGCAATTATGTTGTCGCACCAAAGATCACACAGCAAGCTGTTTCGATGCCGTTCCAAGCCCTCGTACATTTCACGACAATAGACGTATCTTTCGATACTATTGCACACGGCTTCGTGTCTCTAACAAGTTTGCGATATCTTTCACGATATCCTCCTCATTGCCCACTGTTACTGCTCCGATGTACTTCCCCAATTCTAATGTGTCTCGTGCTTCCTTTAACAAAGCGCGCTTTCTACTCAAGAAATCTGAATCTGAAAGAGATCTATTCGCCAATGCCAAGGAAGTATTAACTTTCTTTGGCCTACCTCTCCCGCGCTTCTTCGATTTCTGTTCTGCTTCTAATCGTTTTTCAAGCGAAAGTGAACTGAAAATTACTTCGGAAACTCGCATCAAACGCCTATATTCACCCTCATGTTCAATAACCGTGGCTTTGCCAGCCCTAGGCAACTCAGACCGAGGCCCAACCACTACTCGTATATCAGTATCCAACACAGGATGTTTAACACGATCCAAATTTTGGTCATCCTGCTCAGCTCTATTAAGGATTCCTTGACTCTCCGAAATTATCGCATCAAAAAAGTCGTTATTATCATTGAGTCGAGGTACATGGCCGATCTCCTCATCCGCCAACCAACTTGGTGTGGTATGTGAGTCGAGAACTCTTGGATCCTCCATTTTATTCCCCTTCCACAGCCTCTCCAATTTTTCATGATCAGGTGTCACAAATTCTGTCAAATTACAGACTATCGTGGTAGCCAAAGAAGGTCCATTAGGCGTAGTATCAGCCACCATATCCGCTACTACC
This sequence comes from Hibiscus mutabilis, assembly GCA_019671005.1. Lineage (NCBI taxonomy): Eukaryota > Viridiplantae > Streptophyta > Magnoliopsida > Malvales > Malvaceae > Hibiscus > Hibiscus mutabilis. The sequence goes on from CM033745.1 coordinate 48,118,176, forward strand.
ATATCATTTATCTAATCTACCACAACTTTTGCTCGAGACAAACTATTCAATTCATCATCGACCTGAAAAGGTGAACTGTGCATTCTATCCGTATCAACACTACTGGATTCGACTTCTATACTACAGCAGTACTCACACTTTGGACCTATCGCCTCTTCCATCTCTACCACACGTATTTGGATTATTTCCTCTCCAATTTGTAAGTTAATCTGTTCATCTATATATAGCATCCAGTCCGTCTCCACTTGGAAACGACTTCATTCAAATGATGACGGTGCAATTGTTTCAGGATCAACTTGCACTAAAGCCCCTCATATCGCAGCTATGTTCTGAAATGTACCCTCGGACCACGCATGAACCGGGATACCACAAGCCGAAAGCCACACCCTTCTATTTGGGATACACAATGATGGTGACCATTCCATTACATTCTCCAACCATGTATCGAAAATATTTTCCTCGATAGCTTTAGATCGTCTTGCTTTATCATCAAACATCAGCAACACCAGCGATCCCGTGATCCTCATTATCATGAAGCCTTCATATTTTGCATCCTGAAAGTTCTTCGCAAGATCCCGTATACTATAAGGCTGTTTGCAAAAACCCACTGCGTAATTATTAAGGATTTCCAGTTTCTCCCCATCAATCACACCTTCAATCAATTTTCTCTCTTTGTTCCTATCCGACTGTGGAATCAAATGCTCTTTTATTGGTGAAATTCCCCTATTCTGAATACGCACATGATCCGATTTGGATTGTGACGCACCACTTTTCGTATATTGTTTTTTCCTCCAAAAAGTATCACGCGCATCTCTCTTCGCCATCGCCACTCTCACTTTAGATCCATATAACCAGAACCCATCAAATCTTTCAATCACTCTTTCCGCATCTTCTTTTGATTTCATCCGAACAAATCCAAACCGAGATCCATCTCTTGCCCTTTTCCGCGGGACAAAGACGTTGACAAGCACCCCATGTTTATCAAACACTTGCCAAACCCCTTTCCAGTGCAATTGCAAAGGTAGATTCGCCACAAAAAGAGTCCAACACAATTGCCGAGCGGATCTTCCTTGCCCCCATTGTGATTTATTTTTGTCATTGTCTCTCGTGTCTTTAGCTGTTTGCCCGATTTTAGAGGCTTTTAATTACACAAATATTATTAATAATCAATAATTTATATTAATTACACAAATATTTGTATAATTAATAATGTGATATCATTATAATTTTTTTAAAAGAAAAGAATTTCGTTAAATTTCCCTTCACTATTTTAGTCAACCGAAATCGAGATAAGAACACAGAAAGAGAAAAAGGTACGCCAAATTTATTTCACTTCACGATTACAATAACATGAACACGAGCTCAACAGAGTTGTTCAAGAGCAAATGTAAATAAAACAAAGACTCGACAACATGAACCATAAAGGAGATGTAAGATCAAACCAATGCCCAAGACACAAACTACCTACAACCACACTGGAAACCCGACAGAAACAAAAGGATGCAACACATATCCCACTACATTTCAATACTAGAATAGATGCATGTTCGAATAGACGTACATTACACGTTTGATTATTATTAATAATTTAATATCATTATAAAATATAGTTTGACATATATTATTAATAATCAATAATTTAATATTAATATAAAATTAATTTTAAAATTTCTTATCAATTTTTTCGGTTAACCGTTTAGCTAAAAATAGTAATCGTTCTCGTCCCGTCTAACTGCTAATTTTACCGGTACAGTTACCATGCCATTTCGACTAATTTTTACCGGTACGGTTACTTACCATTTAGTTCATTTTTTCTGATTTTTTGGTACGATATATCGGTTCAGTTTTTTATGAACACCCCTATCAACTACAACATTACACATCCCAAATCCAATTGTAATTATTGCACCTCATTGCCATTCCCTCTCCAAATATCAAAGATGTCGAGACATTGTGAAAAGACAAATAGATTGAGTTAGTCAATCAACGATGAAGGAAGTCAAGATTACTAATGACGAGATAGAACGACTCTAGTACCATGTGAAAATAGGGCCATAGTAGCTGGTGATAAGAGAGATAATGGTCAATGATACAAACAAAGGAGGAAAGGATACAAGTGAAGTGGTTGGGGTTTGGAGTTAAAGTGAATTGAAATATGAATCCAACATTTGGTTCCAGTAAAAAAGCGGATGATGTTCAACTTAGTAGACCCGGATTTAAATCGCTTTGTTTGCCAGGTGTATGTGTATTGCCAAAGCATTAAGAATATGTATGAATATATACTACCTCTTAATCACCTTAAGGCTATTAAAAAATTGAACTATGAGAGATTATTATTCAAATGAATTACATTACTTAGAATTTAGCTTAATACGTCATATGAGCTTATATAGCCCGATATATAATGAACCAACTAACCCTAAAACTACCCAAACAAATTACAATTGCTAACAATCCAATACAACCCACAAGCACCTAAGATATGGCTAATCCAACGGCCCGATTACCCATAACATCCCAATTTATTTCGTGGTCTAACATTTGCCAATTTTGTTTGAATATCCCCTTTTGGGAAAAAAATTGGAAAAGTACCCCCTCAATAGATCATTTGGAAAAATATCACCCATTCAGCCCACGTAAGGACGACTTGCATTTTGCAAGACGCGACTTCTGAACTCGTGTTGTACCAGACGTGAGTTGTACCTGATGTGGCACGTCTTATCTATTGGCGTGTTTTAATAATGGATAAAAGGAACTTGCATCCAGCAGGATGCGAGTTCAGTCTGATGTGGCGAGAAATTCACAAGAAATGAAGCAAATTTACCGTCTGCATTAATTTGAAACCTGCATTTGGGAAAACGTGAGTTTTTTGTATCCTGCTGTTAAAAAGACTTCGATAGGCATGTTTTAGGTGAATTTACGGGGTGTTGGAGGATAATATTTTGTATTTTTCAGCTTTCATGCCATAGTACTGAAACATTTCTTGAAAATGGTATAAAGATCGGCGCGTATAAAGCATCCTAGAGGGTGTAAAAATTATGTTAAAAACGGTATGTAGCCATTTTTTTGCATGAAGAACAAGCAAACATGGGTTGGTATGCATGTTTAAATGGATTTTATGGTATTTTGGGGATATTTCTTCTTGTTGTTTAACTTTGGTGTCATAGTACTGAAACATATGTTTATAATGGTGCTAAAATTGGCATGTATAAGGCATCCAAAAGGGTGTAGAAATCGCGTTAAAAATGCTATCTAGCCATGTTTGTTTTTCATGAAGAACAAGCAAACATGAGTCGATAGACATATGTATGGATCAATAAGTTAAAGACATAAAGTTGGTGTATGAAATGAGTGAATTCATGGTGTTAAATAGGGGTGTGGCTGAATGGGAAGGTAAGTTTAAAATTTAAAATCACAAAAAAACGAAACGCTTTTGGTTAAAATGAACATTGATTGTTGTGTCTTTTCAGATAAAATTGATTAGACTACTCTGCAACACTGAAGAAACTCGCTTCCTTCCAACAACGAGTTATGAAAAGCGCGTAGTATTACAACGCTGAAGAAATGTCGTAGTAGTGAAGCATATGTTTACAATGGTGCTAAAATTGGCGTGTATATGGCATCCCAAAAGGTGTAGAAATTGCGTTAAAAATGCTATCTAGCCATGTTTTTTTCCATGAAAAACAAGCAAACATGAGTCGATAGGCATGTGTATGGGTCGATAAGCAAAAGGCATAAAGTTGGTGTATGAAATGAGTGAATTCATGGTGTTAAATAGGGGTGTGGCTGAATAGGAAGGTAAATTTAAAATTTAAAATCTCAGAAAATGAAGCACTTTTGGTCAAATTGATCATTGATTGTTGTGTCTTTTTAGATAAAATTGATTGGACTGCTCTGCAACGCTGAAGAAACTCGCTTCCTTCCAACATCGAGTTATATAAAGTGCGTAGTATTGCAACGCTGAAGAAACATCATAATAGTGAAATATATGTTTATAATGGTGCTAAAATTGGTGCGCATATAGCATCCTAAAGGGTGTAAAACTCGTATTAAAAATGCTATCTAGCCATGTTTTTTTTCCATGAAGAACAAACAAACATGAGTTGTTAGGCATGTGTATGGATCGATAAGTGAAAAGTGTAAAGTTGGTGTATGAAATGAGTGAATTCATGATGTTAAATAGGGGTGTGGCTGAATAAGAAAGTAAATTTAAAATTTAAAATCTCAGAAAACGAAGGACGTTTTTGGTCAAATTGATCATTGATTATTGTGTCTTTTTAGATAAATTTGATTGGACTGCTTTACAACGCTGAAGAAACTCACTTCCTTACAACATCGAGTTTTGAAAAGCGTGTAGTACTGCAACACTGAAGAAACTTCGTAATAGTGAAGCATATGTTTACAATGGTGTTAAAATTGGCGTGTATATGGCATCCTAAAGTGTGTAGAAATCGTGTTAAAAATGTTATCTAGCCATATGTTTTTCCATGAAGAACAAGCAAACATGAGTTGATAGGCATGTGTATGGGTCGATAAGTGAAAGGCGTAAAGTTGGTGTATGAAATGAGTGAATTCATGATGTGAAATAGGGGTGTGGCTGAATAAGAGGGTAAATTTAAAATTTAAAATCTCACCAAATTGATCATTGATTGTTGTGTCTTTTTAGATAAAATTGACTAGACTACTCTGAAACGTTGAAGAAATTCACTTCCATCCAACAATGATTTATGAAAAAATGCGTAGTATTGCAATACTGAAGAAACATGGTAGTAGTGAAGCATATGTTTACAATGGTGCTAAAATTGGTGCGTATATGGTATCCTAAAGTGCAATACCTCTAAAACTAGTCTAATCGAAATTGGGTTCCGGCAATCGGAAACCCTACATCGAGAAGGTCCAAATATTGTATTGACTTTGACCGTATGGTCAATTACATTGATATTGGACTCTAATTAAGTCAATTTATCATTTAGGGACATTATTGATTACATTGGAAGCCAGTTAGTGGCTAAATTATAGATATAAAAAATTTGGAGGCAAAAGCATAGAGTATGGAAAGTTGAGGGACTGACTTTGTAATTAGCCCCTCCTTAAGCCTAATTGACCATACATGGAATGCTTAGATAACTTTCCTTCAATTGAAGGAAAGCTATTGTTATTAAAACCAATTTGGGTAGTAAAAAGAGCTTACCCGATTAGGAAAGAAACAAGCACCTCTCCATTATCTTCAACCTAAGTAAGCACCTCCATTGGAGCTAGGTTTCAAGCTTAGCTTTTCTTTCGTTTATCAAATCCTTTGCATAGATATCGATCGGGTAAGCTATAATCCCTAATCTATTGCTGAAATCCATAGACATATTGAGTTTAATCTCAAGTTAGGGTTTGGTCATCTATGATAACATAAGACTTTTAAAGCTTCAATCTATAGATATTATATAGCTAATGGCAATATTGAATTTAGACATTGATTTTGATATCGTTATATTGATATCGTATTGTTGATTCTAATAATTTCCTATTGTTAACCTAGCTCGAGAATTGGAGAAAGAGCAATTACCATCTCCAACAAAGGCTAGGAACAAGGGAGTTGTCATTCTAGAGCCGTAGGAGCTTCGAATTATTGAGGTGAGTGTAGTCAGAGTCTCAGGGTTAGGCTAGGTGCCTTTCCCGATTTCATTGTTATTGAATTTAGTAATGCTAACCCTTTTGATAAAGGATATTGCATCGAACCTCTTAGGAGGCATCATTGGTAAGTACCAATAAGCTTTGTATTGAATATCGGATATCGATATTGTTATCATCATCAATCGTTGATATTGATATCGCCATCGTTATTGCCAACAAATTATAGTTATCCAGGACATCGGTCATTGAACTTTGCCATAGTCATTGTTATAGCTATTGTTATAGTCATTGTCACTTAGCATTAATATAGGCATAGTTATTGTTATCGATATATTGATATTGAAGCTTCCTTGGTCTTGCTGGTTATTATAAGAGATTCTTTAAAGGATTCTCTATGATAGCAGCTCCATTGACTAAGTTACTGAGGAAAAAAATCTCGTTTGTTTGGACCAAGGAACAACAAAGAAGCTTCTATCAATTGAAGCAAGTGTTAACTCATGCACTAATCCTAACCCAACTTGTGTCTGGAAAAGACTACACCGTCTACAGTGATGCATCGTTTCTCAGGTTAGGATGTGTATTGATGCAAGAAGGTAAGGTCATTGACTATGCTTCGAGATAACTAAAGCCATGTGAGATGAACTATCCCATTCATGACCTAGAATTGGTTGCAGTTGTCTTTGCATTAAAAATCTAGAGACATTACCTTTACAGAGAAAAATATTACCTATTCATCGATCATAAGAGTCCCAAATACCTCTTAATCCAGAAAGAGTTGAATCTTCGGTAATAGAAATGGATGGAACTCCTTAAAGACTATGATCTTGTCATCGATTACCATCCGGGCAAGGCCAACATTGTAGCTGATGCACTCAGCCGCAAACCTTTGCCTGGTAAGTATCATTATCGATCCTCGAGTCCAATACATTAATTAGTATATCAACTTATTGTAAAGTTGTTGTGTTGTAGCTCCTCGGTCTATTAACGCTCACTTCCAACTTTGGAAGCACCATTGTTTCGTAGCTGAACTCTAGGTTTAGTCTACTATTGTATCGAGGATCAAAGCATTGCAAGAGCAAGACCCTGAAATTCAATCTATTGTTACCAAGCTACAAGATAACCCTGACTTCAGAATTAGTCCTAAAGAACTCTAGTACTTTCGTGATCGAGTTTGCATACCCAATGATGAATCTCTTCGTACCGATATTCTTAAAGAGGCTCATTCGAGTTCTTTCTCTGTCCACTCAGGTTCTATAAAGATGTACAAGGACCGTCAAGAGCTCTATTGGTGGCCGGGCATGAAACAAGCCATAACCGATTCCGTTTCCAAGTGTCTTATGTGCCAGCGTATTAAAGCTGAGCATCGTGCCCTTACTGGCTTATTACAACCCATTGATCTACCGCAGTGTAAGTGGGAGAAGATTACTATAGATTTTGTTAGTGGTCTACCCTTAACTCCTGCTAAACACGATGTCATTTGGGTCATAGTAGACCGTTTCACCAAGTCAACACACTTTTTATCGATTATGATGGACTACAATTTTCTTAAACTAGCTGACTTGTACATTAATGAAGTTTTCTGACTCTACGGAGTACCTCAATCTATCATCTCTGATCGAGATCCACGGTTTGCTTCTCGATTCTGGAGATAACTGCAAGGAGCTCTGGGCACTAGAGTTAACCTTAGTACTACTTTTCACCCTCAGTCCGATAACCAATCAGAATGAGTAATTCAGATTCTAGAAGACATGCTACGTGTGTACATCATCAATTTCAGAGGCTCTTAGGAGAAATCCCTACCTCTCTTCGAGTTTGCCTATAACAACAGTTACCAAGCTTCCATTAAAATGGCACCATATGAGACGTTGTATGGTAGACGCTGTAGAACTTCATTGTGCTGGTCTGAACTCGGTGAAGTTAAGGTGTTGGGCCCTAACTTACTTCGAGAAATCGAAGAATGGGTTATCATCATCCATGATCATTTGAAAGTCACCTTTGACCGACAGAAGGCCTATGCTAATCTCAAGTGAAGGGATATACATTATAAAATTGGTGAGAAAGCATTCCTTAAAGTTTCAATATGGAAGAATGCTTTAAGATTCGACAAATAGGGGAAGCTAAGTCCCGATTCATTAGACCTTTCGAGATTATTGATAAAGTTGGCCTTGTGGCTTATCGATTATTGTTGCCTTCAGAATTAAGCAAGATTCATGATGTATTTCATGTATCAATGCTTCGAAAGTATAGCTCTGACCCTTCGCACATCATTGAGCCTGAATCTGTAGAAATCATACTGGACTTGTCCGATGAAGAGGAAATGATTTAGATTCTTGCAAAAAAAGTTAAAATACTCCGCAACAAATCTGTTCCATTGGTTAAAGTACTCTAAAGAAGCCATTCTGTTGAAGAAGCAACCTAGGAACCAGAGAAAACGATAAGGAAACAATACCCTCATCTCTTCGAATCAAGTAAAATTTGAGGACAAATTTTTCTTAAGGGATAAGAGTTGTAACACCCCGAAAACTAGTCTAATCAGAATTGGGTTTCGGCGATCGGAAACCCTACATCAGAAAGGTCCAAATGTTGTATTGACTTTGACCGTGTGGTCAATTACATTGATATTGGACTCTAATTGAGTCAATTTATCATTTAGGGGCCTTAATGATTACATTGTAAGCCAATTAGTGACTAAATTATAGATATAAAAAATTTGGAGGCAAAAGCATAGAGTATGGAAAGTTGAGGGACTAACTTTGTGATTAGCCCATCCCTAAGCTTAATTGACCATACATGGAATGCTTAGATAACTTTCCTTCAATTGAAGTAAATCTATTGTTATTAAAACCAATTTGGGTAGTAAAAAGAACTTACCCGATTAGGAAAGAAACAAGCACCTCTCCATTGTCTTCAACCTAAGCAAACATCTCCATTAGAGCTAGGTTTCAAGCTTAGCTTTTCTTCAGTTTATCGAATCCTTTGCATAGATATCTATCGGGTAAGCTATAATCTCTAATCTATTGTTAAAATCCATGGACATATTGAGTTTAATCTCAAGTTAGGGTTTGGTCATCTATGATAACATAGGATTTTCAAAGCTTCAATCCATGAATATTCCATAGCTAATGGCTATATTGAATTTAGACATTGATTTTGATATCATTATATTTATTTCAATATCGTATTGTTGATTCTAACAATTTCCTATTGTTAACCTAGCTCGAGAATTTGAGAAAGAGCAATCACCATCTCCAAAAAAGGCTAGAAACAAGGGAGTTGTCATCCGAGAGCCGTAGAAGCATCAGATTATCGAGGTGAGTGTAGTTGGAGTCTTGGGGTTAGGCTAGGTGTCTTTCCCAATTTCATTGTTATTGAATTTAGTAATGCTAACCCTTTTGATAAAGGATATTGCATCGAACCTCTTAGGAGGCATCATTGGTAAGTATCGGTAAGCTTTGTATTGAATATCAGATATCAATATTTTCATCGTCATCAAGCATTGATATTGATATCACTATCATTATTGCCATCGAATTATAGTTATCCAGGATATCGGTCATTGAACTTTGCCATAGTCATTGTATAGCTATTGTTATAGTCATTGTCATTGAGCATTAATACAGGCATAGTTATTGTTATCGATACATTGATATTGAAGCATCGACCATTGACATTGTTATTGAGATCATTGATATTGTCATCGGACCTTGGATTTGAAAGGACATTGGATACAATTGGCATGCCATAGAATTCATGAGCTTAGTGTACGGGTGGACTATGGTCCTTGGGCTACAGCCTATATTATGGCGAAGTGGATGAATGTTTGTGTTATTGGTCATATTGGCGAGGCGGAGGGACCAGACCATTCATTGATTTGGCGAGGCATAGGAATTCGTGTATCCACTATCCCGAATCGTTCCAAAGGTTATTGTTGAAATATGATATAATTGCTATTGAATATGAATATTGCATTGTCATCATCGATTCATTGCATTGTTATTGCTAAAACATAATTTGGAATGCATTTCATTGTTATTGTTACTGTCCGTGAATACCTCACTAGGCAATGTATGCCTAATGCATTTCAGCTTAAGAAGTTTGTTGTCGAAGATCGAAGGCGTTGGAAGATTTTGGCAAGTCACAACCAAGCTAAAGTAATGTATATCAAACCTAAGAACTCCTAGTATGGTGGCAACATAGTTAGACTAGTCACTTATGGTCTTTTTGGTATGTACGCTTTGCCATTGATTTGTAATTGTGCCTTAGGCCTTAAATGACCCTTTTGAATGGTTTAAAAGTGATCAAAATTGCATACTTGGCCTTAAAAGGTGAAAATGTAGTAACTGAATTCGAATGACTATAAAATTTGGCGTGCTAGTAGACTATGGTGTTATAAACTTGCTAGTAAAATTTCATTGGATTTGGACATTGTTTAATAGGTAAAATTGAGTAAGTACCAGATAAAATCTGTTATTATAGTGCAGGCCGTATCGATACATGTGATGGAGTATCGATATGGGTGTGCATATTCGAACATGGTCAACAGGGTGTATCGATACGTCAAAGGGGCATATCGATACAAAAAGTCAACACTAGAATTTAGAAAATTAATTGCATCGGTATGATTCAGGGACGTATTGATACAGGTCAATCTGGTCAACACGTACCGATACGGTTCCCAGCCATATCGATACGGGTAATGAACAATGGAATTCGATAAATCATAAACCATGCTTCGCGCCCGTATCGGTACGAGCTTATTGATTTTTAACCGCTTTAACGATCATGAAACAGGCGTACCGGTACGGCCTCTCGAGTACCGATACCGATTCAAGTAAATTTGTTAAAAAATAATTGGAATAAGTTTGGAACATTGCATATTGGTCACTGAACATTGTATAGTTAAATTGAAGAGGTAATTGGACTCAAATTTTCTTCAAAATTTGTATGATCATTGAATATAGGTTGAGTTTCAATATAGTAAGATTATTTTTGAAAAGGGTCTTCATAAATATTGAATTTATAGATTAGTCCCTAAAGTTTATACAAGTTTAAAATGGGCCTTAAACTGATTAATGTAGTTCTGTATCGAGTCATTGCTTCTGTATATCGATATAGTATCGCATCTCTCAATTAAACTTTAATTTTTGATTAAATATTTGCACAGTTCACCGTATTGTTCACCAGTAACGCTTTTTGACCCGGTTGTCTACCAGACCGAAAAGGAGGTGTTACATAAAGGGAGTAGATATCGCGTTAAAAATGCTATCTAGCCATGTTTTTTCCCATTAAGAACAAGCAAACATGAGTCGATAAGCATGTGTATGGGTCGATAAGTGAAAGACATAAAGTTGTTGTATGAAATGAGTGAATTCATAGTGTTAAATAGGGGTATGGGTGAATGAGAAGGTAAATTTAAAATCTTAGAAAAGGAAACGCTTTTGCTCAAAATGATTATTTGTGTCTTTCAGATAAAATCAATTGGACTGCAACGTAACGCTAAAGAAACTCGCTTCCTTCCAACGGTGAGTTATGAAAAACGCTGAAGAAACATCGTAGCAGTGAAGCATATGTTTACAATGGTGCTAAAATTGACGTATATACGATATCCTAAAGGGTGTAGAAATCGTGTTAAAAATGTTATCTAGCCATGTTTTTTTCCATGAAGAACAAGCAAACATGAGATAATAGCCATGTGTATAGGTCGATAAGTGAAAGGCATAAAGTTGGTGTATAAAATGAGTGAATTCATGGTGTAGGAGTGTGGCTGAATGGGAATGTAAATTTATAATTTAATATCATAGAAAACGAAGTGCTTTTTGACAAATTGATCACTGATTGTTGTGTCTTTTCAAATAAAATTGATTGGACTGCTCTGCAACGCTGAAGAAACTCGCTTCCTTCCAACAATGAGTTATGAAAAACGTGTAGTATTGCAACGCTGAATAAATGTCATAGTAGTGAACCATATGTTTACAATGGTGGTAAAATTGGTGCGTATATGATATCCTAAAGGGTGTATAAATCGCATTAAAAATGCTATCTAATCAATTTTTTCCATGAAGAACAAGCAAACATGAGTCGATGGGCATGCGCATGTGTTGATAAGTGAAAGGCATAAAGTTGGTGTATGAAATGAGTGAATTCATGGTGTTAAATATGGGTGTGGGTGAATGGGAAGGTAAATTTAAAATCTCAGAAAATGAAGCTCTTTCGGTTAAATTGATCATTGATTGTTGTGTCTTTTTAGATAAAATTGATTGGACTATTCTGCAAAGCTGAAGAAACTCGCTTCCTTCCAATAGCGAGTTATGAAAAGCGCGTAGTATTGCAATGTTAAAGAAACGTCGTAGTAGTGAAGCATATGTTTACAATGGTGCTAAAATTTGCGCGTATATGGCATCCTAAAGGGTGTAGAAATCATGTTAAAAATACTATCTAGCCTTATTTTTTTTCCATGAAGAACAAGGAAACATGAGTCGATAGGCATCTGTATGTGTCGATAAGTGAATGGTATAAAGTTGGTGTATGAAGTAAGTGAATTCATGGTGTTAAATAAGGGTGTGGGTGAACGGGAAGGTAAATTTAAAATTTAGAATCTCGGAAAATGAAGTGTTTTGGTCAAATTGATCATTGATTATTATGTCTTTTCAGATAAAATTGATTGGACTGCTCTGCAACCCTAAAGAAACTCGTTTCCTTCCAACAACGAGTTATGAAAAGCGTGTAGTATTGCAACGTTAAAGAAACGTCATAGTAGTGAAGCATATGTTTACAAGGTGCTAAATTTGGCGTGTATACAGCATCCTAAAGGGTGTAGAAATCGTGTTAAAAATGTTACATAAAACAGAAAACGAAGCTTCAAAGATCGTTAAAAATGGTGGTAAAACATTACATGAAGAAGTACAATTAGTTGATTTTAGGGCCGGTCCTAAAAGGACATTTTATCCTATCGTGTCCAGTGTTCCTACATCTAGTGCACCATTTAGGTTGTCCAGTTCGTTCTCGAGGAACCATATCCTCGGCACAATGAATCCTAGTTGAACGTGGGTGACCTTTTTTATTATAGCCCAAGGAAGGATCTGGGCGTATCTTAGGTTCATCGTCAATGATATCACGATCATGTTCATTACCGATCGGAGGAAACTCGTATCGGTATACCTTGAATATGTTTTCAAGTCGGTATACGGGATCAACGAGTGTCATGGTGTCAAAATGAACAGATGCGCATGCAGCGAAGGTGTGCTTACACGGGTACTTGAATGTTTGGAAGACTCCGCAATCGCACGCTCTTTGGCGCAGATCAACCACGTAATTGTTTTGTATCCCTTCAAGCGGTCGCAAATATTCTGAAACTTGAAAGTGATGTTACCTACGAGAGAAGCATATAGCACCCATTGCGTTTGCGTGTGCAGTGTATGTTTGAATTTTTTTTTGGAATTCTGGATAGAACTTGTGGCCACCTCCCACCTAGTCCATTGCTTGTTTTTTAGGGTTGCAAAAAGGTCAGCCATTCAGTAATATGTCGTCTTGACAAGTGACATGATAGGTAAATGACGTGTTCCCTTCAAAGATGAATTGATCGCTCAGCCAAGTTCATTTTCATGTGACCATATCGATGACCCCCATCATAACATCGCATCCATTTCTCCCTCGGGATACCAACAAGATAGTCATATCCATATGAATTTCTTACACTCAACTCTTCTAGTAGCTCCACAACCTAGTCTACCCGGTGTGCATTGCCTATTCAATAAAAGATAGAATTGTTAACGAGAAATAATAATAAAAGCAATGATAAATAAAATGGAATGAGATTGGAAGGAGTACCCATGCGAAGAAACATTATACATTCATTATCATTCTTATATTTCTAGTAGTAGTTTACTTTAATGTGTTGCAAACAGTACCGGTGATGTATGTATGGGGATTGCCAAGATGCGCCCATACATAAGATTGTTCCCCATATATTTGCGCCTCTGTCTAAAATAATACATATCCGCTCTCCTCTTTCTTGTAGAACCCGGCGTAGGACATATGTACTCAGGTTGTGAGAAAAATTTCCCAGTAAGGGATATCTACCTTTTCAATGATTGCGAAAGCTACTGGAATGCATTTTCAATTGTCGTCCTATGAAACTACTAGTAGTAAGATATGTGTGTATCTACCATACAAGAATGTGTTGTCGAATTGGAGCATCTGCTTACAGTGGTGGAAAGCCTTAACGCATTGCGGAAACGTCTAGAAAAGAAAAAAAATTAGCACTCTCTAGGTACAATACGGTCATTGTAGTATATCGGTACAGTTTCCAATTGCACAACTATCCATGGATTATATTTCTACATCATCTTCAGCCACATTCACAACTTGTTGTACGATTCATCCCACTGCCCATATAGTTGTTGGATGGCACGATATCTTCCAAACCATGCTTTATCATAGTTAACTGTGTAAGTGTATATGGATTTAATAGCAGCTATACATACTGGCACAGTTACACGTGGGTTTTCTTTCACGAGTGGAAGGATGGCATCATAAAGCACTTACACATCCAAGTTAGGATGATCTTGGCTTAAGCTTCATACAGAGAATGTATGAGGTCCGTTGTATCTTGTTATTTTCCGAAGGTTGTTTAGCTTCTTCAATTGTGATACGCGGACCCTTTAATTACATTTCTGGTACTTGTAGGGACATTCTGCAATATATTTGTCTACCTCAGTTTTCCTCACGGTGGATGTAACTTAGCGTCGTATATTGTAATGCTTAATCGCAGCCTCCACGAGTTTTTTAGTCTTGAAGACCATTCAATGTTGCAGTTCACCCTCATTCCGTTCGTTGTACTACTCCAACTATGGGAATTCTAGAAATTCAGTGGAATTGAAGCCTTTCATATCCACTGTTGTGAAGTAAGATGGTGGGTCGTAATACGTTGAGCAACTACCTGCTCTAGTAAAGTTAGGCAGGGTAATATTTTCCTCCTCATCGTCCTCGAAAGCATCCTCTGCAGTAGTGTCTACTTCATCCTCCGCATCGACGAGCTTGTCAAGGTCTGGTGGTTCTTCAGGAAATAAACCAATCTCGTCACCATCGGGCCCGACCTCCCTACGCGGTTCTTCATCAAAATTGTCTCTTTCAAATCGGAATAGTTATGCTTCATTAACAAACTATATATTAATAGGTTCTACAGCCGTAACCCGATCATTAGACCGTTGGCGAGGCCTATCTAGGTCGACAACAGCAACGCTTGAATGTCTCCCCATAGATGAGAAATCATCTACGTTCCGCTCACTAGGAATATAAGTTGAGTGCCATCCGATTGAGAAATCATAGAATGGGTTAAACTTTTCATGGTAAGATGGCCTCATAGATGATGACGCCCCTAGACTCGCACTGTATAGATTGTACGTTGAGTGTTGGGTTGGTGGCATGTTCAGATAAAAGTCAAACCTGGCCAGGCAAAAATGTTTTGGCCTCGAAGTAAAAGACAATGAAGCTTGGTCATTGCTCATATTTAGTAGGTTGAAGCCATGTCGCAGACTTGATGTTGGTCTATGAATACTGAGTATGGGTTTTGATCATTAGATCCACAACACCATTGTCCTGAACATCGAATAATGTGAAATACAATGGTTCTAATGACGAAGGACATCGATACTTCAATGACTTAAATTCCATCCCGGAAGCATGTGGAACCTTCTCTATATTGTGTTCGTCCCGGAAGCATGTGGAACCTTTTCCGATATTGTGTCATTCAGCGTTTGATACGTAGCTCGCCTCAGAATCTTTATCTGAATAGCATTGGGGGACTGAAATACAACACTGAGATATGCATCAAGAATCATCTGACCATCGTAGTATACCGACCGCCAGTCTTCTTACCATTGTTGAGAATAACAGAGCAGTCAATCCCCTTCACACATTTTTCTTTTAAGACTTTTCAGATAAAATGTTGCTCGTTTTGATCATTTCACTGACTAATCTCTTTTAATATGAGTTGGCGTGTCTGACATGTTTGCTGAACTCGCGTTTGGATAACAACGATTTTTTTAGCTTTTGCAGGATTCCTGACGTGTTAACAAAACTAACATGTTAGTGGAACTCGCGTCCTACAAAACGCGGGTTCTGTAGCTGACATGTCAGTGGAACTCACTTTTTTCTAAACACGAGTTTGGCCTTCAATCTCAATAATTTAGGGGAATCTCAAAAACACGCGTAAATCCAACAACGAGTTTGGTAACTAGCCTATAAAGTCCAATGAAGTAAAGTTTACAACACTCAAACAATTTCTACCAACATATATTTCCAACATACAAATACAAATTATGGCGCGATTTTCTGCTACTGCTTTTTTTGTGGAGCCTATTTTTCTTTCAACGACAAAATCAAAAAAGATGATTTGTATAAGTCGATTTCAACACGGGTTAGGGAGTCTACAAGCAAAAAAATTCTGCATTGCGTGTCAAAATACCAATCGATGAGCCCAGTCCAAAAGAACACTACATGCTAACACTATCGAATGAGAAAAATATGCGCAAGATGTTTCGGGCATACAAACGTGCTAGGGGTACGAACATTGAGCTCATTGTAAAATTTGATGAAGGATCCAGTTCATCAACCAGTGCGTCAACAACCCCTCATTGTCCAGACGAGGACGTGGTCTATACACCAAATTATAAGAGACGACATGAGAAAGAACAAATAATTGAGGAACTAAACTTAACATCTGACAGCGAATCAGATTCCTCTCGTATTCATTTTAATTAGGCTTGTTAATTTAACATTGGTGTAGTTATTTGAATGAACTATTGTGTAGTAAGTTTCGTTAATATAATTTTGTGCATCTATCCGATTTAAATTGACTAAGTTACATTATATATATATATATATATATATTTTCCCATCATAAATAACAAAAAAGATGGTGTTTAATGTAGGAAATAACATTCTTAATCCGTTAACATTCACAAAATATATATTTAAATAAGCGTACAAATCACCCAAATACATTGGAAGAACTAACACGTATTAGGTCCTTCGTATCTTGTTATCTACCACATATTGTTCAGCCTCTTCCTTCGTGATACATGGATCCTCTAGTTATAGTCGTGGTTCTTTTAGACACATTCTGCAATATAGTTGTCCGCATTCATTTTCAAAACTCTTGAAGCAACTGATTGGCATATGCTGTATTTCTTAATTGCATCCTCCATGATTTTCTTTATCGTGAATATCATTCCAACTTATAGTTCACCATCACTATCGATAGTAGCATCGCATGACTGACTCCTAATAGATGGGAAATCATCTACGTTTCCAGCCATTATAGAGTGAATTTGTATGAAAGTGACTAAGAGAAATATTGAGAGTATGACATGAAAGGTGTGAGTTTTTTAGGATGTGGATAGGGATATTTATAGGAGTGTAAATGAACCGAGGTTGAACGAACAATACTATGTAATGTATGTTCATTCATTTATTTTTGAAGGTGTTCGTTGCTTTATTTTAGAAACTGTTCATGTCAGTTTCTTTAACGTTTACGAACATGTTCATCTAAGTCTTTAGGGTTTTTGTTCGTTTAAGTGTCCGTGAACGAGCTTATAAAATGGTCTATAAACACATAAATTGTACCCTTAAACATGCTAATAAAGAAGCTTATAAAATAACATAAACAAACGATATACAAGTATTTATATAAGACATTGTACAAACATAAAATTCCCTCAACTTGTTTTGCTCTCTTGGTCTCATCCTTAGTCAAGTTGAACAATTTTACCCCTATACACCTGATTCTCTTCTTCAAGCCTAGACTGGTATTTGAGGCTGATATCGGCATACTTCCAGGGTTGAGTAGTCCAGCAAGTTTAAATCGTTGGGATATGCTTTACTCGTAATTTTCCTTGTTAGCATACCTTAGTTCATCAACCAGAGCTGAGTAAGTCATAGAGAATCGGTGCCATTATTCAAGCTCAGATGTCTATTGGAGCCTATTATTGTACCCATAAAAATGCTTTCATAAGTGGGTAGATGAACAAGCTTCGTGGATTTCGTGTGCCCACAAACACGGGCAATTCTACCTACTGATCGTGTTCTATTCCAGTGGTAGAGGCTTTAACTCTAGTTACATGCGAGGATCTTAACCTCGAACAAAAAGGTTAAGACCCTCACAGGCACTTCAAAGAGACCTCGAATTTCAGGAAATTGTGATTTTTCGTTTCTTGTGAACAAAAAAAACCGAGCACTCTTCTCACCAGAATTGTTAACCAACCCAAAAGATGTACTCATCATATAAATGCAACTACAGATACCAACAAATCACAATATTCGGGAAATTTCTTTGCACAAGAATTTTCCAGATACGTGGTTTGTTGCCATTAGTAGCTACATATCAATTGAAAACCTAAAGCACTACAACGAAGTCGATGTTTTTGGTTTGATTTTGCGCCCTGATCAGATGTCGTAATTCACCAGTATTTATACCATTGAACTCGCGTTCATCTGAATGCAAGTTCTGACAGGTCAGTTTTGACTGTTCAGTCTAGACTGAACTCGCGTTCCTCATGACGCAAGTTCAGTGTAATATATATATATATTTGCTTTCGACCTTCATTTATAATATTTACTTACAATATATTTCACATTTTTTATCGATACAATTCGATATAATTTTTTTTCTTCATTTGATTAGTTTTATTTAACAATACTTGTACGTACATCACAATATTTCACGTTTGCTAATGATACAATTAGGTACGATTTGGTCAAAATAAAGGCAAAACTAAATGTACAATATTAAATATTGAAAAAAAGATTATAACAGAACAGAAATATAACTAGAAAGTACAACTAAAATTATTATATACTACTTAAATAAAGGAAAAAATAAAAATACTGATGCCTTTGTCCACTGGTACCACACCTCGGTGGATGACGAGTTCGATCGAGATTGCATCGACGACGAACGAGCTCAACTGACTGCTCATCATCCTCCTCATCATCACCATTCCTGGATCCAACTCCAACAGTGCCACTTATTCCAACTAGCCCACTTGTGAAGAACAAGGACTTTGGCGGTGTTTGTTGAACAAACCCGGTCCCAAAATCAGCTATTAATGGTTGAAATGGATACAAAGGTACGTAAGCTATAGGAACACTTGATGTCCCACTCATTAGGGCCGAAAATGAACCGTAGGGGTTGGCCACAACAGGCGTGAAAAAACCTTCCATCAGACTCGGCGGCGGATGAAATGATGAATGCATCGAGTGGGTAAAGGCCTATGGTCGGATCGGTTGGGTGGCTTGAGATGGTCCCAGTGCTGAGGAGATAGAAGCATGCCTTCTACTCGATGACGAAGCACCGCTAGAAGTCCTTCGTACTCCCCTCGTACGTTGAGTGGGTGGGCGATTGCGCTGCACACGCTCAATGACGAATGCTTGTTCCTCTCGAGTCAAAATATATGGCTTCCCATTCGCGTTAAACCATGCAAACTAATCGTCGCTGACAATTGTATCAAACAATACGTATTCACAAATGAGTTGCCAATAAGGAAGATCTCTTTCCATCCACTGAACAATCCAATCTATGTGCTGAACTGACTAATCAACCTATCCGACAATAAAAAAAATTTACTTTAAATTAGTAAAAAGAAATTGCATTCAAATTGATAAAACAGTAAATCAATTAAAAAAATTTCTCGAGCTTCCTTTGTTGAGTGAGCCTATGTAACTCATCCAAATTTTTAAGCTCTGGCAGGATTCATTGGACACAACCAAACTGTCATAAAACGCGATCGCTCAGATGCCACTCAACTGTAGCGTAAAAGATGAATGGTACCTTAGCCGTCCAAGCACTGTACAATATTCAATTATAACTAGAATTAATAAACTTTAATTTAAATAAATACCCCATATTCGATAACAGTCGAACTTTGAAATTTTTACCTGATTCCCGGATTCATTCTTGATATCCTGTCTGATAGCCTTCAGACCTTTGGGAAGACAAACATGACTTAAGTTACCACTGCACCTACAAAACAACAACATAACTTTAATATTAAAAATAAATTTCTAAAAAAAAAGTTATTAACTTTTTTCTTACCTCAGGCATAGCTGAAAAATATATAGACTTGGCACGCTCAGTTCAAAGCGTAAAAACGGTATTCTGAACCATGCACAGGATTGAAGCAACAGAAGATAACCTCCAATGTCGAGCTTCTCTGGACCAGTGTTCTTGCACAACTCCTGAAACAAAAATGCTAGTACTGCCGATCTCTTTCTCAATTTAACGGCGTCATCAACTTCCTGCAAATGCCCAACCACAACATGTATACTTTATTGCGGGATTTGTTAGGCACCAATATCCCGAGCATATGCCTACAATAGGAAAAACATATATTAACGTATGGAAATTTAATTATTTCATTAATATTCATTAAAAATTGTATTTTTTACATGTTTTATTTCTTCGTTCGCGTCATCCGGTAAATTGGTAAAATTTTCTCGGAGCCACTTCAGAAACACTTTGCCACCTTCCATCTTGTCTGGTGCAGCCCCTAGCAACTCCAAACACAGGTTCAGCCAGTCACCACTACTGTGACCGATGATAGCCTCTCCATCAACCGGCAGACCGAGAATATGCGACACTTCCTCCAAGGTAATCATCGCATCACCACACGAAAAGTGTAATGTGTGTGTCTCCGGCCTCCACCTTTCTACAAGAGCGTTGATCAAATCAACGTCTAATTTCGCACCTCCAATGATTTTGGATACGTGCTGAAATCTAGCCTTCGATATATATTCTCCTAGAAGCGGGTGGGGTCCCCTCGTCATCCAAGTGATAAAAACATTCAGACGACATTCTATCCCATCCTAAAAAATTAAACAACCACAAATTAAATTCAAACTACCCAAATATTTATTTATAAAATATAACACACTAAGAAAATGAAAATACAAAATTTAAATAAATTAAATAGATATAACTTACATTTCTTTCATCAATAATCGAACACGTGTTTATGATGTAACCGCATCAACCTCGCCATAATTTTAAACCCGAGAAATTGACCAAGAAATTATAGAGAAAAATTGAGAGTGAGAATTTTTGTGTGGGAATAAAAGGGTGGGGCAGGACCCTATTTATAGTGCAACTCGCATCGGTTCTAGAGAGATATTAAAGGAAACTCGCGCTGCACAAAACGCGAGTTCTATGTAAACATTAATGGAAGAACGGTCAGATTATTTTCCCAGCACTCGCGCTACATAGAACGCAAGTTCTATGATAATCCCCATAGATAAAATCGCGTGTTCTGTGATAATCCCCAGAGATAAAATCGTGCCGTTTCATCTCAAATTCTTGCGGATAAGACTTGCCACATCAAACTGAACTCGCATCCTACTGGATGCAAGTTTCTTTTATCCATTATTAAAATACGCCAAAGGATAAGACGCGCCACATCAGCTGCAACTCGCATCTGGTACAATGCGCGCCTTGCAAAAAGCGAGTCGCCCTTAAGTGGGCCGAATGGAGGGTATTTTTTCAAAATGATATATTGAGGGGTACTTTTCAAAAAAAAAAATCCAAAAGAGAATATTCAAACAAATCTACCCTAACATTTGATTTTTTTTTTTTTATTAAAGCTTAGCTCTCGAGTCTTTCCTTTATCTTCTAATATCAGTATGGATAATTAAAAGAAAAAGATTCGTGGGAATTTTTTATAAAATAATTCGTCTTAATTGGTGATTCTAGATATTGATTAAAGACTTAAGAATGATTTTTTTCTTTTATTTTACGTGTTATTTTTATAGATCATTTTTAAAAGGATTTTTTTATTTTTTTCTCATATTTAAAATTTATTTGAATTTATTGTAGATATTTAATTTTTTTAATTTATAGATTATTGCAGTTATAGAGCAAAGTTTTTTAGTTTTTTCAAGACTTTGATTCTGAAAATTTTCAAATGATTGAATTAAATGATTTTTTTATTTCCTAAACATTTCAACAGAAATTGAAGGGTTTTCTTTTTTTCAAGAAATATTTCTGGAAACAAAAAACCATTTTATTATTGGAAATGTTTGTTTGAAAACAAAGTTTCTAGAAAACAACTGAAAATAAACTTACAGTATAACAAAGGACGGATCTATTTCCACCGTGTCTCAAATTTTATGGGCTAATTATATTTTAGGCACTAATAATTTTGAAACCATTGCAATTAAGACTATTTTGTGGGTTAATTATATTTTAGTACCTTGTAATCTAAATTTAATAAAATTAAACGTTGACCACTCATTTTTTCTGGTTTAATTATTTTTTAAGACCTTTTAATTTTAAAATTTATAAAACTAAACCAAAACTCCTTTAATTTTTAAGATTTAACTACTTTTGAATATTCTATTTATTTCAAAGTTAATCGATTTTTCCTCCTCGTATTTCAATCATGGCTCTGTCCCTGAATATAACGTGTAGTAACCAATTATTTTGTCAAAATTAATGTAATAGTTTAATTAGTTAGGCATGTCCATAACAACTAATGTATTAATTTAATTAGTTAGGCATGTCCAGCCGGTTCATTGTAGGTTGTTGACGACATCTAATGACTCAATGTTCATTTTCTCACAAAATCTCAATTTTAATGTTCATTTTCAATTTTTGTTAATAATTTTCTAAAATAAATTAAGCATAATAAGTAATATAAAATTGAAGAATCAATAAATCAAATGGTCAACTATTATATTTAAAAATGTAAAATACACAAATACTATTATAGGACTCTTTTTGTTAAGTTCATCGACTATGAAAAATTAGAAAATTGCAACTTGACTTTAAAACAATAATAAATTGGTCTGTTTTCATTAAAAATTCACGAAAGATGAAATGGATATTAAAAAAATTAGCATAATAACGAATTTGGTAAACTACTCAAATGACGACTCAACTATGAGGTTGGTGTCGATTTGACCTCTATACTTTTAATTGTGGCAATATGACCATATAACTATTAAAGTGGTATTAATCAAGCCACCCACCTTTAAAACCTAACAAAGAGAGTGACGTGGTTGTTAAACAAAATTGGTATAATTACTCATTTGATCCTTATTATTTACATATTCTATCATTTTGGTCCTAAATTGAATTGAATTTAATAAATTTATCCTCCAGTCAGGTGGTGACCACCTGATTGGAGGAGTAATTTTTTAATTTTTCTTTATTTAACTATTATTCTTCTATCAATTTGTATCATCGCTTTTTTCTGGCTAACTCCGATATAACCTAGGGTCAAATCCTGCTTGAGGCAAGATGGGTTTAAAATTTTTCCTCGAATCTGATTGGATGGGAAAATATTAGTTAAATAAAGAAGAATTAAGAAAATTACTTCTCCAATCAGGTGGTGACACATGTCACTACCTGATTAGAGGATAAATTTATTAAATTCAATTCAATTTAAGACCAAATTGATAGAATATATAAATAATGAGGATCAAATGTGTAATAATATCAATTTTGTTTAATAGTCACATCTTTCTCTTCGTTGTGGCTTGATTGATACCATTTTAATAGTTATGTGGTCATATTGCCACAATTGAAAGTACGGTGGTGAAATCAAGACCAACACCATAGTTGAGTGGTCATTTGAGTAGTTCAACCTAACAAATTTAACCTTCTACCTTTACACTTTATTTTTTTTTATGAAAATAGATTATTACCAGATGCCTCGTTAAAAAACCCCCATAAACCTAGTTGGGGAAAAGAGTACACCTGGTAAAAGGTACATAAACAAATAAACATATGAGAAAATTGGAAATACAAACCAGAACCTAGGCCACACCTAAATACCGAAAAAACAAAATCATAACAAATTAATCACTTATGCAGGAGGGGCAAAGAACGTATAAATCTCCAAATCATCCGATAACGCTAACTTTGCCATGTTGTCGGCCACTTTATTCTCATCTCGACCAATATGTTGGAAATGGACAATCCAATTTCGGTCATACAACTCCAATATATACAAAACGATGTCCGGTACACCTTGCCCGAGAGAATCAGTCTAAATAAGCTGGAGTGCCTCCATGCTATCAACTTCGACAATAACTTTAGGAATACTCAAATTCCAAGCACTTCGAAGACTAATAAGCATGCCCCACAATTCAGCCTCCACAACGGAACACACACCACTAAATTTGGTGAAAACAATCTCCAAGTACAAAGCGAGTCCCGAATGGTGCCACCACATGCAGCTCTTCCATCACCTGCCTGCCTTGCGCCGTTAGAGTTCATTTTAAACCACCCATGTGTAGGAGGCAACCACGTGGAAGGCTGCCGAATCAAAGGTCTACCTAGACTAGTTGCTGTAAAACGAGTAAGAGCCCAGATCGATAGAGTTTGAAGATGTCGACTTCTATCGATAATAGACCCTTCATCCTCGATGGGGCTGGAAAAAACAACGGAGTTCCGATACAACCAAATATTCCATAATATCGCACCAAAAAAAAAGGTCCCGTCGCGGCCATCAGTCACAAAATAATTAGGATTCGACAAATTAATGTGAATCCACTCACAAATTTCAATGGAAAGAAACTTAGAGATCTTATCCTTGTTAATAACTCACATCCAAACCATCATAGCCGAGTGACAAAGTCGAAGGAGATGATTAATGTCTTCCCAATCTGTCGAGCAAAGAGAACAACGACCATCCACTGCAAAATGTCTCTGAACTCTCTCGGCATTAGTCATCAACTTCTTAGAACAAACGAGCCACAGAAAAGTTTTGATATGTTGAAGACCACGGAAATTATGCACAAGCTTCCATATAATATCATGAGGACCAAACAAAAAAGGGGGTCGTAACGTGTAAGCCGTCTTGATGGAAAACCAACGATCCTTGCTCACTCGCCAGCCCAAGCTGTCCTCTAACACGACAACACAAACATTTCAAAATCGCACGAAGTTAATACTTCTTATCCCATCCACTTTCTCATCACTCCTGGCATTGCTTTTGCAGTCGAAGACCACGAGTCGTAGGCACCAAAGTGTTAAGAACTCAAATATTCAAGTTTATGAGCTCAAGCATTCAACTAAATTTTACTGATAGAAATGAAAATTACAGTAACAGAAAAAGGGGATAGGGAGGAGAAGAAGACAGGGATACAAGGAGAGAGTTAGCCGCAACCAATGATTAACAATATTCGATATCCCTTTCCCTGGAGCCTAATGATCTATTTATATTAATAATACGTTTAACATTTAATCTAAACGCCAACTATTTTGGGTGGTCCCATTCACACAATCTTTCATAGCATCCCTCAATTCTTGATCCATAACACAAAGCTTCGACATTTTTTTGTCACAAAACTATATCCATGACCATATAATTATAGGTCAATTCGATTTTGACCACCAATCTTTTAATTTAGTCAATAAGATCATTTAACTATTTTTTTCATAAACTATACCACTTAACTATTTAAATGTTATCAATTAAGTCATCTGCCATTAAAATCTAACGAAAAAAATGATGTGACAGTTAAAAGAAATTTGTATAATTATGCATTTGGTCGCCTTTACTTGTATATTATATCAATTTGGTCTTAATTTTCATTTAATTTAATACATTAGGAATTTTCAATATTTTTTTATTTGATTCATATTTTTTACTTTCCACCAATCAGGGATTGACACATGTCACCCGATGTTGATTGGTAGAAAATAACATGGAAAATTTCCAGGATTTGAACCTTGTTGCTATAATTACTACAAAATGAGGCGTTAGCACTGATCGAACAATAATTAAATCTGAAAAAAGGAACAAACAACCATGTCGTGGTAAACCACTCCCTTAGATGCAAATTCGCCCCGATGTGTGTAATTGCTACAATGGATGAACGCCCCTAAGGTTAGTACGGTCTCTCCGAGAATTCCTACACACGAAAAATCAAAGCAGACTATGGTGGTACTACTCTTCTCTCAAAACTCGGAATATGAACTCGAAAAGCTTATAAAACGAGATAAATGAAAGTGTTTTGAAACAAGTGTTTTACTTTTGATTAGGCATAAAGTCCAAAAAAATGCCCTCAACATTTGACTAAATAGCCACTTTGGCCCATATTCTTTTTTTGGAGCAATTCAACCCCTAATGTAATATTTTGGGTCAAAATGGCCCTCCGCGGATGAAAACTGTCAGTCAACTGATAGTAATAGCTTAAAATGACGTGACAAACCTATATGGCAGTGCACGCTGACATGAGAGTATCATATAAACAAATGTGTTGACTTGAAAAAATATTACATCAATTAAAAAATAATTTTATAAAATTATAAAAAATTTAAAATATTTTTTTCTGCTGACTTATCATTCTGTCATGTCATTTCAAATTGTTTATTGTCAGTTTTCTAACAACTTTCATCCGTAGAGGGGCTATTTTGACCCAAAAAGAAGTGTTCAGGATTAAATTGCTCGAAAAAAAAAGAAAATAAGGACCAAAGTGACTATTCAGTCAAATATTGGGGGTAATTTTTGACTCTATGTCTTTGTATTATATGAAATGAACCAAAACATTCACTATTTATAGCCATAAAACGAAGGGTAAAAATGTTCTAAAAAACATAGTATTAATTTCGTTTAAAAGCTATGTCTCAAAACCATACAAGAGCATTTGAAGACTAAATTCAATTGCATTAAGCAATTGAAACGTTACAAAGCAATTGAATTTGCATTGCATTAAGTTTGTTTTAACAGCCAATTCAATTTGAATTAAAACCACGTGGTTGTTAAATTGCTCCAAAACATTTGCCATGATGTCTGAATTCAAGCAGCTGTAACAATCGAATATATGATTGTTTTCAGTCCAAATACAATGCTAGAATTAGACAAGAATTTAAAACAATTAATCTCAAATTTAAAACAATTAAGTATTGGTTTGATCATGTTGAAATCCGAGTTTATAAATAGAAGAAAATTATTCTTTCACAGTGTAAATAACACAAGCAGAAATTCTTTCACGTGTGATACGCATAGATGACACAGGTTAACACAAATTTGGGATTACATGCTTTTGCTCCCTTGAGCATTACTAACATCCTCTCACAAATGCGAAAGAATTCTTTTGAAAAAAATGAGAAATTTTGAAATTTTAAATGTTGGATTAAAATTCGCAATTGTGGGCACATATGTAAAATGTATGATGCTATTATAAAGTATGACACAAAATTAAGTGACCAATTATGTTAGATGTGTCATAGAAATAAAAGTGTAGATACCATAAGATATATTTATAATTCAATGAGGGGCAGAGTTATAAATATTTAATAGTTGATTTAATAACCAACTATATAAAGAGGTGGTGGTCCTCAAGAAATAGGTTAACTTGTTTTTCTCTCCTTCCCCTTCAGAGAGTTTTACGTCAAGAGATAACTTATCTTCTTGGAAGATCAATACCAAAGATTTGAGATTTCAACATGAAGATTCAAGGTTTTCAATCTATCGATTAATTCAAGTACGCTTCCGCATTCAGTTTATTAGGTTTATTGTTCTTAAGGGGTTTGACATGATAGATCCTGGGTATTAGGTTTTATATTAATTTATGATTTAGTTCTTACAAGTGGCATCCGTGTTTTATCATGTTGAATCATTAAGAATTATTTGATTTTTTTTTCTCGATTAATTCATTTGGAGTACTTAAGGATTTTAATGTATTCCATAATTTTGATTTTGATTTTAGGGTTTAGAGTGAATCTATTTCCCCCTTAATTTTTTTATTACAGTTATTAGATCATTAACCCTATTTAAATATATACTGAGATAAGTCGATAACCCTCCTTGTGAACCGTAATGTATATACATATATTTGGGTTAAAGCCGTCCAGTTTTTACTAAGCAATTGTGAATTATTTTTAAAAAAAAAATAATAATAATTAAGGAACATGTGCGTCTCTTTTAAGGAATGAGTTAATGACACCTTAATTCTTTATGTTGTCAATTCATCCGGTTTAGTCCATATTTATTTATTTTAATTCAGTTTTAGTCCAAACAGTTTTGTCTTCTGTAATTTAATCCAAACTTTTGTTTCTTTCTTTGAAATTATGAACGATTTATAGAATATATATTCTGTTGGAGTTGAGATCATATGTATTATATTTAGGATCTTGGTATTCACATGAATACAAACACTATAGTTTAATTTACAACTTGCGATTAATTAATTTTATCAATTGCAATTGTATTTGTGATTTCTAAATGTATGCTATTAATTGCATTATTTCGGTTTAACTTTGGATATATTTTGGGTATATTGTTATTTGTAGTAATGCCATTGATCTTATGGAATTTATATTGAATTAGTTTGATAAAAAATTTAATTTTGGTTATTAGGTTATTATGGATATATTAAAGTTTCATGTGATTATTATATGAATTTAATTTATTAATATGATACTCTGATTTCGGTTTTTGATTAATTATTGATTATCTTGAAGTCATTTTTGCGATTTATGAAATTAAGGATTAAATGCATATTTAAGGAATTTTTTGAGAAACAGTCAAAGATTTCGGTTTTTCGATTTCTGATAGCCCCATTCAGACAACCTTATTTTGGGTTATTTCGGAAACTTAAGTGTTATAAGAAATTTCAGTTTTGACTGTTACAAAATTTTAAATTTGGATGTTGGTATATTTATATTATATATTTTGAGATAAATTAATTGGAACATTAAGTCACCAAAGTGACCTCTATTGTATAAATTATTTTATTTTAAAATATAGAAGGTTTTATGCATGTAAGTCAGATTATGTTAGTATTAATCGGCCCAAAGGAAGGTTAATCATTAACATTATTACATGTGCAACTATGGTAATAAACATGTGATAATTATTTAGTTTTATATATGAGCAATAAATTGGCCCAAAGGAAGATTTCTGTTTGACGTGTTCTTATTATCAATTTTTGATTACTGTACTAAGATATCACTTGCAAGTTAATGTTTTGTCCAAAGATAAAATATTAATGGAGTGTTCGGTATTTTGATATGAGGTTTACCTTTATTCAAATTTATTGTTATTTTGGTTATCTTTTAATTTGATTGAAATATAAAATTAAGATAAATATTTTGAAACAAATAAATTCATATTTTAGCTTTAGATGTCTAATATTTTAATGGATTAATTGAAACATAATGTCACCAAAGTGACCGCTTTTCTGTAGATTGGTTTATTTAAAATATTAAGATGATTATGGGTTTTTGTAATTCATGCGTTTATTAATTGACCCAAAGGAAAGTTAATATTTGGCAGAATTACAACGACAACTGTGACAATAAATGTGTGGCAATTATAAGGTATTTTATGTGATCAATACGTTAGTCCAAAGATTAATCTATTGTTTGACATAGTTTATTGTCAATGTTTGATTGCTACAATAAGAGTACCGCTTACAGTTAATATTACTATCCAAAGACTTGATATTAATGTTGTGCTTGGTATCTTGAGGTGGAACTAGCCATTATTTTGAATTTATTTGTTTACTTATGAATATTTATGTGAGCTTGTTTTTATTTTATTTACTTATTTTTGTTCTATATTTAGGTAATTGATCTTTTTTGTCACAATATCTGTTAAATACATTCTATACCGCTTACAGTTAATATTACTATCCAAAGACTTGATATTAATGTTGTGCTTGGTATCTTGAGGGGGAACTAGCCATTATTTTGAATTTATTTGTTTACTTATGAATATTTATGTGAGCTTGTTTTTATTTTATTTACTTATTTTTGTTCTATATTTAGGCAATTGATCTTTTCTGTCACAATATCTGTTAAATACATTCTACACTCATGTTTAGTGAAACTAATTTCAAGGAATAGAAAAAAAAACTTACATATAGTATTTGGTTGTATGAACATAGACTTTGCACTAAGGGAAGAATAACTTGCACCTCTTACTACGGTAAACACCCATAAAAAGTATTTTGAGAGGTAGGATCGTTCGAATCGCATGAGTCTAATGATCATAAATCACATCATTCTATATGTCTTTAGGAGCACAAATCTAAAGAAACTACTCATATTAAGGGTTTCCTTGACAAAATTAAGAAATGTTTTACCCCAAACATTAAGGTTAAGATGACATCACTTATGCTTTCTTTGATGTCAATGAAGTATTAGGGTCAAGGAAATGTGAGGGAGTACATTATGAAATGTTTAATATTGCTTCAAAATTTAAGGCACATAATATCGAACTTTCTAATAATTGTTTGTTCTTATGCTTTTGGTACCACTTCCTATACTGTTTAACGAAATAAAAAAAATAGTTACAACTGTAAAAAGGAGAAATAGGGTCTAACTGAGCTCATTTCTCATTATGTTAAAGAGGAAGAAAAGTTGAAGCATTAAGTTTAAAAGAACTCATTTGGTTAGTGCTCATTCAGTCAGTGTCTCTAAGAATAAGAGCAATAAAAGAAAATATTAGAATAAAGTTACTAAGGGTCCTACAAAAAAGAAACAACAATAAGTTACAAAGTGTTGATTCTTTTGTATAAGTTAGGACACATGTAAAGAAATTAAACTTCAAAAGCGAGCAACTACTTTGGTTATTTTGAGTGATCAATGGGTTGTAAGTTTTATGATCCCACTATTAGGAATTATTTAAGGAGAGATCTGTTTCTTTAGGATGTTGAGTTTGGAGGGAGAAATAAGGTTAGATACGTTGCTTTTGAGGAGGAATTTGATTATAATTTAATTCCTACTATCACTTTTGATGATGTTTAGGATTTCACACCTATCATTGATCAAGAAGTGAATCCAGAACCTCAACAAGACAATGTTGAACAACTCTCATTCAAGATAAGGTAATTGTTTCAAAAGAACAAACTCAACAACCTTAAAAAAACAAGTGTCATTGAGGAGGCCCACGAGAGGAAGAGAAATACTATTCGAGATTATTATATTGTATTTCCTCAAGAAAATAAGGATAACAATGGAATGATAGAAAGTGACTCAATTATTTTTT
This sequence comes from Hibiscus mutabilis, assembly GCA_019671005.1. Lineage (NCBI taxonomy): Eukaryota > Viridiplantae > Streptophyta > Magnoliopsida > Malvales > Malvaceae > Hibiscus > Hibiscus mutabilis. The sequence goes on from CM033745.1 coordinate 48,148,796, forward strand.
ATCAAACCATAAAAGTTCCAACTCTCAAAAGTGGATTGATGTCATTCAAGAAGTATAATTTTATGCAAGACAATAAAGTTTAGGAACTTGTTTCATTACCTTAAGGTGCAAACCAATTGGTTGTAAATGGATATTTAAAAACAATAGGGGTGGAAATGGTAATGTGGATAAGTGTAAGACACGTCTTGTATCTAAAGGATATACTCTAAAAGAAGAAATTAATTTTGCGGAGACTTTCTCTCAAGTTTCATTGAAAGACTCTTTCAAGATAATCATGACGCTTGTTGCTTATTTTAATCTTAAGCTACATTAGATGGAAGTTAAGCTTATGTTTTCAATGGCGACATTGAAAAAACTATATATCTGGTACAATCATAGAATTGTGTCTTATGATACAAAATCAATGATATGTAAATTAAAGAAATCCATCTATGAGATTAAATAAGACTCAAATTAATGATATTACAGATTTCATATTGATTATTTCATTCGATTATGAGATAAATTTGGTTGACAATTGTATATACTACAAGTTCAGTGGGAGTAAAGCAATCGATACTCATGTTGCTAAAGAAGACAAAATTTGTCTTACTCAATGCCCTAAAAGTAACATTGAAATTTAGAAAATATAAATGATTTCATATGCATAAGCTATTGAGAATCTAATTTATGTTCAAGTATGTATGCGTTCTGATATTGTGTACATTGTTGGAATGTTAGACAGATATTTAAGCAAATCTAGTATGGACTATTGGATAGCAGCCAATAGAGTTATGAGATATATTTAGAGAACAAAAATTACATGCTCACATATCGGAGTTCTGGTAAGTTAGAGATCATCAGTTTTACAGACTTCGATTCTAATAGAATATTGATGCAAAAGAATTTTGTCACATGAGCTGTTAATTATAGATTAAATAGAAAGACAACTTCGGTTATTTTTTGACAATAAACATGCATTCATTTATTCAAACAATAGGAACACTTCAAATTTGAAGTATATAAATATTAAGTTCCTAATTGTTAAAGAAAATTTAGAGTGTTGGTGTGTCCATAGAGCATGTTGGTACAAACTCCATAATTGCGCGCTTATTAAGAAAATGTCACCCTAGGTCTTTCATGAGCACACTACTCATGTGGGTGTAATGTTATTAAGGATATTCAGTTTTAGTGGGAGTTTGTAATTTTGAAAAATGCTTATTTGGTTTAGACACAATTTCAGTTACTTCAGTTTAAAGATATTTTAAGATTATTTTCTGCAGAAATAAAGTTCTTCTGGTTTATGCACACTCTGAATTCAGTAAAGTTTGATCTCACTAAGGTTTACAAGGACTAGTTGGAAATAGACATGTACGGTTCACATTTCATGTAATTTTCCATGCTACGCGTCCATGATTGATCTATGTCATTTGACTATATTTGTATATATGACCATTGATGGGTCTAGTCATGATTGATACGGCAAAGGCTGCTTTGATCCTGTATTGGTATAGTTGATGGATGAGATTGTTATAGAATACCTATTATATAATAGCAAATTCTGAGCTCATAAGGTTGTACATTTATCAGGAAACATATGTTTTCCAAGTGTGAGATTGTTGGATTAAAATCCGCAATTGTGGGCACATATGTAAAATGTATGATGCTATTATAAAGTAGACACAAAATTAAGTGACCAATTATGTTAGGCGTGTCATAGGTATTAAAGTGTCATGTAAATAAAAGTGTAGATACCATAAGATATATTTATAATTCAATGAGGGGCAGAGTTATAAATATTTAATAGTTGATTTAATAACCAACTATATAAAGAGGTAATGGTCTCCAAGAAATAGGTTAACTTGTTTTTCTCTCCTTCCCCGTCAGAGAGTTTTACGTCAAGAGATAACCTATCTTCTTAGAAGATCAATACCAAAGATTTGGGATTTCAGCATGAAGATTCAAGGTTTTCAATCTATTGATTAATTCAGGTACGCTTCCACATTCAGTTTATTAGGTTTATTGTTCTTAATGGTTTGACATGATAGATCTTGGGTATTAGGTTTTATATTAATTTATGATTTAGTTCTTACATTAAAAACGCGAGAAGAACAATAGCGAGACAAGCCGCTTAAGCACGAGTTGTAGCGACTAATAAAAGATCACAAGTTTCTCACTTTTTGTTGAAAGATTTTGGTTTAGGGGGAATTTCTTGAAAAACTTTGTATTTTGAATAAAATTGAGGAGCCGCCACTGGTCACTTGGATAGGATAGACCAAACATCGAAAAGCTAACCAAAGATAGAAAACAATTTGGGTTCAAGACCCGGTTATGTGTGGGGAATGGTTCGCACCCCCACCATGCCCAAAAATTGGTACCTAAGGGTTCATATCATATTTATTAATAAAAATCCTCGCAATTTATGGTACCAAAAGGGATGGCATCCGAAGACTCGGGATGACACTCTTAGTAGGATACCGAAGTCATGAGAACTAAATCTAAATGCAACAATATCTATAATGCATAGACAATTAAAATGCTTACAAATAAACACGTATCAACAATTAAATAAACACATGAACATATGTATGAACAAATAATGATGATGACAAAATAAATATGCACACAACAAAAAATAAAAATAGGATGCATATATAAATAAAGGCAAACAGATCGGGCATGTATAATCATAAAAAACATAAAATATGGTTAATATACCAAATAAACAATTATATACGGACTGAAATTAAAGAAAAACAAAGGGGAATGGACTAAATGGGTTATTTTACCACTGATTTTCAGATCAAATTGAAGAAAAAGAACGAAATTGAAAATATTTTTAAAAACACAAGGACTGCGAAAAGGATTTTTGATAAGCGGAAGGGTTGCGAGGTGATTTTAAAAGGGTGAAGGTCTTTAAGAAACTATTAACCCATTTTAAACAAAATATGTATAAAATACATTTTTTTTCCTGAAATCAAAGTTTTTTAACATTTTAAAAAAACTCCCTTATCCCTTCAAATCCTCTGAACACAAACACAAAAACACTTATTCTACCTCCCCATTCGGATCAAACCTCAAAAAGAGACGAACACCATCCTTGTTCATCATGTTCTTCATGAACATGATGAACTCAAACTCAAAAATCATCGTTATTCCCATAAACCAGCAGAGTTCTGCTGCCTCAGCCACCGCGGCTTGTCGCCTGCTACCGCTCGCCGGTGTCGGCAAACCCAAAAACCTAACGAAAATACTCATTTTCTCCTTTTAAAACCAAATCTGAAACTAGTTTTTTTCCAAAAGAAACAAAGTCATTTTTTTGAGATTTAAGGAAATCAGAACCCTAAAACCCCTCATTTTTTAAAACGTTTCTAAAAACAAAAGAGACTAACGAGTCTCATATCATTGGTTCTTCGGAGGCCATCTTTCATTGGAGATTGTAGCCTTGGCTGTATAACGGCTGCCCGAAGATGCCAAAGGTGAGAAAACCATAACCCTTTCTTTTCCCCTTTGATTTGAAATGTAAAAAAGATGATAGATTACCTCTGAAAATTTCTCTTTTTTATGTTTGTATTGATTGGTTTCGACTGGTTTACATTGTTTAGAGTTTGGGTTTTATACCCAAATATTACAATGGTTTACATAAAATGATAAAAACGAATGGAAATTGTGATTGGTTGCCTTTTCTAGAATTCTCTTTTGTCACGATTCATGTTTGCCCCTGTCATCTATGATTTTGTTGGTTTTTGCATGTGGCAATGGCTATTAGAGGGGACCAGAGAGACAAAGCCTTGTGTACGAGATTCCCGGTGGCTCACACTCGACGTGGCGTGGCAGCTTTATTGTGGCATACTATGGTTGGCCCTGGTTGCTGAAACGTCATCGACATGGCACTAATGTGGCCACCAGTTCAGAAGTCACGTGCATCGAAAGAGTTGCAATTTGGGCGCGTGTTTACAACGTGATAGTTGAAGGGTCAAGAGCGTGACTTGCATGCGCGAGCGGGAAGGCCATGAGTCATCTTGCCCAAATCTGAGCCGCACGATCATCTTTGATCTAACGCTCCATATTCGATTGCGCAAGAAAGAGGGTTCATTAGTTTTAAATTAGGGTTTTTATTTAATTAAATATTGGGCCCAAAATGGGCCTTACTGTATGTATTTTGTAAATGGACTACTATATTAATAATGCACTGATAATATAATATAAATTTGGTTATTATTTAATTAAGATTGGATTCTTATTTAAATTATACTAATGTTTAATTTTTGGGGTTTAATGCAATAATATTAACATAAATAATAATAATAATAATAACTATAACAACAACAACAATAATAATAATAATAATAATAATTGGGTTAAAAGACCAGGATAAAATTAGTGTTTACAGTTTTCCCTCTTTGTTTATTATTGTGGAATAGGAATAGGACAAAGACTAATAGCACTAATTTTATCCCACTTAACCTTCTAGAACCTTAAAGCTGCAAGTTCTTCTCATTAGGAACTTTTCACTCTTCTTGAAATGTTGAAGCCATAATAGTTCTTCTCAATATGAACTCTCCATTCTTCTTGAAAGGTTGATTTAGAGCTTAAAATAGTTCTTCTAATTATGAACTATTCATTCTTCTAGACGAGCTCTTCTAATTAGGAACTCCTACATCTTTGCTGAGCGAGTTCTTCTCATTAGGAACTCTTTGGTCTTCGTTGGACGAGTTCTTCTCATTAGGAACTCTCGATTCATTGCTAGGGTCCACTTCTTTGTGAACAAAGTTGTGGATTGAAATCTTTGCAGAGATCTACTTCTCCAAACATGAAGTTGTAGATCAAAATATTTTCTGATTTTTTCGAGTACCTTTCAAAATAAACAAAATGGTTTGATGGTATGAGTTACCATGCTCCTAACTTGTAAATTCCTATATGATGCATGAATGGTGACATTTTCTGAATTACTGGGTAAACTCTTGCTTTCTAGTCAACCAATATTGATTTCTTTTGGTGTTCTATCTTTACTAAATCTTCATCCTTTGTCTTGTCTTGAAAGGGGATTGCTGACTTTTGCTAGTCAAAACAATATCTATTACTCCTTGAAGTGTTCATTTGTAGCATTGCCCCACTCAACTTAGGTTCAACTATTTTCTTTTCCTTGATTCATCGTGAAAAATATTCCTCTTTCTCAACATTAGGGTGAGCACATGCCTCAAGTCCCTGAAATTTCTTTAAGTTCCTTCTTCAATTTCATAAACCAATCAAAGCACCATGGTAGAAAATTGCACTAAGTCATTGAACTGTTTAGAATATGAATTCTTGTTATTATCCTCACCATAATCATTGATGGATTATTCCTCTTTGTTAGGCTGATTATTTACGTCCACGGCCTTGTATTTTCAAATTTATCCTTGAAGAAATACTAAGAAATCTTTTTTGTTTATAAAAATGTTAGTTGTTGGTCGACATTTCACTGAAGGATGCTTTTTGGATTAACATACAAGAACTAGAAAGCCAAGATCATAATATAAAGAAAGAAAACATATTAGAATGCTCTGGTTATCGAGTGCAAGAGTGTCTCAAATTCCCCTTCGGTGATCATTTCAAGCATACATTGTGTCTATGAAGACTTTGAATGTTGTGGCGATATTTGAAGTTGTGAAATTTCCTAGATCACTCAGTTCATCCTTATGATTACCAGTTGTTTGATCCTGATGAAAACTACCCCTTTTCAGTTCTCATTAGTTTTCTCCACCCAAAGATATGTTTGAGCTTTTTGGACTTGTTTAACTAGTGGAGTGCAAAAATATCATTCTAAGAATAAAATTCCAAGTGCATGTGTGTGCTTCTGATTTCAACTAGCCATTATTGTATTATTATTATACCTGTATATTCAAGGATCCATTTCTAACGCCAGAGTATTGAACAGGTGGAGCATAGCTTCTTTATTAGATTTTCAACCCCACGACTCTATTAGAGTGCTCCGAGATTTATTTAGTTGTTCATCTTTCGTATATATATATATATATATATATATATAACAGAGAGAGCTGTTGGTTACAATCCATGTTCTCATTAGGTCCTAAAAGACTACGCTTAGAACTTTAATTTTAAGCAACTCCAGTCGGTTAAACTTGTCTATTTTACTTCACCTTTTATGAATTTTAGAGATTTTCTCATCATCGAACATCATCAAAGGAGTAGTAGTCTTACTTATCTTGTTTTGCTGACCATAGTAGGCTGAGTAAGAAACCAAACCTCATCGTTATCACAACATTCGATTGATCTTTGCATCAGAATCAATGTCAACATCATGCATGTGAGATCCAGGGACCTACGAAGGTAAGAAGGGATATACATATATATTCATGATTTTTAATGTCATTAAGAAAAGATGCATATTTTCATTGAAATGAGAATCTACAAACATAACATACGCCCTTACAAAAAGATCTTGCTACTTTTAGGGCCAAAAGTAGCAAAGTTCATTCCACGCATTACTTTAAAAGAAAATTCAAAATGCAAGGTAATTTAAAAAATTAACACCCACCTAAACATAAAAACATGGATAATATGCATCAAAAACTCTAGGCCATTTTGGAATGGGTTATTCATCCTGACTCTTCAGTCCTTCAACTTCCTAAAAAAACTTGATCTCCTTATTGCCCATCATTTTTTGAATCAACTGCTTAAACTTTGTACAACACTTAATCTCATGTCTTTCCTTTTGATGATACTCACAATATCCCCCACACTTGTCTTGCTCACTCTCCATGCTATGCTCGACCAGACCTTCCATGCACAACTGTTGGAAAACCCAACTTAAAAGGGACTTGATTTCTGACACGTCCACCTTTAATCTTTTCACATCTCCTCTTCAAGGGCATTCAAACCCTGACCCCCATGATTTGGAAGTGGGTTAGCTGCCATGTTTGGTTCATCAAACTTCAAGACTGATATTTATCATGTTTTATACAAAATTTTTTGAACGATGTGCAATTCTCTACCGTGTGCCCTGCTATTCCGGCATGGTACTCACAATATGCATTGACATCGTACCATGGAGGATAAGGTGGCCTTAGGGGAGTAACATAACATGGTCAAACCAAATCAGCCTTGTATAGTTGTAGGTACAACTCTTTGTATGATACCGGTAGAGGGGTGAAAGACATCTTCTCATTCTTTTTCTTTGGACCTCTAACTTCTCTTTTATTCGAGCTTTGTGCATTTCAGGCAACAACTTTAGGTGGTGAGATTGTAATGTTCTTAGGGGCCTCATAGGTGCTTGTTTTGTTCACCTCATTATCCCTTTTCTTGGATTGCTTTCAAGAATTCTCTCCTCCATCAATTATGCCACTTTTGATAGCCGCTTTGATACGTTCACCGGTCATGACCATATTTGCAAAATTACTAATAGGGTTGTTTATCATGCGGTCATAGAGTGTCCCTTTCAAAGTATCCACAAACATGGGCCGATTCAGAGTCATGTCATTTACATGCTTATACTGATTTGTGAAAGCCTTAGCCAAATTATTCCAAGACTTGATATAAGCACGAGTTAACTGATTGTACCATCTCACAATGGGCCCCACTAGGCCATCTTGAAAGCAATGGATTAAAAGCTTCTAATTGTCGATGAAACCCTTCATCTTTCTATAGAACATGGTTATATGGGCAGTAGGGAAAGTAGTTCCATCAAACTTTTCAAATCTTGGTGTCTTAACCATGGGTGGAATCTCCAAGATTGGAACCAAGATGAGATCTCTAGTGTTCATTCCATAGAATCCTTCTTCCTCTTCCTTCGTTATGGGTTTCTCTTCAAGGTTCTTTCATGTTTCTTCTAGCTACCTTGAGAACTCTGCCTTCACCTTGTTCCATTTCTTCATCTCATCCAAATTCGGGACTTTATCCTCGACATTTTCTACCTGACTAAAAGTCAACCCTGCTAGAGCATGGATAGAGGCGCCGCCTGATGCGAAGTTGTTCCATCTCCATGGGTAGCCACCCGTTACGGGGGCTTAAGAGTGGTAGCAACAAAAATGGGGGAACATGAGGTGTCCTTTGTTCCATGATTAGGATTTTCAACAGATCATTTTCTTCTTTTGTCCTCCGCATTTTTAAGCCATATCATCTGAGCAAGTTTCTTCATCATATCTTACCAAGAGTTGATTATAGTGTCTCTCAAATCTTGTTGAGCACATTCCAACTGTCCCCTCAAATCATTTTCAAACTTAGCAAAACTTTCCTCCATTTGTCTTTTATAGTGTTAGGTGAAGTGTGAATGCAGAATCTTTGATAACTAAAAATTCTGCCATGGAAGCCCCAACAATTAATTTATTGTTTTATGAATTAATGCATGCAATATATCATATGTACTAATAGAAATAAATAATTAAAAGCAAGCAATTATAAAATGCACGAGTGAAGGTGTTGATTCGTAAATAGTTATTGGAAAGATTTCCATTAAGAGAATATGTTTGATTACAAAAGATTGACAAAAGATTCTACAAGTATCGACTAGTCATCCTTCCTAGCATCTTGTCTGTGTGAAGCAAAATGCGCACTCGATTCCCCAACTCTGTCTCTAGACTGACTCATGCGAAACATTTGGTTTGGAAACAATTTTGAGTATGATCTGTTGCCTCTAACACATGCCCCTTGTCAAATTGTCTCATCTTTCCATTTGCTTCTGCTCGGACCAACTCCAAACCGTAGCAATATCATTCTTTATACTATAAAACGTCTCTCTTTATGATGGTCTTCTAATATGAAATTGTTCTTGAATCAACACCTATTAAATGGCATGGTATGCAAAAATAATAAATGCAAAAAAGAAAGAAAAATGAAAAGACAAACACACAAAAAAACAAAGTTAGTACGGTGAATAATTGAATAAATAAATTAAATGAATTAAATGACCAATAAAGATAAAGATAATTATTAAAGCAATTGAAGCATATACATGGTGTAATCACTAATTTTATCTGGGCTAATAACTCATTTTCTTTTTTATTCTTATTTTACCTTATTTTATTTTGCTTTCATTTTTATATTATTATTATTATTATGAAAATAAATACATAAATAAGTGAAAACCCAATATTAAATTAAGTATTAGTCCATTAATATATGTCCACTTACATAAAAAAAACCCAAGAAATATATATATATATATATTACAATAAGTCCCAATATAGCCCAACTAAAATATAACCTAAAGTAAAACCCTAATCTGTCTATGTTCTATGCACAGCTGGATCAGGACCATTAGATCAAACACGATTTGATGGTCCAGATCACACCATCAAAGGAAGCCTTAAACTGCTCCATTTTTATCCTGGCGCCACATCCTTGCAACCGTTGGATCGGGAATGCATCGAACGACCAAGATCGACTCCCACGTGTGTGCATCTCATGTCTGGCTCTTCATCTCCTCCACGCGCCCGATGCTGCTAGCCTCCACCGTGACAGTTTCTCTCTTTGGTTCCCTCCTCTCCAATGGCCACGACAAAATATGCAACCAAATCTCAGAATGTCAAACAGTGTATACAAATGAGAATGAATTTAGAGACAGTGAGAGATTAATATATGAATACAAACAAATCAAATGGTCAACCAATAGGAAATTATATTACTTTTTTCTTTTTTCTTAAATTTGATGTAAATCGGGAATATAAAAAAGAGAACCTCACACCATTTGTAATCAGATGGGAGATTTGGAGTAATAGACAAGCAAAAGAAATTCCAGAGGTATCTTATTCTCTCAATTCATGTCATGTTAGGGTTAGGTTTTTGAGGGGCTCACATTCGCCACCTAGGGTTCCGATAATGGACGCACCTTTTTCCGATGATAAACCCTCGATCTTCAGGATCAATAATGGTGAATCGGAAGTTTTGGATTTCTAAAAGAGGTCCATTGAGTCATTTTAAAAAAAGGAGTTTCAAGTTTTTTTTAAGAAAAGGGGTTTCTTGAGTGGTTTTTAAAGAAATCAGGATTCAGCTTTGAGTTTAAAAAAATGAACGATTTTGATTTGGGTTTTGGGTTCATCGACATCGACGAACGGCGATGGGCCACGATGGTCGAGGTAGTGGAGCCCTACCGGTTTTTGGGCCAAGACGATGGCCAAATTGAAGAAAATGACGAAATTGAAAACATTTTTAAAAACCTAAGGACTGCGAAAAGGATTTTTAAAAGTGAAAGGGCTGCAGGGGTGATTTTAAAAGGGCGGAGGTCCTTAAAAAACTATTAACTCATTTTTAAAAAATGAGCTATAAAATATATTTTTTGGGTAAAAATCAAACTATTTTGCCATTTAAAAAACTCTCTTATTCCTCCAAATTTCTAAACAAAAACACTAAAAAACCTTTTCTACCTCCCTCATTCGGATCAAATCTCAAAAAGGGATGAGCACCATCCTTGTTCATATTCTTCATTAACATGATGAACTCAAACCCAGAAACCTCCGCTATTCACAGAAACTAGTAGAGTTCTGTCACCTCAGCCACCACAGCTTGTCATTGATTGCCGCGTGCCGGCGCCGACAACATAAAAAACCTAAGTAAAATACTCATTTTCTTCTTTTAAAACAAAATTTGAAACTAGTTTTTTTTCTTCAAAAAAGCAAAGACATTTTGCCGAGATTTAAGGAAATCATAACCTCAAAACCCCTCTTTTTTAAAACGTTTCTGAAAACAAAAGAAACCAAAGATCCTCATATCATTGGCTCTTCAAATACCATATTTAACTGGAGATGGCGACCTCGGCCATAGAACGACTGTCCGAAGATGCCAAAGGTGAGAAAACCCTAACCCTTTTCTTTTCCCTTTGATTCGAAATGTAAAAAAGAAGATAGATTACATCTGAAAGTTTTTTTCTGCTTGTATTGATTGTTGCCTAATGATTTACATTATTTAGGGTTTGGGTTTTACACCCCAAATATTACATTGGTTTACATAAAATGATAAAAACGAATGGAAATTATGATTGGTTGCCTTTTCTAAAATTCTCATTTGTCCAGATTCATGTTTGCCCCTGCCATCACTAATTTTTTGGGTTTTGCATGTGGCAATGGCTAATGGAGGAGGGGACCAGAGAGAAAAAGCCTTGAGTCATCTTGTCCATCTCTGATTTACGAGATTCTTGGTGGCTTCGCACTCAACGTGGCATGGCAGCTTGATCATAGCGTACTATGGTTTACTCCGATTGCTAACACGCCGTCGACATGGCATTGATGTGGCCCCCTGCTAAGAAGTCTCGTGCATCTGAAGAGTTTCAATCTGGGCGCGTGTGTACAACACGATAGTTGAAGGGTCGAGCGCGTGACTTGCAAGCGGGAAGGAAATGAGTCATCTTGCCCAGATCTGAGCCATACGATCATCTTTGATCCAACGCTTCATATTCACCTTCGCAAGGAAGAAGGGTTCATTAGTTTTAAATCAGTGTTTATGTTTAATTAGATATTGTGCCAAAAACAGGCCTTGCTGTATGTATTTTGTAAATGGACTACTACTATATTAATAATGGATTGATAATATAATATAAATAGGGATGTTATTATTTAATTAAGATTGGATTCTTATTTAAATTATACTAATCTTTAATTTTTAGGGTTTAATGCAATAACATTAACATAAATAATAATAATAATAATAACACTAACACTAAAAATAGAAATTGGGTCAAAAGACCCAGATAAAATTAGCGTCTACACTAGTGAATGTATCTAGAACTAGTGTACAGTGAAAGTGAGAAATACTTCTCTTAACGAGTGAACGAATTTGGAATTTGTTAAGATATGAGAGAACTCATAACACACGAGTAACTCATTCGTCCACCGAAGTCCTCAATAAATCAAAAAATAATATATATATATATATATAGCCATAATAACTTAGGATTCTAATAAATGTACTAGAGAAGTGACCCAACGTTTTTCATAGAAGGTTACTAATCCTCATCATTTGCGTAGATAATTTCATCATGTTTATCTCAACATAAACCACCCAGATCAAAGCTCTGAAATTATTAAGAGCTTTTTTTAGTAAGTTCAACCTCTTAATTAAAGTAGGTGAATTCTTTAAGTTCATTTAAAATGAACAACACAAACTTTGGGATAAAAGTTCATTAAGAATAAAAGACTCAACATCTTTTATCGGTGTCAATATGCCCTTTCTCAAATAGGAACATTCAAACACTTGAGATTGAATTGATTAAGAGTTAAGAAACTAATCATTTCTAGCAGTAAATCCATCTAGTCCTTCTCGCTAAGACCACTCAAAGTTTGGGCTATGAATTTATTAAGAGCAAAAAGCTCATCCTTGTGCATGTACATTATTCATTATAGGGATAGATAGGAATGTACAATATGAGTCTTTTCATGGTTTCATTTCCACATTGAACTTAGACAAACTAAGTTGGATTTCCACCATGAATTCCTCAACCAACCGGCTTTAAGCTCATCCCACTCGACGAATCAAGAACCAATTTTTGATTTAACCATTTGATAAGTGGATCAATTAGGTTACTTTTCGACTTCACATACTCTAAAGAGAGTACTTCATTCTTTATTAAATGTCTCATTGATTCATGTCTTATGCGAATATGTGCTTTCTTAACATTGTAAGCTTGGCTATGAGCCACACATATTGCTGCATGTGAATTGCAAAATAAAGATAATGGAAGATTCGATTTTCCCCATAATGGAATTTCTACTAACAAATTCCTGAACCACCCAGCTTCCTGCTCCTCTAGGTTCTATTAAATCATTTGTACTCCAAAATGAGTACTTATTTTTGTTTCATATACTCATGCTTTCCCTTATATGCTTTATTATTATACCATACATTCAGTAATTTATGAGTTTTAGAAATAACACAAAACATGTATGACTTTCTCATAAGAAATTTTAATAATTTCAATACCACTTGGTCTATTGCATGACTAAGTCAAAAGCTATTAGCTCAAACACTTACAATAGAGCATGTAAAGCATGTCTTACAAACTTTCACAAAATTTGTCCTATCTAAAACACATATTCACTAGAAGTGTTTCACCATTGCACTTATTGTTTACCCAATTTATAAGGCCCTTTTAGGATTTTAGGGGGTTTTATCGATAAATTGTAAAATCCAAGTTATAATATTCTTTAAATACTTAAGTAAACACTTAAGATTTTCTCATATATTCATTTCTTGGATTGTGGGTATGTTTATGTAATAAGATGTTAGACTAGCATAAAACTCTCAATAATTTTAGCATTTCTACAATGTAAAACATTATTTCTTTTACCTCAAGTTTTATGCTGAGTTTAAAGATAGTGCTTCAGGAATCACTTCAATACTAAAACCTTCTAAAAAAGACTTTTACTCAAATAATGTATTTTATCAATTTTAGTAATCTTTAATATTTTTGGATTCCTTCCATCTCATCTAAATTTTGGACATTCATAATTTTAAGAGAACAAAATTACTCTTAGTGTCATTGATCGGTGAAATGATGTCACATGATTTGTACAAGCGAACACATGTCGATGCAAATATATTAGATAGATGTAAATCTGTCGGATATCGATCCCATGAGGACAGTTGTTTGTTCGTCTATCAATGTCAGTGCAATAAGTAATAAAAAGAAGGTAAACGCGATATATAATGTCGAAGAAATGAAAGGTGAATGCTATAGGTATCGTTGAAGCAATGAAAGGTAAATGATATAGGTATTGTCAAAGCAATGTACTGAAATTAAATCAGAAACAATATAATGATGGTAGTGAAATTCCCTCGGTGATTCATCAACAGATTAACGGATGCTAGGAAGAAAAAAAAGAAAAGATGATTGTCAATGCAATAAAGCACATGAATATCTTACCAATCCCAACTTCTACCCTTAATCAAAGAATTATATGAGCCCAATTACCACACCTTTTAGTGATGGCTAAATAAGAAAATACAAGAACAATTGAGTTAACTTTTGTTGTCCTCCCATGCAACTTTCGTTGGAATGACTTGTTAATCTAAACTGCCATTGCATCTCTCAATGACAGTGATTGCAACAAACACTTTTATGCATAAAAACATTCAAACCCAAAGATCAAAAGATAGAGGAAAAGCTTAATAATATAAACATTCAGTCAACATTCATAAAGCATTTTCATACAAAATGAAATTAAACCATAATTATCAATGTTTAAACAAAAGAAACATTAAGAACCGAATGGGGAAAGCTATCCTAGCTAACTAGATTGTTCCTTGATGTTTCCTCTTGCCTCACATTCATCGTGACTACTTAATTCTGTATCGGATTCGCCTCGGTTGCCCACATGGAAGCTTTAAGCCGCCACAGCCATCAAGAGAAACCTTTTTAGGGTAAGAATATATGTATATATATCCTTATCACTTTCCAATTGGGTGTTTAAAGGTGTCCTTCATAGATTTTCTAGATAAATTTTTGTGTAGGATAGTTTTACTAACGGACAACTCATAATTCTTTGATCTTATCCTGACAAATGTCATTATGTCGATAAAATTTGTCAATGCAGCGATAGTCCTGGACGCAATCCAAACAACACTTATGTAGTGATAGCAGTATTGCAGCAACATCCCAATGTGGCGACAATCTTGGCTGCAATTTTGGAAGAACTCATGCATCGACATTAACAACAAAATATGATAAAATTAAGGATAATTCAAGAAAGAACCACTGAGTTAAGAAAATGCAAATACAAAGATGAAAATGCTAAAATGCATGCAAAGGATTACATGATGGGGACAAATTAATCAATAAATAAGGTGAAAACACAAGTCTTTTAAAGTAGCATCACACCCCCAAACTTAAGTTTTTTCTTGTCCTCGAGCAAAATAAAAAGCAGCAAGGTTAAGCACAAATTGATGAACATTCTAGCAACTTGAATCATCTCAACTATCAATGAATCAATTACATCTACATGATAGAATATTGCATCGACAAATTAGGAATATGAATGAATGAACTTGTAAATTCATCAATACTTAGCATCATGTCTCACATTGCAGATTCTTTCTACCTAAGTAGCATTTATTTCACTATACTATATAAAAACTTCTTTTTTTCTTTTTTTAACAAGCAGCGAGGGATATCGAAGAATAAATGCACCCTAGATCCTGAGAAGTAAGATGTTATACAATGAACCCATACGAAGTACTTTATTGCTTCGACACAAACTCATGCAACGATAACCTTTAGCCAGATTCATTTTTATAACGCATGCATTGGAGTGTTCCCCCTTAAGCTACTTTCATTATGCACCCACATTAGAGTGTTCTTTATTTACACATAATATGATCTATAAACATATATCAAAATAGTTGAACTAGGCAGATTCATCTAAGATTTAAGAGATGATACTAGATATCCATTACTCAAGCACTCAAATGTGTTCATAACAAAATTTTAATACAACATTCCATCACATATATCCAACCAATTCATTGTCAATCAACAAGATTCAAGATTTAAACATCAAATGTGTGGAAAATTTTAGAGCACAAAATGAATCTTTCATTTGCTTAAAAATAATTTTGAAATGGGGATGCATTTCAAACCCTAGGTGAATACCTCCAAACTTAAAGATTGCATTGTCCCTAATGCAAAAATAAAATGCAATGACAAAATACATTTACAATGATAAATACAATGACAATAAAACTAAATGCAATTATAATGACAAAATGCAGTAACAAAAGGAAAACAACTACATGAAAAGCATAATCAGAACAAACTAAAAAAATTTAAAACTAACTAACTCAGCGTTCCTTTGCTCCCGATGTGGCTGCATAATGCTTCTTCTTTTCGCTGCAGCATTGTCTTCTCAACAGTTGCATCCACAACATTAGATGTAGTGACAATTTTCGCAGCAACGTCTTCATCTTCTTCTTCTTTTCTCTCCACTTAGCTCAATCCACAGGTGCCTCCTCTAGTTTTGGTTCAACTTTGGCATCATCAAAATCATCTTATTCAAGTGAAATCCAAGTGCACCCACAATAAGCGCCCATTTATTATTTTTTTGTGGCTGGGGTTTCCTTAAAGAGTCATTTCTGATACTTCTTATAGTCCATCCACACCCTCCAGTGAGTGACAATTCTGCCTAAAAAGAGTTGGACCAATGTGATTGCAATCATTCCCACTTTTGTTGCCTTAGTGAATGTGTCTTTCTTTCATTTTCCTTTTAAGTCCATACGTACCATCCACCTTGCTAAAACTCTGGAAGGCTTGAAATCAATGTGAGCAATATTTTTGAAATCCAACCATTTGATTATCCTATTCTCATCGATTTTCATCATAACTGGATGTAGCTTTCATTATGGTGACATTTGCTGCTCCGGCCGATTGTCGTAGCAATCCTTTGCTAGAATTCTATGTAAATTAAGTGAAGGGTCAATTCTTTGAAATTTTTCAAGCATCCAAGTACCACTTTTTTCATACTTTTCAAACATCTCCATCAGTAGAGATTTTGGAGCACTAATAATATTATAGGGAATCACCATGGATAGAGTATCTTTTCCCAAATAATCATACATTCTTTTGATGGCTTCAAATCTAGCATCGTTGGTTCCTCAAGAGATACATGCTTAGATTCCATTGACAAAGTACCGCCATAATGATGACCATGCCTATAGTCATGAACATGTTATGGTAAAGGTGGATGTGAAGACTGATAAATGTGTAAAAGTACTATTTTTCTTGCCCTTTTTACTCATATTATTGTTAGACTTAGGCTCATTTTAGTTGCATTGATAGGAATTCATGCATAGCTTCCTAGTTTTCTTGGTTAATGAGCTTGGTATTATATTTTGTTGGTTTTTGTGGAAAATTCACTGCTCGTGTGCTCTATTTTGTGCAGGTTAAGATTGTCGTGGCAAGTGAGTCTTGTCGTGACAAGTAGGGGCCAATTCTGAAGGAGTTGCCGTGACAAGTAGGGGACATTTCTGAAGGCCTTGCCGAGCCAAATTACCGTGACATACCTGGATGATTTTGCCCCAATTTCGGGATAAGATTGAAAAGCAAGGGATAACTCCCCAAGATCTGGATTTTCAAGTAGAATTTGATGGAGATAAATACTCAACCTTGTGAGAAGTCTTTTGAGGTAAAGATGGAAGAGATTTATTGTCTTTTATCCAATTAAATCAAGCTTTATCTTATCAACAACATAATCTGCAGAATTCAAGAGTTTGATCGGATAAGAGCCCTATCTCCAAAGAATTCCAACGTGAACCAACTCCTCCTATCAACACACTACCGATTGGATTATCCCCTTTAAATAGAGAAGATCAAATCGCAGCTGAGTCGATTTTGAGGGAGATCGAGCCAAAGGGATTCACGTACCAAAGGAGTTTCATCTCCAGTTTATTTCTACTTTGCAATCCTACCATGTTTGGGTTATTTTCCTTGTTATTTCTTCTTTACCCAGCCATGAACTAATGTAAATTGGCTGGGGTTATTTGGGTTTGTGGTTTTGATAAACGGTTAGATTGTTTAGGTTTTTTATTGCAATTAAATTCAAAGTTTGTTCATTCTTGGTTGTTTAATTTTCTATCTTGAGAGAATCAGGAGAAGATCTTGAGTGTTATCCATTTATCTAGACTCAGAAGAGTTAGATTCAAGAAACGAATGAGTATGATCTTCATTCGAACGATCGTTGGTGAAGATTAATCCACCTTAGGAATAAGGATTGGATTTCAACGGCTAAGAGGAGCGTAGATCAGTTGTTAATCACCCAAGGTTCATGCAAGGATGTATCATCAAGGCATGCTCGAACAACTAGTTTTTCTGTTAGGGATAACAAGAAGACATTGAAGAACGCTTCGTCGAGCTTTGAAGGAAGGAACCCAGTTGCTATGGCAATCAAACCAGTTCCAGTTGCCACAGAAATTGATTTGCCTCGACAATCAATTCAGACATTGCACCACTACTCACAATAACCCAACCTACTCTCTTAAATCGATTACTCTTTTCTATTTACTTCGTTCTATTTAGTTTATTTTACTTGAAATTTATCACCTTCAATATTATTTCTTTTATAGTGTAATAACTTAAGCAAAGTGGCTCAAGCCAATCCCTGTGGAGATGATACTTGATACATATCACTTTATTACTTGTGATGTTTATACTTGCATCGTTTGCGTTGCACTTAAATCACGCAACAAGTTTTTGAGTGCTACGCAAATGGTGCAAGTGAACACGTCACAAGTAATAAATGATAAGTATCGAGTATCGTCTCCTCAAGGATTGGTTTGGGCTACTTTGCTTAAGTTACTGCGTTGTAAAAGAAATAGATTGATAGTGATGAATAATAAGTAAAATAAACTAGGTAAATATAAAGAAAGGAAAGAGTAATCGATTAAAGAGAGTAGGTCAGGTTATCGTGAGTAATGGTGTGGTGGTCGAATGGATAGTTTTGGCAATTGATTGCTGAGGTAACTTGATTACTGAAGTAATTGTTCAATTGTCGTAGCATTGGGTTCCTTCCTTCAAAGCTTGGCAAAGCGTTCTTCAATATCTTCTTATTATCCCTAACCCGAAGAACTGGTCAATTACGCATGGCTTGGCGATACATCCCCGCGTTAACCTTGGGTGAACAACAACCGATCTTACACTCCTTTTAGCCGTTGAAATCCTAATCATATTCCTAAGATAGATTAACCTCCATTAAAGATTTGTTGAATGAAGATAATGTCCATTCATTTCTTGAATCTAACTCTCCCGATGCTAGATAAATGGATAACTCTCAAGATCCTCTCCCAATTCACTCAAAATTAAAAGTAAAAACCAAGAATAAACAAACTTTGAATTTATTGAAATCAAAAACCTAAAACATCCAATCATTTATTACACCACAAAACCTAAATAAACCCAGCCAATTTATTTAATTCATGGCTGGGTTTGAAAGAAATACAAAGGAAGAATTTCTAGCCTTGGATCGCATGAAGAAGATGAAGGTGCAATAAGCCCTTTCTCCCTACCGACTCCCCTCAATCGTAGACTTCATTTCTATTTAAAGAGATGATTCGATCGGTTTGTGATAGTAGAAGAGGTTGGATTGCGTTTGAATTCCATGGAGATAGGATCCTCATCCGACCAAACTCTTGAATTCTACGGACAATGCTTGTTGATAAAGATAGGATTAGGTTTTATTAAATTTGGATAAGAGATACTTAATCTCTTCTATCTTTATCTCTAAAAACTCCTCACAAATCTGAGCTTTTATCTCTATCAAATTTAGCTTGTAAATCCGAATCTTGGGGATTTATCCCTTACTTTTTGAGTTTATCCTGAATTGGGCGGAATTATCCAGAAATTATCCAAGTACGTCACAACAATCTAGCTCGGTAAGGCCTTCAGAAACATCCATACTTGCCACGGCAGCTCCGTCAGGAATGATCCTTACTTTCCACGGCAATCTTGTCCTGCACAGAATAAAGCACACCAATAGCGAATTTTCCACAAAAAACAACAAAATGTAATACCAAGCTCATTAACTAAGAAAACTAGGAAACTATGCATGAATGCCTATCAATGCAACTAAAATGAGCCTAAGTATAACAATAATATGAGTAAAAAGGGAAAGAAAAACAGTACTTTTACACACTTATCAACGACACTTCAGATTACGCCAATACTTTGGATTGTTCTGACACTTCAGGTTGTGTCGATAATGTCGATTGCCACACATTTGGCATGTAAGTGACATTTTTTGGAACAAGATTTGTCAGTGCATCAATAATTTCTTCAGCAACAATCTTTTCATCAGGAGTCACTTCACCATTTTCTGAAAATGTTACATCTAAATCCCTGACTGGCTCACTAGTCTGTACCATTCTTTAGAGTGATCCAGAGAATGTTCTGTAGAACTCGAATTCCTCAACCGATTTGTTTGCCAAGATGGTGGAGAAGTTCAAATTTGGATGTTGGTGGTGGACCAATGAAAAGAAATGAACACAATGATTTAGAGTTGTTTGAGCTTCTCAACCAAGCTCTACATCCACTACCTTAGCTTCCCGCTAAGGATTTTCCCAAATTCACTATTGAAATTCTTCCCTTTTCTAGGCTAAGGAGGCAACCCTTACACACTCAAAGCTTTCTATCCCAAAGCTTGAGCAAACCCTCTTTAACAAAGATAAATACAAAGCAAACTAGGAAAACCTCCCAAAGGAAATGTGTTTGCAATATTTAAGCACTCACCCAATCCTAAAACACTTGAGCAAATTATAACAAGTTGAGCTCACAAGTGTTGTCTTTGAAAGAATGTGAAAATTAAGCACTAAAACATTTTACAATCAATGAAATGTTTGTTTTTTGATCATTAATTGATCCTAGTGCTTGAAAGTCCCTTCTATACTCCCAAAAGAGATTATAGCCGTTGGTGACTGTTGGGGATGAATTAGAGCCATTGGGGATGATTCTCTGCTGAATTTTGCAATCTGGTGTAGTGGGTATTGATACGCGGGCTTTGCTTATCGGTACAACCTCTTTGGGAAATAGCCATTGGAGTAGTTAAAGCATAGGGGTATCGGTACGCCTCAATGCGTATCGACACAACATCTACCATATCGGTATGGCTAAGCCTGTACTGGTACATGTTTTTAGTTTGGAATTTTCATGTAGCTGAAACCTTAAAAAATATCGATACGGTTGAGACCGTATCGGTATGAAACTTAAGAAATCTCAGGTTTAGCTATTTAAAAATGTTTTGAAGCCTTCCAAAACCTTGTGAAAACTCATCAAACATATTTTCAAGTTGTTTGGACTTAAAACTATTTTTGAAATCTTTTCATATTTGTCCAAAACTATTTTTCAATTATCATATCAAAACAAATATCCTATCAATCTCCCTCTTTTTGATATAATAAAAACAACTTGAAAATTGTTTTAGTGATTCCCCCCTTTGCAAAATAATTTTTGAATATGAGAATATAGATTCAAAAGAGTTAAAAGCTCATCCTTATTCATTTGAAAATTTAATTTTTCAAAACATTCTCCCCTTTTTGTTATGTCAAAAATGATTCAAACTAAGTTTGAAAAACTTTTAAAGTTCCATAACAATTGAGGTAAAAAAATGACAATTAACTATTTTTATTTAATAAGTGGCTCCCCTTACTCAAGCAACAAACCCATTATTAGTCCAACAATTCATGATTAACTAGTTGAATTCAAAAGAAATAAATCAAAAAAATTCAACTAATTTTACCACTTGAACAAAAGGTAGGATGTTAAGACTCATTCTTCAAATGCTTTTCCTTGTGTGCATAGAGCTTTCTTGGTTCATCACTTTGTTGATCAATGCTCCATCACACCTATAAAATGACAATCAAGTAATTTTTGGTATCCAAATTGCTTTGGAACCAATGACATTAGTTGCGCAAATTTTAGTCCCTTTAGGAATCCATTTTACAATTTGATCCTTTTCATTTGAAGTAATTAGTTCTTTTGGAACCCAAATACTTCTAAAATATTTTTTGTTTAAAAATCTAGGGGAACTAGATTGTCTTTGATAAAAATTTGATTTTCCAAAATTGTTTTTCCTTTCAAGCTTCTTGGAAATCAAATTTTTTTCTTTCTTAAGATCATCCAACTCATTTTGATGATCTTTTCAATCTTTTGAAGCAAATTTTGTAATCTTAAAACTTTTTGCTCAAAATTCTTAATTTTTGCTTCAAACTCCAAATTGGTCTTCAAAAGCAAATTATTTTTTATTTTTAATTTTGAAATCATCTTTTTATTTTTCGAAAATGAAGCCTTGAACTTAAAAACCAATTCTTCATAGGCTTCTTGTAACTCATCAAATGTATAAGAATTAGAAATAGATGAGTTAGAAGTTACCTCACCCTCTTGAAGGGTCATAAAGCATAAGTGGGCTACCTCATTGTCGGTGAAGTCTTCTTCATCACTCCATGTTGCCACATATGCCCTTTTTGAAGATGATCCCTTTTTGTTGAAGCGAGCGCAATCGTATTTGGTGTGTCCTTGCTTTTTGCATTCAAAGCTCTTTAGGGGATCTTTCATCTTCTTCTTCGATTCATATCTTGAAGAATTTTCCATTTCATTCTTCATGAATCGAGTGAACTTTTTGAAGAGATAGACCATCTATTCTTCTTCACTTTCCTCCTCACTTGAATCTTCTAGATGGCTTGTGGAGGATTTAGGAGCAACAACATTTAGATCTTCTATTCCTTTCTCTTTGATGTTCTTCTCCTTCTCTTTTCTTCTTCCTTTCAACATCATCTCATGGGTGACCAAAGATCCAATAAGCTCATCAAGCTTGAGCTCTTTCAAGTTCTTTGCTTCTATAATTGTCATCTTTTTGGACTCTCATGACTCGGGAAGTGAATAAATAAACTTCTGAATGAGCTTGTCTTCCAGAATCTCCTCTCCAAATCCTTTAATTTCATTGGAAATTGTAGAGAATCGATCGAACATGCTCTTGATATCTTCTTCGGGTCTATCTTGAAGTTCTCATATTCAAGGTTCAAAAGACCAACTTTGGTCTCATTTACTTCATTTGTTCCCTCATATGTGACTTCAAGCTTGTCCCATACTTCCTTGGTATCTTCACAAGAAGAAACTTTGGCATACTCTTCCAGGCAGTGTACAAAGGAGAATATGCAATACCTTCACGCTTACCTCCATCTTCTTGCGATCATTTGTACTCCATTATGCCTTTCTTCTTTGTGGTAGGAATGGACCGTCAAGAACAATATCCCAAAGACTAGTCTTTAGCTCTCATGAAGTACATCATCCTATTCTTCCAATAGGAGTAGTTGGTCCCGTCAAAGATTGGTGGTCTATCGATGGATTACGCTATGAAGTCCGGTTGATGGGTAGGATCCATAGAGCTTCTCAAATCATCTCAATAAGTGGTGAAACCTCTCATGAGTCTCGCTCTGATACCAATTGTAGAACTCGAATTCCTGAACTGATTTGCTTGCCAAGATGATAGAGAAATCCAGTTTTGGGTGTTGGTGGCGGAAGCAATAAAAAAATGAACACAATGATTTACAGTGGTTCGAGCTTCTCAATCAAGCTCTACATCCACTACCTTAGCTTCCCACTAAGGATTTTCCCAAATTCACTATTGAAATTCGTCCCATTTTCTAGGCTAAGGAGGCAACCCTTACACACTCAAAGCTTTCTATACCAAAGCTTGAGCAAACCCTCTTTAACAAAGAGAAAATACAAAGCAAACTAGGAAAACCTCTCAAAGGAAATGTGTTTACAATATTTAAGCACTCACCCAATCCTAAAACACTTGAGCAAATTATAATAAGTTGAGCTCACAAGTGTTGTCTATGAAACAATGTGAAAATTAGGCACTAAGACATTTTACAATCAATGGAATGTTAGCTTTTTGATCATTAGTTGATTCTAGTGCTTGAAGATCTATTCTATACTCCCAAAAGAGATTATAGCCGTTAGTGACCGTTGAGGATGAATTGGAGCCGTTGGGGATGATTCCTATGTTGAATTTTCCAATCTAGTGCAGTAGGTATAGATACGTGGGCTTTGCGTATCGGAACGACCTCTTTAGGAAATAGTCATTAGAGTAGTTAAAGCATAGGGGTATCGGTATGCCTCAATATGTATCGGTACGACCCCTACCGCATCAGTACGGCTAAGCCTGTACCGGTATTGGTTCTCGATTTTCCTATAGTTGAAACCCTAAAAGGTATTAATACAGTTGAGGCTGTATTGGTATGGAACTTAAGAAATCTCAGGTTTATCTATTTAAAAACGTTTTGAAGCCTTCCAAAACCTTGTGAAAACTCATCAAACATATTTTCAAGTTGATTGGACTTAAAACCATTTTTTAAATCTTTTCAAATTTGTCCAAAACTATTTTTCAATTATTATATCAAAACAAATATCCTTTGCCGGTTCACAGGGTCTACATCAACTGGGTTTCACCCACTTCAACTTGCAAACCATCGTTCTTACTCTTCCTTCCAATCCTAGGGTCAGTTAGCGGAAACTCACCGACAGTACGCTCCAATATCGGCGGCAAAGAGATTTGAATCAGTCCATCTGTTGGTCGGCCGCCTGGATTTTCATAGTGCATCATACTAGGGTTTTTGCTAGGGTTAGGGTTTTCCATTGAATTAACATCTCTTTAAAACCGTGTTAATTCTAAAATCAGATAAGATTCCACATGGTTAGCCTTTGAGAAATAATTTACTAACAGTAATAAGACTTTCTTAAAAAATTATCGATAGTAATAAAGTGATTATCTTTAATATTCCACTTTTTCTTCAATAAATTGCGGAATTTATATCAAGATGGACAACTCCTTGAAGAATACTTGATTTGGAGAGTTTTTTGTTCTAGCGTTATGAACATATTTCTCCAAAATTTCATCACCTTGTAAACTTTGCAAATTTTTCAAAAAATTATTAGTACGATAAAGAATTTACAATTTTCTCTTAATTTTCAAAAATTAAAATTTATACATCACACTTTAGAGTTACACATCTCAAAGAAAATGAGATTATTAATATATCAAATATTAACACTAGTTAATGAAACTGACAACATATCCTTAAATGATATTAATAAGATTAACAATAGCTTTTGTTTTTTTTTACAATAAAAACATATTAAAAGCTATCCACGTTTGAAACCATTAGAGAAAAAAAAACATGCATTATTAAGAAAATTTCAAGGATTTAAATAATACATGTAAATTTGAGCTTAATAGCATCTCAAGCATGCATCAATTCAAATGTCTACAGTATTTAAAGCTTTGAAAGTAAAGCCTTAAAATACTTTAAAGTATATCATTTTCATTATGGAAAGCCATAACCCAAACAATTTTCTAGCATCATAGAAATGTTTCACCAAACCTATAATAACAACTTTAATACACCATTTTCAATATCTTAAATGATAAAATGTTGTTATTAATGTCAACAACCTCTAGAGTAAGTGGTTAAAAGCTCTCAGTTGAGAAAACCCTAGCCGTTCTCCATTTTCTTCACTAATGCAACCTTCTTCATCTATCAAGTGCCACAAGTTTTATTTTCTATTTTATTTAGCCAGCGGCGGCACCGATTTTGATGCTAGTTGCCGACTGTCGAATCTGTTTTTATTTTTTTCTAGTTTTTTTTAATAAAAATAACTCTACCTTTGTGGCACATTTTTTATGTCATGTTTTTTCTTCTTCCTCGGTCGTTTGACCGTTCTTTTATTTCATATTTTTTTAGGGTTGGATTTGACGATGCCACAACTGATCAAGATGGCGCTTATTTGTAATCATGGTGATCTTTCCTGCTCTAGACCCTCAAATTGAATTTGGATACGCGGTTTGCGCTTGTGGATAGTTTCTTATGACGCTCGCTCTGATTTGCGGTTCTCGGTGGTCTTTTAATAGCTTAACCCCCTTTTGTAGTTCGTTTGTAGATGCAGTTAGATTTGTTCGTGTCTATTTTTCGTTCGAGTTTTTTGGATGGGTTTTTAAACTTTTTTTTGTATGGTCTTTATATAATCTAAACTGTCTAATTTTAGAAAAATGTCCAAATTATGTATTTAGTTTACAATGATAATTGTAAACATTTATTGTAATTTTGGGTAATTTCTCGTTTAATAAAACTAGCGGCTTCTATTAAAAAAAGCTTTCAGTTGACACCTCCCCTCCCTCTTAGATTGTAGGTTCTAGACCTAGTACGAGCAAATTTCTCCTTCCCTTTCCCCTTCCCCTCCCTTACGTAGGATTTGTTAAAAAAATGTTATTATTAATAAAATATTGCCTAAAGACAATATCAAAGGATGAGGCTAATTTCATTATTAGTGTACATGTGTTTAATGTTGTTGCAATGAGCATATTCCACATTGTTCGGTTATTTTAAAGGCATTAAAGACAGTGGACCGAAACACCTATGCTCAAAAGGTGTTACAAGATTGACTCAGCCATTTAACGTTAATTTGCTAAAATTTCTTTTAAAAAAATCAATAACCAACGTTTTTTCCTCTTTCTACTTTGGCAGAATTGTTGTCACCTAATTTTCACCGTCCTTTATTTATTTTATTTCTCTTGTATATATAATATAGCCTATATAAAACTCAAAAAAAAATAAAGGAGTCCATTTTTGTTAAATAAAGAACTCATGTTATAAAGCTATCCCATTTGGCCCAATTTAAAAAAGAAAAAAAACCCTATCTAACTTATTTTTTTCTCCATGTGCAGCTTAAACCTGGACCATTGGATCTAGGATATGGATCTAACGATCCAGAATGGACAAACATGAAGTGAGGGGCAACCCCACCTGCACCGCCACGCGCCTGGCGCGTGCATTCCACGCGCGTGGGTTCATCGTTCTCCGTTGGATCCTAGCCAGCTCCTCATCGCGCTGGCAGCCATGGCGTTTGGCCATCCCAGAACCGACGACGAGCGCTGGTGATTGTCCCGCCTTCACCAGCCCACGCCCCGACCCGCGCCTCGCCATTGCTGCCTCCACACCTCTGCGAAGTACCAAGCGCAACAGCACCGCCTTAGCAGCTGCTTTACACCGCCGCATTGTCACCATCTCACCTCCACAGGTTGTCGCAGGTCCTCGCCATAGCCCCAAGTCGTGCCGATGCTTCTCCTACTCCCGTCACGCTCGTATCGCGCCGCTACTGCCTCTCGCGAGCAACAACAACAGCCTCAGTCGTTGTTGCCGCGCCATGCTAGACGTCCACCACCGAAGATCGAGCCACGCGGCCGCCGCCGTCTTCTCCTCCGACCAAGACCCTACAAGCCTAAAGTGTTAGGGTTAGGGTTTATTTTTGGTTTGAATATTGAA
This sequence comes from Hibiscus mutabilis, assembly GCA_019671005.1. Classification (NCBI taxonomy): domain Eukaryota; kingdom Viridiplantae; phylum Streptophyta; class Magnoliopsida; order Malvales; family Malvaceae; genus Hibiscus; species Hibiscus mutabilis. Next base: position 48,175,565 of record CM033745.1, read on the forward strand.
AGAGTCAGATCAGATTCGAACTAAAAGTCAAATTAAATATTTTTCAAATCATATCTGAATATGCATTGAAGGAAAAGGGAAAGAATCAGCCCAAAGTTGCCCCAAAAATTCGAATCAAATCAGCTCCAAATTGTGTCATATATGCATTAAATGGAAAAGGGGGGAAATCACCCAAAAATAGGTTTTTTTATTTCAAATTTTGGAATTTATAGGTAAAAAAACCTATATAAAGGGGTTCAAGGCTTTGTAATTGGACACAGTTTAGTTTTGAGTGACACACACAGTTTATTCTAGAGAATTCATTGGAGAGAAAACGCAATTGAGTTGGGAGAGTTTGAGAGTTTTTTGGAGAGTTCTATACAGTTTATGCTCGAGCTTTTGTGTTTGGATTCGAAGTTGGAATAAAATTTTGAAGCATTTCTGAGGTATTTGATTACTTTTTTATGTGTTCTTCTTGCTCGAATGTATGGTTCTTCATTCATGTTTTTAAAAAAAAGATAATAATTGATGTTTGATCTATTCTCTTTAAAAGAAATTTGCAAAGAGTGTTTTTTAATTGAGTTATTTACATCTAATTCACCATCTCCATGGATCCTTTAATTTTCAAGTTTTTTTAAACTATTGTTTTTAAACTTAGCCTTTTTTTGAATTTTAATGTAATTTAACCTTTTTTTGTAAATTTTTAAATTAAATTATAATTTGCACATATGCGTTTTTAAAGAAAAAATCAATCCGTATATTGTGTTGACTCATTTTATGGAATGATACACGTTCCTTTTAAAAAGATTTTCTTTTTTAAATTTATTTAAATTTTTTTGCATTTTATTTAAATCTTGTAAATATGGTTGTTTAATTTTAGTTCTTTTTTTCTAAACTAGATCCTTTCCTAAAAAAACTTAGGTATTAAAAGTTGTTTTAATTAAATTATTAGATTAATTAAAGTCTTTAGGGTTAGGAACTAAATTACCTTAGTTAGAGCCTTTAAGGAGAAAAATAAGATTCTTTTTCACATTTAATATTCATAATATACACTTAACCATATTTTAACTATAATAGGTAAAATTTTCTTAGACAATATCTTAGGATAATAATCACTAACTTTGAATAATTAAAAGTTTCAACACACTAATTCTTTCCTTGTTTGTCTGATTTAAAAAGCGAAACTTAATTAATACGGTGTTCTATTAAAGGAAAGTGACGGGTTAGCGCCATAAATATTGGCAGTGATTGCAGTTCACTTTCTGAATATTAGGGCCGTTAAAACGAGATCATATTCATAAATGGACAATGAATTGAATTCTATACAAACTTGCAAATTCCGACGTTAAAACATTTTGTAATCGGTTAGGTACCAATTTTTGGGGCGTTGTGGGGTGCTAATCCTTCCCCAAGGCGTAACCGACTCCGAACCCGTTTTTTTATTTTTCGCAGACCAAAATGTTGTTTTGTTAAAATAAATTAATTTTATTAAAATGACCCATATTTAGGTGATCTAATCACACCGTTTATTAAAAATTGGTGGCGACTTTATTGTTATTTTATTTTTATAAAAGGTTGAGTTCTCTAAAAAAAAGGGATTGCGACAAGAGTATCTAGAAGTGTAAGAGCAATCGTAGGATACTTACTGACGAGTAATACTGATTTTCCGTAAACATTTCTCTTTACAGTCCAGATTTTTTTAGTAATGAAGTTCTGCAAGTTTGCTCATTTGGTCGACATCTTTTGCAGTACATAAGTTTGTTTCTAAAATGTCGGTATAATTACTGCAAAATAAAATAGTAACACTGACAGAAAAATAATAAAATATAAAACAAAGGAACAAACAACAGTGTATAGTAAACTATTGCTTAAGAAGCGAATTCGTTTCGATATGTGTAATCGCTACAATAAACGATACCCCTAAAGTTAGTATAGTCTCTCCAAGAATTCGTACCTGAAAAATCAAAACAGACTATAATAGTACTACTCTTCTCTCAAAGCTCGAAATATAAACTCGAAAAAGCTTATAAAACGGAGATAAATGAAAGTGTTTTGAAACAAATGTTTTGCTTTTGATTATTTGAAATGAACCAAAACAATCACTGTTTATAGGCATAAAACGAAGGGTACAAATTTTCTCAAAAACATAGTATTAATTTCGTTTAAAAGCTGTCTCAAAACCGTACAAGAGCATTGGATATATGACAGCAATCATGGCTGCATTTGAAGACTAAATTCAATTGCATTAAGAAGTTTGAAACCTTGTCGGCTAGTAAATGGTTAAAGAGTCCTGTTAACATCCCTTCCCTTAAATTTTGAGTTCTAATTTCAGAGCAATCCCCAATTCCCCATCTCTTATGTAAAAATTATTAAAAAAAAAAGTTGAAACGTTACAAAGCAATAGCATTTGCATTGCATTGAGTTTGATTTAACAGCCAATTCAATTGGAATTAAAACCACGTGGCTATTAAATTGCTCCAAAACATTTGCCATGATGACTGAATCAAGCAGCTGTAACAATTGAATATACGATTGTTTTCAATCCAAATACAATGCTAGAATTTGACCAGAATTTAAAACAATTAATCTTGAATTTAAAATAATTAAATATTGGTGTGATACGCGATGTGTGATACGCGTGATAATCGACGTGTGATACGCGTCGAAGAAACATGTTGATACAATATGTAAGTAACGGGTGATAATCGACGTGTGATAATCGACGTGTGATACGCGTCGAAGAAACATGTTAACACGAATGTGGGATTACATGCTCTTACTCCCTTGAACATAACCAACAAATCTGAGTATTCCGAGGAAAAAAATTAAACCTTCCACCACGAGGCCAAATACCTTGGTTTGTTATAATTTTCAACATTCAGTATATATCTTAATAGTAAGTAACATGAAAACTCCAGATAGCAGAAATGCATCACGAATGACTGAAGCTTCCAAGTTCCAAAAACAAAGTGAAACATTCTAATATGCACATTTGTACCTTCAATAACCAATACAAAGCAAACTTGGGAGGGAACCATAAAATCAAAGGTATGAAGCACGTGGTACCATCAGAAACTTGTGTGCTTGGCATGTACATTTCTCTGTATTGTGCTTTCATTGCAAAATACACATTTTCTAACCTATATGCTTAATAAGGGGGAGCATGTGGAAAAGAAAAATATTACTTATAATTAAGATATATATTAAATGTTGAAAATTATAACAAAACAAGGTGTTTGGCCCAATGGTGGAAGGCTTCACTTTTCCCTTGGAATACTCAAGTTAAAGTCCTACCACACCATGGGCATTTTCCATGTTATATATTTTCTACCAATCAACATGGAGTGTTACGTGTCAATCCCTGATTATTGGGAAGTAAATAATATGAATTAAATTTAAAATTTTTAAAATTTTTCAAATCAGATAGTGATACGTGTCATCATTTGTTTGGAGGATTAAATGTATTAAATTAAATTAAAATTAAGACAAATTGATACAATATGTAAGTAACGGGAACCAAATATGAAATTATACAAATTTCTATTATCTGTCACGCCATCTTTTTCGTTAGATTTTAACGGTGGGTGGCTTAATTGTTACTATTTAAATAGTTGAGTGGTCTGATTAACAAAATTGAAAGGTCAGTTGGTTAACATAGAATCAAACATATAATTGAGTGGTCATGGATGTAATTTTATTCTATTAAAAAAAACCAAAAACTCTCAACTATAAAAGAGTCGATGACTGAGCAAAGCATATTTGGTCGATTGATTAAGTTGCTCATCTTTGTTTCTTATATTCTTAGGTCATGAGCTTTAGACTTACTAAGAGTATCGTCTTCCTTCTCCTAAAGTCCCCCTTCTTCTTCCCTCTAAATAGGATTAGTATTAGAAATAAGATTAGTAAAAAAAGCCAATAACTAAAGGGTGAGGCAAAAAAAAAACATTGTGGATTTGAATTTTGCATTTATAGAATTCATTTATTACTGAAAAATAATAGGGATGTAAAAAGTTGAGCCGGTCCGAAAACTCGATTGAAACCTGCCCGAGTCAGAACTTGTTTTGACTCGGGGAAGTGATGACCCGAAATCGATCTATAACCGACTGTTGTTAACCTGAACCCGAGTTGGACATGATATTGTAGTAACCGAACCCGACCTGCACCTGATTGATACGAACTCGAACCTGAGACTAACTTGGCAAATAATCGATATAACCCGGCTGAAACGACCCAAGATATGATTTTACCTGACATGCTAATTGACCCGACCTGTCTTGAACCTGACCTGTTGTTGACCTGAACTGATATTGACCCAACTTGATATTTATCTGACTTGTAATCGAGTAACTCTATGATTTGATGATTTTCAAGAAAAAATAAAGTATTTGAGAAATTATGAACTTATTATATTATAATGTGAGAAACTAATTGACCCGTATGATGATATTTTTGTTCATTCTAGTCCCTAAAACTTTATTTTTAGCCAAAATTGATTTATATATATTTCTATTTTTGGTAATTTAGTCAAATAATATTTTTGTTTTATTCTAATCACTATAATTTAATTTTTAGTCAAAATTGTCCCATATTTATTTATATTTTTGGTAATTTAGTCCAATAATATTTTTGTTTATTCTAGTACCTAAAATTTAATTTTTAGTCAAAATTGACCCTTATTCATTTTTTATAATTTAATTCGATATTTTTATTCATGTTAGACCCTAAAATTTTTTTAACCAAAATTAACCCTTTTGGGCGCTTTATGCTACCATGTGTGAGCTTGGAGTGTACTGCCCTGTAGGTAGCTTCTGGCTATTATCCTCGTGTTGTTTTTCTATTTCTTCTTTATGGCCACGCTTTTTCTTATTATTAGTGTATTTTTTTCGAGTAAGTTTAGGGAAAAAATTTTGATACACAAGCCGTGTAAATTTTAACTTATACGTGTTTTTTAATTTTAGGGTTAGGGTTTTAGTTTAGGGGTTTAGGTTGTAGGGTTTAGAATTTAATGTTAGTGTTTAAAATTTAGTGTATATGGTTTAAGGTTTAGTTTTTAGGGTTAGGGTTAGAAATTTAGGATTTGAGTTTTTATAGTGTAAATACAAAGGCTTGTGTAAAATTAATTTACACAGTCTGCTTATCAAAGTTTTACCCTAAGTTTAGTGGGTTTTTTAATGGGTCGCCTAATAGTAGTTTCTTATATGATTTATCTCAATAAAAGTCATATTTACCGATAACAAAATCAAAATTAACCTCTGTTTATTTTATATTTTTTGTAATTTAGTTTAATATTTTTAATATAATGATATTTTTGTTCACTGTAGTCTCAAATATTTTATTTTTAGTTGAAATCGACTCTTATTTATTTCTAATTTTTATAATTTAGTTCAATATTTTAAATATGATGATATTTTTGTTCATTCTAATCTCTAATATTTATTTTTTAATGTGATTCGAATTCGTGAAAGGCGTTAAATAATTTACTCGAAATGACCCAACCCAAAGTCTATCGACTATTTGTACCAAACTCAAACTTAATATGAATTCGAAACCTGAATTAACCCGAGCTGAAATAAAACTGACCTGAAATTACCCGACCTAAAATGAACCTGACTTGAAATGAACCCGACCTAAAATTAAACCGACCTGAAATGAACCCGACCTGAAGTCCACCTGAGCCCGAATTAACCCGTCAATTAACTAATTCGGACCTGAACCGTTTTGACTCGACCTGAAATTAACCCGACCTGAAATTAACTCGTACTTAATCTGAGTCGAATCGAAACATTAAATTAACTTAAAATGACTTGTATTCGATTTGACTCGACTTGGCATAACTCGACCTAAAACTTATCTGTTTACCTATTTTTACATCGTTAAAAGTTTAATTTTTTACAAAAAAAAAAAAGAAAGGAGAAAAGAAAGGAATGTTCCTTTGCTTGAACGAAATCTATCTCCTTTTTTCGTAAGTTTTTTTCTTTTTATCCACCTTTTTTCTATTTTTCCTTTACTTGTTACGATATATGTTTCTTCTTGGCTTGGTAAAAGAGTTTCTCTTTTTTGACTTCTCTGGATATTTTATTTTTTATATTTTTTATTAAAAAAAATTATATTTTTATGCTAAAATTTAAACTCTAAAAGAATATATACGTCATCAGACTTTTCTTTAGTATGTTTAAATTTAGAATGTTTTTTATAAGAGAAAACTTTAAAATGTTTTTGAACGTGTGTTCTTCATTGGGTCTATGGCAATTATTTTTGGATTTTCTTTATCATTTTTTCTTTTAATTTCTCATTTTTCCTCTTTTACTTTCAATATATTGAGCATTTAATATTGTACCATTAATCTTTGTTCAATCTTTGTCCTTTTGGTTTAATGATTGTATAATTCATTTCTGGAAAAATTTCCTCTCAGCTCTCTATGAGGTCAGTGGCGGATCTAAAAATATTTTTGAAGGTGATCACACATATATTACAAAAATCTCAAATAGGCATAACTAGTAAAATAAATAATTAACATAAGAAAATTTAGATTTCAAAATGCATGCAATTAGTAAAATAAACAACCGATGAAATTTCAGATTCAAGGATTGACACGTATGTTAGACTTATTTTGATTTTGATATAACTTAAATTTAACTTTCAAAAACTAACTTGTAAAAATTTGTAAAGTAAACTTCTCGAAATAAATTTGTCAAAAACTTGATTCAAACTTGTCAAAATATTTTATAAAATGTTTAAATTTGTACCTATATCGAATAAACTTTTAAAAGTCAACAATTAGCCAAAGTTTATGCTTTTAAATGAAAGTTTCGAAACCTTCTTTTATGGTTTCGAAACCTCTCTGGCAGAATGGACAAATTCTTGAAACCTTAGCAAAGGTTTCGAAACCTCTGTGAAGGTTTCGAAACCTTGGCCCTGTAACGGCTATTTTTCAGTTTGAAAAACCCCTTGGTTTCAAAACCTCTTCAATTGTTTCGAAACCTCTATGCATGTGAGCATTTAATGCTCGGTTTTAATGGCTTCCAACGGCTCCAAACTCCCTCCAACATCTCCCAATAGTTAGATAAGATCAAGAGCATATAAAAGGGGTCTCCAAATAGTAATGAAGTAACAAGAAAGCCTATCCAAATATCCAAGCAATCAAAATCCAATTTGTGCTCAATTTTCCATCTTTCTTTTAAACACTAGTGTTGTTCTTCATTGTAATTAATTTCCTAGTGTTTATTGGGTATGTGAGAGAGCTTAAACTTTGCAAACACCTTCCTTGTGAGGATTTTCTAGTTTGCTCATTTGTACTCAAATTTGGGAAAGGATTCAATAGACTTTGGGGTATAAGTCTATTGAATTGTGTAAGGTTACTCTTTATCCTAAAGGAAAGACAAATTAGTGGATTTGTGGAAAATCCTTAGTATGGTCACTAAGGTAGTGGATGTAGACTCCATTAAGGGAGTTGAACCACTATAAATCACCTTGCAATTTCCTATCTTTGAAATTAGTTTCCACCACTTTCTAAAAATCCAATTCACCTTCCCTCTTGGCTTTATTCGATCGATTGCTACACTAAAAAACGTAACAATCTGAACCACACATGGATCTGCCAGTGTATGAGGTGGCTTTGTCATACTTTATTATGTGTACTTGTTGGGGTCCCCAATTGCTTTGGTTTCACTTGCTAATTTGAGAGGTGTTTTATACAAGGGATTAAATTGTATATACTAACATCTAAGTTTAAAAGCTTTTGAATTGTTTCTAATGATTTTTAGTTTTTATATGCAAGAGGAAGTAAACAAGACTAGGGGTGTAAAAAATTGATATGATCTGGAAGTCGATTGAAATTGACTCAAATCTAAACTGGTTGTAATATGAGGTGGTGATGATCCAAACTCGACTTGATTCTGACCTGATGTTGACCCAAACTCAATCAAGTTGGACCTGGTTATTTTAGATCTGAACCCGGCATGCACTCAACCTGATAATGATTGAAACCCAAATTGAACAAGATAATGTGATAATTGAACCCAACTAAGTTGGAACTGATTAAATTGAACACAATTTACAAATTATGAAATTATGTTGCATTCCTTTCGCATAAATGGATTATTTGAACTTATTGAATATTAGTAAATTGTTAATTTGTTATTACTATTATTACACTAAGAGAAAAATTAGTTGTTACTAATTACTAATATGATTTTGGCTTTTGAATCGAATCATCCCGCCTCAAACCATACTCTAAAACACAATAAGTCAATTTGTTCGCCCGAGTAGTTAACTCTATTTATAAATGACATCTCTATTAATAGTTAATCACAAAATTAGCGAAATGCGTGAAACGGTACATATGTTGTAAATTGCAATAAAATAACTTAAAATGGGTAATAAAAAATAATTAAATGTCACAAACTCACAACACGACATGAACTGAGAAAAATAAATATCGAACTTGAAAAATAAACGCTAATACTACAAGTCGTCTACCATGAAAGTGGAATCACCATTTCGTCAGATAACTTGATCATGACCTAATTTCAATAATGATATTACCCAAATATAACCCAAACCTAGTAAAGACTCAATCCAAACTTCACCCGAAACTGATATTACCTTCACTGAATCTCATTCGAAATCAACTTGACCCAACATGAAGTCCATCCAAATTCGATTAAGATCCGACTCAAAGTTCATTCAAACACAAATTAACTGACTCAGAATTGAACCCAAACCTGGTATTGACTCGCCTAAAATTGACTCGACCCGAACCTGAACCGAGTTTGAGTTGAGATCAACCTAACTTTAACCCAAACCCAAGTCAACATAAATCCGACCCGACTCGAGTTAAACCATTGGTTTGACCTAACATAGCTCGAACGCGATCTAACTCGGCCTGACATGAAACCCATCCGAGTACCCAATTTTACATCCTAAACAAACAACTTGATCAAAACTATTCTTAGCTTGTGTTTGGCTTGTTTAAAGTAGATTGTTGTGTCATTTGTATATGAACATGGTGGATCATTTTGTATCACTAGTGGGCCGATTGTTGACCGAATCCATATAGGAAGGTACAATTGAAAGTAGGATATCGTTGCATCGACATTTGATGGCACAAAGGTATTCAACTCTTCTCAAAAGTTGAAATCATTAGCCCCGAGAAAAATTGTTGAATGTCAAATATGCCAAGATAAGGATGAAGATTCAAATATGGAGACCCTTTGTTCTTTTTCTAGCAGTTTAAGGTTAGAGAAACTTAAAACCAACAATTATTTCACTAATTCAAGCTTATCGAGACCCCCTCTCTCTAAAACCTCATCCACTCTAAAAACAAAGTAACTTTAAAATGTATCCCTCCTAAGTGATCAGCAGTTATTCTTGGTGGTTGGCCTCCTTTTCTCTCGTTTTCCTTCTTATTTTCTCAGGTTTTTCTCATCCTTTTTTCTTTTTTTTTTCTTCTTATGATTTTAGCCACCCTTTTTTCTTCAGTTATTTTGGTGCTTCTTTGTATCCTTTTTGGCCTGCTTGAGCAGTTCTTTGTTCCACAGCGACCATGATCCATGTTCGGACCCGCTTTTACGAGGAGTTTGCTTTGGTTGCGAGCAAGAACGAGAGGTTTCTATGTTTCCTCTACCTTTTCCTCTCCTTGTAGACACTTATTTTATCCGGCCCTTTAGTCAATTCTTTTGGTGTATATATATGTTAATATTGAAGACCATAAAAAAATAAAAACATGGCAACCCAATAACAAAAGATCCAATTTATTATAAAAATAAGTCCAATACATAAGCCCAATTCGGCTTTACAAAAAAACCCTGAGGGATAATCCCTTTTGTGCGTGCCGCCACTCTTTGGTAGCCGTTGGATCGTTCTTTGATCCAATGGTCCAAATTAGCACTCGAAAACCCAAGCGTGTTTTGCCTCAGCACCGCATGTCTCACACCGTTCGATTCATAGGAGATCAATGGACCAGATTGCACGGAGGAGCTTCACTCGAATCATCCTTGGCGCAAGGTCCTCACGCTCCCGACGCTTCAGATCCCATTTTACCATTCATCTCCCTCGCACATCACCGGCAGCAGCTCCGTCATTGTCACCACCGTTGGGTTCTTTTAATCCTTGGCTGGGCGTGTCATGCAAGCAAAGAAAAAGAGAAATCAATGTTCGAATCAAACAAATATGGCAAGATATTGAAGATTCAAGCCGAATCAAAAGCAAAAGGAGAAATGGATCAGCCAAGTCTAACAGAATTGGAGCAAACGATATATCAGAGTAGGAATCACGCCAAATTAGAGCTAAACTGGGAAAGAAAATCCCTTAGATATTAGGGTTTTTGGTTCCTTGTTTATAAACCTTGTAGTCGGCTATAAAAGCCACTGATTCATCCAACTCCTTGTTTGAACAATAAGATAATAACCATGGTTTGTGAGCAATTCCATATCAAGCATCACAACTCGGTAACATATCGCCCAAAGATGAATGGGGCAGTAGAAGCTGCAAATAAGAATATCAAGAAGATAGTCTCCAAGATGACTAACACTTACCGAACCATTGTACGAACGTCCACAGGGGCAATGTTGTTTTTGTTAGTCTACGTCATGGAAGCCGTATTGCTAGTTGAAGTTGAGATACCCTCACTCTGTGTTTTAATGGAGGTAAAATTAGAGAAAGTTGAATGGATTTAGGCATGTTATGACCAGCTGAATCTAATTGAATAAGGTGACATGCTATGGCCAGATATACCAAAAGAGGACGATGAGAGCTCATGACAAGAAGGTGGTTACCAAAGCTTTCTCTAGAGGAGCCTTGATCTTGGCCGAAATGGATGGGGATAAGTTACAAAACCCCATGAATTTAGACTCGGTCAAACGATATTATGCTTGAAGATAAAAAAAAGAAAAAAGAAATGAAAAGGATCTAAAAGTGAAAACCCGCAAAGGGCGCTTTAAATCAAAAAAATAAAAGAAGAGTTCAAGATGAAAAACTACAAAGGGCGTATTGAAACCAAGGGTGGATTCAAGTTGAAAACCCACAAAGGGCGACTTGAATATTCGAAGCTAAAAAGATCGATAGTTTGCTCAGCATTTTCATAACCCTCGAAATCTTCTCAGCAAGGTTTGCATTTGGAAGAACTCCTGAAGGATTGACTCAGAGCGCTTTGGTCTTTGATATCCGAACACTATATTTTGTAATCACTTTCATGTTTGCCACTATAAATAAACCATGCATCCTATAATTTTCCTTTTATACCCCTTTCATTTGCATATTGAAATGGGGACCAATGGATTTGCATTCATACAACATCAAAGATTTTTTAGCATTACTCTAAACATGGTTTAAAAGTACAAGGACTATGATGCATTTCATTATTCTAACTCTGATCATATCACTTGCATGAGCATGACATTTTGTGTAGATGACGACACCAAATTGAGGCAATTACTCAAACTGATCAGGCAAGATTCCCTAAGCATTAAATATCATTCAGAGACATTTAAGGCAGAAATAAGCTTTGTTGTGAAACTTCCCATACAAGAAATTCAAAAGAGTTCATAAGAAGCCTTGAAGAACCACTACCAATCAGAAGTACAAGATTACTGGATTGAGTGAGCAAATATGCAAAGATCAGATGTTTCACACAATTTGAAGAAGCGTTATTCATTTTTTCTCCACGAATTTGAATGAGCAAATCACCTTACAAATTCAGTGCCTGCAGGGGTGAGAGTCACCTTTACAGATTTAGTACCCGTAGGGGCGAGAGTTACCATTACAGATTCAATGCCCGCATAGGCGAGAGTCACCTTATCGATTTAGTGCCCACATGGGCGAGGATCACCTTATTGGTGCAGTGCCTGCAGGGGCGAAGATCACCTTACCGACTTGGTGTCCGCAGGGATGAGAGTCATATCACCGTTTGCTAAAGAATCTAATTTGACTTGGTATCTGCAGAGACGAGAGTCTAATTTTTGTGGCATCACCTCAGGATAGAAGAAGTGGTATTCAACATGTAACTCTGTCGGATAAAATTTGTCTATTGTTATTTGTCTTATTTTCGTTTCATCAAAATGAGCAAAGAGGGGCGGCTATAAACACCTATTTTATCCGGCCCTTTATATATATATATATATGTGTGTGTGTGAATATTGGAGACCATAAAAAATATAAAAACATGGCAACCCATTTACAAAAGATCTAATTTATTACAAAAAGAAGTCTAATACGTAAGCTTAATTCGACTTTACAAAAAAACCTTGAGGGATAATCCCTTTTGTGAGCGCCTTCACTCTTTGGTAGCCGTAGGATTGTTCCTTGGTCCAACGGAGTGCTCGAAAACCCTAGCGTGTTTAGCCTCAGTGCCGCATGCCTCACACCGTTTGATCCACAAGAGATCAATTGACCAGACTGCACCGATGAGCTTCACTCGGATCATCCCTGGCGCATTGTCTTCACGTGACTGACACTTCATATCTCGTTTGACCATTCATCTTCCTCGCACATTGCCGGCAGCTGCTACTTTGTTGTTACCGCCGTTGGGCTCCTTTGTTCATTGGTCGAGCGTATCATGTAAGAAAAGAAAAAAAGAAATCAGTGTTCAAATCAAACGAATATGGAAAGATATCGGGGATTCAAGCCGAATCAAAAACAAAATGGGAAAAGGATCAGCCAAGTCTGACCGAATCAGAGCAAATGATATCAGAGTGCGGACCACGCCAAATCGAAGCTAAACTGGGAAAGAAAATCCCTTAGATATTAGGGTTTTTGATTCCTTGTTTATAGACCTTGTAATCAGCTATAAAAGCCACCAATTCATCCATTGTAAACACACAATTTACAAGCAATACATGCATCAGTTGAAATTCTTGAGGTATTTTTATACCTAAATTCTTTTTTTCTTACATATATATTGCTCGAATTGAAAAGAGGGGTGTGGGTTACCGTTCGTTGAAGGAGGAGCCACCGCCGGAAGGTCGAACCACCACTGTCGTCAAAACCAAGAGCCAAAGCCAAGGGGAATCGCTGTTGAAGAACTACCACCGACTAGAGCCACGGCGGCCCACGCGGAGGAACACGATAAACTGTCGCCGAATTCTGGGCTTGCACGGTGATGTTTTTCAATCCATGAAGAACACCCTTGAATATTTTCAGAGGATTTTAATGAGGGTCGTTTGATCCATTTGACAAGGAGGATAAACAAATGAAATACGTTTTTGATTTTGGGTTTTATATTCAACTCGTGGGCTGACTTGGATCCGACCCGCGTCCCTCCTCTGTTGGATTTACATCCTTACCCCACTATTTGCAATTTCTTTACTCTAGTCATTTTTTACTTTAATTTAGTTCTTTAATTTTTGTTTTCATGCAATTTAATCCATTTGTTTGCTTTATTTATATCTAACATGTTACTTAATTTATTTTTTATGTGGCATAAAATGCATTTAAAATTGTAGGATAAAGAGACTCCATGTTATTTAAAATAAAGAGACTTCATGTTATTTAATAATACGATTTTCTTGTAATTTAAAATTTATACAACATCTAAAATAAACACTTTAGGCTAAGTTGTTTAAATGCATGTAAATATGTAGGGTAACTTTAATTTAATTGTAAATTTCAATAATATATTGTAATAAATCCCATAGGTTTAGGTCCTTTAAAATGGTATATTCTCTTAATTAATTTGGTAATTTTTACTAGAAAATTAAATAGATTTCAAAACTTAAAATCTGACAAGCAGAGCCTTTTAGGATTAACTTCTTTAATCACCTAATAATTGACATTTAGGGTTTAAAAATTAAATAAAATGGCAAATAAAACTTCATTCAATAAGATTTTTACTGCATCATGAAAATAAGGTATTTTCTCAATTAGGGTTAATTCAGTCTTCCCCTAGTAGATGTGGGAATGGTCGAAACTCCTATGCGAGACTATATTTTTGGATTTTAGGGATTAATGCCTTAATCCCCTTGTGTCTAAATTGATTCGGGTTTTCTCAGTCATGAGCTAATTTGAGCCAATTTTAAAATTTTGTGGATTTTTGTATTAATCTCTGCATGCACACATCCGAGTTACAAGGAAAATATTAGTGATCAAGTGTCATTTTGCGGGCGTGATAAGGGTGCTAATCCTTCCTCACATGTAATTGTGCCCCCGAACCTTTGAGATTTCGTAATCTCTTATTTGCTTTTAGGTTTCCGGTCCGCCTAATATAATAAAAGGGATTGGTGGTGACTCCGTTATCACACTCTTCAAGGTTGTTTTCAAGGTTGTTTTCTTTTGGCTTTTGTTGCTTGGGTTCTTTGTTTGTAGATATGTGTGTTCCTTCCGCTAGTTGGTTCGAGGTCTTTCACTTTTCCGGTGATAGATTTGAGGAAATGAATCTCCGTTTTCGTTCACCAGACCTCGAGGCTTGTCTCTATCGTTCTTTTCAACCTGGCCCCTCGGAGTACCCATCAAAGTTTTTGACTGTAGCAGCTTTCTCGTTTGGCAGACCTTGTGTTTGGTCTAGACGTTCGGCTCATTTTTCCTTCGCTTTTAGTTGTTGTCTCCTGCTCTCTTTGTATCCAAGTTAGAGTTTCAGGATTCTCACACTCTTCATGGTTGAGCTTAAGTGTCATGGTTGAGCTTATGTGTCATGGTCTTTGTATGGCTTGTTTTAGTTGAATGAATATCATGTTTGATAAAAAAAAAACAATTCTTTCACAATGAATGGTTGTAGTGTTGTCACGACACATGGCACTAGTCTTTTTTCGTTTTATTGTTACGAAACTGTTATGAATCATGAATCAAGTTATGCTATAAAAGACACGTCAAGGGATGATAGGGGGACCACTGAAGAAATTATTGAACTATTAGTAGTTAGCTGTTATTTTAATTATCTTATAGTAATATCAGTATAAATATCAGACAAACCTAAAAAATTGGGGTCAAGTATTTTGTAAACCTTTTTGGTTACATCTACTTTCTTCCCAAGTTGAGCGTTCCTTAATGCAACCTTTTCTTTATCTTATCTCTTTCTCTGTTTTCTTCTTGTACTCCTTTCAAGTGAAATTACCAGAAATTTTCATGACAATGGTGTTTTCATTGAGAGTCAAAGAGGAGATGGAAGATGATTTTCTTTTTCCCCTCAAACCTATTCACGTGGAGCTGCCAATTTTTACGGGAAAAGATTCAGAGGTGTGGATCGCCTCAGCTCATGAATTTTTTTAATTTTATGGGACAGAGGACCATCATCGAGTTACAACGGCACCTTTTCTTATAGAAAGGATAACTAAGAAATAGTTTCGATGGATGCAAAGGTGGAGACAGTTGGACAGATGGAACCATTTAGTTGTTGTCATTCAAAATCGATTTATTCCCACCAAGATTGAGACAACGGTAACTAAGTTTGGATAAGTATGAGATAAGGAAGATGACTCAAGGATAATGACCTACTAGGTGTTCGACGATTTTTTAACACCCAACATTGAAATTGTCAATCAACTAAGCCAAGGTAGTAAAGGAGACGGTTTTCAAAGTAAAGAAACAACATGGGAACCAAATTTCCACAGTGAAACGAAACCATTTAAGGAAGATTAAAGGTGGCAAACGGGTTGTCCGATTCAGGTCATTTCGGTTAAAGTCATTTCGGGTTTAACTATATTCGGTTTAAGTTCGGGTCAGGTCTGGTTTGGCGTTAGTTTGATTCCATGGTTATTTCGATTCAGGTGTCGGATCGGGTCAATTGATTTTCGGTTCGATTGACTTTTGATTTGGCTAATAATGGGTCGGTTATTTTTGGGTTGGTTGATTTCGGGTTGGGTCAGTATCTGGTTAATAGGAGATCGGTTGGTTTCAGTTGGATTTTTAGGCCGAATTAGGTTTTTACATCCTACATATGACTTTATATAGCATATATATTTGGTTTTTTGTTGAGTTGTACGACAGTTCGCATCCTATCTTTCTTTATTTTGGGTCTCGGGCCTCGGGTCAAGTTTGCCAAGTCTAAGGAAGATGATGATACAACCAATTGCTACAGTGAATTAGATTGTCATGGTAAAGAGGTGAAGGGTGAAGTATTGTGGGACAAGGTTGATGGACTAGGTATGGTGACTGCATTTGATAAAACAAAATTCATGTTGAATCATTATCACATACTTGGCAGGTGCATCATGAGGAACATGATATTAATCATTTATATAAGTTGGCATGTTATCTCATGGTTGAAAATATTATAGGTGGGAATGAACATGTTAAATGGTATTTCTCAGATTATAAATTTTAAGGATGGAATAGCTTCCAAAAGCATCGATAAGTGATCGATAGGAATTGTTCATGCTTCCATTAACCAACATGAGAAACCAATGTTAAAAAATGTTGTGGAATTTCTGGAAGTGCAAGACCCTTATTGCTTTAGGTTGTTTCTAATGGACCAAAATATTATTTAATCTTGTTGCAATTGCAAGATTTGTGGTTATAGGTGTCACTCTAAAGATGCTGAGAATTTTGATAGAGATATGGTTCAAGAAAGTATTTTTGAGGCAACATTTGATACTCGTAATTCCATGCTTATTAGTAATGGAAAGCTTACAACCGTAATTAATTGGATGAATTTTTCAAGAGCTTTCAATTCTAAACCAATTGGCAATGATGGCATTGGTATTGATTTGAGTACAACCAACTCTTATGTTGCTGTCATGGAGGGCTCTTATGTTGCTGTCATGGAGGGAAAGATGTTGGGAAACACCGGTACACCCCATGGCGCAGCAAAAAATTATCCAGCGTAATTCACCTGTGATCCATGTACAAGGGACGAATTCGGGGTGATAAAGGATGAAACGTTACCTTAATAAATCTGGAATATGGAAATCTGTAGGGAATTCAGACTAACCAAATCAAATTTGAATCGTCACAATAGCGTTCTGACCTCTACACAGTCCACCTGAATGAAACAAACAATCAAGTGGCCTATGATATTACTCCTATTATGTAGGAGGGACAAATCCTATCTTGATCAACCATATTTCGCTACATGGATTATGACATATCCAATATCAGTCTTTATAGTGTAGTCAGTTACGACACACGTTTAACCGTATCAAAATATGTCACTCACGATGTTGAAATAATGATGATCTCAAGTCTGAGGATCATACATGTAGTTATCACCATAAGTAATGTTGTGACTGTCACATAATAATCCAAGAAACATGCTCATAGCGGGTCAGTCCAGTATGTTGTTCCCTAACACATACTTATGTATTGATTTTGACATCTCCATGTCAATGACAACACTTTGTCATCAATCAACTACATATTAGTCTTAATACATTATTGTTGTCCAAGCCCACAATAATTCCTGACTAAGGACATTCAAGAATAACTATATTATTCTAAGGACTTTATTATAATTCAGTTTATTTATAGATACACAGAATAAGACTGAAATAATAATAATGGCTTTATATTAATAAAAAAGATAAAATAAGTATGTCTTTTACAACCATCTCATGATTGGTCTTTGGGCATACTCCAACAATCTCCTACTAGCACTAAACCAATCACTCATGTATCTAATACTAAGAGACTTAGTGTGACTTTCATGCTTTTGCTGTGTCAGAGGCTTTATTAGTGGATGGCCATATTGTCATCTGTTGGTACTCTGCATATTTCTACATCTCCTCGATCAATGATTTCACGAATGAGATGGTAACGCCTAAGTATGTGTTTGGATCGCTGGTGAGATATGGGTTATTTTGCTTGTGCGATGGCTCCGTTGTTATCACAACGTAGATCTATGGCATTTGATATGCTAGGCACGACCCCTAGTTCAGATATGAGCTTTTTGATCCAAACAACCTCTTTTGCAGCATCGCTTGCTGCAACATACTCAGCTTTTGTTGTAGAATCTGCCACTGTATCTTGCTTTGAACGTTTCTAGCTTATAGCACCTCCATTAAGGCAAAACACAAAGCCCGATTGCGATCGAGAATCATCCTTATTAGTTTGGAAGCTTGCGTCAGTATAACCTTTTATACTTAGCTCTTCCTCATCTCCATGCATAAGAAATGTATCATTAGTTCTTCTTAAGTACTTAAGGATGTTTTTGACTGCAACCCAATGACCTTCACCGGGATCTACTTGGTATCAACTTGTCATACTTAGTGCATATGATACATCTGGACGTGTACATAGCATGGCATACATGATAGATCCAATGGCTGAAGCATATGGAATCTTACTCATGTGCTCTCTCTCTTGAGGTGTTGAAGGACATATTTCCTTCGAGAGCGAAATACCATGTCTTATAGGTAAGAATCCTCTTTTAGATTCTTCCCTACTGAATCTTTTCTGTACTTTATCTATGTATGTATTTTGAATTAGTCCTATAAGTCATATTGATCTATCTCTATAGATCTTGACTCCTAATATGTAGGTTGTTTCACCCAAGTCTTTCATAGAAAAACATTTTTCTAACTAAGTCTTTACAGACTGTAAGGTAAGCATTTCATTTCCTATTATTAGTATATCATCCACATACAATACCAAGAATGTAACAGTGCTCCCACTAGTTTTCTTGAAAACACATGGCTTATCTTCATTTTTAATGAAACCATTCTCTTTAATTGCCTCATTAAAATGAAGATTCCAACTTCGAGAAGCTTGTTTCAACCCATAAATGGATCTTTGTAGCTTGCTGATAAGTGTTCAAAAGTACTGTTTTTATTACCATTTTTACTCATATTATTGTTAGACTTAGGCTCATATTAGTTGCATAATTAGTCATTCATGCATTAATTCATGTTTCTTTCCATCGTTGAGCTTGATTACATAACTTGGTGGTTTTTGTGGGAAAAGATGCTGCTTTGGTGTGTTTGTGTGTGTGTGTGTGTGTGTAGAATCACTTGCCAAAGTAAGGCTGGAACCAGTTGCCAGGGCAATGCATATAGGAGATGCCGAGCTAGTTGCCAGGACAATGCATGAAGGAGATGCCAAGCTAGTTGCCAAGGCAATTTTCGACAAGGAATAAGATGATATGGTAGTCAAAATTGATGGCTAGATAAGCCCAAGATGACGTGGAGCAAAGCTAAATCCCAAAGGAGTTCGATTTCCAGGAAGAGGTTAAAGAGAAATTAAATCCCAAGAAGATAGGAGAAGTTCTAGAAGGAATTTAAATATAATAAAGAATTATATTCTTTAAAGATAATTTAATTCCAACTTAACTTTATCCTAAAAAAAGACTTTGACCTAGCCCTATAAATTGAAGGCCATGCCGTCAACTCCAAGGGAGAGAGAGGAGAGAAATTTCGACAAGATCAAAGGGGGGAGATATCGACAAAGAGGCTTCAACCATTCTTTATCTTTTTCTTCTTTGTTCAATTAGGTTTATGCTAGGAATTCCTTGTCTTGTGTTTCTTTGGAACCTAGCCATGAACTAAATCTATTTGGCTAAGGTTATTGTGTCTTGTGGTTGTGAGAAACAATTGGATTTTGTTTAGGTAATAAGAGTTTGCATTTTCAATTCAAGTTTTACTCATTCTTGGTTCTTATTCTTGTTTGCGAGTGAATTGGGAGAAGATCTTGTAACTTCATCTATTTATCTAATATTGGGAGAGTTAGATTCAAGAAACGAATGAGTATGGTCTTTATTCAATCGATTGATGGTGAATATTAATCTGGCTTAGGAATAAGTTAAGGATTTCAACGGCTAACAGGAACGCAAGATTGGTTGTTGTTCACCCTTGATTCATGCAGGGATGTATTGTCAAGGCATGCACATCTAGATAGAGTTTCGACTTAGGGATAAGAAGAAACCATTGAAGAACGCTCCACCGAACCTTGAAGCTGTTGCCCAGCCGCCCAAGCAATTGCCTAGCCAGTTGCCCAGGCAACCGTCGATTAGTTGCCAAGGCAACCCCGCTGTGCAAGTTGTCATGGCAACTGAGTTGCCCTTGCACTCTTTTACCAATACAATCCAATCGGCTATCATACCTCAACTCACGATAAACAGGCCTATTCTCTCTCATTTAATTACATCTTCTTTTACTTATTTGCTTTCTAGTTTAGTTGTTAGTTAAAATCCTATAATCTTCTACTTGTGTTTCTTTTACCTTTTACAGTACAAGAGATTAGATTCTTGAAGTGGCATCAATCCCTGTGGAGACGTTATCTTTTGTACTATAACTTGCAACGTGTACACTTGCACAATTGCAGAGCACTTATTACGCGCAACAAGTTTTTGGCGTCGTTGCCGGGGATTGGCAATAGAAACTTTGTTTTTATTTTCTTGCACTTTTTTATTTTTCTTGTTTAAAGATTCAAAGGGTTAACAAACTTTGGTTTTGCATTGGTATATGACTAGGGCGAGACCAATTACACCAAAATATCCCTTTGATCCAGAAATCGAACGAACCGTACAAAGACTTAGACGAAGGTTAAGAGTAGCAATGGCTAATCAAGACGGCAATATGAATCGAGATGTTCCAGCAGGAGGAGGAGTGATTCTTACACGAGAACTATTCGAGACTATCTTGAAGGACTTAATCTAGGAGTTGTCGCACCTGAAATTGAAGCTGACCACTTTGATTTGAAACCGATGATGTTTAATATGATCAACACAATATGCACGACAACATCTTAAATCTTTCCTCGAGATTTGCAACTCATTCAAAATACAAGGAGTCACCCCTGATGTTTTATGACTAAGATTATTCCCCTTTTCACTGAGGGATAGGGCGAAAGCATGGTTGAATAGTATTCCTGTCGGATCAATAGGATCTTGGGCCGATCTTTGTCGTAATTTCCTTGCTCGATTTAATCCTACAAATTTGACTGATAAGCTTCGTAAAGAAATTACTTCTTTTTGGTAGGCAGATGATGAATCTATGTATGAGGCTTGGGAGCGATATAGAGAACTTTTACACAAATGCCCCTTATACGGATTCCCAGTGTAGACACAAGTAACAATGTTTTACAATGCTGTGAATACACCAACAAGGATGATGCTAGATGCCTCGGCAAACGGCATACTCCTAGATAAGTCACCGGAGGAAGCAATGCAAATTCTAAACAGGCTTGCCAAGAATAATTATCAATTCCCCTCTGCTAGAAAAGGAGGAGTTAGAAGCCAAGCCACAATACATGAACTTGGATCATCAGACTCAATTTCGGAACAATTGGCTGCTCTAACCAAGATGGTCTAGAACATGGAAAAACCAAACAACACACAGGAGGTCAAGGTAATGGATTCCTTTTGTGAGTTATGTGGTGGTAACCATGATTCTTCTAAATGTATGCAGAATCCAGAATCCAGCTTCTATGTGGGGAATTATAACCGGAACAACAATGTAATGTCCAATACATACAATCCAGCTTGGAAGAAGCACCCGAATTTTTCATGGAGTAATCCCAACAATGCTCTAAACCATAACAATCAGAATGTACAAGCATCGGGATTCCAGCAGAATATGCCACGGCAATAGTTGCCGCAGCAACAACCGACAACATCTAGTTCTTTGGAAAATTCTCTCAATGCTTTTATGTTGAAAACTGAATCTTATATGGCTGAGAATAGTAACTTCATAAAAAGAACTGATGCTTTTATTAACATGACCGAGATGAGATTGCAAAACCAAGAGGTAGCAATCAAATCATTGGAAAATCAAGTCGGACAATTTGCTCAAAACCTGAATACTAGATTGCAAGAAGGTTTACCTAGCGATGCTGAAGTCGCAAGAGAAACTGGCCATAAGCAATGTAAGGCGATCACCACTAGAAGTGGACAAGAACTTAAAGAGGCTCATGCTCGCTCACCAAACAAAACTCCACAAAAAGATCAAGACGAACCCAGCAGCAAAGCCTCAGATATTGAACCAGGAATTGTCGCGATAACTAGCAATAAGCATGCCTCAGCAACCGGCGATAAGGATGCCTCGACAACCCCAGTTGGCAATGCCTCAGCAACTCTAGTTACCTCGTCAATGTCGTCAATCAGGTTCTAGACCAATGAAAGGATCGAAGATATCTGACTTCCACCACCATTCCCACAAAGGTTGAAGCAACAAAAGCAAGAATATCAATTCAAGAAGTTTCTTGATATCCTAAAGCAAGTCCACATCAACTTGCCATTGGTTGAAGCAATTGAACAAATGCCGAACTATGCCAAGTTTCTTAAAGACTTTGTGTCCAATAGAACAAGTCTAGGAGAGTTTGAAACATTTGCCGCAACAGAGGGATGCATGGCCATGTTGCACAATCGCATGCCACCCAAGTTGAAGGATCCCGGAAGTTTCACAATACCCTGTTATGCCTAAATCAGTTTTCCAGAAACTAGAAATCGGGAAGGCAAGACCTACAACAATTATGTTATAGCTAGCTGACAGATCCTATGTGTATCCAGAAGGAAAATCGAAGACATACTGGTAAAAGTTGATAAATTTATTTTTCCTGTTGACTTTATTGTTTTGGATTGTGAAGCAGATGAACATGCACCTATCATTCTCGGGAGACTCTTCCTAGCAACAGGGAGAACCTTGATTGATGTTGAAAAGGAAGAACTCACAATGAGGGTGAATGACCAGCAAGTTAAACTAAATGTTTTCCAAACACTAAGGCATGTTGACGATCCAAAAGAATGCCAACTTCTTCATGCCATGGTAGAGTTTAACTTCGACGAGGAATTTAGTTGCCTCGGCAACTACATTGCTGATCAAGAGGAACCTGAGGAGTATGAAGAACCGATCGATGAGGAACAACAAGAAGAGGCAAATTGGTTAGTTAATCGACCAGGTACATACTTTGAACCACTGGATTACTCAGGTAAAGAAGGTAAACTCGAAAAGCCCTCCATTGAACAACCACCGATTCTTGAGTTGAAACAATTGCCAGGGCAACTAAAATATGCTTACCTGGGAACAGATAATACATTGCCTGTAATTATTTCCTCTAAGTTATAGCCTGAGCATGAAAAGAAGCTTATCAAAATGTTGATGCTACACAAGAAGGCAATAGGGTGGACAATTGCCGACTTGAAGGGAATTAGCCCGGCAGTGTGCATGTACAAGATTTTGTTGGAAGATGATCACAAACCTTCGATTGGGGCCCATAGGAGACTGAATCATGCCATGAAAGGGGTTGTAATGAAAGAAATCATCAAGTGGCTTGACGCCGGCATTATATACCCTATCTCTAATAGTACATGGGTAAGTCCGGTACAATGTGTACCGAAAAAGGGAGGTATAACGGTGGTAAGTAATGAAAACAATGAACTCATTCCAACTAGGACTGTGACCAGTTGGAGGGTTTGTATGGATTATCGAAAGCTAAACAAAGCCACTAGGAAAGATCACTTCCTATTACCCATTACTGATCAAATGCTTGACCGTCTAGCAGGTAAACCCTTTTATTGTTTTCTTGATGGTTATTTAGGTTACAATCAAATTGCCATAGCACCAGAAGATCAAGAAAAGACAACATTCACATGCCCATACGGTACTTATGCTTTCCAAATGATGTCGTTCAGATTGTGTAACGCCTTGGCAACCTTCCAAAGATTCATGATGGCACTCCTTTCAGATATGGTCGAATACTTCTTTGAGATCTTCATGGATGATTTTTCCGTTTATGGTAATGACTTCGACAGTTGCCTTGGTAATTTAGAGAAGGTGTTGGCAAGATGTGAAGAAACTGATTTAGTCCTTAATTGGGAGAAGTGCCATTTTATGGTAAATGAAGGAATAGTGCTCGGCCACAAGATTTCATCCAAGGGAATTGAAGTAGAAAAAGACAAGGTGGACGTGATCGAGAGATTACCCCCACCAAGTTCGGTTAAAGGAACCTGAAGCTTTCTTGGACATGCAGGTTTTTACAGGAGTTTCATTCATAATTTTTCTAAAATTACTAAACCTTGTGCAATTTGCTTGAACAGGATAAAGTCTTGAATTTTGATGATTCTTGCACCCAAGCATTCAAAACCCTAAAGGAAAAGCTTGCCTCGGCACCCATTGTCATTCTACCAGATTGGACGCTACCTTTTGAGCTCATGTGTGATGCAAGTGATTTCGCGGTAGGAGCAATCCTAGGCCAACGTACAGGTAAGACATTTCATGTGATATACTATGCTAGTAAAACTCTTAATGGTGCTCAAGTGAATTACACAACAACAGAGAAAGAGTTACTAGCTGTAGTTTTCACAATTGACAAGTTTCGATCCTATCTGATTGGTACAAAGGTAATTGTTCATACGGACCATTCAGCAATTAAGTATCTATTTGCTAAAAATGATGCCAAACCTCGTTTGATTCGTTGGATATTACTTTTACAAGAATTTGATATTGAAATTAAGAACAGGAAAGGAATAGAAAATCAAGTGGCCGATCACTTATCACTTTTAGAACGCAATAAGGAGGATGACATAGATTTATAGATATGCGATGCATTCTCGGATGAGCAACTTTTAGTTGCCTCGGTAACCATGGATGCACACGCCTCAGAAACCATGGATGTGCATGCCTCGGCAACCCTTGAAGCCGCAACAGCTCTTGACGCGCATGCCTCGACAACCATGGATGTGCATGCCTCGGCAACCCTCGACGCCACAACAGCTCTAGACGCACAAGCCTCGGCAATCTTGGGAGCAGTCGCCACGGCAGCACATGCCTCGGCAATACCCTAGTACGCAGATTTAGTTAATTTCCTTATTTGTGGTATTTTACCTTATGGCCTTACTCACCAAGGGAAGAAGCGGTTCCGCCATGATGCTAAGCATTACTTTTGGGACGAGCCTCTTTTGTTTAAACAATGTGCATATCAGGTTATACGCCGATGTGTCCCTGAAGAAGAGCAGCAGAATGTACTCCGGCAATGCCATTTTTCACCCTATGGAGGACATTTGGAGGAACTCATACCACGGCTAAAGTTTTGCAATCCGGTTTGTATTGGCTAACACTGTACAAAGATGCCCAAGAGTTTTACAAGCAATGTGATCGTTGCCAGAGGACGGGCAATATCTCTAGATGACATGAGATGCCGCTACAAAACATCATCGAGGTGGAATTGTTCGATGTATGGGGGATCAATTTTATGGGACCTTTCCCATCTTCATTCGGCAACCTCTACATTCTACTTGCCGTTGACTACGTGTCTAAATGGGTTGAGGCAGCTGCAGTTCCCAACAATGATTCCAAGACCGTGCAACGATTCTTGCAGAAAAATATATTTACACGGTTTGGGACGCCGAGAGCAATTATCAGTGATGAAGGCAAGCATTTTGATAACAGACTTATTGCCAAAATGTTGCAACGCTTCGGTGTATAGCACAAGATTGCCACGACATATCACCCATAAACCAATGGGCAAGCAGAAATTTCCAACCAAGAATTGAAGGGTATACTCGAGAAAGTTGTAAATCCCTCTAGGAATGATTGGTCAGTAAGACTAGATGACGCACTTTGAGCATATCGCACTGCATTCAAAACACCCTTAGGTATGTCCCCCTTCTATCTTGTCTATGGCAAAACATGTCATCTACCGGTGGAAATCAAACACAAGGCATATTGGGCAATCAAGACCGTGAATATGGATTGGGAAAGTGCCAGACCAAAGCGTTTGTTGGACCTCAACGAGATAGAAGAATTTTGTGCACTCGCCTATAATAATGAACGAATCTACAAAGAGAAAACAAAGCAATGGCACGACAAGAAACTATTGTCGTGGCAATTCATATTAGGGCAACTAGTTCTCTTATTCAATTATTGGCTAAAACTTTTCCCGGGAAAACTAAAATCAAGATGGTCGGGACCACTCGAAGTTGTCAAACCATTCTCCCATGGTGCTGTGATAATCAAGTCCATCACTGACGAACATGAATTCAAAGTCAATGGACAAAGATTGAAGCACTACAACGGTACCCATGTTGAACGTAACAAAGAAGTGGTCACCTTAGGAGATGCATGAGCATGCTCTCCTTTCGATATTTTCTTTTTATTTTTATTTTTATTCTAATTCTTTTCGAACTATTTAATTTTCTATTTTTTATTATTATTTTCGGATATTTTTTTCTTTTTTATGAGAGATTTATTTAATTTCTTTAAGATTAAAACTACATCTCTCTTTCATACTTATCTTTTTAAGTTTAAGAATTTCTTTACACATCTTTATTTATTCCTTTTTTTATTAGTTTATCTTTAATTTTAATCCTTATTTTTCTTGTTTTTGGAATTGTAGGAAAAGAGATCAAGATAAAGAGGAATTTTGATTCAAGAAGGAAACTTCTTCAACAAGGAAATTAATGGGCTGAATCTAAGGCTTATATAAAGCCTCCAATTTACCCTAAATAAACCCCCTAGTCGTCACCCTTCCCCTAAATCGAAACCCCTTTCTTCTTTATTCAAAAATTAATCCCACCCACCATATTTACTACCTATATTTCCTATATAACCCATCACCCTTAATTTCCAAGAAACCTATTCCTACTTTTCATCTTGCAACTCTTTAGTTTCTTTTGTTTTCTTTTCTTTGTTTTTACAAAACTCACAATCAAGATTATCCATGGCATCCAAAATTGAATTTTTGGTTCATCCAAGTTCCTCCAAAGAACCAAGATACAAGAAGTTTGCTACACCGGTGGTTCAAGAAAGATTTCACTCCAAGTTTGAAAGCCGGAAGATTTGCGAAGAACAAGGCTTTGAATACTCGAACTCTCATAAAGATTTTGGCCTTGAACCATTCATCTTCAAAAGGATTGCACATCAAAAGTGGCAAATCTTTTGCCATCAATCGAAATCGGGTAACATCTCATGGGTAAAAGAATTCTATGCTCACTCACCTAACCCGGATAATCCTTATGCTTTTGTTCGTGACAAGGCTATATCATAAGCCCCGAAAACATCAACACTTTTTACGGACTCTACATTGAGAAGGACGATCATCAAGCCTTTATTGATCAACCCACGCCCAAGCAACTCGACAAGGTGCTTCAATAACTCACTCTACCGGGAACTTATTGGAACGACGGTAAATACAAGGGCACGGTAAATCGCCTTCGGCTTAAACCCGAGGCAAAATTATGGAATAAGTTTGTTAAAACTTCTTTAATGCCCACCACACACAATACTACCGTTGATACACCTCGTCTTTTGCTCATATATTCTATCTTGCATAATCGCATCATTAACATTGGAAAAATTATTTGTGATGAGATTTTTGTATGTAGCTCAAAAGACAAGGGTTCTCTTTTCTTCCCTTGCTTAATTTCTAATCTTTGCAAGGAGATACATGTCCCAAGTGAGTCTACCGATGAAAAGGCCATACCAAAGTCCGGTTGGAATCGAGCACAAATCCGAAAGCTAATGGGAGAGGTACCAGTAAATCCTTAATGCCTCCAATTGCCGCGGCAACCCCTAATGCCCAGGCAACTCGGCCATCAACTTGAAGACTCTTGCAACCATTGGCGAGACGCCTTAGGCAAATTGAAGATCGACAACTAATGTTCATGCGGTACATGAAGGATCACAACAATGCCATCACCCAAGTTATCCTGGAAAAGTACCCGGACAGCCGTGTGTTGTTCCCAATCTTTCCTGCCGAAATCCTTGCCACGGGAACCAATGAAGCAGTCGCCAGCAACCGCAATAGATGATGTTGCGGCAACCTATACTACGCTTGCCCAAGGAGTTGACATGGCAACCAACACTGAAGATGCCACGACAACCAAAGCTGGAGACGCCCCAACAACCACTACAAAAGCCAAAGGTAAAGCACCTATGCCCGAATCAACCCGTACTGTATCATTGTCTAATTTTTCAGATTCGAACGAGTCTTCCATTGCACCAACAAAGACCGCACCAATCGAATCCTCCAAGCCCAAGCGAAAAGCCAATGACATTGATAAAGAGGACGATGAGGACAACCCCGTACGAGGATCGATTCCACCATCGACAACAAGGAAGCAACCACCGCATTGAAGCAAGAGAATCAAGACACCGACCAAAAGGAAACTAATCATCCACGATGATGAACTCTCGGAGTAATTCCTCGTTTGCATTTTACTTTTCTTTATTTTTATTTTTCTTCACTGCATGCATTGAGGTCAATGCCTCACTCAAGTTTGGGGGTTGTTATTAGTTAGTTACCATGTTTAGTTGCATTCATCTTAAGTACTGCATTTAGGATACATAAATTGCTTGCCATACCTTTAGTTGGAACAAGAATTGCCTAGATTTGATGAATATCCGATGATGACTTTGCCAATGTACTTAATTGATAGAACTTTTTATTCTAGGATAAACATGGAAACGCTTAGAATCATACTATGATGCTAAACTTGATGAAACACTGTTGTGGCTTGATTGATTTAAGAAATTCTAGCGAACTTAGGTTGATAGTTAAAAAGTTGGGGGATTAGAATAAAAATTGGATGAATGCTAGAGGTGCCCAAAATTGGCTCTAGTATGTGCTAAAAAATTTATCGCTAGAGGTGCCCAAAATTGGCTCTAGTATGTGCTAAAAATTGATCGCTAGAGGTTCCCGAAATTGGCTCTAGTCGAATAAATTAATTAACTTAAGAAAACTAAAAACAAAACACTAGAGGTGCCCGAAACCGGATCTAGTTAAAACATGTTAAAAGAACCCAATAGAGTATTTTGAAAACCTCTTGTTTGCATAGAATCTGAAAAATCAACTTGCACACAACTTCGCACACACTCACAAGCATTATAGTTTGATTCTGAGTAACTCCTAAGTTTTTCGAAAAATGAAAAGACAATCATACTTTGTGCCACGGTTCTGAGAATTGAAATCAAATTCAAAGCTAAGTTTGTGAAAATTGAAGTCTTGGCGCGTAATTATTAGTTTGCATTGCTTGAGGACAAGCAATAGTTCGAGTTTGTGGGTGTGATAAGTGTTCAAAAGTACTATTTTTAATACCCTTTTTACTCATATTAATGTTAGTCTTAGGCTCATATTAGTTGCATAATTAGTCATTCATGCATTAATTCATGTTTCTTTCCATCGTTGAGCTTCATTACATAACTTGGTGGTTTTTGTGGGAAAAGATACTGCTTTGGTGTGTTTTTGTGTGTGTGTGCAGAATCACTTGCCAAAGCAAGGCTGGAACCAGTTGCCAGGGCAATACATGAAGGAGATGCCGAGCTAGTTGCAAGGGCACTGCATGAAGGAGATGCCGAGCTAGTTGCCAAGGAGATGCCAGGGCAATTTTCGACAAGGAATAAGATGATATGGTAGTCGAAATTGATGACTAGATAAGTCCAAGATGACGTGGAGCAAAGCTAAATCCCAAAGGAGTTTGATTTCCATAAAGAGGTTAAAGAGAAATTAAATGCCAAGAAGATAGGAGAAGTTTTAGAAGGAATTTAAATATAATAAAGAATTATATTCTTTAAAGATAATATAATTCCAATTTAACTTCCTCCTCAAAAAAAGACTTTGACCTAGCCCTATAAATTGAAGGCCATGCCGTCAACTCCAAGGGAGAGAGATGAGAGAAATTTTGATAAGATCAAAGAGGGAAATATCGACAAAGAGGCTTCAACCATTCTTCATCTTTTTCTTCTTTGTTCAATTAGGTTTATGCTAGGAATTCTTTGTCTTGTGTTTCTCTGGAACCTAGCCATGAACTAAATCTATTTGGCTAAGGTTAGTGTGTCTTGTGGTTGTAAGAAATAATTGGATTTTGTTTAGGTAATAAGAGTTTGCACTTTTAATTCAAGGTTTACTCATTCTTGGTTCTTATTCTTGTTTGCGAGTGAATTGGGAAATGATCTCGTAACTTCATCTATTTATCTAATATCGGGAGAGTTAGATTCAAGAAACGAATGAGTATGGTCTTTATTCAATCTATTGATGGTGAAGATTAATTCGGCTTAAGAATAAGTTAAGGATTTCAACGGCTAAGAGGAGCGTAAGATTGGTTGTTGTTCACCCTTGATTCACGCAGGGGTGTATTGTCAAGGCATGCACAACTAGCTAGAGTTTCGACTTAGGGATAAGAAGAAACCATTGAAGAACGCTCCGACGAACCTTGATGTTACTGCCCAGCCGCCCAAGCAGTTGCCTAGCCAGTTGCCCAGGCAACCGTCGATTAGTTGCCAAGGCAACCCCGTTGTGCAAGTTGCCACGGCAACTGAGTTGCCCTTGCACTCTTTTACCAAGACGATCCAATCGGCTATCACACCTCAACTCACGATAACCTGGCCTATTATCACTCATTTAATTACATCTTCTTTTACTTATTTGCTTTCTAGTTTAGTTGTTAGTTAAACTCCTACAATCTTCTACTTGTGTTTCTTTTACTTTTTACAGTGCAAGAGATTAGATTCTTGAAGTGGCACCAATCCCTGTGGAGACGATATCTTTTATACTATAACTTGCGACCTGTACACTTGCACAATTGCGGAGCACTTATTGCGCGCAACACTTGCATACTTTTAAGACATCTTTTGGATCGAAAAAACCCTCAGGTTGTATCATGTACACATCCTCATCTAATTTTCCATTAAGGAAAATGGTTTTGACATCCATTTGCCAGATTTCATAATCATAATATGCAGCTATTGCAAGCAATATCTGGATAGATTTAAATATAGCAACATGGGAAAAGGTTTCATCATAGTCTATACCATGAATTTGACGAAATCTTTTAGCGACCAATCGCCCTTTGTATGTTTGTATATTGCCATCCATGCCAATTTTCTTTTTGAAACCCCATTTACACCCTATGGGTTTATTTCCTTCGGGTGGGTCAACCAAAGTCCATACTTGGTTTTCTGACATGGAATCCATCTCGGATTTCATGGCTTCTAGCCATTTCTCAGAGTCTGGGCTCTCCACTGCTTCCTGATAAGTCTTAGGCTCATCTTGGTCCATGAGAAGAACATCTCCACGCACTGTGACAAGAAATCCATATCTCCCAGGCGCATTGCACTCTCTCATAGACCTTCCCAGTGGTTGTGTTTCAAGAACAATTAGATGTTCCTCAACTATTTGTGGTACTTGTTGTTGTTCAATTTCTGGTTTAGTGATATGTGGTTGATCTTGAATTTTCTCAAGTTCAATATTTCTCCCACTTTCTTTTCTAAAAATAAGTTCTCTTTCGAGGAAGACTCTCGTTCGAGCAATAAACACTTTGTTCTCAGATGGATTGAAGAAATAGTATCCTTTTGTTTCTTTAGGATACCCCACAAAATTACACTTATGAGATTTAGGTTCGAGTTTCGTAGACATCTGATATTTAACATAAACTTTGCATCCCCAAATTTTCATAAAAGACATACTAGGATGTTTCCCAATCCACATCTCATATGGAGTCTTTTGAACCGATTTAGATGGAACACGATTTAGTGTGAAAGCAGTTGTTTCTAGCCCATGTCCCCAAAAAGAAGTTGGAAGATCAGCATGACTCATCATTAACCGAACCATGTCTAACAATGTTCGATTTCTCCTTTTAGAGACTCCATTGTGTTGTAGAGTACCTAAAGGTGTAAGTTGTGAGACAATCCCATATTCTTTAAGAAGTTCATCAAACTCTAGGCTTAAGTATTCTCCTCCTCGATCTGATTGAAGAGCTTTGATACTCTTTCCTAATTGGTTTTGCACTTCATTCTTAAATTCCTTGAACTTTTCAAGGGCTTCAGATTTATGATGCATTAGGTAAACATACCCATATCTAATGAAGTCGTTAGTGAAAGTAATGAAGTATTGAAACCCTCCACTGGCTTGTGTATTCATTGATCCACATACATCACTATGTATTAGACCTAATAAATCACTTGCTCGTTCGTTTTTACCGTTAAACGGTGATTTGGTCATTTTATCCATTAAGAAAGGTTCACAAATATCTAATTGTTCAAAAACAAAAGAATCCAAAAATCCATCTTTATGAAGTTTTGATATGCATTTCTCACTTATATGACCCAAGCGACAATAGCAGAGATAAGTTTGATTATAGTCATTTGTTTTTGATCTTTTCGTATTTATGCTATATATGGAATTGTCTTGATCTAAGATATAGAGGACATTGATTAATTGAGCTGTACCATAAAAACATTATTGAGGGAAAAAGAACAACTATTATTCTTAATAATAATCTCAAAACCAATCTTCTCCAAACAAGAAATTGAAATAATGTTTTTAGTCAAACTAGGTACGAAATAACAATCCTCTAAATCTAAAACAAGTCCACTAGGTAATGACAAAGTATATGTTCCTATGGCTAATGCAGCAACTCTTGTTCCATTTCCTACTCGTAGGTCCACATCTCATTTTGCCAATTTTCTACTCCTTTTTAGTCCCTGTACAGAAGTACAAATGTGAGAACCACAATCGGTATCTAATACCCAAGAAGTAGATGTTGATATATTAATATCAATAACATAAATACCTAATTCAGATTGTCCATTTTCTCTTGCCTTCTTGATGTCCTCAAGATAGATAGGGCAGTTTCTCTTCCAATGTCCAACATTGTTGCAATGGAAACACTTTCCTTCTTTTGCAACTCCTCCTTTGGGTTTCAATGCAGCCTTTCCTTTGTTGGGCTTTGGCTTTGCCTTGGTGTTGGGCCTTCCTTTTCTGTTATCTTTTCAGACCATCAGAATAGGTTTACAGTCAACTTTTTTCATGTTGTTCTCTACTGTTCTTAACATACCAAGAAACTAAGGCAACGATTTGTTAATTTCATTCATATTGAAATTAAGAACAAACTGATTAAAACTATCCGGCAACGATTGCAGGATAACATCAGTAGCCAATTCAACACTTAGAGGGAAGTCTAACTTTTCCAAGGTCTGAATATACCCTATCATTTTGAGAACATGAGTTCCCACTGGAGTTCTCTCAACCATCTTGCATCGAAACAAAGCCTTAGAGGTCTCGTACCTCTCTTGACGAGCTTGCCCCTCATATAATTCTTTGAGACTTTTCACCATCTCATAGGGAACCATGTCCTCATGTTGCTTCTAGAGCTCATGGGTCATGGTCGCAAGCATCAAACAACCGACATATACCAATGTCACTTGAGTATTTTTCAAAGGCTTCCAATTCATCTTTAGAGGCATCATCTGCTGGCTTTTTAGGGGCAGGTTCTTCGATGACTGTTAGTTTTTGTTCTTGTTTGAGGACAATCTTCAAATTGCGGAACCAGTCAAGGAAGTCCAAGCCATTTAATTTGTCCTTCTCAAGGATGGATCGCAATGATAATGTGTTTGCCATAAATCTACAACGATAAAATATGTTTTATAAGTACTTATTTATCATGTTTATAAAGTAATAACCTTCCCACTATTAAGAACCCTCAAAATCGAAAAACTTGCTAAAGGTATTTCTAGTGGTTAAGGATCCATATTTCATTTTATTCTAAGTTAGCTTTGGCTTTACTCCTATAATTCAATTATTTAGGTAAGCAACACTTGCTAATTACATCTCATGTAATTCCTATATTTGATGAACAACTATTTGTCCAAAACAAATTTCATATGGTCTAATAGAAAGAACAACAATGAACAGTGCACCAGGTAGGTAACTTATGTAAGAGAGGAGGTGTACTGGGCACGCTTAAATACCAAGTCTTTCAAAGAACCAATCCTAGATATGCACTTTCGTATTGTTTTTCAATCGCCAAAGTTCTTGAACAATCATTAGTCTATAGGTTTCTAATCTTATTAGAACAACCTAGTTTAACCAATATTACTACCAGTGAATATCACTTGCTTATTCTTCGCGTTTAACCAGGATAGATCTAAGTATTTTGCTTTGGCAAAACCTACATAGTACCGATCGAGGTTTTAACGAGGGCTAATATCAGATGACTAATTTTAATTAAATATGGAGGGTTTTTTGTTATATTAGTCTCACCATTCTATTATGATCTAATCAGTTACCATCATGCTAAAAAACATACATTGCATCACATACATGTAAAGAAGTAAATATAAATGCAATGCTTATAGCCCTTAAAACTAAGCTAGCCCATCCCAAGCCAATGGGAGAACCAAAATTACTAAAGATAGAACTTGCTTCTCAAGCACCTAATCCACCTTTGATCAGCCCATCAGTTTGCTCCTTTGGTCCACGCTTTCTCCGTAAATATTACAATTTTTTAGAAACTCGTTTTACATACGAGGGGGTAAGATGATAATATAATTACAATAGAAAAAAGAAAGGCACGACACTCAGGTCGTATTTATATAAAACCAAAGTAAATAGGCTATTTGGGCTATAACCATGCATTTCAAACACCGTGCATATCATCCAAAACATACACATGTTTTATCTTGTTAATTAAGATTACATAAATAGTTCCTACGACCTTTATTGCCTACGCGGTCCGGTAGATCCGGGGCCGTCTGGTCCACCCGTATGAAAAAACTCACGATTTAATAACTTTTATCAATGAACTCGTGTTTTTGGGATTTTTCAATCCCTAAGGTTTTTCACTCTGGAACAACCATTATTCCTCTACCAAAATTGATCTGCTATCTTAACCGCATGTTCATCATGTAAACTATTAACATATGATTATCAAAAGCTTACCGCAACAAACACATGATTAACACTTAACCATCGATCATAAAAACTTGTTAAAACAGATTAATATATTAATCGCGACTGGTTCAATTTCTACGTTTCACACAAACATCGCATACTCATCAAAACTGAAAAAGTAAAACATGCATCTCATACAAAAACATCATCCAAGTATTTAAGTCCAAATTCATATCGTACAAGTGGCTCTGATACCACTGTTGGGAAATGTCGGTACACCCCATGGCGTAGCAGAAAAATTATCCAGCGTAATCCACCAGTGATCCATGTACAAGGGACGAATTCGGGGTGATAAAGGATGAAACGTTACCTTAATAAATCTGGAATATGGAAATCTGTAGGGAATTCGGAATAACCAAATCGAATCTGAGTCGTCACAATAGTGTTCTGACCTCTACGCAGTCCACCTGAATGAAACAAACAATATTTTCTCTTATCTAACTATTAGAGAGGTTTATCAAAAACTAGGAATAAATGGCTACTAGACCTTATGCCTTTATATAGCATTTAAAAACCTAATTCTAATTAAATTTGGATTTTTAAATATACAATATATTTAACCGAATATAATTAAATATGTAGAATCTGATTCTACTTTAATTAGGTTTCTTTATATATATATATATACTTTAATAATATTTGATAATTACAATAACTTATCAAATATTAACATATATATATAAACGAAATTATCCATAATTACAATAATTATAACAATTTTGGTTTCTCACTAATTACGTCTACAACAAATTTTTACACATGCTATCTAATCTATATTTGTTCGTTTCAATCATAGGGTGTGACCCTTGTAGGTTCATGTAACGTTAGCAGTAATATCTAGAACAATTCTAATATTACAAGCAATGAGTGGCATCTAGCAATACATCATTGCTACCTAAGATACATGAAATCGTGGTTCGATTTAACCTGTTTTCCGTTATTAACTTCTTTTATGTATTTCATCTTTTTGTCTCATATCTAGATCGGACACAAGTCATGGATTAGTCACACTTGTATAATCCATCTAATGTTTCTTGATATCTTGAGTAGACTATTATAAACGAATAATTATGATATCCCATATCAATTTATTCGACCATGGCCATGCATTTTCTAGTCTCACTCAATCAAGTGGCCTATGATATTACCCCTATTATGTAGGAGGGACAAATCCTATATTGATCAACCATATTTCGCTATATGGATTATGAAATATCCAATATCAGTCTTTATAGTGTAGTCAGTTACGACACACGTTTGACCGTATCAAAATATGTCACTCACGATGTTGAAATAATGATGATCTCAAGTCTGAGGATCATACATGTAGTTATCACCATAAGCAATGTTGTGACTGTCACATAATAATCCAAGAAACATGCTCATAGCGGGTCAGTCCAGTATGTTGTTCCCTAACACATACTTATGTATTGATTTTGACATCTCCATCTCAATGACAACACTTTGTCATCAATCAACTACATATTAGTCTTAATACATTATTGTTGTCCAAGCCCACAATAATTCTTGACTAAGGACATTCAAGAATAACTATATTATTCTAAGGACTTTATTATAATTCAGTTTATTTATAGATACATAGAATAAGACTGAAATAATAATAATGACTTTATATTACGTATGTCTTTTACAACCATCTCATGATTGGTCTTTGGGCATACTCCAACAAAAGAATCCTAATTTTTTTGATAACTCTAGGGGTGGATGGACCACATCATCCGTTGTTGCTTTGAACCAAAAGGGGAAGTTACTTGTAGGCACCCTTACAAAATGTCATCACCATACCAATCTCACTAATATACTTTTCGGAACCAAATTTTTGATTGATAGGCATTTTAATGATCTCTCAATAGGAAAAAAATGGAGATGGTTCCTTACAAGCTTGTCAAGGCTTCCAATGGAGATACCTGGATTAAGCAAATGGGCAATAATATTCTCCTAGCTAAATTATGGTACTGGTTTTGACCAAGATGAAATAAATTGTAAAGGCTTACCTTGGAAGGGGTATTTCTCAAATGGTTATCATTGTTCCAGCTTATTTCATTGATGCTCAAAGAGAAGTAACTAAGGTTGCTGGTAGAAAGCAGACCTTGATGATCATGAGATTAAAAACGAACTTATTGTTGCTGCTCTTTCATATAGAATGAACAATAAGGAGGGTCTCATTATAGAATTTGATCTTAGGGGTAACACATTTGATATTTCAACTTTGGAGACTTCCAACGTCATGTTTGAGAACAAAGCAGTGAATGGTGATACTTTCTTGGTGAATGAATGTAAGAAAACTAAGGGGATTGATCTTTCAAAGGATAGGCCGGCACTCCAAAGGTTTCATGAAGCTGCTGAGAAGGCTCAAATCAAACTCATATTGACATCACATATGAATATTAACCTTCTATTCATAACAGTTGATGCTACTGGGGATAAACACATGAATATCATATTGACCAACTCAAAGTTTGAATCATTGGTAAATCATTTGACTGAAAGGAACAAAATTACTTGTAAGAATTGTTTAGAGGATGTTGGCAGTTCTACAAAAGAGGTTGATGAGGTTCTTCTTGTTGGAAGCATGGATCGACATACATATCTTACATGCAACCTTGAGGAAAAGGCTCTGTTTGGAGAATGGGGAAATGCTATGAATCACAAATCGAGTTATGCTATAAAAGACATGTCAAGGGATGCTAGGGGACCACTGAAGAAATTATTGAACTATTATTAGTTAGCTATTATTTTAATTATGTTACAGTAATATCAGTATAAAAATTAGACAAATTTAAAGTATAGGGGTCAAGTATTTTTTAAACCCTTTTGGTTGCCGGCTACTTCCTTTCCAGGTTGAGTGTTCCTTACTGCAACCTTTTCTTTATCTTATCTTTTTCTTTGTTTTCTTCTTGTACTCTTTTCAAGTGAAATTATAAGAAAGTTTCATGACAGAAACATAAGTGAAAATGTTGAGGGAACCGGTGGTTTCATTTTTTCGTAGGAAAGGTCGAAGTCTGGTGCTTGGAACTAGTGGTTTCCGACTACAAAATCAGCGCAGTGAGTGATAGGAAAGTAGATAGGAGAAAGACTCGATTGGTGTAATCATGAAATTTTGGGATTAATTTTTTAGAATTAGGACCAAATTAAAATTATAATGAAGTGTTTGAAGGCTAAATTTATTAAGTTCAAATATAATGTTAAATATGCAATCACACAATTAAGAAAAGACATCAAGATTTATTGGAAAAAATTTTGGGGGAAAAACCACGAGCAGATAAAGAGAAATTCATTAATGTCAAAAAATAAGAATACCAGAGGATTGTGGCTTAGTACGATCAATGAGTTATTCGATTATGTTTTAATCCTAACTGAAAATATCTATTTATTAGGATAGATATTTAATTACAAAGTAATTTTGCTCAAACTGAATTTCCTACTTTAAACCAAATTATAATTATAGAAGTATACATGTTTCCTTCGCAGCCACCACATATCCCCATTTTTTTCTCTAATTTTATTTTTCACTAATTTGGTCGCACTACGTACTTTTTGGGCCGGAACAAAACATAATTTGGATCGCAACTTCTATCATGTTATTATGCCAATTTTATTAACAACCACGTCATCTTCCTTCATTTTTTAATGAAAATGGACCAGCTTGTTATTTTTTAAGTCATGTGGCCATATTGCAACTTTTCATAGTCTAAAGACCCAATAAAAACCATCTATTATAGGAGGACTATTTGTGTATTTTACCTTATTTAAAATGTAAAAATAATAGAGCCAGAAGGACCAAATCTAGAAAAAAAAAACTAGAAAACTAAATTGTAACTTTTGTGAGATGAGTTAAGTGTTTTACATTTGGTTGGCTAAAAATAAGTTCCATGTTGGCCATTTTTTATGCTGAGAAAGAAAAAGAGTGGTGGGTCTAACTAGGGCTGGTAAGCTACTCGAGATCAGCTCAATCAAAGCTCAGCTCGAGTGAGCTCAACTCGAGTTCGTGCTCGGCTCGAGAACTTAACAAGCCGAGCTGAACGACCCAAGCTCGACTCGAAAAGCTCGTGAGCAGGCTCAAAATAATTATATATATACTACATATGCACTAAAGCAATCTTAGCTAAAGAAAAGCAATAAAGCAAATTAGGCAACTACAAATTAACAAATAAAGCAAATTAGGGATTATCCACTAAAGCAAATTAAGTAAATTAAGCCAATATATAGGAGATAGGATCCTCTTACACTATGTAAAACTTGAAAGTTTTCCACTTTTTTTGGACCATTGGATGAAGGTAAAAGGATGGATGAGAATAACAGTGGAGAATGTGAAGATTATCACTTGGAAAAAAAAGGAAATAATCTTAGCCATTTATTACCATCATCTAACGGTCCATAAAAGGTGTAAAAGTAATTAAGTTTCACACGATATAAATATATAGGGATAGGATCTACTTACACTATGTAAAACTCAACTAGTTTTAAACTAATTCATGGCCATTGGATGAGTGAAATGGATGGATGAGATTAACTCCTTACGCTTTTTTCCCAAGTGAAAATCTTCGCATATCCTAATTCTAATCTCATCTATCCATTTCACTCATCCAATGGCCATGAATTAGTGTAAAACTAGTTGAGTTTTACATTGTGTAATTGGATCCCATCCCATATGTGTGTGTGTGTAGGGTTATATTTTGATAAACAAACTATGTAAAAAAATTTAAACAACCCTTCATATTTAAGCTATAAAATTTAAATATTAAATCCCTAGCCCTAGCACCCTAAAACCTAAACCTTCATGTAACGACCTGAATTTCAGGTTAGCGAACTGAGTCTCAGACCCGGACATTGGGCCTTTATGTTGGGAGCATAATTAAGAAATTTGGATATGGGATTTGGGCCTTTAATTGATGGCTTTATCCAAGTTAGAAGAATAGAGTATTGGTGGTGTTTGAAATTTAAATAGGTATGAGTGGTTGGAAAATGGGGGAGATTTTATGAAGGAAGAGAAAGGAAAAATGGGAAAAAAATCAAAATATTAATAGGTGAGAGAGAATGCTGGAAAGAGGAGAAAAGAAAAGGGGTTTTAGAGAGAAATAGGGTTCTACATCGGTTTGAAGGTGATCCGGCAGCCATGAAGCCTCACTGCCGACACTATTGGGTCAGGCTCGGCGATACGAGTCGACCGGTCGTTGTCCCGCCACCGTCGAAGGGGGTGAGAGAAAAGAAGTTCGACCAACCTCAAAATGAAGCATTTTTGGCGGTTAAAACCAGAAACTAAGGTCACCAACATGCTCACCGGCGTCAGGACAGTCAGACTAGAGCTCGCCACCAATGTCTGACTATTGGAGCATGCCTCACGCACCGCCACGCACCACCGCTGAGGGTGGGCATGCGTCTGCCCAGGCGAGTGCACCATGCTGCGGTGCACCGCGCAACCCTGGATTATGCACACCCTGGTACACATACACTCGCCCACATTGAAGCATGCCTTACAGGTGCACCATCTTTCCTGTGCACTCACCCGCACTGGATCATGCACCTAGGGTGCACTGGGCTTAGTATGCACCGTGCTATACCGGATCACCAGATTATTGGCCATGTCGTTGACTTTTTGGGGGGA
This sequence comes from Hibiscus mutabilis, assembly GCA_019671005.1. Taxonomy (NCBI): domain Eukaryota; kingdom Viridiplantae; phylum Streptophyta; class Magnoliopsida; order Malvales; family Malvaceae; genus Hibiscus; species Hibiscus mutabilis. The sequence continues at coordinate 48,215,691 of CM033745.1, forward strand.
CCCTACCCAAAGGTTTCTCGACGTTCTGGATCCAATGGTGTAACTCGTTTCGCCAAATTCAAACCTGGTAAGTTGGTTTTACGCATTTGACCCTTCGAATTCATTAAAGTATGTGTTTGAATGATGCTTATGGTATTATTTGGTATGCGAGGATTATTCAGGATCAAATATTGGGTCAAGTGAAATATTCGGGAAGCTTTGATAAGGATTTTAGTAATATCGGCCTAAGGTTAGTACACCTCGAACTCCTATCACTTTATGAGCATAATAAATGTGAATGCCTTGCTTGTTAGTGGTTGCAAAATAGGTTGATGATAGATACGCATGTGTTGACACCAGTATTATGAGACTTGATATTTACGAGATGCATGAAATGATGATATGAATATGATGAGACTCGTAGAAGCTTTAGAGACCGTGTAGGATCATTTGAGATGCTCGTATGACTGTTTGATGATTGATTATTTTGGTTGAAATAATTATGATGCCTTGTATGCTTGCTCGAATAGATTAATGGGTTCAATTAGAACTATGCTTAAGACTTAAATAATCGAGTAAATGGTCTTGAAGCCGATAATCGATATTAATTGATTTAATGAGTTAGTAAACAAACTCTAATGACTTTCTTAAGCTTTAAAGATCGAATAAAGTGTTGAGAGGTCGTAATTTAAGGAAATAGTGTGAACTCGTATTTAGGGTATCAGTACGAGCTTTGGCCGTACCGATACGCGTTTGGAGGTCGTATCGATACGAGTCGGCCCGTACTGGTACTTGTGGGAATCTAAGATTTCCAATAAGTAGTTTTAGTATCGGTATGCGTGTGAGTACCAATACCCAAGGGTACCGTATCGACACTCGTGTTTGAGTACCAGTACCCGATAAGGTAAATGATCAATAAATGTAATTTAAGGATAAAAAATGATGCAAACATTAGTAATTGAATTATGCATTAATGAACGAGATAACGAGGACAAATGGAGGTAATAAACGAGATTAATTATACAATTCTCCTAATGTATTAATAACTTGGTAATGTGAACTAAATGATGTGATGACTTTTAGCAACGATAGGGAGATCCTTGGGATTACGTTGTTTGTATGTCGAGTAGGCATTTGATTGGTTGAGTCTTCTTCATTGATGGGATCCAAATACCCAGAGGAAGAGTGTTGCAACACCATGGTTAGAGATACCGAGTATGGGTGTATGTTTCAATGCTAGGTGACCCGGCCTCACACAAGGTGTATGTTCTGATACAAGATGACCGGCCTCACCCAGTGTGTAAATGCTCGAGGAGTAATTCTGAGCAAGGGTGTATGTTTTGATGCTACGTGAATCGGCCTCACCTGGAGTGTATGTTCCGATGCTACATGACTCGGCTTCACTCCAGAGTTGTTGTTGTTTATGTGTGTTCGCCTTGATGATCTTTTGAGATCTCAGGCTTGGTTGGGCCTTGTGTGTCATGTATGATGTTTTTCTATGATTGAGAGCATGTGTTTAAGCGACTAGTGGCAGTGTCATGTCTTTATTTATCTTTCCTAATTGCTCGTACTAGCTTGCATGCTTATGCTTATGATTGGAATGAAGTATAGTAAAGTAGATGTGTACCACTAAGCATTTTAAGCTCAACGCTCAGAATCATTGTTTTCATACGTAGGTTGATCGTTGGTTCGTAGGATCGTGGAGCACTATCGGTATGGGATTCTAGCATGTGGTGACCTCTAGAGTATGATACTTGTATTTAGTGGGTTATGTATTCATAGGACCTTACGTGTTGGAGTCTATAATCCTTATTTTGAAATTGTATTAATTAAATCGAATGTTTAAATATTTTAATTTAATTGGTGCTCCCTTGTAACATTTTAATCATTTATATATTTATTTTTAAATCATTGGCTTTAAATGTTTTTGGAAAACACTTTATTTGGGCTGAACTAGTTTGAGAAATTTTAATGGATTTAGGGTTGGGCTTGAGGCCCAAATATGATATCTGGGTCGAGGGTGTTACATTTATTGGTATCAGAGCTTAGGTTTAGCCGGTTCTAGGAAACCTCAAGGTGGTATAGGTGTTTTGGTAAGGTGTCTAGTGAATACAAGCCCTTAAATTAAGTTTGTACTCCTTAAGACTGGTATCCTAATGGTGCATCCAATGTTACGACGATAAAATAGTTACAATCATGGCTGAGAGGACCGAATTAAGTGTTGACCAACTCATGGAAGTGATTCCTAGGGTGAGGAAGCCCCAGATTGTTGAGATGCAAGTTAGTTGAATGATGCCAAAGCCGAGGATGTGTCCTCCTCCCACTATCTAAATGGTGTCTTTGTTGCGTGTTGTGATCATTTTGAAGCCTTCAGATATGTTATGAGAGATTGTGGCAAGGAATCTTCGTCGTTATACATGAATAGCAATTGTGTTACGGGTTTGGACAAACCACTTTCGGAATTGATCAATGAATGCATGTTGGTTGGAAGACCCTTTGTTCGCTTAAAAGTGAGTCTTGTTGATACTTGGATAGTACCATCACCCTTCTTAGAGGTGTTTCACGGAGATAGTGGATTCGGGATCCACTAGTTCGTTAGAGTGTGGTCGAAGTTAGACGTTGTACAGGTTTAAAAGAGCTACCTTCTTGGAGTTGTTGCACTTTGGAAATTGTTTTGGTCAATCAAACGCGATGCTAGCCAATAATGTCAAGAGTGGTGCTTGAGGCTTCGAGATCTCGAGGGAACCCAACCTTTGGTAATGAGGATGTTTGGATCGTTACCCTTTTACCGTGATTTTTGTGGTGGTTGTTTTGAGAACGACACAACAGGGTTATGAGACATGTTTAAATAGTGGCACGTGACGATGTGTACAGTTTGATGCTTGGGAGCTTTCAGACTGTCAGAGTGGTTGTTTATGCTTCTTAGAGGAGGATTTAGGACTTCCTCCCTATCAAGAACATTAGTGGATGTTGAGGTAAGATCGAGTTGGATGTCGGTTTCTATCGTCGTTGTCAGAGGACACCGACCTAGTTGAGAAAGTCAGAAGTTCAGTCGCAAAGGTGCAACCCGAAAGAGGTTTCTTCTATCTAAGTGTTTCGCCCATACAAGAACTGAGCTTGTTCACTAGTAGGAAGTTGGTTCATTGAGGTGATGCGTAAATCGTTGATAGTTTGTTTAGTGACAATAGAAGGTCGTTACTTGTCTCCTAAGGTGGGTGACTTGTTTAGCTATTGTGAGGTACCCATGTGTTTTTCCCGGAGTGGTCCGAGAATGAGATGGTCATGGTTAAAATGTTAAAGGCTTGAAGTTTTGAAATGGATTTTGGAATTAGGATTTCTCTCTTTAAAGTGGGTTATGATAACGGTTGATGTATATAGTGATTTTTGGGGTGTTTCAGTGATGATAGAGTAGGGGTCACCTTATCGTCTCTCGAATATAAGTTTGATGCTTTGTGTGACATGTGTGAATAAATAAGGAATATGGAAAGATGGGTGTTGGCAAGATAATTACCTTAATGAGCTTGTGTGTTTGAAAGGTTAGTTACCGTGTAATCAGTTAAGGAATCAAGGGTTTGAGACTTCGTAAATGCTTCTGATTTGTATCATAGTTTCCTTGGAAGGAGCCGAAGAACATTGGTGGGGATTTAAAGTGCGTGAGACCATTTTTTGTGACAGTGGTGCTGATTCAATTAAATTTGAATAAGATTTCTAGATCTTCGAGAATGTTTTGTTGTTTTGTCAAGGTTGTATTTATGTACAAGAAGAGAAAATGGTGTGCCTACCCCAATAGTGTGAATTATGGGTATTTGATCTTTAAGGAATTTGAGATTTAGATAGTGAAGTAAGTCAAAGTAATTAAGGGTTGTTGATCATGTGTTATTGATCACCACCTAAGTAAAGTGAATTTGATAAGAATGGATTGTACGGAGATAGTTTGGGTTAGAGTATCATGCTGCTCATGTGGGGCGATCAAGGATTGCAAGTGATGGTCATGTAAAAGAGTACCGATGCTAAATCCATGCGGTACTAATACTCGATTCATCTAGTGACGGTACTGATTGGTCAATACTAGTATCTGTGTGTTTCATTAGTTAAGCTTCGAGTAAAGGGCTGATCTGCATTGGAAGCCACGAGAAGTATCATATGATTATAATTAAATGGATACAATGTTGTGATTGAATTTAAGTTTGGTGGTTTCTGATGGGCTTTGAGATCTTGATGTGGGTATTGTAGAGAAAGACATGTCAAGGGAAGATATTCTTCTTGTATAGTATAGTGGTCATGATACAACAAATTTTGAGGGCGACAATTTGTGCGTAACTTTTGTAGCGCATTTGGGGAGACAATATAGAGTCTTGTGTTTGAGATAGTGATAAGTGGTTGACTTGCCGTTAGTTGGGAATCTGGCATTGAGGTTGTTAGAGTTGTGATGATGTTTGGATATTCCTTAATGGAAATTAAATGAATGATCGTGGATCTTGTGAAGGATTGGTGAATACACAGTTTCGATGGGATTTCTTTGAGTAATGGTATTTTCCTTGGTAAGTATTGTTCGTTATTTTCGGTAAATGTGAAACCTAGATGGAAAGTCTACTTGGTTTGGTTGTGAGTTGAGTTGTACGACACTATGGTGTATACATACTACATTTTGGGTACGCGATTCGAGTATTGTGTTAGAATATCTCTTGGTGGGATCTTTTGTGATGACAGATCCGAGTGATGGTATATATGACGTGCCCACTAGACACATGATAGTTTGGAGTGTAAGACTCTTGCGTGAACCAAGTTTTGGGGAGTTACTTAGTTAATGATATGAGTTATCATTTCGAGGTTAAAGTAAGTGCTTAAGGCGAGTGGGGACGCCGTTAGTTTTTAGAAGTCTTGCACCGGGCAAGCAATGATAATAATAAAGGACGAGATTAGAGTTAGTGTCTCCTTCAAGAGTCGCCACAATAAGAAATGGTTTTGTTGGTTGTAACGGTTGTCCAACCTCCTGTTCCTTTAGATGGTACGGAGTTGTGGAAGGATTTTGTTGTGCATCAATCTTTTGGGTTTTACAACATGAGTTAAGTTTCTTGATGACCTGTTTGTGTGACGTTTTGTTCAAGGTATCGTTAGGTTTGTTCCACAGCTTTAGTTATGCATCAAATAGTGATGGATTTCTTAAAGGAAATGGTCAATTGACTTGGGTGTGTTCCATGTGAAGATGGTTTCCATCTGTGAGAAAGAATCAGTCGAGATTATGGTTGTACCGTTAGAAGACAATGGTTACAGTCGACAAGTGTTGTGAAGAGATCAGAGTAGCACAACGGGTAATGTTGAGAATGTTGGAGAGTTATGAAAGTTTCAGCATCTTCTTTGGTTTACCGATATAAATTTCGAGGATGAAATTCTTTTAAGGTGGGGAGAGTTGTAGCAACCTAGATTTTAGGTTAGCAAATTGAGTATTGGACCCGGGCATTTGGCCTTTATGTTGGGAGCACAATTAAGAAATTTGAATATGGGCTTTGGCGTTTAATTGATGGCTTTATCCAAGTTGGAATAATAGATTATTTATGGTGTTTAAAATTTAAATAGGTGTGAGTGGTTGAAAATGGGGAGATTTTATGAAGGAAGAGAAATGAAAAGAGGGAAAGAAATCATAATATTAATGGGTGAGAGAGAATATTAGAAAGAGGAGAAAAGAAAAGGGGTTTTAGAGAGAGAAATAGGGGTTTTGCTTCGATTTAAAGGTGATTTGGCCGCCGTGAAGCCTCACCGCCGACACCATTGGGTCGGGCTCAGCTAGACGAGTCAACCGGTGGTCGTTCCGCTGCCACTAGAGCTATTGTCTAAGAGGGTGAGAGAAAAGAAGTTCAGCCAACCTCAAAACAAAGCACTTTCGGCGGTTAAAACTAGAAAATGAGATCACTGGCGCCAGGAAAATTGGACTGGAGCTTGCCGTTGTCGTCCGGCCGTCAGAGCATGCCTCACGAGCCACCGCTGAGGGTGGGCGTGCGTCTGCCTAGGCGGGTGCACCATGCTGCGGTGTATTACGCCGCACTATATCGTGCACACTCGGATGCACCATCTTCCCCATGCACTCGCCCGCACTAGATCATGCACCTAGGGTTCACTAGGCTTAGCATGCACCACGCCACATCGGATCACCAAACTGTTGACAAGGCCATTGACTTTTTCTAGGGGACCCTACCCAGGAGTTTCTCGATGCTCCAGATCCAATGGTGCAGCCCGTTTTGCCAAATTTGAACCTGGTAAGCTGGTTTTATGCATTTGACCCTTCGAAATCATTAAAGTATGTGTTTAAGTGATGCTTATGGTATTATTTGGTATATGAGGATTATTCGAGATCAAATATCGGGTCAAGTAGAATATTCGAGAAGCTTGGATGAGGATTTTAGAAATATCGACTTAAGGTTAGTATACCTCGAACTCCTATCACTTTATGAGTATAATAAATGTGAATGCCTTGCTTGTTAGTGGTTGCAAAATAGGTTGATGATAGATACGCATGTGTTGACACCAGTATTATGAGACTTGATATTTACGAGATGCATGAAATGATGATATGAATATGATGAGACTCGTAGAAGCTTTAGAGACCGTGTAGGATCATTTGAGATGCTCGTATGACTGTTTGATGATTGATTATTTTGGTTGAAATAATTATGATGCCTTGTATGCTTGCTCGAATAGATTAATGGGATTCAATTAGAACTATGCTTAAGACTTAAATAATCGAGTAAATGGTCTTGAAGCCGATAATCGATATTAATTGATTTAATGAGTTAGTAAACAAACTCTAATGACTTTCTTAAGCTTTAAAGATCGAATAAAGTGTTGAGAGGTCGTAATTTAAGGAAATGGTGTGAACTCGTGTTTAGGGTATCAGTACGAGCTTTGGCCGTACTGATACGAGTTTGGAGGTCGTATCGGTGTAGGTCAACCCGTACTGGTACTTGTGGGAATTTAGAATTTCTAATAAGTAGTTCCAGTATTGGTACGCGTGTATGTACCAAGACCCGAGGGTACCGTATCGACACTCGTGTTTAAGTATCGGTACCCGATAAGCTAAATGATCAATAAATGTAATTTAAGGATGAAAATTGATGTGAACATTAGTGATTAAATTATGCATTAATGAATGAGATAACGAGGACTAATGGAGGCAGTAAACTAGATTAATTATACACTTCTCCTTAATGTATTAATAGCTTGGTAATGTGAAATAAATGATGTGATGACGTTTAGCAACGATAGGGAGAACCTTGTGATCATGTTGTTTGTATGCCGGGTAGGCATTTTATTGGTTAAGTCTTCTTGATTGATAGGATCAGGCTACCCAATGGAAGAGTGTTGCAACACCATGGTTAGAGATACCGAGTGTGGGTGTATGTTCCGATGCTAAGTGACCCTGCCTCACCTAGTGTGTAGATGCTCAAAGGGGGATTCCAAGCAAGGGTGTATGTTCCGATGTGAGGTAACTGGCCTCACCCGGAGTGTGTGTTCTGATGTTACGTGACTCGGCCTCAGTCCAAAGTTGTTGTTGATATGTGTTCGCCTTGATGATCTTTTAAGATCTCAAGCTTGGTTGGGCCTTGTGTGTCATGTATGATGTTTTGCAATGATTGAGAGCATGTGTTTATGTGACTAATGGTAGCGCCACGTCTTTATTTATCTCTCCTTATTACTCGTACTAGCTTGCATGCTTATGTTTATGATTGGCATGAAGTATAGTGGAGTAGATGTGTACCACTGAGCTTTGTAAGCTTAGTGCTCGAAATCGTTGTTTACGTGCGTAGGTTGATTGTTGGTTCGTGAGATTGTGGAGCACTATCGGTACGGAATTCTAGCATGTGGTGACCTCTAGAGTACGACACTTGTATTTAGTGGGTTGTGTATTTATAAGACCTTATGTGTTGGAGTTTGTAATCTTTATTTTGGAATTATATTAATGTTTAAATATTTTAATTTAATTTGAGCTCCCTTGTAATGTTTTAATCATTTATATATTTTTTTAAACCATTGGCTTTAAATGTTTTTGGAAAGCATTTTATTTGGGCTAAACCAGTTTGAGAAATTTTAATGGATTTTGGGTTGGGCTTGAGGCTCAAATGTGACATCCGGGTCGAGGGTGTTACATTTAAACCCTAAACTCTAACCATAAAACTTAAATTATACTCTCTATAACCTAAACCCCTAAACCACAACCTAATCTATAAACCCTAAATTTAGAAGTAACTAATAACTATAGCAAAATTGTTGTTTGTTGTGTTACTTTTGGACTTGTATGCTTTAGTGTTGTTAACGTGTTATCATGGTTAAATAATTTAAATCCCATTCCTTGTGGACTTGTATAATTTAAAAAATATACTAGGGTTACTTGTGGACTTCAAAAATAATTATTATATTTTCTCAAACAGATTTTCATAGGTTATTTTTCAAAACTTCAATAAAAATATTTAAAATAAATTTAGGAAAGCAACGAGCCGAGCTCGAGCCATGAGCCAAGGAAAGCTGAAGGCAAGAGGCAAACAATTAAGGCAAATCTAGCTCTCAGACAGGCTAGGACACGAGTAGAGACTATCAACGCAATTTCGTAACTAGTTGGTAATCGAAAGAATTTATGTATAAACATAACTTTCGTTTATACATCCCATTTTGATTCAGTCGATTAAATTGAATCAAAAGTGAAATCAGATTTTGATCTAAGAAAAATTTGAAAATTGAAAAAGGAAATAAAATAGGATGAAAAAGATAGAAAATCAATAAAAGAAAGTAGGTAGAAAAATTTATTAGACACCGAGATCGACGGTGTCTAACATTGGGATCGACGTTGTCTAATAAGCTCTACCTACTATTGAATTTGAAACCAATGACTCCTGACGTATGAAAGCAATACTCTAACCTCCGGTTTAAGTAGGTCATTTATTATCATAAGGAGCCCACTAGTATTATTTTCAAGTCGAGTCGAGTCGAGCCTGCCTAGGACTCTGCTTGGCTTGTTATCACTACTGGGTATAACCAGTGGTTGACCCATTTTACCCTTGCCAGATATCCAAATCTTGTTTAAAGTGCTATAGCTCCGACTAGTGGTGGATATGTGTAGCTCCCTCGTAGACCAATTGTATTCTCATTTTTAAAATAAACTTAAATTAGTGTGATTTTTTTCTTAAAAATATTAATTTAATTTGTAATGGTAAAATAATTTTATATCTATTTAAAAAAAATTATTTTAGACCCTCATTCTTGAATTTCTAAATTTGTCATTTACTCCGACTTCATACTAAGTACTTCAATTACCTCTAAACTAGTATACTTTTTTAAGTATTTTAAGTCTCTTTTTCAAAATAGTCACTTAAATTATAATTCCTTTGCTACTTTAATTCTCAAATGTTAAATTGGTTAGAAGACTTTTTTATTTTTATTTTTTTTTGATCAAGTATGATTTCGTTAAAAACCTCCCTAATCTTAGATGGGGAAAAGGAGTGCACCCCGATAATTAAAGGAAACTAAAGTCCAAAGCAAACAATACTAACATCTAATGAAACATCAACAAAACCGAACCACGCCACAAAACCAACAACAGTAGCACCTTCCCCCCAGCACTCTGCACACAGCAATACACCCCAGCACACTGTACACTGGATCGGTCACACAAATCAAAAACTACACTATTGCGCAAAACCAGGACGAACGATCAACACCCCTTATTTGCCTCACAAAATATATTATGAAAACACACATTGGGGAGAACACGACAGGCATCGTCAGTACTTCGAAAATAACGCCACAATTTCCACGGTCTTCACTCAAAATGTAATATACATGATACTACCACTGTGGAATCGGATTCAATAATTATGAAGTTATACAGAAACCAATCAACCTATGGCAACATGTCAAGTACGTATGTGATAACCTGAACCTCTACCTCATTTGAGTCCATCACCCCCAACGGTCCCGAGAACAAGGCTAATACACGACTTCTTGTATCACGTAACACTCCACCACAACCTGCAGGTTTTGGCTTGCCTCTCGTGGACCCATCCATATTAAATTTAACCATTCCCGCCAACAGAGGCACCCAAACACACCCCATCGTACCGAAACAGCCCCAACATGAGGCAAACAATTCCTTGGACATGTCCACCACGCCGCTTCAGAAATACACGGCTCAGCCCTTGACACTTTTAGCCAATATAACGCTCGAAGCTTTATTAGAAAGAAGATTTCTCTAACGGTCAACCGCTTCTCATTAAACATAATCTCATTTCGCGCAAGCCGCATCGACCACAATACTGAAGCGCAGCCCGCAATCCACCATTTATTTGAGTATCTCAAAAAAGGCACCACAATAACCTTGGATAATAAATTCACAGACTATTCACGGACGTACAAACAACACCCCCCACCATTGGAAAAACAAAGTTCAAATCTCCTCCATAAATTTACAAGAAAATAAAATGTGATCTGACTCGTCTTCGCACTCCCCACACCACACACAATTCAGCGATATATCACCCAATGCAACACCCTTTTCTCTCAAAAAGCATAAAGTAGGCAATGGATGATGCATCACAAACCAAAGAAAGTATTGAATTTTAGGTGGTACCACAATTTTCCAAATCACGATCGAATCGAAGCTCAACTCATCCAAACTAAACGAAGCCATTAAATGTGCCAGGTGATTCGCAGAGAACTCGCCCTTCACATTTGGTGTCCGCACCAAACGATCAACACAACCTGTATCAAGAACACACCCCCTCACCAGCTCACCAAGCTCCTGCAGTTGACGACACTCAAAGGATCGAAGTTTCCTCTTAAAGAATGACGACCAATCCGCATGGTCCTAACTAGACTCACGCGCATACTCAGTGAGCACATCCATTTTGTTACAGGCAATGCGGTACAAACGTGGGAACAATGAAAAAAGAGGGTCATCCGTGCACCATAGATCTTGCCAAAACAAAAACCTCGATCCATCTCCCACGATCCAAACAAATCTTCCAACACCCATAAAACGAGCTACTCACTCATCTTCTTGCACTTCTACTATTTGGTGCCACACAGGAAACATCCATCTCTTCCCATCTGAATTAAATCGCCATGTCAAAACATGCTCACCATATTTCGCGATAATCAACGCCCTCCATACTGACCCTTTCTCCAAAGCATAACGCCACACCCATTTTGCCAAAAGAGACAAGTTATGTAATTCCAAATCTACCACCCCCAACCCCCCAAACCGCTTAGGCCGACAAGCCATCTTCCAGTTAACCCGACACTTTTTTTGCTTCAAGTCAGACCCTCCCCACAAGAATGCACGACGAATCTGGTTAATTTTACGAATCACCCCTTTCGGCACCATAAATATTGTCATGTAATAAAGAGGTAGCGAGGATAACACAGTATTAACCAATACTAATCAAGTCGCGAAAGATAACGAATTCTTTTTCCATCCAACTAACTTCTTACGGAACTTCAGTAACACCAGATCCCACATCGCAAGCCTTCGCGGATTAGAACCAATTGGTAACCCTAAATAAGTAAAAGGAAGTTCTCCCCTTTGACAACCTAAAATATCGGTCATTTCTACCAACAAGTCCTCCTCAATACCAATCTCATACAAGCATGACTTAGCATATAGTTAATATGTAGACCTGAGCAGTATTGGAAGCACCTCAAAATCCTCTTCAAATTACTCACATATTCCACATTACCTTGCAAAAAGATGAGCGTATCATCTGTGAATTGCATGTGGGACAACGCAAAATCCAAAGCAACACACACGCCCCGAATTACACCACTCACCTCAGCATTAACCAAAAATGATGTAAAACTTTAGCCACAACCACAAACAAGAGAGGCCACAGAGGATCGCCTTGCCTCAATCCACGCTCCATACCAAATCTTGCTTCGGACATCCATTTACTAACACTACAAGGCTCACTGTCCCAACACATGATTGAATCCAAAGCCTCCATCGATCTCTACAACCCATTTTCTATAAAACCTTATCCAAAAACGACCAATTGATGTAGTCGTAAGCCTTGGCGAAGTCAAGTTTTAACAAAACACCTCCCTCGCTTCCCCTTTTTCGTCCGAAACGAATGCACCACCTCATTAACAAGAAGAATGCTATCGACAATTTGCCTACCCTTAACAAATGCCGATTGAGAATCACTAATCACCATCCCGCAACACGTTGAAACCTTGAAGCTAACACCTTAGCTAAAATTTTATATGTTGAATTTAACAAGCAAATAGGTCTATACTCCTCAATGCACTCTGGTGTCTCCTTTTTCGGAATTAATACCACAAAGGATGATTTTAACCCTATCGGTAACTCCCCAAAAGAATAAAAAGCGTTAAACACAATCATCAAATCATCTTTTACAAACTCCCAACATCGTTTATAAAACTTGAAAGTATAACCATTTGGACCGGGTGCCTTTGCTCCATTGCAACTCCACATTGCGCTATGCACTTCCTCCACTATAAATTCCATCTCCAGCCCCAAACTTTGCATCACACTCAGCTGCTTGAGGTTAAACTCCAACACAAACTCACTCTCTATAGGAATTTTAGCAAAATGCATCTTAAAGAAAGTAGCGATATACCTTCGCAGCAATGTCGGGTTAGTAACCCATCGCTCATTAATCCAAAAGCCATTCATCTTATTCCTCATCCCCCGATTTGACGCCGAACGTTAGAAAAATGTTGTATTTCTATCACCCAACTTCAGCCACAACATCCGTGATTTTTGCCGCCAAATTGATTCTCTGAATCTATACAAACGCCATAATTCTGACGGTAACCTTCTTCGTTCCACAGAACACTCTGCAATACCTTCCCCACGACTCACAGGTGTATCCATTTCCTCAATCAAAGTAGCAGTCGCCTCAATTTTTTGCTCAACACTCTCAAACGAATTCTTATTCCACACTCGGAGGAAGCGCCTCAAATCACGTAATTTTGCTAAAAAAGCTGTCGGTTCACCAACACCATGTGCAACACCAAGCTGTCTCCACTCTGCCTCTATCACTTGAATATAAGAGTTCTTTTCCAACCAGCAATTCAAGAAACGAAACGGCTTAGGGCCCCAATCTGTGTCTGCATTAGAAAGAATCATCGGCGCATGATTCGATAAGCCACGAGCTAAGCTGCATTAACCCAACTGTCTAAACTTATCCACCCATTCAGCCGAAACAAGAAATCAGTCGATACCGATACACTTATTACCCTGGCCAAACCAAGTGAATTTCTTACCAGACATTGGTACATCGATCAGACCCTTCATCTCGATAAAATTGACAAACGCATGCATCCCTTGCACACTTCCATAACAGTTTTGCCTTTCCTTCATAGCCATTACCACGTTAAAGTCGCCACCTATACTCTACTGCAACGGTATACAACTCACAGTCTCGTGCATCTTCTCCCACAACAACGCTTGCCCACCACATCGCATGGGGCATATACATCCATCATCCCACAACACCACGCATCAACCACCCATATCCTCATATCGCCACCATGCCAACATCTATTAGTCAAGATTCTAGATGAAATTGCGCTACCTCCCATACCATCAGAACGCCACCTGATCTCCTATTAGCAGGAGAATAAATGAACTCAAACAAATCTGAATGCCATATTTTGCTCACAGTTGCCTCCGTGATCACTTCCAGGTTTGTTTCTTGAATAATCGCCATCTCACAATTATGTTGTCGCACCAATTTCTTCACTGACTTTTTCGATGAAGAACCTAACTTGCGCACATTCTACGACATCACTTTCATATCCACCCCTACGCGTTGCGTTCCCCTTTCTCGATTAATTTCGCAATGTCGTTTACTATGACGTCTTCGTTACCAACCATTGATACCCCTAAAAACTTTCCCAACTCCACTGTTGCCTTTGCCTCCTATAATATAGCCTATTGTCGACTAATATTATCAAAGTCATTGTCACCACTCGAGCTAGAAGGCGGATATCGGACTCAACTTGTTCCCCCTGCCTTGTGCAAAGAAGCGCTAACCTCTCTATCCGCCGAGATCACTGCCTCAATAATAATATCCTGCAAACTCTTATCAAGTTTTTTATTTCATGAACTACTTCCCAGTTTGTTATTGACTAAACTACTAACATCTATAGTCTCCACAAGCACCTCTAGTCTAGCATCTATTGGCCCAACTTCCCCGGCCCCAACTGCCCACGCCACACAATCCACAAGACAATCCACAAGGTTCAACTCATCCCGGCTAGTCCACCTATTAGATTGTTGACTATCATGCTCCTCCCGCGTCACCATCCCTACCTCCTCATCCCTCGTCAAAATCCTTGAGTTCTCCTGAACCTCGATTTCTCGACTGCCAAACCCTCTCGTTTCAACCCATACTTTGTTCAAATGCCATACCTACTCCTCCTTCGCCACCAACAATTGTAGTGCCTCACCATACTCCTCACCCAATGGACGCACACCTTGTACAGTCTTGTTAATCCCTTTCGCGATCAAATTGTTTCGTTGCTTTGGCTCTACGTTTGGCCTTGAGTCCTCGTCATCATTATCACTTTCTCCTTCCGATCGACAAACCTTTTCACAAACTGAACATAATTGTTCCTCCAATAATGGTTCTACATGAATCCAAAACACTAAACCATCCACCTGGACCAAAACTACATCGTCAATACATTCCAATTGTTTTGTTTCAATTAAGATATGTCCACGCTCAAAAGACAATGGTTCCACAGTCGCATCATCACACCTAATCAGCACACCCTATTTAGCCGATATATTCTAAAACGATCCCCTTGACCACGCGTGTATTGGCAGTCCGCTGATGGTGAGCCACGCCCTTCGGTCCCCTCTATCAATTGTTGGCTCCCACTCCTTCACCCTTGAGAACCACTTCCCTAACACGTTATTATTTAGAAACTTTCGCCTAGTATCCGTAACCATGAACATCAACAAAATCCTACATCCCGTGATACGAATCATTGAGAATCCTTCCAAACAAGCCTCATCCATCTCCTTTTCTAAAGACGCAATACCCTTTGCAATTTTACACCACGCAATTGCACAGCACTTTAGGATCCCAATTTTCTCGACATCCACAACCCCCTGTATTTCACAATTTTGGTTCTGAGAATTCCTCCCCTGTGATTCCGAGGCCCCCTCCCACTTCGCAATATTCTTCTTCTTGCGCCGCCAATCAAAATCTCTCTTTGCCCTCTGTGCTAACGAAACGCTTAATCGGGATCCATAAATCCATTTTCCATTTAACCGTTCTATCGCCCGCCTAGCATCCTCCTCCGATGCCATTCGGACAAATCCAAATCTCAACTCAACTCTGGATCACTTACTCGGCACAAAAACATCTTTCACCTGAACATATCGATCAAAAACTTACCATACCCCTTTCCAATGAATTTGATCAGAAAGATTCTTGACAAAGATAGTCCACCACTACCTTCTCCCATTCTTTGTCATCGTCATAATTGATTATTATAGAAAACTTTTTAAATTAAATTGAGATGGTTACATTCACATAGCAAATGTCAGGATTCGAACCCATAGAAGATGGGACAAGATGAGCATCCTTGATCACTTGGTCAATTAATAAATCTCATATAGAAAACTTTTAACTAATTATATTGTGACACGTCATTTAACAAATAAAATTATACAATTTTTAATGAATTTCCTTGTAACACCCCCTACCCCGGTTTAGGATTAAACCGGCTCGGGAGCGTTATGGGGCACTAGAAACACGAGTCGTTTAAAATTTTCGAGAACTTATCACTAATCGATGAGTTGAGAACTAACAAGTCACTTAATCATTCATATTTAATCATATAAGCATGAGTATGCTTCTTATTCATTATAGGTTATCACTTTGGTTGATCATTTTTAATTACATTCAAGTTCATCAAGTGCTTAATTAAGTGACCATGTATAGTATTCGAATGGTATACAACAATAATTAGAACATTTTCATTTCAATTCGAGTTAATATCAAAGTATGCGCAACTTAATCCATTTCATGCATATGAAAATGTTGTCATTATACATTTCAAGTATAGCCATTAAGACTTTCTAACATTTAAGGCCAAACAAGTTTATATATACAATTTTCAAGTAGCAAAATGCATGACCTAGCTTAACTATATACAAGACTAGGTGCCACCAACTAGGAGTATTACAAAGCAAGTATAGATCCATACTCTAGCTTGACTTGTACTTTGCTTTAGGCACAAGAAAAAAGCTTCAAAATCAAGAGAATGCTTCGAATCAACTAACCTGTAGTTTGGGAAGAGTGGAAACGAGAGTGATAAGTACAAAATGTACTTAGTGAGGTAGTAATCTAGTTCTATCCAATTATTGAGGCAATTATCAATTAGTCAAGTTGAACCTAGTCAAGGTTTGTAGCAATCGAACTCAAGCTTTATTCATACTTATCATTTCAAATTAAGTAACATATCATTTCAAGCAAGACATTCAAGTAGCAACTCATATAGCAAGCAATTCGAGCATCAATAATTTCAAGTATCAAGTAATTCAAGTGTCAAGTAATTCAAGCATCAAGCAATTCAAGTATCAAGAAATTCAAGTATCAAGTAATTCAAGTATCAAGTAAGCTTTATGCTTCAATTATTTCTCATTTACTTTCTTTAGTTTATGCCTTTGGTATTTAGTTGTCCAGGTAATCGAGTCACCAACCAACTGTCGTCAAATAACAAGATACTGGTCATTATCCTCCTACTGTCGCCAAAGACCATTCACACACCCCTCCTACTATCGCCATTTACGAACCTTAGCCCTGGATCGTAGTCTACCCAACAAAAAATGAGCTCTAGACTCTATGGCATGTCATTCTACGTATGACCACTAGCAACCAAGGCTTTGTTTCATAATTTATCACATTTTCAAGTAATTCATGTTCAAGTCAAGATATCATCATTCAAGAATCAATTCAAGCAAGGTATATCAAGATTCAAGCTTAGCCCTTAGGCTAATTGAGCCCTAGCTCTACATTTTGTAATTTAACTTGTCATTCAAGAAAGCAATTAACATATGCCATCTCTAGGCATCAAGCAAGATCTTTATTTCATGATCTATATCATGTTAACAAGTATCCAAATCATAGAGATACAATCGAGCACTATTCGAATTGATCACAACCAAGGCAACAAGAATCAAGCATTTGTTTTCACTTTTCTTTCTAATTAATTTAACAACATTCATGTTACTATCAATTCTCAAGTTTTAGCTTAAGCCATTCTTCCCCTTTTTCATCACAACTAAGCTTAAATCAAGTACATTAACATGGTATAAAAATAACAAGAAAGTAAACATGCATCTTTGGTTAGAACCTAAGTCCTAACCCTATATTAAACTACACTCACAATACTCCAAGCTAGCTTAGTCTCGAAAGACTATCCCCTTTTGTTTAGCTTTCGAATGGTCCTCCTTAGACTCTCCTCCAATGTCCTCTTCTCGTTCTAACATTTCATACAATTAAATCAAGGTCAAGACAAGGTACATTCATTTAACTTCAAAACAGGGCAGCAATACACATAATTCATTCATCCAAACTGTCCTAGGCTGCCATACAAGCACACGCATATGTATATACAAGGTAGCATTCAAATTGCTCGAAACTGTGTACAAAACAGTACACAAAAGTACATTTAAAGCTATTCGAAAATGCACACCAGGCTATAGAATCAAAATGAGCAACTATTTAATTCATTGCATGACTCCATACATTCAAACATTCATTTCAAAACATCAAGGCTGCTGCTGCCAGGCAGCATGTGCATTACTTGCTTAAATGCTCATATCATTCATTCTGTACGTTAGAATTTTGAACCGTTTACACCGTTAGAAAGCTAACTTAATTGTCTTTCTAACCATATAGGACTTGCATTTTATTCTTTACGAATTAATACATTTTTTTTTCTAAAGACAGACCAATTTACGTCACTGGACAGCAACTACATTTTCAATAGTTTCAAGCAAAACAAGGCAGCTCTTTATACATTTAAACTACACTCTTTTGTGCATCAATGTGACTCTCTAACATAGTTACACACGTCCAAGCAATTCAATTTAACTTTACATTACCTAGAATAGTTTAATGTTCATTAACATACAAACAATCTTGCTCATAACAGTCCCTAATTGTGTAAAACAACCCTCTCCCTGATTTTAATTTACAAATCAGTTTCAAAACAATTTTTTTCTTCTACAAAACAGTCCACTTTTAAATGCAAGATCAATCCCTCAATTAAGTACACAAAACAGCCCACCATTTTTGCAAAAACAGTCCCTATGTATACACACACCTATATAGAACAGTGCCCTGTTCTTAATTTAATCAAATCAGCCCTTCATTTCATCAAAATAGTCCCTCTTTAGTTCCAAAATTTATAAAACAGTCTACTTGGTTTCAAGGTACTCAAAATAGTCCATTTAGACTCACATTCCAGCAAAAGTGATTCTCATTGCTTGTATATACAAATTCATATTAAAACAGTCCCATTAGTATTCTCATTTATGCAAAACAGTTCTAATGCATTTATATTCGATTTCATACAAGCAAAACAACCCTTAAATAATCCTTTCTTCAAACAAGAAGTGTAATAGCCCTCTAATTCATTCATATGTACCATTTCAACTTAGTTTCTAAAGAAGTTAATAGCAAACAAAGTCACATAAACCAATTCTAAATTTTCCAGCAATCAATTTAGCATTTTTCAAGCAAAACAAGTTGTTAAAATCTCAAAATCAAAGAGGAAATCCATGAACACTAAACATTACCTTATTCTCTTTGAAGGAACAGTTAGTTCTACCTCAAATGAGTCCAAAACCAAGCTCTAATCTAAGTTTCCATGGCTGCTCGACTCATCTCTTTCAATGGCGTTTAGTTACGGTAAGGAGAAGGAAAATGAAGAAGATGACTATCCATCTCCCTTCTTTATTTTATTATCAATTAAACATGTGTTAAAATCCCATATGATTTTTTTTAATATGCAAACTTCATGTTTAACAAGTCATTCATTTTAGTCACTATAATTTAATGTTCTTCTTTTTAATTGTCACAATTAGCTTCCTTCTTTCATTTGATTAGGATATAATTTAACTAGTTAATAAGTTTAAATTGTGGTAACAACTTATAGACTCGGTTTAGGGATATCATAATTCCCTAATTTAAATTAAATTACCATTTTTAGAAATATGCTACTAGGCTCGGGTTTGGGGTATTACATTCTTATTTTATTTTTTTTAAAAAATACCATTCTCTTCTCTCCATCTTCAGCCTGTCTTCCAAGAAAAAAAAAACAAGCTTAAGTGGCAAATAAGTGCTATACTCTTTTTTTTATATAGGTGCCCAAAGTATTTTTCGGGCCAAACAGGTGCCTAACGTTTTCAACGTTATTCAAATAGGTGACCGCCGTCAATGTCCGTTAACTGACACGTGTTTGAGTAACGTTGAAAACGTTAGGCACCTGTTTGGCCCAAAAAAATCATTTAAACACCTATCTAAAAAATAACATAATTTAAGCGCTTATTAACCACTTAAGCCAAAAAAAAAATATTTTTAAAAACTAGGCTAAAACTGATGATGATGATGATAGACAAGAGGCACTGAATTTTGTAAATTCATATTGTTTTAAAGATAAAACCATAAATATTGTCATTATTAATTTGCACATAAAAAGTCGAGAAGTTTATCTTCAAAACAATATGATGAATTAGCAAATGTCGGTCGAACATTCTATGTAATACGTGAAAACTTTGTTTTAGTTTGCTGGGTAATTTTTTTATTTTATTGAGTCCTTTATTGGGTTCTTTTTTAAAATAATTATTTAGCCTTTATCGAATTTTAAGAAAATAAATAAAAGTAAAATTTATGGTTCTTATGGAGTTGAGCAGCTCGCAAACATTTCAAGATCGACTTGGTCAAAATTCAATTAACGCTCAACTCGAATTGATTCGAGTCGAGTCAAGCAATACCCAATTCGACTCTATAAGTTCACGAGCATCTCGTTATTTTTTATTATAAATTTTTAATGATTTTT
Source organism: Hibiscus mutabilis (assembly GCA_019671005.1). NCBI lineage: Eukaryota > Viridiplantae > Streptophyta > Magnoliopsida > Malvales > Malvaceae > Hibiscus > Hibiscus mutabilis. The sequence continues at coordinate 48,235,761 of CM033745.1, forward strand.
TGTCTCTACCTTGAAAAAAATATGTTCCAAAAAATTTAAATGCTAGCTGAAAACTCTAAAAAAGTTTAGTGATTTACTAAGTAATTTACTAATAAAATATTTAATTTTAAATTTTCAAAATATTTTGTATTTCAAAATTTAATTTGTATTAATAAAAAATTAAATTATAATAATTAACTTTCCTTTTTTATTAAAGCTAAAGCGTTTCTTTTTATTTTATTATTATATATATATAAGTAGTAAAAGGAAAAAAAAATATTTAGTTCTCATATAAAAAATACAATTGAAAGTCAAAACACCAAAATTTTTAAGGGTTCTTTTCTTTTGTTGTTCACAAAAATTGTTGAAAAATTAAAAAAAAAAGTCTTACACTTGAATATCGATTTCATCTCTAACTCGGTCATAACATATTCTTTTATTTATCTCCTTAGTCCTCATGTTTTTTTTTTAATTTGTAAGTTTATATTAAGCTCTAATAGTATCACTAGATTTTACCTATATTTAAAAAAAATAATATGAAAATTTTGGCGAGCATAACAAGCAATGAGTCGAGTCGAGCAACAAAATTTTTTAACGAGCACAAGTCGAGAAAAATTTATCGAGCTTAACGAGCAATGAGTAAAGTCGAACAAGGATATTTTTAATAAACCCGAGTTGAGCAACGAAATTTCTTACAAACCTAAATCGAGCACTACTTAACTCGTGATCGACTCGCTCGATAAACACCCTCCGTATTAATAGAGTGGGCCTTTGAACCCTTTAAAAATGTTTGGGTTGCTCTTACAGTGTATTAATAGAGTTGGGCTACTCTTAGCTTATCCTTTGTATTTTTTTTTCTTTTTAAGGCTTTATTGGTAGAGTGAAAAGAAATTTAAAAAGATGAAAAATTAGAAGGTTAGAAGAATAGAAGGATAAAAAATTATTTTTTATTTTTATTACTGTGTTTGGTATAAAGGATGAAAAATTGAAAGAAATGCTCATCCATTGTTTGGTTGAGGTGAAAAAATGTAAGAGAAAATAATTAAATTTTAAAAACATATTTTCCAATTCACATCTCTCTCCATTCTCTCAATTTTTCTTACTATATTAGAGTGATTTATTTTCACACATGAAGATGAAAAATGATATCCCCTCAGATTTTCTTTCCCTTCACTTTTCTTTCATACCAAACACATTTAAGAATTGTTTTCTTTCCACTTTTCTCTCCTTTCATTATTTCACTTTTTTAACCCAAACAAAGCCTTATTCTAATCAAACGATTAAGTTGGTTCAGTTACTCGTATGAATTTTATATTCTTGAGCATTATTATAGTTTTAGAAAAATAAACTGAAAATATAAATTCTAAGTCTTTGAGATGCTTTTTAATATTTTTAGAATTTTTTATTTTTCTAAAAAATAGTTACAATATTAAATAGAATATATGCTTTAAAATCACAATGAGTTTCAAGATTAAGTAAACCTTTTTAATATGTTAAATTTAAAAAAAAATAGTTATAAGATTAAATAGTATATATGCTTTAAAATCATTATAAGTTTCATAAAAGCTTTAAAGAAGGCAAGAACATATTCATCATGGTTACAAGAGAAAAAAAAAATATTGATCATTAGGCCTTGTTATAGGTTAGAGGGAGGTCAAGAGTGTAAGTAATGAGAAATATAAAGGGTTCTATTAAAATTTTATGATTTTTACAAATTTTCTCTAAATTATAATTTTAAAAAATATTCTGCAATTAAAGAACTATGAGTTTTCATTTTAAAAAAAATAGAATAATTGCTTTGAAATGTTAGAATATCATTAAAAATAAAGTTATAATTAGTTGATGGATCGATTGTGATATTACTCATTAACTTAATATATCACAACATCTCCTAATAATATTTGAAGATAATTAGTGGTGTGGTGTATATTTTATAACAAATTAAAAGTTCAATATTTTATTTTATAATTTAAAATTCAGTGACAAAAGATTATTTAAATATAATTTAATGATATTTTTTTCAAAAGTTAAACTACATTAAATACCATCAAATTTTTAGATGTGTTTTAATTATACTATTAAATTAAAAATCGATACTATTTTAATATTAAATTATTAAAATATCTTCACGTCATTACAAGCGGAATGTAAAGATTAATTTATTTCATTAATTTAATTGAAGCCTAAATTAAAATTCAGTACTAAAATAATATCAATTTTTAATTTAATAGTATACTCGATATTAAACTTAAAATTTAAACTCATAATTAAAATCTAAAAATTTACTTTTAGGTACCGTTCAAAAAAGAAAATTTACTTTTCGGACGAAAACGCGTGTCAAACGAGGAGGACTAAGGAACGTGACTTGATCCACACCAGCGGCGTCAGTAAGGCCGCCTCATAGTGACGCGTGGGTTTTGTTGCGTATTGCTATTTTGACTTATGCTAACACTTTTGAATTGGGAATGGGCCTGTATCATAAATAAATAGTTAAAGTATATAAATTTTTTATTTAGGTACTTACGTATTTTTAGTTAAAATAAATATTTAAAATATATTTTTTAATTAAAATAAGTACTTAAAATATTTTTTTATTAAAATAAATATTTAAAGTATATTTTTTGTTAAAACAGGTACCTAATGTATATTTTTTATTAAAATAAACATATAATATATTTTTTTATAATGCTACATGACAACTTTTAGGAACCTAAATAAAATGTATATATATATTTTAAGTACTTATTTTGACCAAAATTATATATTTTAGGTATTTATTTTGACAAAAAAAATACTTTATGTGTCTATTTTGACCAAAAAATATACTTTAAGTACTTAATTTAACCAAAAGTATACTTTAAGTACTTATTTATTTTAGGTACCTAAATGATAAAATTGATATACTTTAGATACTTATTTATAATATAAGCCTTGAGAAAACAATAAAAATAAAGTTGGCCAGGAATAGCAATTTAGCCGGATAGCGTTGTTCATAAAAACTCGAACTTATATATCGTATCGAAAATTTTAAAAACTCTAATTAAATGGTAAGTAATTAGTTCTGGAAATTTTGGCCAAAACGATAATGATTACAATTTTTTAGTAAAACGGTAACCGGAAAAACTGAAACTAAAATTTAAAAAATAATTTTAGTGATTATTACTAATTCATGAAATACAGTGAGTACTTCTTTTATTATTTCTTATGTTTATTTCGTGCATAATATTATAGATATCGAAGATTTTATTTGATTTTATTTGTATTGATATTTTTAAACTATTTAAATTAGTATTATTAATAAGATCAGATGTAAAATAATTTGTAGTTAATAAAATAGCTATATCAAATAAAACAATTAATTGTTTAGACGATAATTGATTTAAACGAAACTATAATGATTTATTAAGATGTGAAACTGAAACTTTCGGTATTTGTACTGACAAATCGTTTCAATATAGTTAACTGGAATACTAGCTTAGACAAAAATAAGACTATTACATCCTATTATTATCAAAATAGGACCCCAAAAGTCTATTTTCCTCAAACTAGTGCCATTACAGTGAACTCGACGTAGTGCACTACGAGTTCAAAAAATGTTCAAGAATTTTTTTCATATTTTAACTTAATTAATCACATTAATAGATAATTAGTAAATCCTAATTGGAACTCACCGTGCATGCTAAGCGAGTTTCACTTAAATTTTTTACGAGCCTAAAAAAAAACTATTAAGTATCCCAACTATTAGGAACCATCTTCGCATTCTTCTATATATTGAAGAATGAAAAAAAATTTGAACCCAACTTTAATATTTAGCTCCATGATTTGCAAAAAATGATATTAGCACTACCTATATATAGGCCTAATTAGAGGTAAACATTTATTTATTATTAATGTGAGATTCTTGAAGTTAAAATATAATAACAAACTTTTTAACTCCAAAAATCCCACATTAATAAGAAACAAACTGTTACATTCTAACTACCATGGAGCTAATATATCAAGGGTGACAGATTTTGACCAATCGTCTCTAATAAACAAATCATTTGTTCAACTACCATCTTACTCGTTAACCACGGTTTGTTTAAACTTTGGTATCAAGGGTAGAATAGAGTGAGGGTGAAAAACGTGTTGATGTACTAATTAAGTTACAATATAAAAAAATGGCTTAGGGGGTAAGAAACCCATGAATTAAAAAAAAAATAAGTCAATCTCCAAAATTTTGTTTGCACTCAATTTAGCCATTGCATAATCAAATAAACCATTGAACCAGAAATTGAATTAATTAAGCTATTTGATCAATTTTGACTACTAAATCTTGATAGCTCGAGGACTTAATTGATTAAATTTCTTTGTTCAAGGACTTAATTGAGTGCAAAAAAATTCAAGGACTTAAATGATTTTTTTCAAAAGTTTAAGGGCTTCTTACACCCTTAAGCCAAAAAAAGTATGAATCTTAATAATTTGAATATGTTCTATTTGGAGATATAAATTTAGATGGCTTAATAGTAAAAAAGGTGCCCAACCTATACCCTTTTTTTCAATTTAGTGCCCAACTTTTTTGGGCCACATTTGTGCCTAACTTTTTATTCCGTAACTCAAATTGAATTTTTATGTGATGGACGTTAAAAAAATTTCGTTATCCAATAGAAACACGACACATGGCATATTCTGGTATTTTCTTTAATTTTTATTTTTCTAAAAATTAGAAAATCTTTAATTTTATAAAAAACCCAAAATTTTTAATTTCTATAAAACCCCCAAATCCAAACCCTAGATCCTTAATTTCCTCCCCTCCCACCACGATTCAACCACCACCAGCCACCCTTGCCTTGTCGCCCCCCCGACTGAAAGCTCCATGATTTCGTCATCGAAAACCGGTGAATGAATCGTCGATTGTTCCGTCGACGAACATGTAAAAATGAAGAAAAAAGAGATTGATTGGGCTTCTAACAAACGGCTAGAGGGTGGGGGATGTTGAACGGTGAAGTACCCGAAGCTTGGGTGGTGAACGGTGAACCGCCAACGTGTGGGGGATGTCGGACGGCGAGAGAGATGTGATTTGAGGGTGTGTTCGAAAGAAATTAAAACTTTAGGTTTTTTTAAAGAAGTATATAATTTTTAAGTAATTCAGAAATTAAATAAATATATAAAATAAGCCACGTGTCATGTTATAATTGGTTAACGGAAAAATTTTAACGACCGTTGACGGAAAAACCAATTTGAGTTACGGAATAAAACATTAGACACCAAAGTGACCCAAAAAACGTTAGGCACCAAATTGAAAAAAATGTATAGGTTGGGCACCTTTTTTGACTATTAAGCCATTTCAAATTTTGGATTTAAATTCATTTGTTATACAAATATTAATAATGAAATGTATATATTATACATAAATAGTTAATATTCAAAATAATGTGTATATATATATGAGAAATTATGTTATGGGTCATTCCTGCCACGTTATCTATGGGACCAACCAATAAAAATCACCTATCTCATTATCTTTTTTCATGTCGTATTTTTACCAAGTGAATCTTTACTGATATTTACTGTAAATCAATTCTTTTAGAAAAAGTTTTTACCAAGTGAAGATTCACTTAGTAAAAATATGACATGAAAAAAATAATGAGATGTGTGATTTTTATTGATTGGTCTCATAGATGATGTGGCGGGAATGATCCATGATATAATTTCTCGCATATATATAGTTGAAAAAGTATAAAAATATTAATTTATCAAATTTTAATTTATATTAATAATTTTAAATTTAAATTTACTATTATCCGTCATCTAACAAATCCATGAATTTGAAAAATAATCATAAACGTTACATTTTTAATTATTTTATTACTCAATTTTAACCCTTAACGTTTATAATTTTTATCATTTTAAACCTCATATTTTTTAAGATAATTTTGACCTTTAATTTATGTCTTTTTATCAAACAACTCATGTTTTAGCTAGAATGTTGATTAAACCGAGTGATTAAACCCTTAATCGATTAATCATGATTTCTCGCCACAAGTTCGGTCGATGCTCAAACTGATTTTAGGCTTGAAGCCATGAAAACTCCTAATCACATCTGGAATACTCTCCATCAAACCAATTCCACCAAAAGTCTCCCAAACTCAACACCTGCTTGAATTTTAAAGGAGTATTGTTCAATTTTTCTTTTAAAGAGTAAGATTTGATTCATAGTAAAATTAAATACCAGAGTGTGAAAGAATATTATCTCGGATTTTATAAAAATTCAACTTTGAGAATTTTCTAGGTGATTTCACAAATAAGGATTAACCGATCAAGGGTTCTACCTTTTTTGTTTAATTATTTTTTAGTTTTTATTTGAATTTTAATTATTTTTTATAATTTAAATAAAAATAATATTATATTCTACGTGTAAGCATGTGATAGATTAAATATGTCACGTTATTTAAAACGTATTTTACATATATGTGACATGTCATCACAGTTAATTGTTTAACTTTTTAATTAATATTCTAGTTAAAAATGAGTTATTTGACAAAAAAAGCATAAGTTAAGGGTTAAATTTATCTTAAAAAAGGATGAGGGCTAAAATGATAAAAACTATAAATGTTAGGGGTTAAAACTATCTTAATACCAAAAAAGTCAAAAGCTGCATTAATAAATTTCGAGTAAATACACAATAGTCAATCACGTTTGAGTAAGTTTTTTGCTTTAACTACTAATGTTTGAATCAATACGTTACGGTCATAATCAGGGACAGAGATATTAAGAGGTGAGGAGGGGTAATTGCCCCTGAAGAATTTTTTTTTTTACTTTTGTCCCTTTATTTAAATTTTGTTACAAAATGATTTATTTATGAATTTGTCCCCCACTTTCAAATATTTATAGTTTGTCCCTCCCAACCTCAAATCCTGGCTCCATCCTTGGTCATAATGATATCAATTTAGTATTATATTATAGTCAACAATATGTAGAACAGGTAGCTAAAGCTCTTAGTTGACACCCTCCCTTCCCTTAGGTTGTAGGTTCAAGACTCAGTAGGAGTAAAATTCCTCCTCCCTAGGTAGAAATTATTCAAAAAATATTATGGCATGAAATGGTGAAAAATATATTTAAGATATAATTCGGTCTTGAATTGTAGCTAAAATATTTTTTTAAAAAAATAAAAAAATCTTAAAATTTTGTATAAAGTTTTACTTTTAAAAAAATCAACTAAATATATACTTTTGAAATAAAAAAATCAACGCCAAATATATATTTAAAAATGAAAAATATTTCATGCACTAGCGGTGGAAATAAACAATTTTTATAGGTGCTTTGGTTTTAGGATTTAGGGACTCTGTTTGGAGTTTAGGATTTACGGATTTAGAATTTATGGTTAGAATTTAGGGTTTATAGGTTAAGGTTTTAGGGTAATATGGTTACAGATTTAGGTTTTGTTGGGCTCAAATTGATCAACCAGATTCGTCAAGAGGTGGTGAATTGGTTTTTGAGTAATTGTGGTGGAAGAAATCGGAAAATAGAAATTGTATAATGATTTATAGTGGTTCGACTTCTAAATCAAGTTTACCTCCACTACCTTAGCTATCCACACTATAGATTTTTCACAAATTCACTAATTTGTCTTTCCTTTTTTTAGGCTCAAGGAGATAACCTTTACAACACTCAAAGCTTATACCCCCAAAGCTTTGAGAACACACTCTCTCAAGAGAATACAAATCTAGCAAACTAGTAAAATTTCACAAGGCAAAGAGTTTGCACAATTTAGCTCTCACCTAAAATCCTAACACTTGAGCAAATGTGACAATTTGGCTCACTAGTATTTTTTACAAGGAATTTGACAATTTAAGCACTAAAATAATTTCTCTATACAAAGAATGTTGGCAATATATTTCTTGTTGTTCCATGGCTGCTTGAAGCTTGCTTTTAAACCCTTTAAGGAATTCTTGGCCGTTACTAGCCGTTGGGGTTGATTAGCGCCGTTGGAAGGTGTTTTTCCTTCATAAAAAGTAGTTCTGTCCAGTAGGTATCAGTACTCGAAAATGGGTATTGATACTTCTTCAAAATATAGCCGTTACAGGATTAAATTTAAATTTTTGGCAGCTCGGTATCAGTACGTGAATAATGCGTCAAATCGATACGTGAACAATGCGTATCGATACACTCTATTCATGAACAATGTCAAATAGTGTTTTTCATGTTTTAAAAAGCTTTAAAACTATTTTTAAACACTTTAAAAATATTTTAATCAACTTAACAATATTTTATAATTATAAAACAATTAATGACACATATTTTGGAGGTTTTAAAACTTTAAAACATGTTTTTCAAGTTAATGGACTTTTAAAATATTTTTATAAATTAGTTTAAGTCCAAAAATATTTTTCGGTTTAGTTATATCAAAATCAAATATTTCAACATGTTATCACATATAAACCCTAAATTCAAAACCCCTAAACTTAAACTCCTAAATTCTAAACCTCAAATGAAATACATAAATTCTAAATCTAAGGTGCTTGTGGAAAATTTTTATTTTCATCGCCAGTGCATGGAATAATTATATTTAAAAAATCTTATTTATCTTATTCGCGTAGAAAATAAGGCTTAAACTAAAAAGCAACCCTCAAACTTTGCCTTTTTCTGTTTTAAGTACCTAAACTATGGTTTGGGCAAAATAAGCCCCTAAACTATCATTTCTGGTCACTTTAAGTCGATAGTTATTTAAGTCAAAAAAATTATTTCGACTAGTAAGATGTTGACACATCACAAAGATTTTTTGACCAATAGATAGTTTAAGGACTAAAAGAAAAAAAATGACATAGTTTAGGTACTTATTTTGACCAAAAAATAGTTTAAGAACTTAAAGTGACAAAAAATAATAATTTAGGGGCTTATTTTGCCTAAACTACACTTTAGGTACTTAAAACAGAAAAAAAAACATAATTAAAGAGCTGATTTTTTATTTAAGCCAGAAAAAATGAAACCCTCACTCACCAATTTGAAAATCTATGTCTGTCCTAGAGTTATTGACCATAATTTTTATTGGGATAGATATTGGATCATTTCAGTAATTTCATTTTCAAATCTATATTTTTAACTTAATAATTTTGCTTTCGAAATTCAAATCACTTCACGTTTTTATCACCAAGGCCACTTTGGAACTTTAGTAAAAAGTTGCACAAATTAGTATATAACAATATATACCAATATGAAAATTTTACTCTCAATTCCTTGGTTAACTTAACTGTTTGATTAAACTAACTCTTAGGATTTGTTTAGGGGCAATTGGCCAAATATTCCCTTTTGGGAATTTATTTGGGCAATTACCCCTCCCAACAATATTTGGAAAAATATTCCCCATTCGGCCCACGTAAGGCTAGCTCGCGCCCTATAAGACGTGATTTCCAAACTCGCTTTCCCTAGGACGCGTCTTTAGTCCGACGTGGTTTTTGTTATCCTTTAATTTCAAAAAATATAAAAAGACAGAACTCGCATCCTGCGGGACGCGGGTTCCACGAGATAATGAAGCGCCAAGATAAACTGCAATTTAAAAGTTTTAGATTAAATTAGGTTAATATCGATTATACGTAGAGTGTTCAAATTAATGGTTTAAAAAGTATTTTTAGCGTATTAGTTTAGGGTTTAGGGTGATTATAAATATTGTAGATTCGATTTATTGTACATTTTTTTATTTTTTTTTAAAAATGATTTAAAAGAAGATCGTTAAAAATAAAATATTGTTTGCATATTATTTTGGATTCCGATAACATCATCATCACTAGAAAACATTGCATACAACTCAAGCTCAATGTCCGCCCCAAAAGGAGTTTGTAGGTGAGATTCCACCATCAATTCCAAGGCAGCATCGTCCACAACGTCGAATAATGAGTACGCTAATGGTTCTAACGACGTCTGCAATCGATACTTCAGCGGTTCCAACTTTTTCCCACGACCGTGTGGAACATGTTTGTTGACTTCATTCATCAACTTCTTATACGTTAAGTTGAATGGTAGCGAAAGCAATATAGCACTTGAGGACTGGAATATGACTCCGAGAGATTCATCATCGATTATCTGCCTATCGTAGTATACCAAAGCACTAATATTTTCTCGTCTCGACATATTATATCGATGTAACAAACGCAAATAATATTGAAATGTCGAGTAAGAAGAAAAAGAACGAAGATGAATTGTGATAAAATTTGGGGACTGCGGTGCTCTGTTTATAGCAGAACAAAGCAAACTCGCGTTTTACAGGATGCGAGTTCAGTGTAAATTATGGTATGTATTAAATGACAATAATATTGATTATAAAAAGAAGAGTGTTTAAATTAATGTAGTAATTTTTAAAAGTTATAGATTACATAAAGTTGTGAGTTATGCCATTAAAAATACATTAATTCTAAAAAGATTTTTAGAATCATGCATGGATTAAAATCTAAATTAGTTGTCAATTAGGAGAACGGTACATTTCAAATTAATGGAGTCGATATTATAGTAAGAATAATGGAATACAAATACTGTATATAATAAAGACTTACATTTAAATATGGTAAATAATTAAAAGTAATGTCTTTTTAAAAGTAATTAGTTAAATAGAATACAAATAGTGTATATAATAAATACTTACTTTTTAATATGGTTCATAGTTAAATGGAATACAAATAGTGTATATTTATTATAACATCTTACTTTTTAATTTAAAAAGTAAGATTTATCTTGATTTTAATTGAACTCGCATCCTACAGAACGCGTTTTTTGCGGTAAGTGGAACTCGTGTCCTATAGGGTGCGAGTTTCATAGAAATAAATTTTACAATGGTTGAAAATTTATTTACGCGTTTAGGGTACGAGAAACTTGCACTCTGTAGACTGTGATTAATTGAACTCGAGTCCTATAGGGTGCGAGTTTCATTCAATCCTCACACCACAGTCGGTGCAATTACGAGTATAAATAGGTCCTCACCCCCTACCCTTTTACCACACCAAACAAATTCACTCTCTCTCAAATATATTTTCTTTCAATTTCTCGGTTAATTTCTCGTGTTGTAGTAATGGTGTGATTGATAAGATTGGATCACAAACACATGTTCGACTATCATCGGAGACATGTAAGTTTTATCTAGTTTAATCTTGTTTTTATTTTATTATATTATATATTCTAATTTTATGTGTTTAAATTTTTTTGTAGTTTAATTAAGACTTAGTTTTTTTTGTTTTTTTAGGGAGGGGAGGAATGACGTCTAGAGGTATCTTACAACCGGATGTCGAACTTACCCAACCCGTTGATCGCACCGTATTTAGAGGAGGCCGGATTTCTGCACATATCAAGTATTATTAGAGGTGCGAAATTAGACGTTGATTTGATCAACGCTCTATTGGAGAGGTGGAGGCCAGAGACGCACACATTCCACCTTCCGTGCGGTGAGGCGACGATTACCTTGCAGGACGTTTCTTACATCCTTGGTTTACCTATTGATGGAGAGGCAATCACCGATCCCGACACTTTTGATTGGGGTGCCCTATGTTTGGATTGGTAACGAGTTGTTCCGGAGAGTTTTGACGGTGGAAAAATAAAATTGAAGTGGATGCGGGATAATTTTCAAAATTTACCCACTAACGCGAACAAAGTTGTAAGAAAGGTATAATTTTTTTAAAAATTTTATTATTGAAAAAATAAAAATCTCTACATATGCTAATATTTTTTTCCTGTTGTAGGCATATGCTCGCGCTCATATTTTGCAGATGATCGGCGGGGTATTGATGCCTGACAAATCTCGCAACAAAGTACACAGGATCTGGTTGCGACATTTAGAGGATTTTGAAGATGCAGGTAAACTGAGCTGGGTATCCGCAGTTTTGGCATATTTGTTTAGGGAGTTGTGCAAGAACACCGAGCCTGACAAGTGTCAGATTGGAGGTTGTTTGATGTTGCTCCAGTCCTACGCATGGTGGAGAATTTCGTTTTTACGCCCTTAGCTTAAGGAGCCTACTCCATATGTTTTTTTCGCTAGGCCGGAGGTGAGAAAATAGTTTTATTCTACTATACGAATTTGTATAATTAAAACTTAATTCTCTAATAAACTTATTTAATTATTTTACGTCTTATTTTGTAGGTGGACCGGTCTTTTAACTCATGTTGGTGTTGCTCGCGGTCTAGACCTTATCAGACAGGATATTGAGAATCAATATGTGAATAATCAGATAACACTTTGGTGTATTTATATATAATTATTATATATTAATTATATATATATATTATAGTTTTTATGGACACCATATGAGGATTCGGAAGTGCACGAGTGCGTCCCGGAATTTTTGGACGAGCCAATGCAACTTTGGACGGCCACTGTACCACTCGTCCAGTACGCCATAGTTGAGTAGCATTTGACTGACCGCATCTTACGGCAGTTTGGTTGTTTCCAATGTATCCCCATGGCGCCTCCAAATCTGGACGATTTGCACAAACTCACAAGACAGGGGAAACCCGAAGTAATATTTTTGTACATTCCACAGTCTTTTATTACCTCGAACGGAAGTCACATCTAAAAAGAATAATATTTTTTTGCATGATAGGTTGATTGGTCGGTGTATCACCAAACTTATATCGCTTACTAGAGGGATAGAGCGAACCCGCAATGGCAACCCCAGCATGATTACCGTTTGTTTGATACGATGGTCAGCCATGACTACGACGACTGGTTTATGGCCAATGGGAAGCTATTTATTTTGACTCTAGAAGAACGAGGATGAGCCATTCGTCGGCAGCAATGCAATCGCCCACCATCTCAGCATACGAGGGGAGTACGGAACACCTCTAGCGGTATGTCATCATCGACAACAACCCACGGTCCTGCCTGTAAAGCAGTCGATGTCATCCCACCACCGATGCGGCCACAGAACTTCAGTGGATCGATGCAGTCATCATTCGAACCAGACCCTAGTCCGAGTGTAGGTTGTTTTATGCCTTCTATGTTTGACCCCTATGCTCACTTTGTGGCGATGATGAGTGGCGCCTCCAGCTCTCGTCCAGCCTGTGTGCCCTTCATGCAGTTTCTCATGGGGTGACCGTATTTGGAACCGGGATTGTCCAACAAACACCACCGCAATCCCTTTTCTACCTTAGCGGGCCCAGTAGAACGAATGGTACTGTTGGAGGTGCAATCGAAAATGATAGTGATGATGATGACAACGGCGACGACGATGAGGATGAGCCCATTCAAGATACTCGGCCTCGACGCAATCCCAATCGAACTCGCCATCCACCACGTTGTGGTACCGGTGGACATAGGCGTTATTAGTTACTTACTTTATTGTCTTTAAAAATATTAAACTCTACTTTTGTTTTGTTTTTAATTTTTATGTATTAAGTACATTTTGTTCATTTTAATTAGTATATATTTAAGGTTTTAATATTTTTGATTTTGTTTGTAATCGCAGTTAATATATATTTTTTGTTTTTATTTTATTTTTTGAAAGCTTTACAATTTTAAATTCCTAGACACGTCAGAACGTAAGTATCCTGACACATCAGAAATCTCAACCAAACTCGCATCGTACAGAGCGCAAGCGTACTGACACATCAGGAATCGTACCTAAATCGCATCCTACAGAATGCGAGTTTGGTCTATAAATACCCCTATCAAACCGGTATTACAATTAGGTAGCTTTGTATGATATTCTGCTTCAATCGTAGGTACCAATGACAACAAACCACATAAGCGGAAAATACTTTCGCAAATATATTTTTTCAGTATTGTGGTTTGTTGTTATATGTAGTTGCATGATGAGTACGTGGTTTTCTAGGGTGGCCAGTTGTGAAGCGATGTGTGTACCATGTTTTTGTTCAAAATGAACGACAAATCACAATATTCGAAAACGTAACCCTGGTCAAAGCCCCTACCATTTCAGATGATGATAAAAGTGGGTGTAAAATGCAGCGTGATGAGGTCAACCTTAAAATCCACGACTGCGAACATTGATGAAGAATGGGAATGTGTAGGGGTACAATTGGCCGATTACAACGTTGTTGACCCCTGGCCGCTAATGGTCAATATGCCCTCTTTGTTGGGGGTGTCATCTTTGATCGGGGTCAGAACTAGAAGTTGTATTTCAACTTGGACATGACAGCTGATAATACATAGCAATTGTTGTGTGTTGATGCCGACCATGGTTCTGATCGGTACCTCGAAATCCATAAAGTTGCATCTTCATCTGTCATGTCTAGGGTTACAATAGAATATGTGTTCTATTATGTTCTTTCTAAGGATGTAATATAAGTTTATGTTGGAATTTAAGTTTTATTTTGTTGATTTTTCCGAAATTAAAATTTATTTGTTGTTGGATTAATTAGCATTTATGAACACGAAAATTTTAGTGTTCTTTTTATACGTATTCTTCTTTATGAATCTTTGTTTTAATTAATATATATGAAGAATATGAGCCAGAATTTTAATCGTATAGATGCAGTTTGAAAATATATTAACGACGGGTCATTCAAATAAGTACACCAACCTCAAATTACTTATCCTAGTTAAAATGAAAGGATGAGGAATTTGATGCGTTGTCCTCGTAGTCTGTACTGATGTCAGATGTTAGGTTTAGTTCCTCTATTATTTGTTCTTTCTCTTGCCGCCTCCTATAATTTCATTTAGAGACCGCATCTTCATCTTCGAAATTGGGGGCCTTCGATTCCCTAGTTGATGGACTGAGGCCCTCATCAAATTGTACAACTAGTTCGATGTGTGTACCCCCAAAACGTTTATACGACCGAAACATCTTGCACATATCTTTCTCAGTCGATATTTTTAGCATGTAATGTGCTTTAGAGCCGGGATCAACGACTGGCATTTTGACAAGCAGGACATAAATTTTGTTGTTTGTATATTCCCTAACCCGTGTTGCAATCCACTCAAACAAAGCATCTTTTATGATTTTCTCGTCGAAAGATGTGTACGTTCCAAAGTATAAAATAGTAGCAGAAAATTGGGCCATACTTTATATTCTGGCTTTCAACGAACCTAAATTTGCCTTAAGAATATGTCGTTCTTGTAAGATCAAGTCCAGGGTATATATATATATACCACAGGGAATTGGCTGCAGAACTCGTACCCCCAAGAACGCGAGTTTGGCTGACTCGTCAGGAATCCTGCAAAGCTGAGAGAACTCGCGTTCCACAAAACGCGAGTTTCCCTGACACGTCAAAAATCCTGCAAAGTTGGCGTAACTCGCGGTCTATATATCGCGAGTTCTGGCTTTCAAATGTCTCATCTCACCCGATAAAATGATGGAGGAGGTTAGCCGATTTGAACAGAAGAAAGACAGCTTCGTACAAACGTTCAAAGCAATTCATTTGCAAAGAAAGAAGGTAACTTCGTTTTCTCAACAAACAATTAAAAAAAGTCGTTGATCTTGTTCACTATGACGGTGAGATGATCCCTAATATCGAACTCGGTGTCATATTCCAGTCCTCCAAGGTAATGATTCCGAGGGGAGTATCATATGAAAGGCTTAAGTGATCCGTAACGAAAAAGGTTCTACATGCTTTCGGGACAGAGTTACAGTTATTGAGGTATCGATTACTTACATCGTTAGATCCGTTGTATGTCACAATATTCGATATTTATGACGATGAATATGTGGAAATGATGATCGATACCCATACCAGTATTCAATGGGATGGCCCCTAGAGCTCTTTGTAACATTTTCTGAATGAAATGTCAGAATCCAAAGCGCTGTGCCAAATTAGGTACGGGCAAATCTTGACTTCGACCCAAATGCTCATAGTTCAACATCAAGTTTGCGACAAGGCTTCAACTTACTAAGTACGATCAATGACCAGCCTTCATCGTCTTCTACGTCGAGGCAAAGACATTCTTCTATAGGAAGGTTCGGTTTTGACCTAAACATGTCGCCAACCCAGCACTCAACGTACAATTCATATAGTGCGGGTGTAAGACCGCCATCATCTATAGGGTCATCTGACAGGGAATAGTTTAAACCGTTCGATTACTTAACTTTCAGATGACACTTAAATTATATCCCTAGTGAGACAAACATAGATGATTTCTCATACGGACGACACTCAACTTATATCCCGGGCGTAGGGGCGTCATCATCTATGAGGCCGTCATACCATGAAGAGTTTTACCAGTTTGATGACTTCTTTTCAGGACGTCACTCAACTTATATCCCCAGTGAGGCAAACACAGTTGATTTCTTATCGATGTGGAGACATTCGTGTGCTGCTGATATCGACCTACATATTAGACGTATGCCTCGTCACTAGTCTCCTGATCGGGTTCTGGTTGCAGAACCTAGCAGGGTACATGCTGCCGATGAATCAGAACTATACAATTTTGAAGGGTATAATTCTGATGAGGAACTGCTGAGGGAGCCCAGACCCGAAGGTGACAAGATGAGTTTAGTTTTAGAAGAACCAGCCGACCTTGACGAGCCCGTGAATGCCAAAGATGCTGCAGACGATGTTTTGGAGGATGTTGTAGAGGAAGAACCTGTGGAAGTTGTTTTCCTGGGCAGGTTTACTAGAACTGACAGTAGCGTTGCGTATTACGATCCACTATTGTACTTCACAATAGTGGATATGGAAGGATTCTACGCTACTAATTCCTGGAATTCCCATAGTTGGAGCAGTTCAACGAACGGAATAACGATGAACTACATGTTGGGATGGTCTTCAAGACCAAGAAACTGCGGAGGCTGCCATCAAGCATTACAACATACGCAACTCAATTATAACCACCGTCAGGAAAACTGAAGGGGATAAATATATTGCTGAATGCCCCCACAAGTACGACGGATGTATCTGGAAGGTCTGTGCATCACGTTTGAAGATGATGAACAACCTGTGGTAGATAATGAGATACGACGGACCTCATACATGCTCCGTTCCAAGCCTTAATCAAGACCATCCTAACTTGGTGTGCACGTGCTCTTTGATCATATCCTGCCGCATGTGAGAGCAAATTTACGTGTATCTGTACCGGTATGTATAACCTCGATCAAAAACCATTTCACGTACACAGTTAAATACGATAAGGCATGGTATGCAAGATATCGTGCCATCCAACAACTGTATGGGCAGTGGGAGGAATCCTACAACAAGTTGCTAACGTGGCTGAACGTGATGCAGAAATACAACCTAGGAACGAATGTGCAACTAGAGACAAAGCCAAGATACTATAATGATCGAGTCGTACCTGGGGAGTGCTAATTTTTTACCTCTTTTGGACATTCCCGCAATGCGTTAAGGCATTCCGCCACTGCAAGCCGATGTTGCAGATCGACGACACATTCTTGTACGGAAGATACACCCAGATCTTACTACTGGCGGTTGCACAAGACGGCAACAGGAAATGTATTCTGGTAGCATTTGCAATTGTTGAAAAGGAAGATATTCCTTCGTGGACGTTTTTCCTCACTAACTTGCGCACCCATGCCTTGCGCTGGGTCTTACAGACAAGAGAATATGCATTATTTCAGATAGAGGCACAGGGATCTGGGCATCAATCCAATGTTTGGGACCATCTTGGGAACCTCTGAATATTAATTATCGGTACTGCCTACGACACATTACCGCAAATTACTACCAGAAGTACATGAATAATGATGAGCGTGTAATGGTTCTTCGCATGGGTATGACATCTACTGTCGTTTTGTTTTATTTACCGTTACTTTTATTATTATTTATTTTTAACTATTCCATCTGTTATTGAATATGCAACACACACAGGGTTCACGAAGTTGAGAAGCTGCTGGAAGAGTTGAGCGTAAGAAATCCAACTGGATATGGCTATCTTGTTGATATCTCGAGGGAGAAATGGTTGCGATGTTATGATAGGGGTCGTCGATATGGTCACATGACGACGAACTTGGCTGAGGCAATCAATTCGTCTATAAAGGGAACACATCATTTGCTTATCACATCCATTGTGAATGTGACATATTATCGACTGTCTACCCTTTTCGCAACCCTCAGAAAACAAGCTACGAACTGGATGACAGGTGGCCACAAGTTCTATCCATATCTCCAACAAAAATTTCAACTATACCGTCAGCACGCAAATGCAATGAGTGCCATATCCTTCTCTCGGTATGAAAATCGCTTCACGGTTACTCAATTTTCTCGACCGCTGGAAGGAATTATACAGCAGTACTATGTTGTTAATCTACAAGAGAGAAGATGTGATTGGGGAGTCTTCTAGACATTCAAGTACCCGTACGCGCACGTATTCGCTGTATGTGCATCCGTTTATTTGGGCACTTTCAAGGTATACCGATCTGATTTTCCTCTGATAAAAAATGGCATTGATCGTGATATGGTCGATAGTGAACCAAATATACGGCCAAATGAATACCTACAACGCAACAAAAAATGTCGCCCAAAGTTAAGTAGGATTCACTATGCCGAGGATATGGTTCCTAGAGAATAGACCGGCCAACCAAAGCTGTGCAGCAATTGTAGGAACCCTGGGCACGACATTAGAAAATATCCTTATAGGACTCGCCCTCGAATAAACTAAGTGTAATTGTAAGTTGAATGCGTTAATCATAAATAACATTATCAACCTTCCTACATAAGTTACCTCAGCACCATCGTAAACATGTGTTCTCCTACTCCTACATGAAAGTTAAATAACACAAAAAACCAGAACTTACCACAAAATCGACTAAAGCATGACTACTGACCCATGTTTCCAATTTCTTCATGCAAACGATTACACCAAGAGAGAATTTTTAACATGATTTTCACACTCTTTAGGATGTCTTATACGCGCAGAATGTTGCACCATTATAAACATGTGTTCCCCTACTACAACGTGAAAGTTGTAGTACAATAAAAAAAACAGTGAAAATACCACAAGATTGACTAAAACATCACTACCGACCCATGTTTCCATTTTGTTCACGCAAAGGAACATAGAAAGATAGCATTTTAACGCGATTTATACACCGCTTCGGCTGTCTTATACACACTAATTTTCACACCATTTTCAAGAGATGTATCAATACTAAGAGGTAGAAGTCCAAAACCAAGAAAATTTATCGTCTTTCCCCAAGAAAATTAACCACGGACAAGGCTATCGAGCATTGTTTAAACAGCAGGATCGCGAAGAACTCGCGTCCTATAGGAAAGCGAGTTTGGAAATCTACAGGGCATGAATTACCTTTACGTGGGCCGAATGGGAGGTATTTTTCCAAATGTTGTTGGAAATGGGGTAATTGGCCAAATAAATTCTCAAAAGGGAATATTTGGCCAATTGCACCTTTGTTTAGTAGGGTGAAAAGAAAATTGAAATGATGAAAACTTGAAAGGATAAAAAAGTGGAAAGTTGGAAAATTATTTTTTATGGCGTGTTTGGCAAGAAAGATGGAAAAATTGAAAGAAAATTGTATTTTATTTCCATTAATTACTTGGTAGAATTGAAAATTGGAAGGAAGAAAATTAAGCTTTGAAAATTTTATATTTTGAACTAACTCACTCATCTCTCCCATATTTTCTCACCTTTTTTTCCTTCTAATTTTGGGATGATTTATTTTTACACATGAACATGGAAAATGATCATCCCTTCAATTTTCTTTCCCCCTCACCTTCTTCCATCTTTCCACTTTTTCACCCAACCAAGCAAAACCTTGAGAAAACTGGAAAGAAAATGAATTTAGTGGTTGCCTGGTAGAGTGTAAAATTGGAAGGAAAGAAAATAAGAGGGGAGTTAGTTTTCATTGCTCTATACAAATAGTTTTCTCTCCAAATTTGGGTGGAAATAGGAAAGAAAAGTGAAAACCATTATAATTTAATAATAAATTTACCAAATTATATTTAAAAATTCTAATTTTAATTTCACCAAATTTATAATTAATTTTTAGAATTTCATCCAATATTTTTATTATGATTTAATTTTTGTTCAATCTAGTCCCTAAAATCTGTATTAATCTAAAATATACATTTTTTTCTAATTTTATTATTAAATTCAATATTTTAATATAATGATTTTTTTGTTCACTTTAATCCCTAAAATATTTATTTTATCCGAAGTTGACCCTTATTTGTTTCTAATTTTTATAATTTTATCTCATATTTTTATTATAGTTTTATTTTTGTTCAATTTAATCCCTCAAATTTCATTTAGTTTGGAATTGACCTATATATAATTTAGTCCAATATCTTATAATTGCAAACTTTATGTTTTAGTCACTAATTTTATAATTGCAATTAAGGACTCTTTTTAGCTTGGATTAACCTAAAACTTGGTCTATATGTCAATGATGATACTAATTTCATAAAGAAAGGTTGAATTTCAATTTTTGAAAAATCAACCCCCTTTTATGCATATTTTCAAAATGGCCCATAAACTACTTATTTTTGTAATTAACACTCTATTTCAAATTATTTCAACATGGATTTACCATTAAATCTAATTGGAATTAACAAGTCTAAAAAGGAGCTAAATATGAGTTTTTAACTTAAACTCCAACTTATGAATTAATTATAGTTTAGTCCCTATACCTCATTTCAGTTAAATTTATTTCGATTTGAACGCCTTTTTAGAAAAATAAAGGTATAATATGTTTCTACTTATATTAAAATTTGTATTTAAATTTTGAATGCTTTTAGGATTAAATTTTGTAACACCCTAAACCCGAATATCACATTTGGGCCTTAAGCCCAACCTGTTTCCATAAAAATGCACAACTTGGTTTAGCCCAAACAAGGTATTTTCTAAAAACATTAAATACAATAGTTGAAAATATAGATACACAATTTAAATCATTGCAAAGGAACTCCATTTTAATTTAAAATATTTAAACATTCGACTTGATTAATACAATTTCAAAAATAAGAATTACAGACTCCACCACGTAAGGTCCTATGAATACACAACCCACTAAACACAAGTATCGTACTCTAGAAATCACCACATGTTGGAATCTCGAGCTGATAGTGCTCCTTGATCCCATAATCCGACGATCAACCTACGCAAAGAAACAACGATTTCGAACGGTAAACTTACAAAGCTCAGTGTTATATATCTACTCTACTATACTTCATGCTAATCATAAACATAAACATGCAAGCTAGTATGAGCAATAAAAAGAGATAAATAAACACATGGCGCTACCATTAGTCGCCTAAACACATGCTCTCATCATAGCAATCATCATACATGGTAGACAAGGCCCAACAATACTCAATGCATTGCAATATAACATCATATAAATGTGGCGCTACCACTAGCCGCCTAACCATGTAACATAGCAAGAAAGCATAAGCTTCTCATATCATATAAACATTATACCATAATATAGGAGTGTGACCCACGAACACTAAGTATCGGGGTCATACACTCTATGGGGTGAGGCTCGCAACCACTAAGCATCAAGATCATACACCCGTGCTCGGAATCTCTCATCAAGCATTTTTTTAATGAGGCCCGCGTTCATTAAGCATCGGGATTCTACATTCAGAATCTTTAACTATGATGTTGCAACACACTCTTTATCTCATTTGGTATCTGGATCCCAACAATCAAAGGTAACTCAACCAAACAAGTGACCATACTTGGCATGCAACATCACACGATCCACCAAAGATTCATATGGTTGCTATTACAAACAAGTCACCCAAGACTTTACCAAGTTAATACATTATGAAAGTGTACATTAATCATCCTCATTAATTATCTCTATTAATCCATAATACCTTATTAATATTCCACATAAATTTCCATCTTTTTATTAGCATAATAGATTATTTTGTTCTGTGGGTACCAGTACTCGAACACGAGTATCGATACGATACCCCTAGGTATCGGTACTAATATGTGTACTGATACTAATATAGCTTATTGGAAATCCTTAATTTCCACAAGTACGGTACGAGTTGACTCGTACCTATATGACCCCCAATCATGTATCGGTACGGTTAAAGCTCGTACCGATACCCTAATCACGGGTTCGCACAATTCTCTTGAATTACGATAACACAACACTTTATTCGATCCCCAAAGCTTATAAAAGTCATTAGGGTTTGCTTACTAACGCTTTCATTAAATTAATATTAATTACTGGCTACATAATCATTTAATCGAGTATTTATTCCTTAAACATAATTCATATCCAATCACGCCAATCTATTCAAACATGCATACAAGGCATCACGATTCTCAATCAATCAAGCAATCATCCAATAATTATACGTTCATCTCAAACGACACTACAAGGCCTCTAAAGCCTTAATGAGTCCCATCATATTCAAAACATCATCATGCCTCATACAGACATCAAGTCTCATACTATCGGTCTCCAAATATGCATATTCATTGTCTACCTATTTTGTAGATACTAACATGCAAAGCAATCACATTTATGATGCTCATAAAGAAATAAAAGTTTAAGGTGTACTAACCTTAAGCGATTATCGCTAAATCCTTACTCCACACATATACTAACACACTCCTATTGTTATAGTATTCGAGTTGAAACAATCCTCACACATATACGAATACCATAATTATTAATTAACCTCATTCACTAACTAATCCACAAGCTCAAATGCATAAAAACAACTTATCGAGTTCTAATTTGGCAAAACGAACTGTGCCAACGGACTCAAAACATCAAGAAACCCCCGGGTAGGGTCCCTTGAAAAAAGTCAACTTTGGTCAACGACAGTTATAACTCGGTCAAAGACAGCTTGGCTTCTTGGACCGGCTCGGCCCAAGCCAGTTATAGCTGCCCATACAGCTGAACCTCGCCCATAAGTAGGGGCGGTGTTTGGGGGCGAGTGAGGGGTGCTCTGGTGATTGAATGCCGATGGCGAGCTCCAGTCCCGCTATCCCAACACTAGTGCCCTTCGTTTTGTGATTTGGCCATCAAAAATGCCTCTTTTCAAACAACCCAAAACTTGCTTCCTCTCACATTGGCGAGCGACGGCGGTAGGGCCTTTTGAAAAAAGTCAACGTTGGTCAAAGGCGGTGACAACTCGGTTAACGATAGCTCGACTTGTTGGAACAGCTTGACCAGCTGGCTTAACAGCTAGCCTGAACGGCTCGGCGCAAGCCGGTTATAGTTGCCCATGCAGCTGAACCTCGCCCACAAGTAGGGGCGGTGCTTAGGGGCAAGTGATGGGTGCTCTAGTGGTTGAATGGAGACGGTGAGCTCTAGCCCCGCTATCCCAACACTGGTGAACACAGTGGTGCCCTCCGTTTTGTGATTTGGCCATCAAAAATGCCTCTTTTCAAACAACCCAAAACTTTCTTCCTCTTACCTTGGCGAGCGACGGCGGAGGCGACGACTTGGTGACCACCGAACGACTCGTCTTGGTGAGATCTTTCCAACAACATCGACAGTGTTGGAAACGGATCATCAAACGACAAAAAAATGAGTTGAAAGCTTTTCACTCTCTCTAAAACTTTTTTTACCATTTTCTCCCACTTTTTCATTTTTTCTCCTCATAAAATATTCTTTCCTTTTTTTCAACCACCTACACTTATTTAAAATTCAAACCTTCTCCCCAATATAGTGGACCCAGCTTAAAATCCTTAACTTTGTATTCTAAATAATAAATACCCATAACTCAGGTCTGCGACCCGATTCACTAACTCGAAAGTTGGGTTATTACAACTCTCCCCTCCTTAATAAAAGTTATGTCCTATAAAATTTTATTCATAAACTAATGAAGATGCTCAAACCTTTACAACTCTTCGACGTTCTCAAAGATTTCCTATTGCGCTACTCTGATCTCTCACAATACTTATCAATCATGACCCTTATCTTCTAACAATACAAACATAATCTCAACTGATTCTTTCTCTTAGAAGGAATCCATCCTCGCTCAGTACATTACAAACGACAAGCAAAATCTAACGGTATCACGTCAAAAGCGTCACACAAAAATGTCATCAAAGGAACTTAACTTATGCTATAGAACCTAAAAGGTTGTTGCACAAAAAAATCTTTCCACAACTCCGTATGATCTAAAAAAACAAGAAGTTAAACAGTCGTTGCAACAAACCAAATGATTCCTCTCATGACGACTCCCCAAATAGACTTTAACTATGATGGCATACCTTATAAATATCATTGCTTCTCAGGTGCAAGGCTTTTGAGAGTAAAATAATTCTCTACATGTCTCAAGGCTGACCTTAGATCTCGGCATGGTTTTCTTCAAAACGGCAACTAATACAACTCACATTAACTTGGTTCACGCAAGAGTCTTGCACTCAAAACTATAACGTGTCTGGAAAACACGCCATCTATACCATCACTTGGATCTGTCATCTCATGAAATCCCACCAAGGGATAAGGCTTCATTACAAACCTTAAATCTCGTGTCAAAAGGTAGTATGTACACACCTTAGTGTGTCGTACAACCCAACCCACAACTAATCCAATAAATATATCATTACTCAACAAAATCCCATCGAAACATTGCACTCGCAATCCTTTACAAGATTTGCGGTCATCTATTTAATTTTCACACTGTCTCCCAAAACACACAGTGAAAGTTTGGTACAAACTGTCACTCTCAAAATTCAGCATATACTGACCACTGTACTATATATGAAGAATCTCTTGCCTTGACTTATCTTTTTTAAATCACCCACAACAAGATCTCAAAGTCCATCGAAAACCATTGGACCTAAATTCAAACATAACACTGTATCCTCTTAATTACAATCAGATGCTACTTCTTGCGGCTTCCAAAGCAAATTAATCCTTAACTCGGAGCTACACAAATGAAACACACAGGTACCGGTACTGACTGATCAGTACCGACACAAGATGAATCGAGTATTAGTACCGCATGAAGCTAGCATCGGTACTTCTTTACACGACTATTACTTGCGATCTTTGGTCGCCCTACATGAGCAACATGATAATCTAACTTGAACTAACTCCAAACAATCCATCACTTATCAAGTTCACTTAGGTGGTGATCGATCACACGATTAACAGTTCACAATTACTTCGACTCACGTCATTGTCCAAATCTCCAATTCTTTAAACATTAAGTACCTAAAATTTTACATTGTTGGGGTATGGATGCCCTTCCTTCTTCTCATACAAAAATGTAGTCCTAACAAAAACAACAAAACATCCTCAAAGATCTCAAAATCTTACTCGACTTTAATCGAGTCAGCACCATTGTCACAACAAAGCAGTCTCACGCAGCTAAGATCTCCACTAATAGGTGGTGATCGATCACACGATCAACAATTCACAATTATTTCGACTCACGTTGTTGTCCAAATGTCAAATTCCTTAAAGATCAAATACCCAAAATTCCACATTGTTGGGGTAGGCACACTCTTCCTCCTTCTTGCACAAAAATGCAGTCCTGACAAAAACAACAAAACATCCTCAAAGATCTCGAAATCTTACTCGACATTAATCGAGTCAGTACCACTATCACAACAAAGCAGTCTCACGTAGCTCAGATCTCCACCAAAGTTCATCGGCTCGACCTAAAAAAACTATGATACAAACAAAATCATTTACGAAGTCTCAAACCCTTTCTTCCTTAACTGATTAGACGGTAACTAGCCTTTCCCACACACAAGGCCATTATTTCATCAATGCTTATATCTTCATATTCCTTATGCACTCATACGTGTCACGCAAAGTACCAACTTACATTCGAGAGACAACATGGTAGCCCCCACCCTATCATTGTTGAAACACCTCAAACGTCACTATAGACATTAACTGCTACCGCGGCACGCCCTAAAAGAGAAATCCTCAATCCAAAACTCATTTTGAACTACTAGTCTCCAACACTCTAACCATAAACATCTCATTCTCGAAACAAACTTGGAAAAATACGTGGGTACTTCACAATCGGTTAAACGAGTCATCCAACTAAGGAGACAAGTAATGGTCTTTCACTACCACTTAACAAACTATCAACGGTTTAAGCATCACCCCAACAAACCAACTTCTTACTAGCGAACAAGCTCGGCTCTCCCTTGTGCATAACATTTAGATAAGAGAAACCTCATTCGAGTTGCGCCTTTGCAACTATATCTCTAACTCTTTCAACTGGGTCGGTGTCCTCTGAAAATGGCGATGGGCACCAACGTCCAACTCGACCTTACCTTAATATCTACTCACGTTCTTGACAGAGAGAAAGTCCCGGTGACTCTTCCAAGAAGCATAAACGGATATTTTATCAGTCCAAAATCTCTCGAGCGTTAAACTACACACATTGGCATCTGCCAAACAATCAAACATGCCCTACAACCCCGTTGTGCCATTCTCTAAACAACCACTACAAAAATCATGGTATAAGGGCAATGGTTCAACATTCTCATTACCAAAAGTTGGGTTCCCTCGAGGTCTCAAAGCCTCAAGCACAACTCTCGACATTATAAGATAACGTCGCGCTTGATTAACCAAATCAATTTCTAAGGTGCAACAACTCTCAAGAAGGTAGCTCTATCAAACCTGTAGAGCGTCTAACTTTAGTCACACTCTAACGAACTAGTGGATCCTAAATCTACTATCCCCGAGAAATGCCCTTGAGAAGGGCGATGATAATTCCCAAGTATCAACGAGAATCCTTTTAAGCGAACAGATGGTCCTCCAACCAACGTGCATCATTTGATCGATTTGAAAGCGGTTTATCCATACCAACAACTCAATTTCATTCACGTATATCGATGAAAATTCGTTGCCACAAACTTTCTCGACTCCAACATCATTCAACTAACTTGCATCTCAACAATCCAAGGCGACCTCGCCCTCAAAATAGCTCCCATGAGCGGCTCAACACTTAACTCGGCACTCTCGGCCATGATCGTAACCATTTTACCTTCAAAATATTGGACACACCATCAAGATTCTAGTTTTAAGAAGTTCAAACTTAATTTAAGGGCTTGTATTCACTAGACACCTTACTAAAACATCTATACCACCTGGGTTTTCTAGAACCGGCTAAACCTAAGCTCTGATACCACTAATTGTAACACCTTAAACTCGGATGTCATATTTAGGCTTAAGCCTAACCCGTTTCCATAAAAATTCTCAACTCGATTGAGCTAAAACAAGGTATTCTCCAAAAACATTAAATCCAATAGTTAAAAATATAGACAATTTAAATCGTTACAAAGAAGCTCTACTTTAATTTAAAATATTTGAACATTCAATTTGATTAATACAATTTCAAAAATAATAATTAGAAACTCCACCATGTAAGGTCCAATAAATACACAACCCACTAAACACAAATATCGTACTCTAGAAATCACCACATGCTGGAATCTCAAAATGATAGTGTTCCTCGATCCTACGATCAACCTACGCACGAAAACAACGATTATGAGCGCTAAGCTTACAATGCTTAGTGATACACATCTATTCTACTATACTTCATGCTAATCATAAACATAAACATGCAAACTAGTACGAGCAATAATGAGAGATAAATAAACACATTATGTTACCACTAGTCACCTAAACACATGTTCTCATCATAGCAATCATCATACATGGCACACAAGGCCCAACCATACTCATAACATGGAAATATAACATCATATAAATGAGGTGCAATCACTAGCTGCCTAACCATGTAGCATAGCAAGAAAACATAAGCTTCTCATAGCATATAAGTATTATACCATAATATAAGAGTGAAGCCAACGTCCAATAAGCATCAGGATCACACACTCTAATTGAGGCCTACGACCACTACACATCAAGATCATACAAATGACCACTAAGCATCGAGATCATACACCCATGCTCGGAATCTCTCATCAAGCATCTTCGAATGAGGCTTGCGTCTACTATCCTACATTTAGGAATCTTTAACCATGATGTTGCAACATATTCTTTCTCTCACTGGGTATACAAAGCCTAACAATTAATGGTAACTCAACCAAACAAGTGTTAATACTTGGCACACAACATCACGCGATCCACCAAAGATCCCTATGGTTGCTATTACAAACAAGTCACTCAAGACTTTACCAAGTTAAGACATTATAAAAACATACATTAATCATACTCATTAATTATCTCTATTAATCCATAATACCTTATTAATATTCCATGTCAATTTTCATCTTTTTATTAGTATAATAGATTATTCCGTTCAGTGAGTATCGGTATACGAACACGAGTATCGATACTGTACCCATGAGTACCGATACTAATATGCATTTCGATACTAATATAGCTTACTAGAAATCCTTAATTTCCACAAATATCGGTATGGGTCAACTCGTACCAATACGACCCTCAATCGTGTACCGATATAGCTGAAACTCGTACCAATACCATAATCATTGATTCACACAATTCACTCGAATTACGATAATACAATGCTTTATTCGATCCTTAAAGTTTATGAAAGTCATTAGGGTTTGTTTACTAATGCATTTATTCAATTAATATTAATTATCGGCTTTATAATCATTTAATCGAGTATTTATCTCTTAAGCATAATTCTCATCAAAATAACATCAATCTATTCGAGAAAACATACAAGGAATCATGATTAACAATCAATCAAGTAATTATCTAGTAATTATACGAGCATCTCAAATGATCTTACACGGTCTCTAAAGCTTCCATGAGTCTTATCATATTCATAACATCATCATGTCTCATAGATATCAAGTCTTATACTATCAGTCTCCAAACATGCATATTCATCATCTACCTATTTTGTAGATACTAACACGCAAAGCAATCACATTTGTGATGCTCATTAAGCAATAGGAGTTCGAGGTGTACTAACCTTAAGTGATTATTGATAAATCCTTACTCAAGCTCCTTAAATGCCCCTCTTGATATGGTATTCGAGTCGGAATAATTCTTATACATATACGAATACCACAATTATTAATTAACCTCATTCACTAACTAATCCAGAAGGTCAAATGCGTAAAAACAACTTACCATGTTCAAATTTGGCAAAATGGACACTGCCAATGTACTTAGAACGTCGAGAAACCCCCAGGTAGGGTCCCCTAGAAAAGTCATCGTTGGTCAACGGCGACGACAGTTTGGTCAACGGAAGTTCAGCTCAACTTGTTGGACAGGCTTGATCTAGCTCACTAGGCTAACTTGACAAACAGCCAGCCCAAACGGCTCAGCCCAAGCTGGTTATAGCTAAACATCGCCCATATACAGGGGTGGCGCGTGAGGGGTGCTCTAGTCCTGCTATCTCGATGCTGGTGAACATAGTGGTGCCATCTGTTTTGCGATTTAGCCATTGAAAATGCATACTTTCAAACAACCCGAAACATGTTTTCTATCACCTAGCGAACGGCAGCAGCGTCGACGACTTGGTGACCACCTACCGACTCGTCTCAATGATATCTTTCCATCAATGCCAGCAGTGTCAGAAATAGACAATCAGACAACAATGAAAATGAGTTGAAAGCTCTTCCCTCTCTCTAAAACTCTCTCCACCATTTTTTTCACTTTTTCTTTTTTTCTCTCCTTATAATATCTTCTTTCCCTTTTCCAACCGCTCACACCTATTTAAAATTCAAACATTCTCCCCCAATATAATAAGTCCAACTTAAAATCATTAACTTGGAATTCTAAAAAATAAAGGCCCATAATCTAGGTCCGAGACCTGATTCACTAACTCGAAAATTAGGTCATTACAAAATTACCAAAATGCATTTTTGTTAAATCATTTATTTTTTCTAAAGTTCCTAAAGGTTTATTTTCTCGAGCGACTTTAGTTAATTGTTTCCGCTTTATTTTTATGTTGGTTTTTTACTTTCATGTAATCAAATTTTTTTGTTTTTCTAAATCTGTTTTAGGCCACAAATAGGTCATGTGTAGCATTCGATATTCGGGTTAGATTCGTCTACCGAGTTTTAGGTGTTACATTGACAACCAAACTATCATGATTACATTATACAAATATTAAACTTAGAGGTGGGAATTGGGTGGGGATTATGCGAAAACCGTGGGGATTCAAACCGACGAGTATGTGGAATAACCAAAATCTTCACCCATGGGGATGGGGACGGGGGAAGTTTTATAGCCGAAGCTCAAATAGGGATGAGGATGAGGATTGCTATATTTGAACCGTGGGGATAATCGAACCGTAATTGTATAAATAACCGTAGAGATCCTCAAAAATATTTGTAAGGATCCCGATATTTATTTATTTATATAACCCTGATATATATTTTAATAAAAACTTATAACTATATTATTATCACTTTAACTTTCTCCCAAACCTAGCCACACTCAAGTTTCTCAAAATGTTTCTATCTTAGTTTTAAGATACAAGCTAAAACCCTACTCTAAATCTTCCCCAACACAACATCCTTTCAATCTTCATCATCTCGTAACTGCTTCCAATCGAAGTAACCAAACTTTATATTTTAATCTAAATTGGCCAATTATTTTGGTCAGTAAAATAGTAATTTGGTTAATATTTTTGCGCAAGAGGATTCCCCAAAAACCATAGGGATCTGTGCGGGGAGGGTATGGGGATGAAAAAAATCCCTGAAGTATTTAATGGGGATTCCTTGAAATTGTAACCACAAGTGTTGGAGATGGAGTGGGGAATGCAAAACCCTCCCCACCCCACCCGATTCCTACCCCTAATTAAACTAAATTATAAAAATTAGGAATAAATACATGTCAATTTCAGATTAAATAAAAAATTTAAGGACTAAATTGGATAAAAATAAAACCATATTAAAATATCAGACTCAATTATAAAAAAATAGAAATCTACATGTGTCAATTTTGAATTAAAAAAATTAATGGATTAAATTGAAAAAGTAAGACTATATTAAAAATATTAGATTGAATTATAAAAAAATAAAAACAAATAGGGCTCAAATTTAGATTAAATAAAATTTTTAGGAACTAAATTGAATAAAAATAATCATATTAAAAATATTGAACTAAATTATAAAAATGAAAAATAAATTATAGTTTTTAAAGCTTAATTTTATTTTCTCTCACTTTTCTATTGTACCAAGCAATAGAGAGGAAAGAAACTTATTTTCTTTTTAGTTTTTTATCCTCTCAATAAAGCACACTGATGGAAAGAAAATATATATTTTCCATCATTCCAATTTTCTATCACTTTAATTTTTCATCATTCTAATTTCCTTTCCTCTCTACCAAGCAAAGACTTAGTGTTGAGACATTTTCTGCCAAAAATGAAATGATAAAATCTTTAGTTAGTAAGTCTTTTTGAAGCACTTGGTCATGTATAGGGTGAATAAAATTTGACTCGACTTAAAAAATTATTATTTTTTCAATTTTGAGTTAACTCAAATTATCGAGTTCGAGTTTAGATTTTGACAACTCGAAAACCAAAAAACGATTTTCAAAACTACGTCGTTTTGATCTTAAGGCTTAAATGTTTCAAAACTGCATCATTTTATACTTTATGCTTAAAGGCTAAATCCCTAACAAAAGGCGTTCATACTGAGTAAATGGTAAATTCAAAATTTGTTTTTTCCATCAAAATAATCTTCTTCACTTTTCACCCGCTTCGTCGGATTAGAGGGGACTCAATTATAAATAGTGGCCTCCCCACCTCAGTTGTAATCATCCATTCTTTCATCTATTCTTGAGTAATAGAGAGCGCATTCACTCTAAATTCTCTGAGTTGTTCTTCTTTTGTTCTTCGCGTTCTTTCAGAGTTCTTTGTAGTCGATCTCATAGTTTACTTCCGCTAAGAACGATCTTGCGTTCTTCGGTGCCTTAGAAGTTCGATCTTTCAGAGAAGGATTTCAGGCTTACTTAGTCGTTTGTCTTAAGGACTCGACTAAGGCCGCACGGTAGGCTGGTTCAGAAGTCTAACCCCGTGATAGTTGGTATCAGAGCCCACGGTTCGTAGCCACGGTTGGTGAGCAACGGTTGGTGAACCAAGTGTTCGTGGAAGGCATTGTTCGAGATGGCGACAAGGAAATGAGGAAACGCTGCAGCACAGAAGGGTGATGAGGCCCAGGCTGTCGAAGGAAGGGCCCAGAGGCATAGAGACTTTGTGGCATCGTGCGAGAATATATGGGCCAAGTTTGAAACCACCAGGTTCTAGAGGAAAAGCCTCGTGATTGCCAAGGAGAGCCTCGAGGTGAAGGGCCAGGAGGGGGGAGTAGAAGGCATATCAAGCATGACGGACAAAGTTGAGGGACAAATTAATGCGGTTGGAGCCGAGGTGCAGGCTTCGACGAAGATGGATGGGACTTCGCATGGCGAGAAAAAGCCATCGAGATGGAACAAGTCTAGGATGCTAGCCTGACCATGAGAAAGGAAGCCACAGAGGTGCTTCTATTGTGACGGCGAGCATTGGTCAAATGATTGTTCCAAGAAAGCAGACCTTTCAGCCATCAAGGTAAACGATGGGTCTGTGAAAAGGGAATCTAGAGCTGGCATGATCGTTTCATCCACAACGGTCAAGCCAGAGGTGCAGCAAAAATGTCTTCGTTGCGAGGGGCCACACAGTTGGCTCGATTGTCCCGACAGAGTCAAGTCGAGGGTGGAGAAAGTGCAATAGAAGTGTTTTCATTGCATGGAGCCACATCATTGGCGTGATTGCCCATATAGAGTCAAGCAGTCCAAGGTACAGAACGAGCCCAAAGAGAGCGAGGTTTTGAAGCTGGATTCGTTAGGTGAAGAGCCACTGTTGGGCAAGGTGGAATGTGCATTGAACTTCGTGAAGAAAGAAGTGGTAATACAAAATTAGGCGTCGAACTTCAAGGATGCAAAAGGGTCAACGCATTTTAGAGTGAACGCGAGAGAGTTCATCCTGAAGAAAGTACATCTCGAACACAATCTTTGCGTTTTTGGTTTTGATTTGTCCGGTTTGTTGGGTGTAGGCAGCAAAAAACCTAACCCATCAGATGGTGAAAGTTCAAAGGCGGCATCCAAACCTTTGTTCGAGGGTCATGGTGATCCAAGTGGAGACAAATCCCAGCTGCTAGGAAAGAGTTTATACGGTCGAGATGTGCGAGGTGGTTCGATGAGTGATGTTACATGTTGACGGCAACCGAAGCGAGGAGTCCATATGGGTGGACGACCCAACATGGGTCAGGTGCGCTTTATGGGAAGAGTGGTCCTTATGGGGGACAACCAAGCTCGATTCAGAGTTGGGAGAAAGCTAAGGTGCCAAAGAGGTCCCAGGATCGTTTCTGACTTCATTCCAGAGTGGCGAAAAGGGCGTCGCCAAGTTTGGTGGGGGAGAATGTCACGGGCCGTGAACCAAGGTCCGAGTCATTAGCACCACAGGGTGCACACCAGGGTGCCCATGAGGTTCTGAGGCACACTTTGGGCTTGAAAAAGACCACCAGATTGGTCCAATCCGTTGGAAGATCCAAGAAGGCTTATTCATCCACACCTATGTGAACACTCCATGTGAATATAGGAGATTCTTTCCATAGATAGCTAAGGAATATTCTTGGCATTATGCCTTGTGATTGATATAGTTGTATCTAGGCCGTTGATGTAAATCAGTAGGGACCGTCGGATTAGAGGAGACTCAACTATAAATAGAGGCCTCCCCACCTCAGTTGTAATCATCCATTCTTGAGTAATAGAGAGCACATTCACTTTAAATTCTCTGAGTTGTTTTTCTTTTGTTCTTCGCGTTCTTTCAGAGTTCTTTGTAGCCGATATCATAGTTTGCTTTCGCTAAGAACGATCTTGTGTTCTTCGGTGCCTTGGAAGTTCGATCTTCTGGAGAAGGATTTCAGGCTTACTTAGTCGTTTGTCTTAAGGACTCAACTAAGGCCGCACGGTGGGCAGGTTCAGAAGTCTAGCCCCGTGACAAAAAACAGTGGCTGGTCGCAAAAGAAAAAATACTAAGATAAAATGTAGAGAGAAGGTAAATGATTTTTTAAGAAAAAAAGTTTTCTCTTTTAAGCAAAAGTTAATACATTAAATTTAATCTACAGTATTAATTTTTAAATACTTCTTTGGATGATTCAAGTTCATGTAATAAATTTAAAAAAACTTATTAAAACTTCAAGAAAATATCACTATCAGTTGGGGCATTCAAGGGCATCAAAATTTAATTTGGGTATCAAAATTTAAAGTTTTTGTGAATAAACATTCTTTTAGTACGTGGTATAAACAATGATTATTAATTTTTTAAGGGGTGTTAATTTTTTTTAAAGAGTATCCATATTTTTTAAAGTTTTGTTAATTTTATTTGTAACATTATTTTATAGGGAAAAATTTTTCTCCAAAATTTTGATACCCTTGTACCATAATGGCTCCGCCTATGACACTATTTAAAATTTTATTTTTAAAATAACACTCAAAAAAATATTTCTTAACATATTACTTTACAGTAAACTCGTCATACATCGATAAAAAATTTATTTTTTAATAAAACTCGTTATATATACATAATAAATTTTATTTTGATAATTTTTTAATAAAGATTGTCGGACATATACACCTAACAAGTTCACCGTAAAAATATTATGTTAGAAAATAATTATTTTCGGGTACTATTTTGAGAATGTGAAATAAAATTTTAAATTTGCTATTTTGTGAATATCCCCATCATTGGACGCGCGGGTATGAAAAAACGTGTAGAGCGCGTTATAGTAATTTCACAGTAACCTCCCATATTCATAAGTGGAGAGAACTTTCTTTGCAATTTCTGCAATTTCATTGCTACATTATAAATTCCCCCCTTCTCCACTCTCACTCCAATTCACTTTTCGTCTTTTTCTCATCGTCCAAACAGAAAAAAAAAAAGAGAGAAAATCAAAGACTTGAAACCATGGCCTTCCGCCTTAGCAACAACCTTGTTGGAATCCTCAACTTCATAACCTTCCTCCTCTCCATCCCCATCCTCGCCGCCGGCATCTGGCTTAGCCGAGAAGGCGTCACGGAATGCGAACGGTTTTTAGACAAGCCCGTTATCGCGATCGGAGTCTTCCTCATGGTGGTCTCACTGGCGGGACTAATCGGCGCGTGCTGCCGCGTCACTTGGCTACTCTGGCTTTACCTAGTCGTCATGTTCCTCCTCATTGTGCTGGGCATCGTCTTCACCATCTTTGCCTTCGCGGTGACGAATAAAGGGGCTGGAGAAACTTTGTCTGGGAAAGGGTATAAAGAGTACCGACTTGGTGATTACTCAAACTGGTTACAGAAGAGAGTTACTAATGGGAAGAACTGGAATAAGATCAAGAGCTGTTTGGCTGATAGCAAAGTTTGTACTGATTTCCACGACAAGTATCTCAACGTTTCTGTCTCGGAGTTTTACCAGGAGCACTTGTCTTCCGTTCAGGTACTTAGATCTGGGATTTTGTTTTAATTTTGTCTACTTCGTTTCAAACTTCAATTACTTTTAACTTTTCATGTTGATTTTATCCATAGCATGGGTTTGTTTCGAGATCTAGTTTCGGGGGTTGTGGTTTTGAAATATTGCAAGTCTTTCCTTGTCTTCGAACTTTGAATCTAAATCAGAGACCGATTTGAATAATTTTGTAAGAATTTCAAAATTGTTTTATTCGAGTATTTTCTGCTCGAATCAAAGAAAAATATATTAAAAAAAGCAGAAAGTTACTGTTTGGTTACGAATTATCCGAAGCTTTATGCATAAAGCAGTCTGTATCAAATACTTTGTCTGGGTTAATTCTTTTCTTTTAAAAAGGTCCCCAACTTTTCATACGAAATTTACATGCGTAGATTCTGCTTGGGAAGAGTAGTATGATGAGAGATTTAAATTGCGGCTGTCGTCGTATCAATGTGGTTGCTGACATAAAGGATACAATGCAGCAGACTGCCATTTAAATCCCTGCAATTAGATCTTGTCGGTGCAAGAATATGATTCTCAACTTGATCTTGTGGATGTAATCCTTGTGTTTAATGTAAATGCAGTCGGGTTGCTGTAAGCCATCGAACGACTGCCAATTCAACTATGTCGGACCGACGAACTGGACAAGAGGGACTGCCGTATCCACTAACCCCGACTGCAACCTGTGGGATAACAACTTGGACACTCTCTGCTTCAACTGCGAGTCATGCAAGGCCGGGTTCATAGACAACCTCAGAAATTCGTGGAAGAAGGTGGCGGTCGTCAACATCGTCTTCCTCATCTTCCTGATCGTCGTCTACTCTGTTGGGTGCTGTGCTTTCAGGAACAATAGGAGAGACAACTATTACCACCAGCAGCAGCAGCCCTGGAAGCCTTAAGATGTGATCTTTGTTCTTGGTTTCCAATTTCGTCTGCCGGATTTTTCTCTTGTAATTTCTGCATTGTGTTTTAGCGCCCATGCTTTGCATATTGTATAGCTTTAGATTCCTTATTCTTGTTCTTCACATTGTATGCTTAATGGATTCTATTATTGGTTTATCATTTGTTCATTGTTACCCTGTTGGTGTTGCCGGGCAAGGAAAGCTAAGGTGGGTGGGTGGGTGGGTTGGTCACCTAAAGAAGAACCCAAAATTGAAAGTTATAATAACAGAAAAGGAAAGGAAAGGAAAGGGAAATTTGTTTGGATTTCTAAAATGAGAAAGGGAAATGAAACAAAGTGATATAATATGTTTCCCCCCCCCCCCCCAATTATATCGTTTTAAAGATAAAAATAAAAGGTAAAACTTTGATACACAGGCTGTGTATTACACTATAAAAACCTAAATCTTAAATTTCTAATTTTAACTCTAAAAAACTAAACCCTAAATCTTAAATTCTATACCTTAAATTCTAAACACTAACCTTAAATTCTAAACCATACAATCTAAACCCCTAAATCTTAAACCTTAAACTAAAACTCTAACTCCTAAAACTAAAAGGCACGTGTAAACTGAAGTTTACACGGTTTGTGTATCAATTTTTTTTTTTAAAAATAAAATGTTCCAAAAATAAAATAAAATAAAATGTTTTATTGTATTATTATATTGGGTAATTTACATTTTAGATCACTAATTTTAACTTCAAACTTTCATATAGCCACAAACCTTTAATTTAATAATTTAATCAAATTACATCAGTGAGTTTTTATTATTAATAAATTATGTTACTTATAATAACACATTTCAAAAAATATCGAAAAAATTGAAATTGATTTTTATTTAACACATTTTTTTGCATGTTACTATCAAGTTATGTTTAATTGACAATTTAAATATTTTTGTTAAAATTTTATAGAAAATTAAATTATTTTTATTTAATTTTATTTAAATGAAATATAATGTTTAATTGACGTTTATAGAAAATAAAGTTATTTTTATTAGAATTTATTTAAATGAAATATTTGAGAAAAAAAATTCTTACACGAAATATTTAAATGATCAATTAAACATTATTTAACGATGATATGAGAATTTGTGAGAAAAATGTTAAATTATTTCGAGTAGAGTTAAATTTTGCGCACCCCTAATGTGTAGAATATGTTAAATAAAAGTATCAATTTTTATTTTTTGGTTAGAATTATTTAAAATGTTTGTATAAGTGACATTATTTTTTTAATAGTCTTAAAGTTATTATAAGATAGTATCTGTTTATATATTCTTAACGCTTTAACAATGCAAATACACCTTGCAGGCGAAGCTGATTTGAAAAAATTAAAAGTTCGCGATCTAAATGAAAAATTAAAGTTAAATTTAGTGATCTAAAATGTAAATCATCACTCAACTTTGCTCTGTGACCTATTTTGATCACGTAACTTTAAAATGCTCAATTTTAGCACTGAACTTTAAACATTGATCTATTTTAATTACTCTACCGTTAAATCTCTAATATTGTTATGACGTAAAAATAAAAATAATAAAAACTATATTTTTAAATAATATTTTAATACACTTAATTAAATAAAAAAATTAAATTAAAAAAAATCAAACCCTCTCTCACATCACTCTCCTTCACCCCCACCTCACCTCTCTGTTACCTTCACCGACAACCTTCTTTCTCATCCAATTACTCCGTTCTGGTGAGTTTATCAACGAACCAAAATTGGTCTGCTCTTCATAATTTCAACAATTTTTTTTAAATTGCAAATTTTCATTAAAAAAATAGAGTTATAAGCTTTGATGTGAAGCTTATTTCCTTCCCAGATTGTCTGTGTAGGTTTCAGACAATGGACTACGAGCATCGAGCAAAAACTCTATGAAAGCCAAGCCATTCCCTTGGGTGACCCCTTCAGCATAAAGAATGTCACGATCGGTAGGTTCATATTCATTGCTCGACACCTCAACACTGTGATGTATAGCAGGATGCCTATAGCAACGTCCCTCGCTAAAAAAATATAATTTTTATTTTGTTTTACTTTATTTTAAAAATAATGTCTTCCGCGTGTTTTATAAAACCCGTATTTTATTTAAAAATGAAGTCGCCACCGGTCGCTAAGGTAGGCCGGGTACTATAAAAACCAGAGATTTGAAAATGTTGGGTTCGGGAGTCGGTTACGGATGGGGAAGGGTTAACACCCCCCACACCGTCCAAAATTGGTACTTTAATAATTACCGTTTTATTAATATTAAACTTTCCGAATTAAAGTGACAATTAAATTAAAATTCGATTATATGTGCGAGTAAATTTTAAAAGCCCCGTTATCCGAGAGTAAACGCCCAACCACTATCACTACGCCTGACACTGGTTCCGTTTACGCTCGAATAAAATGGCATCGCATTGACAATTTATATTCCAAAATACAACTTAAAACATAACATACATAAATAAACACAATGCGATAAAAATATAAATAAATAAGAACATAATAAAATATTAATCTAACATAAACTAATTTAAAACATGCATGAATATTAATCTAACACATAAAAAATATAATAATAATAATAATGATAATAACCATGCTAAAATATGTGAATCAAATAAAAACATGGACTAGTGATTAAGATGCAAGATTTAACAATCTACATGGCATAAATAGAAACATGGACTAAAATGAAACAAATACAACACATATGAACATAAATTAAATGACATCAAATGGAGGTGCTGAAAATAAATATAAAACATGAGACTAAATTGAAATGAAAAGCAAACTAAGAGCCACAAACAAAACGAAAAAGGATGATAGAAGACGCGCATAAGAAGAAAGGGACCAAAACCAGGATTCCCCCCTGCACAGAAGTAAAAACGAGAAACAAAATGGAGGGCCTAACACGTAATTAGACCATTTTTTTAAAACTCAGATCTCAACCTTGAAACTACGTCGTTTTGTGCATTTTGGTTTAAGTAATTAAAGAGTTGTTTGTTTATTCGAATCGGATACAAATTTTTTAACCCTAAAAACCTATAGCTCTCTAAACTCTCTCTATTCTCAACCTAATGACGACACTGCTAGCCTCGGACAAACAACAGCAGATCGCCATTCACTGGCCGCAATGGCCTTACGGCGAAGAGTGGGCTTCCAGCAACCACACCCACAGGTAAGATTCAAACCTCTTTTTATTTGATTCAAAATGAAAACAAAAGGAGAACTTGAATTTTGAACTAAAAAGAAAATATTCAAAACATACCTATAATTTTACCTTTGAAAAAAAATTTGTATTGATTCTTCAATCTTACAATTTTTGGATTTTGAAATCCTTTTTTTTAAAAATAAACCCTAAAACTCTCTGATCTTTCCCCTTTTCTCTCGATTTTTTTGAACTCAAGAACCCCCCCTTTTACATATTTCGGTTCTTATATAACCGATATTACCCATAAAAAATAATCACTCCTATATTTTTTAAATCTGCAGATCTGATGATGAGGCCGAGTATGGGTGCTGCAAGGATTAGGTGATGGGACAGATTTTAGGTTTGTTTATTTTTTGGTTAATTTTTAGGGTTTTGGGATTGAATTGAGGGTTTAGTGAGTTACCGAAGATGGTGGCCGGTAGTGAGGTGACGACGACCGTGGAGGTCAACCGGCGGGGGCTGGGGCTAACATTTTGGGGATTAGGGTTTTTTTGGTTTGGGTTATATCCGGGTTATTGGGCTGGGTTAAGGTTTGAATCGAGTTTGGTTTAGGTTTTGGGTCGTGGGCTATTTGTTTGGGTGTAAAGGGGTTTTGGGCTTGAACCGGGTTTGGGTTGGATCCGGGTAGGTTTGGATAACCCGGGCAAAAACGGGTAATTACAATGCCAGTCTGAATCAAAAAATGCATTCAATCTAATATCATTATTTGCAGGAAAATATAAACCCTTCCCAGGACTACCCTTCAAATATCGAAGGATTCTATGTACAACAGATAAATGAACATCAGTAGGAGCAGCAAGAAATTGAGACAATTGATGCACAACAAAAGTTATATCAGGTCTGGTATTAGTTAAGTATAAAAGTTTACCTATTAATCTTCGATAAGAAGTGATATCTTTTAAAGGAACACCATCCAATTTAGAAAGCTTATTTTTAATATTAAAAAGAGTTGAAGCAGACTTGGAACCCGAGAAGCCAGTTTCTTCTAAGAGTTCAAGAGTGTATTTACGTTGACAAAGATTAATGCCATTTTTTGACCTAGCTACCTCAAATCCTAGAAAATATTTAAGATCTCCCAAATCTTTTATTTTGAAAGTGTCATTTAAAAACTGTTTAATACTATTTATCTCAGCCATATTTGGACTAACCAGAACAATATCATCCACATAAACAGCAAGAGCTATGAAACTATCATCTTTCCCTTTCAAAAAAAAATTAGTATCAGGAGAAGCCTGAACAAAACCCTGATTTTTTAAAGAAATAGTGAGTTTTTCATTCCATTGCCTACTAGCTTGCTTTAAACCATACAAACTCTTATTCAACTTGCAAACTAAACCAGGTTTGTCAGGAATAAAACCAGGTGGATGATCCATGTATACTTCTTTATTAAAAAAACCATGTAAGAAAGCATTGTTAATGTCCAATTGCTGTAAATGCCAATTTTTTGCTGCAGCAACAGCAATAAGAGTTCTAATGGTAGTGATTCTAGCAACAGGACTAAAAGTATTAAGAAAATCTAAACCAGGCTGTTGAGTATATCCTTTAGCAACAAGCCTAGCTTTGTAACGTTCTAAAGTACCATCAGACTTGAGCTTAGTTCTATAAACCCACTTACAACCTATTGTTTGTTTTCCACTAGGTAAAGAAACCAAATCCCAATTTTTATTTCTTTCTAAAGCTAGTATTTCTTCATCCATGGCTTTTTTCCAGCAATCATGCTTAATAGCTTCTTTATAATTTCTAGGTTCTTTCAAAGAATCAATATTATTAACAAAATTTTGATGATTAAAAGAAATGTGGTTGTAAGAGAGAACCTGGGCAATATTGTGAGTAGTGTGTGAAATTGTTTTACTCCCTGGTAAAGAAACTTGATAATCAATCAAACTTAGGAGGTAGTCTGACTGTTCTTGATAATCTCCTTGACTGAGTAGGAAGAACTGACTTGTCTGGTAAGACATCAGCAGAGACAGTATGTACTGGCAAACTGGAAGTTGATGCTGGTGACTCTGAAACTGAACCCTTTAAATTACCATCAGGAGAAGAACCTGCATAAATTGATTCTTCAAAAAAAAAATATTAGTATCACCCATAGGAAAAACAATTTCTGGAAATGACTTTGACTTACCTGTTTTGAAGGGAAAAATTGTTTCTGAAAAAACATCTCTTGAAACAAAAATACTTTTACTATCAATGTCATATAACCTATATCCTTTAATATTTTTAGGAAAGCCAATGAAAACACATTTAATAGCACGTGGGTGTAATTTTTTCTGTGGTTTAGGAAGAACAGAAGCAAAAGCAAGACAACCAAATATTTTGAGATTATCCAACTTAGGTTTAGCTTGAAATAAAACCTCAAAAGGAGTTTTGTTATGAAGAATTGGAGTGAGAGTTATGTTTATAAGATAAGCAGAATGCAAAACACAATCCAACCAAAAATTCAAAGGTAAACATGCCTGAATTTTTAAAGATCTGGCTACAGCAAGGAGATGCTGATGTTTACACTCAACAATGCTATTTTGTTGTGGAGTGTGTGTGCAAGTGTTCTGATGAACTATCCCTTTAGATTTATAAAAATCTGATATGTCAAACTCCTTAGCATTATCAGTGTGAATACATTTTATTTTTGAAGAAAACTAAGTTCCAACCATTTCACAAAAATCATAACTAATTTCCTAACTTCAGATTTCAATTTCATAGGAAAAACCCAAACAAATCTGCTTTTGTCATCAATAATTGTCAAAAAATAAGCATGGCCATAAAGACTCTTTATAGGAAACGGACCCCAAACATCCATATGCACAAGATCAAAGGTTGAAATAGAAACAGAAGTACTATTAGGAAAAGAGGGCCTTTTTTGTTTGGCCAACTGACAAACTTCACAATCAGAATAGTTGACAGTAGGAATTTTATTATATAACTGGGAAAAAACTGCATCCTTCTTTTGGAAGGATGACCTAACCTAGCAGGCCAAATGTTCGAAGTAGAAACAGAACTGCAAAAAGAAGAATTACAACTTTGTGAATCAGAAACATTCAGTTTGTACAAACCATTAACCTCACTAGCTGCACCAATCATCTTCCATTGAGCTACTTCCTGTATACAACAAATACCAGATGTGAAAATCAATGAAATTTTGTTATCCTTAGTTAACTGACTAACAGATATCAAGTTAAAGTTAAAATTTGGAATATGAAAAACATTATCAAGAGTCAAAGAATCTAAAAGATTTACAGTACCTACATGACTAACTTGAACAAGCTCATTATTACGCAGTTTAACAT
This sequence comes from Hibiscus mutabilis, assembly GCA_019671005.1. Classification (NCBI taxonomy): domain Eukaryota; kingdom Viridiplantae; phylum Streptophyta; class Magnoliopsida; order Malvales; family Malvaceae; genus Hibiscus; species Hibiscus mutabilis. The sequence continues at coordinate 48,278,404 of CM033745.1, forward strand.
ACTTATCAGTAACAGGACAATAATTTGTAAAAGAAAATAGAGAACTACAAATATGATCAGTAGCTCCAGAATCTATTATCCAAGGAATATCAAAATTTAAGGAACTAGAACAAGTAAGAATAGTACTTGTAGCATCATCTGGAATAGCATCAAAGACAGAAGAAAGCATATTGACTTTGGAGACATTATTCACAGTGGAACTGACAGATGCAGGATACCCTTTCTCATGAAGCAAATTGATCTAAGTATCATACTGATCTTTGGTAAAAGTTACAGAATCCTCTTCTTTAGGCAAAGAATCAGTTCTCAAGATTTCATCAGTCAAGCAAGACCCTACCTGGTTTGTTCTATTCATTTGATATCTACTCTTGTACCTAGGAGGATAACCGTGTTTCTTGTAACGCTTCTCTATAGTGTGACCATATAAACCACAATAAACACAGACAAGCCTTTTTAAACCAGCAGAGAATTTCTTGGAAGTAAAATTCCTAGTTTCTTGTTTATTCAAATCAGAAAGAGAAGGGTATCGACCGGCTAAAGCATGACAGGTTAAAGCATGAAATAATTTATCAAAATGTTTTATCAAACTGTATCTTATTTGTCAAACTGTATCTTATTTGTGTGATTGAAAAATCATGAAATAATTTATCAAAATGTTTTCTCATCAGAATTTGAGTTTTAGGAACAGAGAAGTTTTCATTAAGGCCACGAAGAAATCGCAAAACAAAATATTGTTTTCGATAGGTTAAAGCATGACAGGTGCAAGAAGAGAGTGGCCTTAGATTGCAAATTTCATCCCAAATCATCTTCAACTGAGTATAAAACGTAGAAACAGTAAGAGTACCTTGGGTCAAACTGAAGAAATCTTGAAACAAGTCAGAGATCCTGAGTAGATCCCCTTGACTGAAACGATCGAACAAGTCGATCCATAACTCCGATGCGTTGTCGATCCATATTACACTTTGAGCGATTTCGGGATTCAAAGCCCTTTGAAGCATACTAATATCCTAACACTCCTCAACTAATAGAGCATACTCACGCGTTGCCGCAGGGAAAAATGCATCCAAATCTCCAGTGGCTATAATGTCCAGAAGCCAGCCAGCAAAATGCTTTAGCCTCGGGTTAATATAATAGACGCATTGGTTAGTTTCACCAGAATCTACCTCTCCTCCTGAAACAAGATTAAAGTATGTTTACATGTTGAAAGTGTTGCAATTATGTTAATTTGTTTTTTTGTTAGCTCTGAGAGACTTTAGAAGGATCGTCACTACTTTTCTCAAAATCATCATCTTCACCAAACCAGTGAACCAATCCAACTGCCATCATCGAAGCCCCTTTAACTCCTTCAATGAGCCCTCCACTGCCGTTAACCCAAACCACCATCAGTTTTCATCATTCAAACAACAATTAATAACTAAAAATTCAAAGAAAAACAAAGGAAATCAGAGTCAAAAAAGGGAAAATCGAATCGAAATCTAAAAGAGGGGAAAGTTTAACCTTTCCATTTCGGTTCTGGCGACCGAAGCGTCGAACGGTGAATCTCAACGGTCATTCGAGGTGTCTTGGTGAGGAGATCAACATACCTCGGTTTCAGGTTGATCCGGCAGTGGACGGCGGCGAATCACGCTCCCACGACACAAGAATTTGGACTCATTTTGGGTCATTTGAGAGTTGTTTTTAGAAAAATGAACCGGTAGAAAAAAAAAGGGAAAAGAAGAGGAGTCGTCCGGTAGTTTTGGTTCGCTAAAAAACCCACCGGAACGATGTTACTGGGATAAAGAAAGGTTAGCCGGTGAAGGTGAGAAAGGGGCGGGGGTGAAGGAGGGTGAGGTGAGGGAGTGTTTGATTTTTTTTAATTTAATTTTTTATTTAATTAAGTGTATTTTTTTTATTTCCACGTCACAACAGTATTAGAGTTTTAACGGTGGAGTGACCAAAATAAGTAAATGTTGTCTAAATTTCAGTGTTAAAACTAAATATTTTAAAAGTTAAATGACCAAAATAGGTTACAGAACAAAATTGAGTGATTACTTAAGTATTTTATTCTAATGTTTAATTGATAATTTAAATATTTTTTTGTTACAACTTTATAAAAATTAAATTATTTTTATTTAATTTTATTTAAATGAAATATAATGTTTAATTGACGGTTTAAATATTTCTTTTAGAATTTTATAAAAAATAAAATTATTTTTATTAAAATTTATTTAAATGAAATATTTGAGAAAAAAATTTTAACAAAAAATATTTAAATGATCAATTAAATAATATTTAAATGATAAATTTTATAGAAAATAAAATTATTTTTATTAATTTTTATCTTTAGAATGTAATTTTTTTTATTTAATAAAAACTTGAAAAGCAGAAGAAAAGTGTAAATGGAAGATCACTTAAAAAAAAAACTGCGAATGAAAACTGAAACAATCTGCTGGAGAAGGCAGGTTCTTGAACATCAGGGCACATTCCAGTTTTTTAACAACTCATCGACCAGAAATCTCCATCTGTAGCCTGCTTATTAATTGGATTTTTTCAACAATAACCATTGAAACTAGCTAGAGACGATCAAATATAAATCCTCCATGCCGACGACGAAAGGGCCGCCTACTTTCCGATGTGTAATCACACTCAAAGAGGACCTGGGAAAGTACCATTCTCCCTCTGCTCATTCCACTTCTCAATCTGCACCAATTTCAGCAACATCCAGGATATTAAAAATGCGAAACACGAATTTAATACGATATCTTAAGTTATCTATCTTCTATTTCCTTCACAAGTAATTCTTGATACAAGCGCTATAGTAATCAAAATAATTTACAATGTGTAGATTGTAAACTGAGATTGTTGTTCTGTCAAGCAAGTATTGGACTATATAAAATCTTTATGGGATGACTTTTAGATTCAAGTTAGTTGAATTGGGCATACACTTAGTTCCAATCCTCTTCTCTCTTGTAACCGTTTCTAAATTATCTCCTTTTGGGTTATTTTTTGTATTCTTTCTTGATATTCAAACAGACCCAACTTCAATATGGTATCATCGCCATTGATCTAGGTCTATTTCTGTCCGCTCTGTTCGCTTGTTTTCTCTTCTTCTCCGATGCTTGATCGTAAATCGCCTGCAATAAAAATTGATGGGCAGATCAATCCGGCGGTTCCATGTTCACTAACAAACAGATTAGCATTCGATTGGATGATACAAACTTCCTTTTATGGTGACGACAGGTTGTGTTGATGGTTCGCGGTCATGATTTGGAGCATTTCCTTGATGAATCAACTTTGATTCTGGCGAAGTTGATTGTCAATGCTGCGGGCGAGATGATTCCTAATCCTGCTCACAAAAGATTCTTGAAGTAGGATAGTTCACTCGCGTCCTGGCTTTTGTCAACAATAAGTCCGAATCTTTTACCCGATTGGTTGGAACCGAATCGACTGCATCAATCTGGTGCGTCGTTGTTCGTCATTACTCCAAGCTTTCAACCACAAAGATTATGCATCTACACTGCCGTCTCTGAGATATGAAGAAGGGCAATCTTTCCATGCGCGAGTAATAGCAGAGAGTACATATGAAATAAGTCAATAACTTGAAGTTGTAACTACCAACTTAAAAGATCCTAAACCTCGATCCAGTCCACCTAAATCACATACAAGTTCGATCAACTTACTTATCTGTCGCCACATGTGAACATCGATTGCATAGGAACATTTACAAGGTTTAAAAGTTCTTCAATGAAAAGTTACTCTATAGTTAATACAAAAAAAGAAGAGTTACTCTATAGGATATGATAGTAGATAACAGGACATAAACATTTCTGTGTACTATAAAACTCAATGGTGCACAATTATCATTCATCTAAATTCTCGACAAACTTTATGAAACTGTTCATAAACTAATACGATGTTCAAGTAGATATTTCTTTCATATTTGTAATAAACACCATCAGCAATATCAATCATAATCCTGTATTTAGCAGCTTGTAAAAGTCTATAATTTTTCAACAGAAGCACAATACAGAGTGTATCTGGTGTGCAATAAAGGCGCCTGTAATATGCCCTAACTGTCAGAGTTTTAAGTTATTTCAAGCGTTTGTTTATGCATCAGTTGGTACCTGAAACTACAGATTATGTAACAAGCTTCATCAAAATTTTAAGGCATATTTAAGCTAGCGAACAACGACTGAACGTGGTACTACAAACCAGAAAAAAGCACATATATTAGTATGAAATATACTTCTGTGCAGCATCAATTACATTGCAACAAGGCAAACTCTCAGTTTATTTATGATGGTTAAGAAAACTAGAACTCACCCATTCACCAGGACAAAGAGAGCGGTAGTATTAGGCAAATCTCTCACATTGGTTAGACCCTTCACCCTTTGCAGCCAAGCAAGCACCTGTAATTTATTTTAATAAAAAAAAATACAATTGATAGTTTCCTAACAAGCAGAATCTGAAAATTTACAAGCAGTGTACCTGTGGAACTCAATGTCGCGGGTGAAACAATGCCTTGTTTGATTTGTTGTAGGGAAGCGAAAATCGGCCGGGGCTGGTTTCAGTTCAATCTGGGACAATATACAAGGAAAAGATGGTGCGGATGTAACGTGAGAACTAATAGATGATAATTCAATGTGAAACTGTTACTTATCAGTTCAAACTGAAACTCTCCAATTATGACAGCCCAGAATCATTGTCAGAGCAAAAGAGATAAAACTGAAACCATTTGCAGGGGCTACAGATTAATCTTTCAAAGAAACTATACATTAGAATAAGTATACAGTGATAACATTAGAAGCCAACTGGCATGAGTACATGTAAAGAATTTGACACAGGCAACATGATACCAAGAGAAACATACAATAAAGATAATTGCAAGTTAAAATTCCCACAAAAGGGTATCTAAAAACTAGGGGTGTTCATGGTTAACCTACATACTACAAAGATTAACCTATATGTTTTGTTCTTAGTGCAATTAGAACAGACATTATCTTTAAACATTATCACCGTTTAACATATAGGCTAACAGTTAACCTTTGTAGTACGTAGGTTAACCATGAACAACCCTACTAAAAACTATCACTGCAGAATCAAAGTGTCATCTGATTCATAGTTCACAACGAGTTGATGGACCATGACAGCAGCTTGTGTTACCTAAGACTTAAACTGGCATGTGTACAATGATGAGAGCAGAGTTGGGAGCAAGAGAAGGTTTTACCATTTTCTATTGAATAATACTTTAGGTTATTTGTGTTAAAACCTCAGGCTCTTATCATTACAAATATCTAGCTTGATAAGTAGGAAGGACATTGAGGAAATTTTCAGTTTGCTGGAAAAATCAGGTCTACATGCCTAAGAGTCCTATTTTCTAGCTTGTTAAGTGAGAAGGACATTGTTTTAAATTAGTTTGGTAATCGGTTACTTTCCTCAATAGAGTCTCAAGCATCTGTTAAAGTCCTAATTGCAGCAACGTGTTTGTTCTTATATAAACACATTAGATCAGGACAAGAGTGCTAGGATTCTACATGTAATCTTATTTATTGAAAGGTAAACTTACTATAGAATTATTTCCAGCAATACTACTTAGGTGATTGTCAGATAGACAGCATATGGAATGATTCCTACAGTAAAAAAAACAAAGAGGAAAATCTAGCCAGAAAAGCAACTGTAACAGAAAGCTGTCCAGCATCACAAACTACTTAAATCATAGATAAACCAAGAAACATGAAACTAAGTTTAGTAAGTTATTAAAAGAGGAAAAACTAGTATTTGATCTTTCTACTACACATTCCAGGTCAGTATAGAAAACAAATCAAGAAATAAACTAAATGAAAAAGACTCTATGCTTAAAGGTCTGCTTTCAAATATCCAAAATTCCATTTAGATAATACTTTCAGTGGCATAAATCCACTACAGTAATCCTGTATTCTTTGAGTACTTCAGAATTTAAGCTTCCAATGGAATAAAGCTTACGACAGTTATGACCTGAGAGGTCATCATATGCTGCAATAATCAACAATCAAACATATATTTTTAAATTCTTTTTGTCTTAAATCTTTTCATTTTTATAATTAATTTTAAAATAAGATATGCTCATATTGTCGACCCATCTTGTATGGGTTTGAATCCCGGCACGAGAATGTAATACCCCTCTCGATTTAATAAAAAAAACAATCTGACATAGTATCTGAAACATAGAAAGACTGCAATATTCTACTTCGATAAACAAATTCTACGTGGAATGCGGAACCTGAGGCAATTCTCATCAATGGAATTTGATTTGAATCCTTCTTGATTTAAACAAATCTTAAATTAATGTCACATATCGCTTAAAAACCAAGACGCTAAATTTCTAGAACCTTCAGCTTCAAAATGTATGTCACATATCGCATTAAAAATTCTTGTTCTTTTTCTCAAAATTTTCGCGTAAAGCAACAAACTTTCAGATTCTTCACATCAAATGACTTGCAAAATGGATAGTATTCCACTTCTTGTTCAGGCGTTGGCAAGGAAGGAAAAATTCACAACTAAAACCTAGAAATCTTATAACAGGAGTATTTTAAATTAAATATATATAAGAAATTAATGAATAAATTTGAGATTGATCCAGGAAATTGTTAATCAAAATTCATTTTCTACAAAGAATTAACTTTGAATATTATTTCTGTTTCCAGAAGATTTTTGGAAACCAAATGGGGAAGCAAAAGAAAGAAAGAAGGGTTACCTGGTCTGCCATGAGTGATCCTAGCAACGAGCAAAGAAGCAAAAACCATGTTTTGAATCTTTGAGGGGGCGACTTCTAAAACTAAAATGACCAGTTATTTACTCCAATAAGAACAGGCCACGTTCTATAAAATGAAGGTAAAAGAATAGGTCTAATTGTGATTTCAGTTTCTCTCAAATATTGGATTTAATTTTACACAATTTAATTCTTTATTTTTATAATATTTTCAAGGGTAAATTAAACATACAATCATCGAACTATTTCTGATTTTTTTACTTTGGTTACCAAACTATTTTTTTTAATAAAATCGTCATTAATGTTATTTTTTCTGTTTTGATAGGCTATTATTATATCTTTAACAACTACGTTAAGTTGGATTTTTTTTACTTTTCTAATTTTCACGCCACTTTTTATTATTCTTGTCAACGTTAGGGATGGCAATGGGGCGGGACGGGTTTTTAGCCTTCCCGGTCCCGATCCGCCCTTATTATAATATAATATATCATCGACCCGCTCTGACATAATAAAAAATATAACCCAATCTTGATATTTTAATAAAAAAACTCGTCTAAACTCTACTTGCTCTAAAAAAATTAATAAAATATTAAATATAATATATAAAAATATAATAAATATATATAATTATATCTGGTCGGGTCGGGTCGGGGAATTCTCACCCTAAACTCGATACCCCACCTCGACTTTATTTTATCAATAACTCGCCCCGCCCAAAACCCATTTTTTTAATAAAAAACCCGCCCCTATCGGGTCGGGTTGGGACCCGACGGGAACGAGTTATTTTACCATCCCTAGTCAACGTACCATGGGCCAGGAAACCTATAGGTTGTACTTGAGGGTTAAAACCTTGACTATTCTCCCGACAACACATTTCGATGATTGAAGTGAACTTGTTGCCACGTACTGATTGTGACGTCAAATAGCGCTAAAAAAACATAAATCTTTCGTTTAATTGTTTATTTATTTTAGGCTTAGAGGTCAAATTATCCATCAACGAAAAGTAAAAAAAAAAATCAATTAAGTTGTTAGGAATTTTTTCAGCCAATTTAGCACTTATAATTTAAGTTGTGATCAACCAGAACCTCATAATTCAAATTGCGATCAATTTAGCCCTCCATTAACGTTGACCGCTACAGTTGACTGTTAACTCACAAACTATCATTAAGACACTGACATGTGGCACACCCTAAAAGTGTCAAGTCATAAAACCACAAAATATTAAAAAAATCTAGATAAATATAAAAAAAAATTAAAATTATAAAAAATCTAAAACACATATTTAAAATTAAAAATTTATAAAATTATAAAAAATATTTTTATTTAAAATCATAAAAAATATAAAAATAATTATAATAACCATTTAAAAACATATAAATATTTAGAATATTTAAAACTATAAAAAATTTGAAATCTTTTTTATGACTTTTACACTCCTATGACGTGGCACTTCCATGGTGTGTCACGTGTTACTGACTCAATGATAGTTTGTAGGTTAACAGTCAATTGTAATGGTCAACGTTATGAGAGGGTTAAATTGATTGCAATTTGATTTATAAGGATTAAATTGAGTGTAAAAATTCATTGGGACTTAATTGATTTTCTGATTTTTCCTTCATGGCTAATTTTACCTTTAAGCCTTTATATTATAAAATATAGTTCAAGTTGGAAATTAAATTTTGGCTTAAGGGTCAATTTAACCCTCAACGAAAAATCAAAAAACCAATTAAGTCCTTATGAAAATTTTGCACCCAATTTAGCCATCATAATTCAAATTACACCCAATTTGCCCATTCCGTTAGTTTGACCGCGTTGACTCTAACGGTACGTTAATGGTCAAAGACGGAATGACGTTACGTCCGGTTCAGCCGGCTATGCGCTAACGTGTATAAAATGTTGACGTGGACCGGATGACGTGTAAAATTTTAAAAAAATAAAATAAAAACACCCTAAAAAGACAAGCTATTGGGTAAAACCCAGCATTAAGAAGAAAAAACTCTTCAATTCTTAGAGTTAAACCCATGGAGTTCTTTGAAAGTTGTCGGTCATAGTTTGGATTTGCAGGTAACAATGGTTTGTTTAAACTAAAAATCTTTTTGAATCGAAGAAAACATTATGAAAATTTCAAGTTTAATTTGAAAAAGATTTTGAAACATTTAAAGGAAAATGAAACGCTTTTTTTTTTCGAGAAAATCAAAAGCTTTTATTTTTGCTGTAAAAATCAAAAGCTTTTATTTTTGCTGTAAAAAATTGAAAGATTCTTTTTTCTGAGAAAATGGGTACTACATTTGTTACTTGAAAATCAAAACCTCCATTGTTTAGGAGTATTCAGTTTGTGCGAATTCGAACTGATAGAAAATCAAACCCTAACTTGTAAGTTTAGTCGATGATTTAGGGGAACTCAAAATCATAATATTAACCCTTTTAAGTCAACACATATTGCAGAAGTTGAAAAGGAGAGATGCATTTGTGACCCACCATTGTGACAATAAAGAAAAAAGGAGAAGACAGGTATTGGTCCTATTTTTTTATTACTTTTTGATTAAATATGTATTGTTATTGTGATTTATTATTATTATTATTTATAGGATGGTTTATGAAACTCACGTTGATGAACCTCAAGTTGTATATGTTTTAAGATATTTTCATGGTAGGAAGTTTGTTTCATCTCCTAAATTTGACTATGTAGACTGGAAAGTAGATAGATTGCAAGTTGATCCTGATAGATTATGCTATCGGGATATCATAGGCAATGTGAATAACTTTGGGTATGTCAATAAACATAATTTTGTTTATTATAGGATCCTTGCAGTGACATTCAATACTAATTCTCTAGTTTTAGTACATGATGATGACACTGTAAGAGAGGTAGTTGAGATATTGAAAAATAAGGGCAGTGTTAATTTGTATGTGGCATTTATGAAGCAAATAGATACTGTTAATGATGGAAATGCATGGGTTGGGAGTAATGATGCTGGGTCAAGTGATGATAGTGAAGACCATGTTGTTGGGTAAGAGCATGTTGATGTTGGGCCTAAGCTTGCTGATAATGGGCCAGAGCTTGTTGATAATGAGACTAGTGATGATAACGGGGCAGAAGATAGTATTGATGGGTTAGAGGTTGATATGAATGAGGGTGGGGCTTCTAACGATGAAGATGTATTCTTATTTAATATAGATATAGGGAGTGATGTGGATGAGGAGGTAGAGGAAATCAGGGAAAAAGAGAGAGGCAAAAGACTTAAAGAAAAAGTTGCAAATGAGGGAAAATGTTGAATTTTACATTCGCTTCACAAACTATGTCTCAAGTAAAATTATAATGAATACGAATTCTGATTTTAAACTAATATGAATCATTTTGAAATTAATATAAACATTTTATGTTTTTAGAGTACAAATCAAAATGTTGCATTAGCTTCAACAGTTCCACCAACTACTCAGCCAAAACCTGCCAAGAAAACATACAAGAAAAAAGCTCAGGTTGGCATTGGTTTGTACACTGATCTGAAAACTAGAGATCAAATTTGGAATGTAAGTCTAGTTAAAATTTAAACCAATTATTGCTTTTTCCTTGACTATATTGGCTTGTCTTGATTGTTTTTTTACAATGTTAATACTTGTAGCATGGTACATCAACTAAACGTGTTGTCACAAGAGCAAGCAAAAGGAAAGTTGGTGAGGTAGATCCATCTCAATTCCAACATCATTCGAAAGGTAAAGGGTTGAGTTGGAAGGGAAATACTACTATCACTACAAGACAACTTTGAGAAAATGTTGAGACACTAAGGAAGAAAAGAGGGAGGCCTCCAAAAAGTCAAACATTAGGCACATAATCAAGCTAAACTTAGTGAACGTGTTTCACTAGTTTGAAGTATGGTACCATGGTACTTTTATTTTGAAAAAAATGATGTTTAAACTTGTTTTGTCAATGATGCTTCTCATGCTGAAGCAATTGTTAAGTTTACTTTATCAAAAATGTTTGGCAATGATGTATCTTTAAAACATTAGTTTATCTATTATTGTAGTATGACAATGATGTCTTATAACTGTGATATCTTTAAATTTGTCTCATTTTGAAGCTTCCTAAGTTTACATTATTTATAATGTTTGACAATGATGTCTCATGTATCTTTAATATTCAATTTGCAAAATGCAAAATGTAACATTTCAATCTGTGCAAAATAGACCATCATTCAAAATGTGACATGATTTTCAAATAACATCAAATATAGATTTTCAAACAAGTTGTTCATCCATTACATCAGAAACCATTAATCATAGTAGACTAACACTAAAATAACTACTTGTTTTCGAAGAAACCACTTATCCCTACCATACAAATGATCCAAGCAATACACATTCCAATCAAGCACATATTCTTTTCTCTATTCAAACGCTTTAAATTTTGCCCTGCTAAACCCAATTGGTCCTTAGTTGTTTTCATTTCAACCTTCAACTCTCTTAATTCAGCTTTCAATTTTGTTAGTTCATCTTCTTGATTACTCCGACTGTTGAAGCTTCGATTTTTTCTCTTAAACGCATCATTCTCCTTCTTCATCTCATGTAGTAAAAACTTAGCTCTTTCACTTAGTTCGACGTCATGCCATTTGAAAAGCCCACAATCAGATACCTTAAAATTGAGACAACCAAAGAACCTTCTGCCTATGTTTTCTATCTTTCATGCGGTCCACATTAGACTTTTTTCCCCACAGTAACAAAAAACATCACCCTCATACTCTAAAGAACCTTCATGTTGAATGTTTCTACTAGCAACAACTGACGAGGATGCTGAACTCATTTTCTATCAACCAAATAAAGATAAAATCTCTTAAGAACAAGAAGAAGAATCGAATAAAATAACCCTAAACCAAAATATGATTAAAGATGAACATAATCGCATAAAACATTAAGAATAATAAGAAAATTATTTCATTGCTTTTACCCACTGCTAATCGAAGCTTACCCACTAATAATCGAAGCTAGTTGTGACAATCTTGGAAGAGAATGATAAAATCCAACTAAAATCGTTTAAGAACCCTAAGTTCTTATTTCCCCTCTTTAAGAACTTTTGTTATCTTTTATACCTAATAGCTCGTCTTTTTAGGGTGTTTTAATTAAAAAATTATTTTTTACATGTCATCTGGTCCATGTCATCATTTTATACACGTCAGCGCATACATGGTAGGCTGAACCAAATGTAACGTCCTTCCGTCTTTGACCGTTAATAGACCATTACGGTCAACGCGGTCAAACTAACGGAGGGGCCAAATTGGGTGCAAAATTTTCTTAAGGGCTTAATTGGTTTTTGATTTTTCGTTGAGGGCCAAATTGACCCTTAAGCCTTAATTTTTTTATACAAAGGGCCTCATATTCAAGTCTCTTCAATGTAAAAAAATAGCTTTCATTTTTTTTGTGTAACAGTTTTATATACAAATGTTCACTACAAAATATTGAGATTTGCATTCATACAAGGAAAAAAAGTGATTAACAAGTTAATGACACATGTCACTATCTTATTAAAAGGAATTAATTTATTAAAAATGATATGTTTATTGTTGGAGAAGTTATATCATGGGTCTTTCTCGCTACGTCGTTCATGGGACCAACCAGTAAAATGCATTCATTTCATTAATTTTTCCATATCATCTTTTTATGAAGTGAATTTTTACTTGGTAAAAACTGTTTTTAAATTTGATTTACAGTAAATATGAGTGAAGATTCACTTCGTAAAAAATATGAGATTGAAAAAATCAATAAAATGGATGCGTTTTATTGGTTGATCCTATGGATGGCATGGTGAGGAGAACTCATGATATAATTATAATGAGAAAAAATGAATTGAAAAAAAATGAATATCAGTATCGCTGCCAAATTTTTAATAGCTGATGACCAAATTAGATAAAAATACGTTAGTGACACATTTGTCAGAAAAATTAGCTTGATGACTAAAATGGAAAAGTGAAAATATTTTGGTGAATAGTGGTGTTGTTTACCTTGAATTTTTTGAACAAAGGAAGGGAGACTGCTCCTGCTAGGAGCTGATCCCATGACCTAGGGGAGAGGGGAGTGCTCATGTTGGGTTTCGAACCCAAAACCTAGGGGAAGGGAGGAAGCATGTGAGAAAGCTTTGGCCACCCGACCATCATTGTTTTATATGTTTACCTTATTTCTAATAGGTCTAAAGTGATGATTTGTTGTTATTATTAAAGGGTGATTTCTATATTAAATCATTAAACTTAATATCAATTTTCATACATATCATAAATCTTTAGTTTAATGAAATTATATCACTCAACTTTTACTAATAATGTCAACCATCCCTAGTGCAGTTGGTTAGAGCTCTCAGTTGACATCTTTCCCTTCCCATAAGTTATGGGTTCAAGACCTAGTAGAAGCAAAATTCCCCTTCCCCTCCTCTAAGTAGAAATTGTTAAAAAGAACTTTTACTAATAATAAATTAATTAATTTACATTCTAATCACTAAACTTAACTTCAACTTTCATTTAAATCACAAACTTTTAATTTAATCAAATTACATCATTCAACTTTTGTTATTAATAAGTTAAGTCACTTATACCAACACCATTAAATAATTCTAATGTAAGAAAAGAAATTGAACTTCTACTAACATATTTTTACATATCAATATCAAAATAATGATTAATTAAAATTTTAAATACTTTTTATTAGAATTTATAAAAAATTTAATTATTTTTATTTTGAATCTATTTAAATGAAAATTTTGGGAAATTTCTCACGAAAAATTATTTAAACTATCAATTGAACATTCTTGTATGATATGTGAAAATTATATCAAGTGAAAGTGGCAATTCTAATATTTTTTGTTTTACTATAATTCAAGATTTGATATTCTTTAGTATAATTTTAAATTTGATATTTTTTAACCACTGGCTTCCGACCCACTGATCGACTTATTTAGATCGGGTTTGTAGAGGCCCATTATGGAGGCGACCCTGCCAACCTAGTTTTCTCCATTCACAACTCCATTATTCACCTGACCTATCTTAAGGGATCTAGTGCATCATCTTATTCTTTAATATAATTTCGACAGTTGCATATAAAATATCACTTACCCCAACAATTAATTGGTCTAGTGGAACGAGACGTTACATTAGATTCTTTAAACAAGATCAGAAGTTTGATTATAACATTTTGAATAAAACATATTGGGTTGGAAGTGTCATCCTCATAACAGATCTCTACAATACAATTCAGATTAGTCAGCCAGTGAGATGAATATACGTGGTTATAAAAAAAAAAAGCTTCAGTAACAATCATTGGACTTGAGGAAGCAATCATCCAAATGCCCATGTACTTTACTTGGATGATGGTATTCAACTTGAACAGACAAACATGGTAAAAAAAATTAACACAATAAGATAAAACACTAATATATATGTAAAAGGATCATCGGTATGGTCTTGTTGGACAATCCAAATATTCCATTTTGCTCTTTGCCGACCCATTGATCAACATTTTATAAGCCACTGAATAAGGTGCAAAACCTAGGTTGCCGTCGAATCAAATACATCCTTAGCCTTAATTTACATTCTTATATATCATTATCTTGTACGTCATGAGTTTTATCCAACTTTCCTTGATTGCTAATATTAGAAGTTCCAACATCATGTACAATATCTTCAGCAACCATCTTACTAAGCAAGCTTGTTGGAAGAATTGTAAAAAACCCAAAGGTTTTTCAAACTCAAGGGATCTAAAATTACACTTAATAATTACCAATATCTCCAGATGGGTTGGTTTAGACATACCCATGTTAACACTTGCATCGGAAGTAGTACAATTACTAGAAACGAAACAAATATTGGGCAGTTCAGAAAAGGAATAGAAGAGACTTACCAAGAAAAGATAGAATCAAATCAGGAATTGTTGAGGTTTGTCGTCATTGAGATTTTAATTCATCATCTCAATTGCCAACATCTTATTTACTATCTCATAAAACTTGTCCCTTTTATATTTTAAAATTGTCTCATTGAAACTTCAATAAATTTTATTATGCACATTTCTTTTTCTACCATCTCTTTAGTTTTATAACATAACAAACTTTAACTTTTCAGGAATTGTTATTTTAATTATTTTACAACACATATCTTACACAAACTTTTTCTTCCTATAACTACATGAAAAGTCAACAAGAAACAAATTTTGAGGGACGAAGACAGTATGAATTACAGGCTGCACTGAATCAGCTGACGTAGAAGTCAATTATAAAATATTTTTTAGACTAAATTATATGAATGACCCCTTAATTATGGGTTAAGTTTTATTTTGACCACCGATCTATTAGTTCAGTCAATCAAACTACTTAACTATTAAAATGCTATCACTTAAGTCATTTGGTGTTAAAACGTAATAAGGGAGATGACATGACAATTAACAAAATTGATATTATTACACATTTGATCCTTGTTACTTATATATTTTATTAATTTAGTCTTGATTTTAATTCAATTCAGAAAATTAGGATCCGTTTGGTTCTAGAGAATAGATGTCGTTTTCATTTTCTTAGAAAATGAAAAATATTGAAGAAAACATGTTTGGTTGTAAAATTTAAAAAAATGATTTCAAGAAAATGAAAACAAAAATGAGTGAAAATTTGAAAACATAAAAATAATGTTTCGACTATTTTCATTGAAAATGTTTTAGAAAAGTAAAAAAAAAATGAAAACAAGAGTTTTTTAAATTTTGCTAACCTCAGCTCGAATTCTTTAAATGCCAATTTTTTATTAATTTTAAAACACTAGTTTATCTAATCATATTTTTAGTGTTATAATATTTTTCTAATAAATATATATTTAATTTAATTATTAATAATTACTTATTCATTTTTATTTTGAAAAACTATAGACCAAGCAAGTTTTTACTATATCATTTTTGAAAATAAGTTTTCATTGTGCTATTCTTTCGATGGTGGCGGGCTGCAGTGGTGCAGCCGCGGTCTTTGGTGCATTTCTTGAGCCAATCTTTTCATAGTTTCTTTACTGGTTTAGTTCGAGAGTGGTGGTTAGCAGGCTGTGTGTCTGTCATGTGGTTTATGTGGCTTGCAGGTAATGAGGTAATTTTTCATGAGAAACAGATGAGTATGAGCGAGTTATTTTTTTTTTCTCATAAAGTTACGGTCTCTGTATTAGGTACGTGTTGGCTCACCTTCGGGAGTGATTTTGGAATTGACATGGTGAGATTGCCCTTGGTATTGTGCATCTCATTTGTCTATGGAGGCACGGAGGGCGAATGTTGTGTGTGAAAAGCCGCCGTTGGGAGTGGTGAAATTCAATGTTGATGGTTCGGCAAGAGAGAAGCCAAGGAAGGCAGGTTGTGGTGGCATCTTGCAAAATGAGCATGGGATGATTTTAGCAATGTTTTCGGGGCCTATTGGGGTGGTTGAATCTAATGAGGCAGAGTTCCAAGCCATTTGCTATACTTTGGAGTTGGTTCGTGGGTCTAATTGACGAGATGCCACGTCCATGATGATTGAATTAGACTCGACAGTGGCAGTGACTTGGGTGTTACATCATGAGAAACTCCCTTGGTGGTTTTGGCAGTGGTTCCATCGAATTGATGAAGCTTGTGTGGGTTTGGAGGGTGTGTGCTTTCACCATGTTTTTCGGGAGGTGAACATTTTGGCAGATGCGCTAGCTAAGATGTCGTTGGTCGATCTTCCTAATTTCAGATGATTGGATAGTTTGATTGTTTTTGAGGTGTTGGCGTCGGGTTTTGTTTTGCCTTTGATTCGTCTTCCTTTTTCACACTACTGTGAGTACTCTTTTCCTCCACTTATGTTTATGGAGGGTTTTAACGAGACTTGTGGTAGTGTTGGCCATGTATGATTCTCCTATCTTAATAAATCTTACAATTGCCGAGTTAAAAAATAATTTTTCATTTCTATTAACTAAACATATTTTTTAATTTTTGAAAAACTGAAACTGAAAATTATTTTTTGAAAATAAAAATAAAAGAAAATATTTTCTAGAACCAAATGGGTCCTTAATCATCCAATTAGATGATAATACATATCACCAACTAATTTGGAGGATTTTACTCTTAATTCTAATTTAATTTACTTAATAATTTAGAAACCCAATTGTCCATCTGTCGTAAAAATCTAACAGAAGAGGTGACGCGTCTATTAACGAAAATTGACATTATTACACAACTAATCTTTACTACTTACATGTTTTATTAATTTAATCATGATTTTAATTTTTTTACTCAGCAAAAGCAATTTATTATTTTCTATTAAAACCAAAATTGGATGCCTCATTAAAAACGCCAAAACCTAAATGGAGAAAAAGAGTACGACCCAATTTGGTGACCGATACAACTGGGATCCCATCTTTGTATACAACATAGAAATCAAAATCAGTTACAAAGTAAAAACAAAAACCACCACATGGATTCACCACCAGACTTTAAACGACAGAGTTATGAAAATCCCTTCTTTCGCCAAGTGATCAGCCATATTATTTTGACTTCGCGGAACATACAATAATTTCACTTTTGAGATTTTCTGCATCATCTCGTATATTTCATCCAAAACATTCCACCATCGCTACGGCCTCAAAAGCGGATTTGCAATCTAATTAAGAACCACCTGTGAATCAATTCAACTAAAAGAGATGTCTGACCTTTCAAACCAGCTTCCAGGAAGACTCTCAACGTTGTATTAATAGCCATTAATTCAGCATAGTCAAAACTAAAACTTGGGACTGGTCTAGAAAATAAAGCTTGCACATCCCCTTTTGCATTACGAAGGACCCATCTACATCATGTTGCTCCATCTACACTAAATTTCACTGAATCAACCGGAGGAGGGCACCAATTTTCAGGTTCTCTGTGATTGTTACAATTCGAAATACAGGCTATAGGGTTTGACCACCAATTCGAATTCTGGATTTGAACTCCTTCGTTGATTAAGAACTCCGCTGTTGGCAGCCTATTAGTTTCCATATTTTGTCAAACTCAAACTTTGGAGTTTGAGTTTGAGCACTAAACAATAGATCAGTGAGCTTTTTTACTGAAAAGATTCCAGTTTTATCATGCAACTAAATTATCTTGTCTTGTTTGGGTAGATTGATTGATACACCACAGAGCCCTAATTTCATATTTTCTAAGACTGTAATCTCCCCCTTTCAAGTAGAGGCACGTAGAACATTAAGGCAACAAATTCACCTTTTCTCAAACACAGTCGATAGAGCCTCGGGTAGGCTAATCGAAAAGAGAATTCCCATCCCCTAATTTCCAGCGAAAAGAAAGTTGATGCATCCATATTTTCACTTCCCCTTGGCACAAATTTTTCACAATTTCTTTCCTAATCTATTTTTGATCCACTTCCACATATTTTGCGCGGATTATCTTACTCCACAAGGCATCCTTTTCTGTTACAAATCTCCATCTCCACTTTGCCAATAAGGCTTTATTTTTCATTCCAAGATTAACAACCCTTGCACCTCCCAACTTTTTTGATCGGAACAGAATAAATAGAAAGGGTGAAAGGGGATCACACAGTCTAAGTCCTTTCATCATTTTGATTTCCTTCATTGGGGACCATTGAGAAGTACTGATATTTTTGTAGTTGATACACATTCCAGTATCCATTGTCTCCATCTTGGCCCGAAACCCATTCTTTCAAGCACCATAATCAAGAAATCCCAATTTACGCAATCATATGTTTTTGAGAAATTCAATTTCAACACAACCCCCTCTATCAATTCCTTTTAACTGCAAAGAATGGATTACTTCATTCGTAATTAACACACCATCAAAGATTTGCCTACCCTTCAAAAAGGCACATTGAGTATCACTAACCAGATTGTCCATGACTTGAGCAAGTCTTCCAGCCAGAACCTTAGCAAATATTTTGTAAATCAAGTTCACTAGGCTAATTGGTCTGTACTCTGAGATGTCTCTCGGGCAATATGTTTTTGGGATGAGTGATATAAATGAGGAGTTTATATTATTCTGGAATTTTCCCTTGTCGTAGAAATTTTCAAACATACACATCAGATCATCTTTAACCAGCTCCCAAATTTTTTTAAAAAAGAGAGGGTTAAACCCATTCGATCCTGGTGCTTTGGAATCATCATAGTTCGAAACAGCTTCTTTCATCTCTTCTATCGAAAACGATTTCTCTAGCTCAGATGCTTCAACACTAGTCAGACTCTTAAAATTAACTTCAAAGATGGCATCCCATTTCTCGAATTGCAATTAAAATGCTTGGCAAAGTGATGAAAAACTTTCTGTTTTAGAATACTGGATTCATCACCCCTTCAACACCCAAATTTTTGCATTGAATCAAGTTTCTCTTTGCCCTGAATTTCGCAGCACATTGAAAGAAAGCAATATTTGAATCTTCCAGTTTAAGCCAATTTATCCTTGCCTTCTACCTCCAAAGGTATTCCTGAGCTTTCAACGTGTCCCATAGCTGAATCTTGCACTGTTTTAATTCCTCCATCCTCGCGGTATCAAAGACACCACTGCTAATAGAATCTCCCAGTTCATTTATACGAGTTTTCAATTTCTTCGCCCTGTTGTTATAATCATCACAGAATTCACTATTCCATTTTTTTCAACACGCCCTTCACCCTTTTAAGCTTTGCAGACAGGCTTCTGTCTGGGAATTTTGAGTCACCTAACGCCTCTTTAATCAACTTAGTACATTCCTCCGTTTATAACCATGAGTTGATCAATTTAAATAGCTGAGGCTCCCAGTCCACATTAACCCCAGCCAAAACAATTGGGATGTGGTCTGACACCGACCTATTAAGGTCCCAAACTGAAACATTCGAGTTAGATTGGAACCAAGTTTCATCCACTAGGAATGGATCAAGCTTACTCCTATTTTTTGGGCCAACATAAGTAAACTTTTTCCCTACCAATGGAATTTCAATCAAATTACAGCTATCAATAAATGAGTTAAATTCAGCCATACCTTGTCTCTGTCTTTTGCAGCCCAACCTTTCTCCATTATTCCTTACTGCGTTGAAGTCACCACCAATTAACCAGACATCTTTCTAGACTCTTTTCAATTGCTCCAGTTCTTCCCAGAAAGAAATTTAAGACTGGATGTCACACGGGGCCTAGATGTTTATGCAGACAGCTTCAAGATCCTCCTCGACCCATTTCCCAGAAACTAAGATGAATCTGGAATTTGATTCAATCATCATCTGGCCAAATTCTGCTAACTACCTCTTCCTTCATATTTTCCATTTTTGATTCTTGAATAAATAACATTTCCACCCCATGAGTCATGATAATGCGCCTGGCAGTTGACACCTTTGCATCTTGATTATATTCCACGATAAGATTTTCATCCCACTTACTTGTTGATTGATCCGCAACTTCAAGACTTGCAATTTCATGAATCACCTCATCCACATTCCCATGAAACTTGATGCCTACCTTTTTTCCCAGTGCAATGGTCTTTTCTGCTTAATTGGTATTATTATATATTTATTTACAAGTTGACATTTTATGATTTTTGTTTAAGTTGAAATGCTTTACGTTATTTTCAAATGTTTAAAAATAAAAAAAATATTTGTGTAAAGTATATATATGGTTACTGATGACCCGATATGACACTCATAAGCTCAGATTTGATATGTTACATTTAGTGATATCAAAGTTTAGGTTTGATCGATTCTAGATCATCTCTGTGAGCCAAAGTAAGATTTCAATGAATACATGCCCTTAAGTTAAAGCTTGTATTTATATAAGACAGAAATTCTGATGATGCTCCCCCTTTTCCATGTTATCTCTAGATTCACAATGTTGACAGACTTTGAACAAAGCATTGAATTTCAAAAAGAGAGTTGTGTCTCTTATGTCGATGACATAAGGGATGCGTTTGTCCTAGATATAAGGATATGGACATTCCAAAGGATGTAGGGAAATTTGAGGTAATCTACTTTAAGAATTTGCATTTCTCCGGTTGAGAGGCGTTGCATGTACAATGCTACAAAATTCATCGAGACTAGTGAAAACAACCCGATAGTAGTAGATCAGCAAAGGATAAATAGAGTGTACCTTTACTATTCTAATGGATGACACATATGACTGGTATGTGGGACTACTTCCTAGAAGAGTTCAAGAAAAAGTACATCAAAGAGGCATACATGGAGGATTTGAGGGACCAGTTCATGTATTTACTACAGGGAGACAAATTAGTTTTCGAGTACAAGCAAGAATTCTTGCAGCTAAGCACGTATACCCTAGTGTTGGTTGCTACTAAGGACTTGAAATGTAGGAGTTTTCACGAAGGGCTACATTATGATATACACATGCAATTGGTGGCTGATCCGCTCAAGGTATTTTTTGAGTTGAATCTCTAAGACAATGTAATTGAGAGTCCCAGGTATGACCTTAAGACAAACAAAGGAATTTAGAAGACAGAGTAATAGGGTCTAGGACATTGTAAGGTCTTATCAGAAATCGATCAAGAGGGACTGTGATTCTATAGTGTAACATCTCGAAAATAGGGTTAAAAGGATTAGGGGATTTGATCTGCTTGGGTTCAATTTGGTCAAATTGGGTTAATCGGTTAAATATGTTTCGAGTAAAATAAATATTTTAAAATGGAATTTTGTTAAATTAAAGAAGGTTTGAACTTCTAAAAATGTTTAAATATTTTTTTTGAATAAATAAGAAGAGCCAAGTTAATGTTTAGGCTTACAATACGGGGGACCAAAGATGTTCCTATCTAAAATAGAAATCAAGTCAACTGGTGGTGTGTCAAAAATAGTCATATTGCTATGGTGACTAACTGCTTGCTTTGCTAGCATATCCGCTGCAATGTTGCTTTCACGTGGGAACCATTCAAAATCAACCTCCCAACCTTTCTGACGCATTCTTTCGATGGCACGAACAAGGGGGAGCAAACTAGTACCTGCCTGTGGAGGTTGGATGAGCTTGATTGCCTCTTGACAATCAAATTGTACTTGTATGACTTCATAGCCTTGTTCCCAAGCTAATTGGAGACCAAGGAGCAAGGCCCATAATTAAGCATGAAGGGGATCGATAATGCCAATCATCATATTAAAGCCAATAATCTAGCTTCCTTCGTGATCATAAAGTAAACCACTCGCAAATCCCAAACCGGTGGGATTAGAGATGCTTCCATCGACGTTCAAGCATAGACATCCTAGAGGCTTCCTTCGTGATCACGAAGTAAACCACCCGCAACCCCCGTTTGGTCCAAACTCTTCTATGCTAGAGAAAGGATGTGTTCCGAAAAATCGATTGAGAATAAACCATGTATCACAGATCTGATTACTTCCCCTTCTTCAATATCGATATCATCTTCCTCCAAAATCTCACCAGTAGCGCGTGGATCATTGCGGTTGTCATTCATCAGAGAGTCCTTGTACGAATGGATAGATTGGGTAGCAAGTGTCATAATGTGTGTTTTGTTTATTGTGTTATTAAATTTGTGAATATGAGTTTTAAAAATACATAAAGTGTTTATATTATATGTATAACAAGTTTAATTGGGTTCCCTCTAGTAAGGAAAATATTAATTTTATTTATGCTGTCATTCTTATCTTGTATTGATTATGAATTTTAACTTACTAATTTCGCCATATTTAAGGTGAGATAGATCATAGGAAACTGTCAAGTGAAACACTTTTGAAATTCCTTTGTAATATCAATTGATTACAATTTCAAAAAATAAACACAATTTCATTCACTTTCGCCACTTGGCAATCAAAATTTCATTACAAACAAAAGAAATATCCCTAAATCTTCATTACTATTCTTATAATTTTTAGCAAGACCACCTAGAAGACATCTAGGGGTGTAAATGAATCAAGCTTGAACGAACAAGACTATGTTCGTGTTCGCTTGTTTATTTTTAAAGGTGTTCATGTTCGGTTCATATTCGTTTAAATTTTTAATATTGTTTTTGTGTTCATTTATTTATTTTTGAAGGTGTTCGTGTTCGTTTGTTTAGTGTTCACGAACGTGTTCGTTTAAGTGTTCACAAGCGTGTTCATTGAAGTGTTCGTGGATGGGTCCGTTTAAGTGTTTACAAACGTGTTCAATTAAGTGTTCGCGAACATGTTCGTTTATATGTTCTGAAATGTTAACTAAATTAACAGTAAATAAAAAAATAAAACTTGCATTTCGACATGAACTTATATAACATCCTTAGCAACAACAAAAAGTAGTATTTAGATATATCCACAAGCATTTTCATCTTATAAATGAGCCTATAAACGAGCTTATAAACGAGCCTATAAACGAGCTTATAAACGAGCTTGTTCGTGAACATAAGCGAACTGAACACACCTCTGTTCGTGTTCGTTCGTTTGTTTAAACGAACATAAAAATTTTGTTCGTACTCGTTTATTTAGCTTTGATAAAGGAACATAAACAAACGTTATACGAACGATTTGTCGAATACTCTGTTCATTTACACCCCTAAAGACGTCATTGTTGTGGCCTTCGTCACCAACTGCCTTCATTGTAGCAAAACTTCGATAAACTAAATAGAGAAAAGGCCCAAATTCTAATACACATCAAAAGCTTGACAAACCGCTCTGCATTGGCCTCCTCCTCCGGATGTAGTTTCGAACACCAACAAACAGCAATGTCAGACTAATGTTGAGAGCATTTTTCCAAATACTCTGTGTGTCGGTGTTCATCCCTTCAAATGGCTATTAGCCTTTCAAATACCGTTGTCTGTCATCACGGAAAACCTAAGAACTAACACCACGCCACCAGGATCTATAAAATGAAGTCTATGCACAGTTGCCACCGGCACCATTAATACAACATAAACCACACATATAATGTTGTAGAGACAAAAACTAAAAAGGAAACAAAACAACACTCGCTTCATTAGGGTATGAGAGTAAGGAGCCAAATGACCATATTTATAATAGAAAAAAGATACACGGCGTGCTTTATAGTATTTATATTAGAAAAATAATTTTCTATAAGTTGTTTTAAACTAAAAAACTTTATTGGATATATTTAAAATATTTGGGTTGGTTGAGTGCTTATCGGAATTTTTGTCGAGTTTCAGAACTTCCATTTCATACTTATCAGAATATTGTTGTACCCAATACCCAATGCAACAATTGAAAAGTCTAGACTGCTACTGATGTATCAGAACGAGTTAAGGATATTCGAGACTGTCAAAGAAAAGACGCATATATTGGGAATGTGTGCCTTTTGGTGAGTTAAGGACTTCAGAACGTCGGTTCATGAGCACTTTAATAGATGCTCGGGAGTAGTAGATTTAAATTCCAGCTAAAAAATGAAAAGAAGTGGTATGTTGTAGATGGGAAACTCATTAATAATGTCTTTTGCCTGTGGCGTGGCCAAGTGGAACTTGACAAACGTCGCATTTATTAATAAATTTTGAACAATATAATATATAATAGATAGTTTTTTGAAAGACTTAATATATTTATTAAAATGCTTTTTTATATTTTTTAAACCTATTAGAAAAAGTGCCACATTTTCCCTAAAAATCATTTATGTTTTTGTGCAATAGACATGATGCAATGCCTTCATCAAATCATCTATTTATAGGCATAAAAAGTAAGAACCGTATAATACATTAAACTCAAATTAATGAAAACAATAATCATAATGATAAACTTCATATCATGATAGACATCCGTATAGATAACATTTCATAAATTAGACGGAGAAGTTGGTCATATTTTCCTCCAATTAATATCAAACGCCGTAATCTTATGTTCCTAACGAATAAACCAACTAAGAGAGGAGACATTTTACATTTTCAAATCAACCAACAGGGTAAACGACGAAAGTGCAACACACATCAACAGCTTCAAGATTATGCTAAGCCTTCTCAAGTAGAACCAACAGCTACAAACAATAGTATTTTGGGTAACCTTTCTGAAATGCTTTGAAAATAATATGTCAGTTGCTGTACATTACAAAAATAATGCCTACTCATAACCTTTCAAATACCATTATTTTTCGACATGAGAAACATAAAAACAACAGTCCTCTCAAATCTAAAAAATAAAGTATCTGCGCTGTAGTCATCGCCACCAGTACTCTTGATATAATGTTGTAGAGAATCAAACTACAAATGAATAAATACACCACTCGCATAACCAGGGTATGAAACTAGGGACCCTGAGTACTCCTATTTATAATAGAAAAAAAGAGCCTGATGTTTATAATACTATAATATTAGAAAAATGATTTACAACCAATGGTATAAACCGTCATTCTTAAATGTACACATTTAATTTATGGCTTGGTAGAGTGGGTGTCAGAACTACCATTACATTTTCATACTTATCTGAGAATTGGTCAACTCAATGCAACAATTAAAAAGACTTGTCTGCTGCTGACGTATCGAAACGGGTTACACAGATTATAGACTGACAGAGAAAAGACATATATATTAGGAAATGAGCCTTTTGCAATGTGATTAAAGTGGTTCAGAACACCGGTTTTGAAGCTCTG
This sequence comes from Hibiscus mutabilis, assembly GCA_019671005.1. Lineage (NCBI taxonomy): Eukaryota > Viridiplantae > Streptophyta > Magnoliopsida > Malvales > Malvaceae > Hibiscus > Hibiscus mutabilis. The sequence continues at coordinate 48,303,620 of CM033745.1, forward strand.
TAATAGCTGTTCGGCACTAGTAGAATTAGATTCCAACTGAAAATATGAAAAAAATGTGCATCGTTGAAGGTTGGGAGCTCTATAAGTGCATAACATCGATTACGCACAAGCTTATAGAGTTTTGGTACTAACACTGAAAATACGCATCTTTTGAAATTTAAATTCCTTCCAACCCGCCAAAGTCATAAAGGTAACCAAATAAGAATTTTCGATCGGTTTCAGAACTACTAATTATGGTTTCTCTACTGAAGTTAGTCAAGACCAACTGGAAATGTAAGAATATCCAATAACATTATAGGTTTAGTAGTCTCAGACGAAACAACAACTTATTGGTTGGTAATCTTTTCAACCGCTATGGTTGAAATATGAATAGCCACAATTTCCCTATAAATACCGCCGCTTTTTGTTTTGTATCTTCTACCCCATATTAAATTGAAATCTCGCATAAACATGTCAGCGTGGGTGCTTTCTGGTATTCAAAGGTAGATGCGTAATGATGCCTGGTAAGTTCATAGAGTATCCCCTCATCTTCTTTCTAGTAAACAACCCTATGATAGGCTACGTTCTTCTTTTATTTTATGGTACATTTTCATAAAGATTGTAATTACCATTATTTTAATTTAGTAATGGCATATGTTGATGGATCTCTGTATCGTTATCGACTTCAAATGGTTGCACCTACTGGCAGCCCTTATGAAGGCCATGAATTTGACGTTTCCATTATCTTCCCACCTCACTATCCTGTCTTTCCTCGTAGGGTAATTATCCTGCCAAGATTTAAGTTTTATCTTGGTCAATTTTTTACGCTAACGCAATTAATGGATAATTGTTTTATGTTTTTCTAGATTGTTGTTACATTTGATGGCGATCCCCAAACATTACTGAGTCTACCACCATTAGGCCGACAATCCTACATGATAGTTGGAGCCCTTGTATTAGAGCTGTGGACATTGTTATGGCTATACTGGCTTTGCTGTGTACTCTAAACGCAGATGCTCTTCACCCTGAGTGTGAGGGTGTTGCTCTGATTTACAAGAGGAATCCTCAACGCTTTGCAAAGTATGGAGGAAGATTATGGGTTGAAATGTTTATGTATTGGCCATATATTCTAATGTTCAATTTTTAATATATGGATGCGTCTGGTAAATTGCCGATACTACAACGTTTTTTATTTGCCCTCGCTAATGTCACAATTTTTAAACAATGGACGCCTGTTTCCAAACTTTTCAATAAAATTTTCAAGTGAAAACATTAGGATAACATGTATTAGTTTTGGTTTAACGTGATAAGGTCAGAACCGTATGCACAAACGTTTACTACCCATCCGAGGTTTAACATGCTTCGAAGGACCCATGATATAATAATTCCTCGTTGACCAGCCTATTTGAAAATTAATAATATTAAGAAGAAATTTGTAAATATGAAGTAATATAAAGATTTTGTTTACTTTGTTTTATGTTGAGTTCTTAAACTTGGAAATATTAATATTAAACATTTTCAAGTTAGGAAATAAAAAAAACATAAATGTGTTGTTCTTATGAAGGAATATTAATTAGAATGAGAACTTATATTTTTGCAAAATTTAGGGCATAAGAAAATCTCTTCATGAAATATTTTGTACACTTTCCTTTAAGTAACACTACATTATTCACTTTTTAAACTAACCAATCAAATCTTACAAAACAAGGAATTGCTATATCTAAACCCTCATGGTTTTATGAAAGGGTTCGGGTTCAGGTTTAAGATTTAGGTTGTACCTTGCTGCATGTTAGACACGTCCCCCTGTCCGTTGAGTTGTTGATTTATGAGATAAAATTTAACGCCTTTAAGGGTTTTTATGTATAGGATTTAAGTCTTATTGTTACTACGTTAGGGTTAATAGTGTTGTCTACGGTGAAGTTAATAGTTAGTGGATTGCGAGACTATTTTGTATGGTTTAGGGTTTTGTCTTCAACTTAGTGTATGAGATAAAATTTCAAGCATTAACTACTATATTAATATTATGAGATAGTACGACTAGCATTGGCCGCCTTAAATACTCACCATGTCTGTTGAGTTGATGGTTTATGAGATAAAATTTAGTGACTTTAAGGTTTTTAGGTTTAGGATTTACGTCTTACTGTTACTGAGTTAGGTTTACACTATTGTCTACGTCTATTACTTTATGACATGAATTTTTACTACTTTAGGGTTTAAGATTTATGATTTAGGGTTTATAATTATTGTGTTTGGGTTTATGATTATACTGAAATTAATAGTTATTGGATTCTAAGATTATTTTCTATGGTTTAGGGTTTACTGTTTAGTTGAGTGTATGATATAAATTTCAATTACTATGTAGTCCATATGCTACAATAGAAAAATTATATTCCACGTAGGCCACAAATTCACTCTAGGGTTTATTACTTGTAGGGTTCGTAAATGTATACCGCTTTCGGAACTATTTAAACTGCTTCAAACCTTTGTGCATGATCAGTACACTGTAAATCTTTAAAGTCTTCTAGCAATGGTCGATTTGTAATCGGGGTAGCGGAATTGTATTACCGTTTCGGAACTTCTTATTAAGACTTCTCTGGAAACTGTTCTACTTATTGCAACAAATGAAAAGACATATATGTGCCGACGTATCTGAACGATTTACAGAGATTTATAACATTGTAGATTTGAAATGACAGTGAAACGACGGTTTTATATTTGGAACATGCGTTCTTTTTGGGATTAGAAAATCCAATGGAACAACCAATTAAGTACATTTAATATTACATCGGAAAAGAAAGTTCGGTGTGGGAAACACAAATTTTAACTAGTTTCGAACCTATGAATATTGGTTTCGATATGTATGAAGCCAAACATTAACTGGAATCGTTAGTAAAACATGTCATATTTTAGATAGACGTGAAAATTTTGACACCGTAAATGCAAACGTTCGATACACGTTGTATTATTATACTCTATTTAAAAGGAAAAATTTCCTTCAACAGACATTTTACTTGTTCATTCTCACAAACATTAGCATTCTTAACCCATTAGTTACTTCCCAAGATTTCATTTTTACCCTAATAATATAGTATAACGTATATGTCCCTAATGGTCTTTACTCTATTATACTTATAGGCGAATAAGTCATGTGTTACGTGATGATAATTAAGGGGTTATATGATTATAGCCTATAGGTTTATGTCACACGTAGAGTTGAGGAGATTAGGTTAGGGATGAAATTGAAGCACATGTTATTTTTCATTTATATAATTACGTCTAATAAAGTAAAGATGGTGTAATTTTTGTTCATTTTAGTCCATAAAATTATTATTCTATCCAAAATTGACCCATATTTATTTCTTACTTTTACTATAATTTTGTCCCAACCCAATAATTATTGTACTAGACATCAAACAATATTACTTATAAGTCCACATTGAAAAAAATAATGAGATGAGTGATTTTTATTGGTTGGTCCCATGGATGACGTGGCAGGAATGACCTATGATATAATTTTTTCCATAAAAGAGTTCAAAATCTACACCTTCACTTTCAATTACAAACTAAATTGGGAATCGATTTAGTTAAATAAAAACCTAAAAGTTCCTTTCATGCCATGACCCAACTTAAAGTTCAACCGAACTTTACTTAACCAGTTAATTACCTGGTTCATACCCAGAACATTTTGGCCTGAACATAAAACGGAACATGGACATTACGAATACATGTTACACTGTAGGTTTATAGCTGTATAATATCTTCTTATATGATTCAATTAAATACGTGCTATCGTTGTTGTTTAGGTTTTAGGTTAATATTTTAGGGTTGCTAGTTTGAGCATCTCCAACCTTCACCAACACTATAACACCATTTTGGTGTTAAAAATAATATAAAAAATTGTAAAAAGTGAGAAAGTGAAATTAGTATAAAGAGACAAACTCCAACCTTTGTACTAAAATGGTGCAAACTAAGATATATAATATTATTTTAGTGTAAAGAGACCAAGTCCAACCTTTGCACTATAACACCTTTTCACCATTTAGCTTTTTCTTTCAATTAAAAATGATTGGTTTTACTACAGTTTTGCACCAAATATGTTGTGACACTGTAGACAACACCAAAATGGTGGCATAGAGAATTGGAATATGGTGTTGAGTTGGAGAATGAATATTGACCAAAATGCACCATTTTAGTGAAATGGTGTGAAAAAATGAACAAGGTTGGCGCGTTACTGCAGCAACACCAAATCATTTTTTTATTTTAAGAAAAAGTCATCCCATATCATTTTCCTCTACCCATCCTTTTTTTATTTCTTAATTAATTAATTTGATAAATTAAATATTAATTTGAGTGAAAGTTTGATCTTTCACAATATAAAAAAACAATAAAAATGATTACGAATTATTCATTGATTAAAAAATTAAGTAGAATATAATTTTTTGAAGGAATATTGTTTAATGGTTTATGGTGTTGTAATTTGTTGTTTACGTTCTATGTTTAAGTATAATGTTTAATGTCTATGTTGAAGTATATTGTTATGTGTATGTCATAAATTTATATCAATTATAGTTTCTCTTATATTTATAATCATAGTCATATTGCAACATTTGTTGTATTTTTTCTATTTAATGTGTAAGATTTTTTAATTTTTGTTAAGTTAAATTTTAACAAATATTTTTTATTTGTTATTTCATGATAAAATATATTACTTTGAAATTTCTAATGAAACTATACATTAATAAATGGATGAATATGATTTAATATAATGTTGAAATAATATTAAATATCTTAATTTGCACCATTTTAGTGCAAAGGTTGGAGTTAGTCTCTTTACACTAATTTCACTTTTTCACTTTTTATAATTTTTTATTTTATTTTGACACCAAAATAGTGTTATCGTGTTGGTGAAGATTAGAGATGCCCTAATGGTTTATTGTTTTTCTTTTAGGGTACATAATAGGGTTTAGTCGATATGCAAAACTCATAAACTTCAGATCAACTTGTTCATATATAAAGTGTTTGGACAAAATAATCCTTGAAATAATGAGTTTTTTTGGATCATTCGTACAAAATAATTGTAAATAGGGAAAACCTTCTTGATGATATATATATGGGGAAAACGGTCAATTTCCAATGCATTTCAACTACTCTGGTAGTGCGAATGTTCGATATGCATTGGCCTTCATCTTATGAGTTTGCAATCCATTAGTTGGACACCATCTGGTATGATCAGCCTTGGTCTTATGATTACGCAATCTTCCAGACTCCGGTTTGCATTGGTTGCCTCCCGATGTAGTTCAAAAGAGTGGTGGAAGCTCTAAGGGACCGGTGGGGGCCACGCCCCCCAAAATTTTGGAAAACTTGAATTTTGCCTTTAAAATTTTTGAAAATTTTAATTTGGCCCCCTCAAAATTTTAAAATTTTTCATTAAGGTTCAACATTTTAAATATTTTTAATTAAATTTCCTATCAAAATTTTAATTTTTTGTTAACTCTCTTAAAATTATTAAAATTTTTAGTTAAACCCTCATTTTTTTTGAAAATTTTCGTTCAATCCTCCAAAATTTTTAAAAAATTTAAGTTGGCCCCCTCAAATTTTTACTTTAAGTTCCGCCACTGGTTCAAAAAACAACAAAAAATAGTATTTGAAAGATCTAGAGACCAAGGTTTTTCAAATATTTTGTCTGTTGATGTTCATCCCCACAAATGGCTACTCATAGCCTTCCAAATACCATTGTTTGTCGACAAGAAAAACCTAGAAACAATCAACCATTCTCCAGGATCTATAAAATGAAATATCTGCACAACAACCATGGCCACCAGAAAAAATTAACCACGCATATAATTCTATCTACAAGAGACGAAAAGTAGGAAGAAAACAAAAACTGATTAGAGTATGAAACTATGGTGTATTTATAATAGAAAACGGAATATCGAACCCGAGTTTAGTTTTTTTAGAATACAAAAATATTTTCAATGGGACATGGTCCTAACTTTTACAGTTCTTATAGTTAAACCAGTTTCAAAACTCTATAAAATGTTTCAAAACAATGTTCAGCATAAATAAACGCAAAAGCATTAAAGTTGAATAGAAATTTCGGTTCATATGCTAAGTTTCAAAATTTGATAATCGGTTTAGGAACTGCTTACTCAATTCAATTATCTGCAAAGTGTTAAACAATGTCGAACCTAGGAAATTGCGTTTCGCTACCTATATAGAAAATGTTGGAGATACTCGTCGTTTTATTATACTCTATTTAAACCCCAAATATTCCTTCAGCACACGTTATGCTTGTTAATTCTCACAGACATTAGCTGTAACGCCCCTTAACTGGTTTAGAAGTTAAACCGAGTTAAGAAGCATTACCAACAAACAAAGACAACCGACCATCAAACAAGGATGGGGTCACAAGCAAAACAAGAGAGAATATATCTATCCATTACAATTTCAATACTATTTTTTTTCATTTGAATTCAAAGATGATCTTAACCTACTTTTTAAATCTCTATAAGAATTATAACATGTTAAATCAGGTGAGTATTTATAATCCATTCGAATTATAAGTCACATAAATGTAGGTATCTTGGTTACTACATTCTTTTGTTATTATCAAATTTAATCTTAGCCATACTAAGTCTTTTAAAATCAATGAAGAAACATAGATCCTTAAACTCATTTAAACCCCTCTGATTTGCAATTACTTACCATGGCATTAAAATTCAACTAGCAAGTCATGGTCTACTCAAAACACTATCAATATAATACTAACTCATCATCTACCACATGATAAAAATCACCATAGAGATTATAAGGGATCCCAATACAACAACTAGACCAAGATAACCAACCCAATGTTATTCAAAAAAAGGCATAACAAAGACTTCTTTATACCTATAAAATTAAGCAATCATCTCAAGATCATGACAAACACTTTAAGCCTACACACATTAGTCATGTTTGAATCATATCTATGCATCAATCACTTATGCCCTTTTTAAACCTATTAACAAATCACACCAACCAAGTTTTAGTTACATTAACCAAATTATTACTTATCATGCATTCAATTATCGACCTAGATAACCATATCAAGCTTATTCAAACCAAGCATAAGCCTAACATTCATACACATATAATTCATACATTCAAGACCACAACACCTTCCAAAGCAAACATAGAAACCAACATTCAAGCACGTAGGCATTCATCATAAAATAAAGAGGCCTTATACAACTTTAGCAATACTTAAGAGCATTGCTTTCATGATTAACAGAAACTTACTAAATGCATTAAATAATTAAACATGGTGCCACCATTTAGGGGTTATGGCAAGGGATTAACCAAAACATACACATAGTACTTGTGATCTTGATTGAGCTCCCAAAAGCAAACTCTATCAACCTCACCCTGAAACGTAAACGAAGTAAACATAATAAGTATACACTTAGTGAGGTAGAATAAGTAAAGTTAGTTGCAAGCATCAAAAGACATCTTATAACTAGTTTAGTTATCCTTTCAAAGTATTTTCAAGCAATAAACCATAATGCTTCCGGTCTAGAGTTGATCATTTGTGAATTTAAACTACTAAATTCAAAATATAACATCATTTTCTTTCTTTTAAAGAATCCAAACATTACGTATCTAGGTTTTACTAATCATACGATCATATAGTTGGTTTGTTAACATAGTTATTAATACGCTTATTAGAGTCCTTATGACTTTAACAATCAATCAGCCAATTTTATAGGTATATTACTTGATCAAAAAGTTATAACACAACTATGTATAACCAATTAAGGCACATTAACATACTTCAATTCATGGACTGAATTATAACTTAGCTTAGCTTTACTTGTCATGCAAGAGGTCTTTTATCTTAATAGCTTGGATAATGTGTCAATCATAATCCCAGTAACTAGAAGCATACGTTTAGAAATCTATAAACATTCATGTCTATCCCTTCATACTGAGATCAATTAAAGTTACACCAGACTCTAATTCAAGATTAGGTAACTATTGATTATATCATGTTAATCGAACATAGCATTCTTTCTTTACAATGTATAAAACAAGTATCAAGTAGGCAAGTATTGCTTGTCAATCAAGTAATAGTAGGTTCGTTAATTTAGCTTATAAATCTCATTATTTCAAGTTAATATAACCTTGGTAATCAAGCAGCCTAGGTACTCGAATCCCCAACCAATTGTTGCCAAAATAAGGTACTCAAAGTACCGGACAATCCCTCCTACTGTCGCCAAGAGACCAAAACACATCCCTCCTACTGTCGCCTCATAAGGATCGTAGTCCACCCCAAATACGAGCTCTATGGACTCTATGACATACCAACTATACCTACGACTGACTAGAAACTGAGGCTTTAATTTTAATCTTGCCATCAAAATCAGAAAAGAGCATAACTCCTTAATCAGAGTATCATATGAACATAGCTTATTGTTTATCATATCAAGCACATATACAGTTCATATATGATTCTTAATTCATACACATCTCTTAGTCGAATGTTAGAATGGAAAAGGTTTCTTATTATGCATGTATAAGCATATATATAGGTCTCAATATGAGCATAAACCAATTCAAGCATTTCATTTCATAGAAAACCTAGCATTTAGGTACTTACCTCGAATCCAAGCTTAATTTTAAGCACAACTCATCACAATACTAAGGTAATATAATTTAAGCAATTAAGAATGCTCGGGAAGGTCTCAAGCCTATCCCGAGACTAAAACTACACTCCCAAGTTTGAAGACTAGCTTCGATCCTTGATCATGATGCCACTTGATATTCCAAGGCTTTATCCTTCCTAGCTCTATTGTCCTCCACTTGGTCTTGCTCTAAAGGAGACAATATATATATATATATATTACTCTCATTGAATATTGAACTTAATGACATAACTCATTCAAACATTCACAAAATTCATAAGCATATTCTTGGTTCATCAAAGTACCTAACTTTAACCATAACACACCACATCAACCAAAATAATCTTGAACTCATCATTAGATAATTTCGACTCAAGAAAACAGTCCATTTTTACCTAATAAAACTGCCCTTATTTAAGCTTGTAAAACAGCCCATAATTGTTACAAAACAGTCCCATTTTTAGTGCAAAACAGTCCTTTAATCAGACTTTACAAAACAATCCACAATTGTTACAAAACAATCCAGTTTTTGAGCTGTAAATCATCCTTTTAATTAAGTTTACAAAGCAGTCCTTTTTAAGCTATAGAAACAATCCCTAAAACAGATTTGCAAGTAGTTCCACTTTATCCAAAATCAATCCCTAAAAGAGATTCATAAATCAGTCCATTTTAGTTGTAAAACAGCCCTTAAGCTTTGCAAAACAGCCCCTTCATTTCAGATTTATAAAACAGTCCATTATGTGCACAAAACAGTCCCTTAACAGCCCCTAAACTTGCAAAACAGCCCCTCCCTATTTTTAATTTAACAAAACAGTCCCTGTTTCATTTTACTAATCAGCCCCTTGTTTTCAACTTAACAAAACAATCCAAGTTAATCCATTCAATTTAAAAAACAGTCCTATTGATTTCCAACCAATCCATATCTTTAATTCACAATTTAGCCCCTTGTAGTTCTATTAAAACAGTCCCTAAACAATCCTTTTTAATTATAACAGTCCATAATTTGTTACTAGCATTCAATGTGACCAAATTCAAGCTCTAAGCACAACTACCCAATCAAACAATAATCTATTCGGTCATTCAATCTATCTTAATAACTTTAGGACTCAATATCAAGCTACCTTAGAATCTTGAACTAGATTACAAATTCACAAGAAGCATGGCAAATCAACATATGTACATTTGAATGATCTAAGAGGATTCATAGCATAAGACTGTTTTTCCAACAAATCTAATAACAACATAGCACACAAAAATTTGTATTTAAATACACAAATTGAATCTTAGATCAAAAGAAGGGAAGAGAATTTCTTACCCTCATCCTCAAGCTATTCGACTAAGGTCTTAAAGAAATGGACCAAGGTGGAGCTTCAATTTCTTAATCCTTTGCATGCTCTCTCTCTATTTTCTCTCAACCATGGATTCGGCTATCTTTGGGAGGAAGAAGATGATAGTGTTGATTATCATCCCAAAGCTAAGATCCCTCCACACATTCCCTTGTCTAAGATTGACATGTGTACAAGTCCCCTCATGCATGTTTTCTTTAGCATGCAATCCTTTGATTTTAATAGAGTTCATTTTAGTCCTTTTTCACATTGGCTATTTATTTTTTTCTTGTTTTAACTTTAGTCCTAACTTCTTAATTAATCTATTCCAAAGATATCTTAAATCAATTTGAGCTACATCAAATTAGTAACAAACTTCTAAGCCACATTTTGGGATATTACAATTCTTCTCCCCTAAAAGAAAATTCGTCCTCGAATTTACCTGAGGTGAAAAGATGAGGATATTGATCCTTCATAGTTGCCTTAGGTTCCCAAGTAGCTTCTTCAAACTTGTAGTTTCTCCACAATACTTTGACAAGAGGAACAAACTTATTACGAAGTCTTTTGATCTCATGATCTAAGATCTGAACTGCTTACTTCTTCGTAGGATGGGTCTGGATTAAGTTCCACTTCTTCACGTTCTAATACATGGGGAGGATTTGATTGATACTTTCTAAGCATGCAATCCTTTGATTTTAATAGAGTTCATTTTTAGTCCTTTTTCACATTGGCCGTCTATTTTTTTTTTGTTTTAAATTTAGTCCTAACTTCTTAATTAATCTATTCCAAAGATATCTTAAATCAATTTGAGCCACATCAAATTGGTAACATACTTCTAAGCCACATTTTGGGATATTACATTAGTATTCTTAAAATATTATTTAGTTCCAAGATTTAATTTTCACCCTATTAGTTTCAATATGATGCTATTTCTGTTCATACAAATTCTTAAGATTTAAATTTTACCCTAAACCGTACACAAGCAAAACAAAATTGGTAAGAGTAACAACCATGTTGTAATTTACGTCTTTATGCGATTAATTTTTAGGGCCTTATGGCTTTTGCTTTAGGATTTTGGTCTTCATGTTTGTGGTTTTTGCCGGGGATTTGGGACCCCTTTTTAAAATTCCTATATTTATATATGTTTCAGTTCTCTTTATAGTGTATCGGAACAATGTTCATGATAAATGAACTGAAAATCAATAAATTATAGTTCAAAATTTTAGTTTTCGATTAATTTTCGTAAGGGTTTCTGTATTTTCAAAGCGGGTCCGGAACTACGTACTAAAAATTATCTAAAAAAATGTTATGCCCAATGCAAAAATTGAAAAGTCATTTATGATGCAGCCGTATCTGAAAGTGTTACAGAGATGTGAAACTGACAGCGAAAATGCTCTTTCACATTGGGAATGTGCGTCTTCTGGAAATCGATCATTTCAACAATCAATTTTTTTAACACTCCAAACATGCCAAACTTTTTTATTAACACTGTATATGCAAACCTTCGATACTCGTCGTATAATTATACTGTATTTAAACCCTCACTATCCCTTCAACACATGTTTTACTTGTTCATTCTCACAAACATTACCATTCTTAACATATTATTTACTTCCTAAGATTTTCTTCTTACTTTACTAATTTTAATATGCAGACGAATCTGTTCATTTTAGTTCCTAAGGTAAGAGTAACTACTATGTTGTAACTTAGTGTTATTGGTTTGTTGAGATTAATTTTAATGGCTTTAAGGTTTTTTGGTTGAGGATTTAGTTGGTACATAGTTTACGGTTAATAGTTAATGAGATGATTTTTTATTGCTTTTTGGGTTTATGCTTTATGATGTTGGGCTTATATTTATTGGGTTAGGGTTTATGGTGTACTTTATGGTTAGTAGTTTACGATATTACTTTGTATGTTTAGATTTTTATGCTTAGCTTAATGTATGAGATTAAACCATACAATCTATACAGACCATATAATTATAACCTAAATTGGGACTCAACTGAATTAAATAATATAATTACTCCAAACCCTATAAATTTTGTAATTTAGTGTTAACCAGATTATTTTTTCCCAAACTGTTGTAATTTAGTCCAGAACCCTATAATTTTTGTAATTTGGGTTCAAACAATCTAAATTATAATTCAAGCTAAGAACCCAAAGGACTCCTACTTATAATAGACCAATCTCTTATTTACTGGGAAATGCGTCTTTCGAAATTATTTAAAGTAACTGCAAATTCAAATTTTTTTATTTAACACACCAAATTAATTTCCTACTCATTCTTGTAGTAACGATACATGATAATATTGGGTTACATTTATGGCCAATCATATTAGAAACGAAAATACAAGACAGTTTCGGGTGAGAACAAAAAAATTTAAATCCTATCCAGCCAATGACAATTGGGTTTCGATACTAGCCATTCGCACCTTAAACTAAAATAATTATTAAAACATGTAATATTTCATGTTTCCTCTGATAAGCTCAAAACTGTATATGCAAACATTCCACATTCGTCTCATTATAGAGAACACACTTTCTGCGACCAGTTACATGGCACATCTATGTTGAGGTTTACTATTTTATTGTACTTTATATACACCCTAAACCATGTCAAGAAGCATACAAATCAGGTACACAATTGGCCTTCTATCATTTTTATTAAGATTAATTACATCATTAATGAACATAAAGTAAATCATACAATGTAGAAGGTCCAATTTGTAAGCTTATAACAAATTGTAAAACGCACGATTCATCCATATGGTCATGCTCAATTCACCATTTGCTTTCAATACCTTACTTATACATTTTTAATTACTTGATAACATAGTTTATTCTTTATAGAACCAAATCAAACCAATTACCGATTATTGTACAAATCATCACAAGCTATATAATACTTACAGATTCCTATAATCAAAACATTCATAACCAAAGATCCATATTGAATCGAGACAAGATGAGCATATCAAAATACTAATAAGTCTAAATATGAATTAGGGTATCAAACTTCAATGTCAAGATTCGGTACTAGGAGAATTAAGGACCAACTTGAAATGTAAGAAAAAGCAATAACATTATTGGTTTGACTTTTCGAGTTTCGACCCAACCACGCTAGGTTTCGAATCTACATGTCTAAATGTCCCACAACGATCATCACATTTTCATTAAATAATTTAAGTTGAGGTATAAATTTGCCAATATCGACATTCATAATTCGAGTTCCGATTTAATTATTGTCCTAGTATATGCAAAAGCTATCCCAATAAACATTATATCTCTACACTAAAATGCGTACATAATTATCTTTTAACATATAATTAAATACCGTTCAGAAGCTCAAAAAAGATGATAGTCTTCTTTCGCAGTTTGAGTGGGATTGTTTGAAGCTTCACAGTTACTCATCCATACTTCCTCATGCTCTTAATAAGGCCAAAAAATCATTTCACACGTTATAATTGACCTGTGAATAGATGAAAACATGTAATTTAATAAAATATAAACTAACATTTTCGTCAATCGGATGCATGCTGTACGTTGCAGTATTTGAAAATTCTAAGTTCGGAGCATAAAAATCTTCATTACATGCGGATGATGGTGTTGCCAATCCTAACTTCAAATCAGGGCATGTCACTTTATTGTGCCTTTCTAAATTGCAAATTGAACAATGGTGCCTACTCCTGCTTCCAACTTTTTTTGACCTTGTATCAAGACTTTTGCCTTTCTTTCTTGACAGATCTTGAACTCTTTTGAGTGATGTGGTTTGATCATGAGAATCATTCAACATAGAAGCTGCCTTGAGTTCAGTCGCCAGTCTATGAATCTCATATTTCATTCGTCGATAGCTCTCTTCTGTATTTGCTGCAAGATGGAAAAATTTATTTCCAAGCGATCAGAGAGAAGAGAACCGAGCCATGCGTTTCGCTTCAGCAGGAACATTGAAGTCCACAAATGATGGGGCAACAACCTTCGCATTCTTTGTCTATCAATTTAGAATCAATGAATTTGGGATACGTGTTCTATCCATGATCTTAAGCACGAGTAGTTGATGTCTACATGGAAACCCGGATGTCTTAAATTTATGACAACAACATGTTAGGGTTTCTGTCACAACATCAAATTGTACTTCATGTTCCTTGCCTGCTTTTCTATATTTTGTCAGATAAATACGGCTAACACCGTTGTCGTTGTCTTCATGCCGTGATACACTATACAATGTCTCACGCATAAGTTCCTCTTGGAAGGTCCTATATGATTTTCTTGTATATAGTTCAGCTGCATGGCCTTCTAGCTTTTTCAATTTTGACAACAACATTGGCTTACTCTGTGAACAAGTAAAATTCAATTTCAACTCTTCCAGGAGGATTTGACTTATGACATCTTCAATTGCACGAATAAACTCTAAATATGTCTTCTTGCACTTAAGGAAAATAGATAAAGATGCATTCATTGATTCGCACCTTTGGGTTGACCGTATGTTCGCAAAAAATGACACATAATGTACTCTTGTGCCCATAAGTGCTGGGTCTTGCTCTTCTCCAGCACCCACTGATTGTTTTCCAAATTAAACTTATCAATAGTTATATCCCATTGTTCATCAAATTTCTCAGGTGTCCACAAGTATGCATGCATCTGCTAAATTTCTGTGTAAAATTTTGATCCCCAATATTTGCTTGTGCATTGCGAGCTAGATGCCAAGAACATATTTGATGTTTAGCATCAGGAAAAACATTTTTGATCTCCCTTTGTATTGACCTATCTCCATCTGTAACAACTGAGAGTTGAGACTTCTTCAGCATAGCTTCCGTAAAAGTATTTAAGACCCACTCAACGTATCTACGGTCTCATCCGCAAGGACAACAAAAACAAACAAAATTGTTTGATGGTGGTGATTTATACCAACAATGGGCATAAGAGGTTAACCATATATATTACCCTTGTAGGTGGTCTCAAATGTAATAACATCACCGAATATGGCGTAGTCAACTCTAGAAGTTGAATCACCCCAAAATAGATTAAGCAAACAATTTGAATCATCGATTGAGAATTTCATGAACAAAATGGGATCTATCTCTTTCTTCGCGTCGAAGTTACCTAGTATGCCACTCACATCCCCATCAATAACTTCATTAGCTTTTATTTTTTGGGGGGCATTGTATAGGTTTTTTAGTAAAACCAGCAATTTGATAACCATCAGACTGTTGCATGAGGAATTTCAAAATTTTTGATGTTTTGACACCGACATTTTTGCAATGCTGAAGCCTCTACAATATCTACCTCTGTAACAGATCGGTGCGAACGAAAGAAGGGTGTCGTGAATGGTGGACAAAGTTCATGGTTATGTTCGTTATCAGACAATGTTATTACCTACCTATCCCTAGCTTTTGCATTTGCATGGACCACTACTCTAGCCTTGCAACCGCTCATTGTCTGTACACGTGGAGCGCGTGAACGCTCCGCCTCGTCTACTTTTGATTTCCTTTGCCCTTGTTTTGAACAACAAAACTCTTGATGGTATTTATTTTCATTTTTAACCCGAGTTGTTCTACGACGTACACTAAATCCATTTTGATTTACGTATTCCTTATAAAATTCTCATGCTTCTTACAGTGATGCAAATTTCATGTCAACAATTTTTTTCGAACTCTCCACAGTATCTCCTCCAACTTTAACATCATCTACTATACTTGGAACTTCCATAATGAGTATACTACACCGCCTACGTAAATGAATATGAAATAACTGAAACATTGGATGGAATCTATATATCTAAAAGTACAAAAAATTGTTTCTTATGAACTTGCTTACCTTCTTAAGACCGTTGCTGCTGTTGGAAACAAGGTTTATGAGCTTCGAGATAAACAACTTCTTTAATGGGAAGGGGATTAAGAGGACATAGACGTATTTTGAAGTTGGTAGTACCTGCCTTGGGATGGTAGTTGCAACATTTATTCTAACATTTACTCAACATTTTTGTTGGAGTAAATAAATTTAACCATTCTGCATAAACTTTTTTCCAAAAGTTTCAAAATTTTAAGTGTAAGTTCCGATACTAACTAACTGTCTTATGTTGCAGTGATTGCGATCACGTCTCAGAACTGATATTTAAGTTTTGATACTTAAAAAATATTTGAACTTTAAATTTTAAGAATTTTTGTTTTCAACTTCAAAGATATTATTTTTTTGGTTCTCGTTCCCGATTTTGTTTCCATTAAACGTAGCAAAACCTAGGATCTAGTTCTGTTACTTAACGTGGAGTACTACATATATCAAAGCGAAATGTCACAACAAAAAATTAATATCCCATTTCTTCTCTCACTCAGTTGTTCCAACCGATTCCTCCATTCCTTCCATTAACTTTATCCTTTCACTAATCAAACCTTCAATACACCATCTCCTCAACCAATTTAGTTTAATTTTAATATGCAGGCATCGAACTGGAAAAACTAGTTTTTTAAATAGATATCTTAGTTCAGTTAAATGGATAGAAGACGAGTTTGTTTTTGTGCTGTCGTAGTCTGTAGATATATCAGATGTGACGTTCAATTCCTCAATTATTTTTTCTTTCTCATGTCGTCTCCTGGAATTACGTACACAAACAGCGTCTCCGTCTGTGGAAGGAGGAGAACCTCCTGGGATTTTTGATGAGCTAACACCTTCATCAAAATTTACATACAACTCGATGTTGGTACCCCTTACACGGTTGTATCTCCTAAACATCTTGCGAAGGTTGCTTGCATTACATATCTATAGCATGTAACGAGCTTCAGGGTCAGCCTCATTGACGAAGATTCTAGCTTCCAATGAAGACAATTTCTTCCTTGTTGATTTGCTAACCTTCGTGGAAATCAACTCAAACAAATCATCCTTCTTGATGTTGCTGTTGAATGAAGTGTAGAGGTATGTTCCTAAGCAAATGGTTGCAGAAAGTCTTGCCATAATAATTTTTAATAAAGAATTTCTGCACAAGGTAGTGTAGGAATATTTATAGAAGATTTGTAAGGGTAAAATTAGGGTTCTACACCTAAAATGTTACTGATAATTAGTTTGGGGTTCAACACCTAAAATGTTACTGATAAACAATTTAGGGTTCGGCACCTAAAATGTTATCGATATTTAGTTTGAGGTTCGACACTTAAAATGCTACTCGTAATCAGTTTGGGGTTCAACACCTAAAATGTTACCGATAATTAGTTTGGGGTTTGATACCTAAAATGTTATATGTATTCAGTTTGAGGTTCGACACCTAAAATGTTACCAGTAATCAGTTTGAGGTTTGGACTAATTAAATTTAGTTTGGGGTTTGACACTTAAAACGTTACCCAAAACGAGTTTCAGCTTCGACACCCAAAACGTTATTGAAAAATTAGTTTGGGGTTCGACACTTAAAATGTTACATGCAACGAGTTTGGGGTTCGTGATATATAATGTGAACGAAAATCAGTTTTGCGTTCTGAATCCAAAATGTTGGCAGAAATCAGTACGGCGTTTGGACCCTAACATGTTAATGAAATTCTGTTTCAGGATCGGCACCTAAAATGTTACCTAGGTTTCAGTTTGACTCTAAAATGTTAATGAAATTCTGTTTCGGGATCGACACCTAAAATGTTACCTACATTCAGTTTGGCATTAGGGAACCTAAATTATTATCGAGATATTGAACTTTTTAAGTTGAGTAAAACATTTCATTCGCCACCTAAAATATTACCAAAAGGAGTTTCAGTGGTTCGGGAACCTAAAATATTACGAGCATATTCCACTTTATAAGTTTAAAGGGAAACAATTAACTCGGCACCTAAAATGTTAGAAAAAACCAGTTTAAGGGTAAAATATTTCACCAGCCAACTGAAAATCTAAACCAAAACCTATTTGAATTGGCTGGTAACCTGTAACTAGGAAAACAAGTGCCGCCGTATAGTAGCCGCATTTTAACCTGTCGCACAACAGACCTACCTGAATCGATTGTTAGAACATGATGCTAACATTGGTTGTCGAGCCAAGTGGCTTAAACTCTACAAGCCAAACAGTTCAAAGATGTTGGTTGTGTGAGAATAGTGATTCTCTCTTCATTTAGGTTTTTATGGTTACAACTCAGATCCAGGTTGTGAGACATTTTTCCTTTGTTTGATGATTGTAATTGCATGCCAAATATTACTTTTACTATTCATATTACTGTTATTGCCTATATTATGGTTACTGCTCGCATTTTTTATTGTTTGCATTTGGGAATTGGATTATGTTCAGAAGGAAGCTAAGAAAAACGTATAGGATCAGTTCACCGATCACACTGGTAGTGGTGGTTCACCGCATGAGCGAATGCTTACGCTAGGGATTTAAATAGCAGTCCATAATTGTTACAGTAATTTTGGTACTGTCTAAAATCATGATATTTGTAATTATTATGTCCGCAATAGCACATGTTTTTTCAAAAATTTACGGCCGCAATACTCGCAATAACCGGAATAACATTTATTATGTTAATAACCACGATAAACGCAATGCGGATTCAGCCTTAATTTAAATCCTTAGCTTAAACTGTTTTTGGAGAAGTCACACAGTGCATAGTTTGCATGAGATTATTGGAAACTGACATTGGATTGTCACTTCACTATTGACGAAACTGATATTGCATATTACACGCTGAGATTTTTAGCTAACCCTTTAATTTTTTTAACTATTCATAAAGCTCAGGGACGAGCTCAACATTCAAAGAATTTGTAATCTTAGATTTATTTATTACATCGTAAAGAACTCTTTTATTCAATTTCTTGAATAAATTGCGGTATATATGAGGATGATAATCTTGTTTTCTATTTTTTTGCATTTTATTATTATTTATATTGTTTGAATACGTTAAACATATGCCATTTGCATGTGCCCGCATTGTTTTACCTTAACCTATTACTAATATATATTAGATAAACTACTTAGCTGACCACCAAACTATTTAGGTGTATTTATTTTGACAACTGAACTAGGCAACTCGTCAATCAGACTATTAAATTTTTAAATTGGTTCTATTTTAACTACCACTGTTAAAAAACTAACGGAGAAATAACGTGACAATTAACGAAAATTAATAATATTACATATTTAGTCCATATTATTTACCTATTATATCAGTTTACTTCTAATTTTAATTTTTCAAAAACAATGGAGACA
The DNA here is from genome assembly GCA_019671005.1 of Hibiscus mutabilis. Taxonomy (NCBI): domain Eukaryota; kingdom Viridiplantae; phylum Streptophyta; class Magnoliopsida; order Malvales; family Malvaceae; genus Hibiscus; species Hibiscus mutabilis. The sequence goes on from CM033745.1 coordinate 48,322,755, forward strand.
CGTGAGAGTTAAAGGGTCTGTTTGTTTGGTGTAAAACTGATTCAGGAATTCATTTTATGTATTTTACGGTGTTTGGTTCGCATAAAATTTCTTAGTCAACGGAATTTAAATTGCGGGTAACATTTTTCCTTTACAATATTTGTAGTTTGTTTTACCGTTTCATTCCCCGTAAAACAGACTACTCTCTTCAACTCAAAACAATCTTTCACGTATTGGCATCTCTTCCTTATTGGCACCTGCACCAATATCTCTCTTTCGACGACAACAACAACGGTGATGACGACCGCAACGGCCCTTGATGTGTATACATAAATATAAATACATCAATACACGGTTTACAGAACTCTCTTTGTTGATTTTGGGTTTTTTTTTGACATTGATGTGTATATGTATGTTATTTCAATCTTGTACTATTTTTCTATCTTTTTATTTCATTTGCTTTAATAACTAAATTGTGGTTGTGCTAATATTATTGTTTGAAGGTGGTGTACTACTAATTATGTAGTTCAGTAATATTAAGATTACATCAAGTGAACTCAATTATAATATCAATTAGACTTTAAGAATAACACAAATTTAAATGTAAAGATAGTGTTAAAAATGCTAATGAATAAAATATAAAGACATTATACTTATAAAATATACATAAGTTGAAATATAAAGACAATTAATTTGACGTGCTTATAAAAATAAAATATTATAACATATATTCAAAACTTTGTAAATATACTTTTATAACAATAAAATTAATTCAATAAAAAAATAAAAGATAAAAAATTAATAAAGTTTGTATTGTGTTTATTTTACTAAAAACAGATTTTAAAATTTGTTTTTAGAAAAATTTATTAAATAACGAAAATGATTTACACAGTTTCATCCAAACACATAAAAATAGTTTTGTAATTAATTTTTTAAAAAATATAGTTAATTTTTCAAAATTTATTTTCTAAAAATAATTTTCAGTAAAACAAATTAACTCTGAGTTCTTACTGGAAACCGAAAAAGATTCCCAGCTTCTTTTGTGCCGCACGGAGAAAAATCTTGAAAAAAAAGGGTCAAATTTTCATATTATCTTTCGGGTGAGTGAGACGTTCGCAAAGGAAGATGGCGTTTTTGAACATAAAATGGCGGAGACTGTTTTGAACAAGTTCTGTGAGTATCGCTTCCATGGCTTCCTATTTTGGTTGCCCAAAAAACATACAAAAAACAACAGCAAATTTTGAGAGAGGTTTTCTGGTTCTGGTTTTTGGGGCTTTCTTTGCTTTAGGTTTCAAAATTGAGGACGGCACGTGTTTTCTTCTCCTTCAAATTCAGCTCTCACGTGACATTGTTTTGGGTAATTATCCCTTGCTGCACATACCTATTTATTCTATTATTTATTATTTATTTTTTAAAATAGAAAGCACGTAACTCTTTAATAAAATATGTTACCATCTCATATTATATAAATAAGGTTAGTCTAGTGCTTGGGGCTTAAGAGCTGTTTAATTATTGCCTGTATTTGCTTCATTTGATTATGTCCAATCAGATGGTGATATGTGTCACCATCTGGTTGGTTGATTAAATTTATTAAAGTAAATAAATTCAAATAAAAAATAAAGTATGTGTCGTCATCTAGTTGGTTGGTTAGTTTTATTTAATTAAATTAAAATTAGGACTAAATTGGTATAATAGGTAAATAATAGGGACTAAATGTGTAATTTTATAAATGCCTGTTAACTGTCATGTCACCCTTCGGTCACTTCCTCTGTTAGTTTTTTAACGGCGATGGTCAAAATAGGACCAATTTAAAAGTTTAATGGTTTAATTGACGAGTTGCCTAATTTGGTGGTCAAAATAAGTACACCCAAATAGTTCGGTGGTCACCTGAGTAGTTTACCTATATATACTAAACTCACTAAAATTCATTATCAAATCGACAAATATGTCGTGAATAAAATAACGAATAACAAAAACAATGAACAAGAGAAAGAAGAAGAGGGAGATTTGTATTATTCTCAATATAGACTTGTGTGTACAATGTCTTAATCAAATCATCTATTTATAAGCATAAGAAGTACATAATACATTGAACTCTAATTAATGGAGATAATATTCCTAATGATAAAGTAAATCAAATATTCAAGATAAAGTTCTCATCATGATAGACATCCACATAGATAAATATTCATAACACTCCCCTTTGGATGTCTATGAAGATAATGTGCATCATTAAAACCTTACTAAGATAAAAACCCAATGGAAAAAATTTCTTTAGTGAAGGAAAAAGAGTACACACAAATTTGATACGCATAACATGTTGCCTCATTAAAAACCTTACTAGGAAAACCCATTGGGACAAAATGTCGGTCAAGGAAAAAATAGTGCAACACGTATTTACTCCCCTTCATGAAAACACCACAGAAGATCTTTGAATCTTAATAATTCAATCTTGAATACTATTTTCTAAAGATAGTGAGGGGTGGAACTTTGAAGTAATAGGTTCCATTTTGTCATCTTTGATGTATCCATCTTTCGATTGAGATATACATCTTGTATTATCTCTGCACAAGATAGCTTTGCATTATATCTTGTGAAAGTAAATCACATATCTTCTGGATATGTTGGGTCCATGGTCTTAGCCAAACACATTTTTGGTTTGCCTCATACATAACAATTATTTCTACAAGATTTGAGGAGGCATCAACGAATGTTTGAAGATCTAAAGGTAATGATCTTTGTATATCCACAAATGTTTATTGACCAACTAATTTATGGTGTTTCAAGACCAAGAAAATATATAATTATCTTTATTCACATCCAACAATCTTATAATTATTGGGATACTCAATAGATATGCTTTATCCATATGGAATCTTCTTTAAGATACTTTCAGCTGATGTCCATTCATAGACAAAGAGATATATTTAAATACTCGATCTTCAGGTCGAGATAAAACTTGATGTCAAGATTCTTTTTCTCAAATACTTTCATTAAATGCATTGAAAGCACTTCACGAGTTTCCAATTTGAAGCTCTTCAGTAATTCTAATGATAATCAAATTATCATAATGAATCTTGATCCAAACTCTTTTATAACATATATAGGGAAATTTAATCATTCTTATAATATTTTCTCAATTAGTACTCACTAAGGCGATTATACCAAATGAGCCAAAATATAAATATCCAATGGGATATGTCTAAATAAATTTCCTCAAAAATTTTCAAATGCTTCTAGCATTTTAAATCCTTCAAGGATAAATATGGATCCACAAAATAATTAGACGCTTATAAAATATTTTATAACTATCAAAGTAATTGCATCCACCATAAAGTAATTAAAACTCTTCATAAATCATAATTCAAGTCGTATTTACGACTACTTATCTGTGCCTCACTTGCATTACACCTTTAGGTGTTTGGACTGCTGGTCCAAATACTTCTCTTTTAGAAGTTCAAAGTGTCTTTCTATATTGGCCGATCATTTCAACATCTATAGATTCTTATACAAGATCCTCGTTTTCTTTCTTTACTTCTACAGAAGTATTCTATGTAAAGTCATTTGTAAAATCGTTGTCGACAACTTTTCAATTTTTCTAGTTCCATTCTCGTGGTGACATAACTCATCGAGATCTCTTCAAGATTTCAATCTTTATTTTCAGGTACCTAAAACTCTTCAAGATTTTTATTATTAGTTATGTCTTGGGTCTCTTCAAGAGAACCCGCCTCCAATATATAACCATCTCATACTATTTTTCATTTACGAGAATTTTAATCATTGGAACCAATTTCAACTATCATGATCCAGGCATGATTTTCATCCATTCGCTCTAACATGTAATTCAAATTTAGAGCATTTCAGATGGTATATGAGACTTAATTACTCTCATTGGGCCAACAAATATGTCTGGCAGTTGACATGTAATAAAATGAATTATCTTATAAACTTCTGGTTCATATACGAGGATCTAGATAAAGATAATTCATTTTCCTTTATCTAGCTGATTATTATCCCCCCTGATGTTGAGAAAAACCATGTCATAAATGATTCTCCAATTAATGTTTAAACATAAAAGGAGACCCATGCTCAATATATATTCTCAACCCTTTTTATATACCCAATTTGTGCGTTTTAGTGGAGCAATTCAGCTATATATATCGCACATTCAAAAATTCAAAAAATGGGGAATATATGGCTTCTGACCAAAAACCAATCATAATGGAGAGTTTATTATAACTCATTGGCTTGATGCGTATAAGTGTTGCTATGTGGAAATACCATATAAGTGTTTTGTTCTCTTAGTTTAGCTATCAAAGAGGAGGCATCCAATCAAAATTTTGCTAAACTATTTTGTTCATAATTAATAGGCTTTGTAATAACTGATATTGCCTAAAATATAAACCCACTAGTTTTTGCAAGACGAATAGTCTAACTGCATAATCTAAATCCTTTTATAATCAATCTCACAAACTTCTGGTTGTAAGTTGATAAAATAATGTAGATGCATCTACTAAAATCATATAAAACTTTCCACATTTGTGGATAAATGGGCCCATATTTCATTCAGATATGTAAGACATGCAGTCTCAACTTTAGTACAAGAACTTCAAGTTCTTTTGGTAAGTTGGATCAACTAAATCATTTGAGAACAAACAACACAAGAACTTCAGGTTCTTTTAGTAAGTGGAATTTAACCAATTCCTTTAAACAACACAAGAACTTTATGTTCTTTAATAAGTGGAATTTAATCAATTCTTTTAAGAATAAGCATCACAAGAACTTCAGGTTCTTTTAATACATGTGCATGCAAATCTCAATAATTTCCATATCATTATTGACCAGGATGACCTAACCGATCATGCCAACTATATATATGTGTATATATCTCTGAATTTGTAAACTTCATGTTTACCATAACATGTGATTCAATCTCTCTTGCATATGTGTGGTACAAATTTTGAAATACAAGTTTATTTGAAACTTGATAATACATTGTCCACCAAAAATTGTTCATTTGAATAGGAATATATTTAGCTCTCTCGGAGCTTTTAACAAAAATTATTCTTTTGGTAGCAATATATAACTATTCTAGAGCTTTCAACTGACTTTTTGGCTACTAGAACTTATATCCATATTGGCTTATTTCAAATGCCAATTGATAACATATATTATCTATAATTCCCGAAAGATTATTTTGCGAACTCATATTGCTCTCTTAAAATTTCCACTTCTAGTGGAGATGATATCATTACCATTAGAGGTAATTGTTACAATATTCGCAATATTGCACTTTTCATAATGTGCTTTCTCTCAAGAACTTATTGCTCTTTTGGAGCATCAATATTTTTCAGTACTTTGAGATATATTACTCACATTATTCCCTTTCATTAAATGGGAAAATATATCTTATGCTTCTACTAAGCATAAATCGTCACCATAGGTCGTATTTGATAAGTAATCATGTGAAATAAAATAAATATCATAAAATATAAATATAAATATAAATATAAAACGTAAATAATTAATGTGTAAAGTAAATAAACATAAAGCAACATAAATAAAAAGATAAATAATTCTCTTTAATGTTATGAGAATAATTAGAAGATGATTTATTCCCTTCGAGGGTTATATAGAAATCAACAACGTCCAAATGAGTTGGACCAGCAATGTCCAGATAAGTTGGACCAATATCATTTTTATCATTTTTTGCAAACAAAATTTGCTTCTATTTTCTTTCCTTTATCATTCAATGATTGTTGATTTTTTAGCGTACAACAAGTATGAGACCAATGGTTTATAACATCGCATTGGTAATAAAAAGGATTTCACTTTTTAGAATGATCTCCATCACTCTTGTTATCCTTATAACCTCACTACCAGTGGGTAGAAGTATTCTTAAAATAACCATATTTTCCATGTCTATATTCATAGCCTCGACCACGACCACAACTATTAATGTGATCTTTATTCTTTCCATAATATAATCTCACATTCACTTTAGGGAATGGAGTAGAGCCAGTGGGCCTTTAAAATCTTTTTCATGATATTGTGCATGATGACAACATTATTTGTTGTGAAAAAATGGAGTATGTTTTTATTAACATATCCTCATCACAAAAAGCAAAGATTTAATCCTCGTATGCTGCATTGTTAAACCAATTCACAAGGTCCTTTAAAAACCTCATTTGAGACCAGTAGCCTTACATAATGGGATATCCAGCTAATATACTTGAATTATATCGATGTGATGTTACCAATTGAATAGTGATTTACCATGTTTGTATTAACTTCAAGGAATGAAACATATCCAATAATCGCATGAAATAAACATCATGCTTGCATTCACTTCAAGGAATGCCTCCCATAAAACTTTTTGGATCAAGATGAATTTTCGTAACTTGAACTTGGGAGAAGTCAATAGTCGAGTTTTTTCGACGTATAAGAATTATTGCTTTGGAGCAAAATCACCATGATTTATCGCACTTTAAAATCATATTTTAAAGAATAAAAATAAAAGTAAAGTTTACCGATATTGATTTCTCTCCCGAAGACAATGGAGACATAGCAAATGACCAAGACAACTTCCCATATCCTTTTTATGTCATGTCTTTTTCCAAACCATTTAAACACATAAAACTCAAAACATGGTTAAAACATCAAATCTTATCAATAAAATAAACATAATAATATATTCATAAAATAATCCATATACATCTATCAAAAGAAAATTTCAGATAGAATAATCATAGATAAACCAATAATTCAAAGATTGTAGAAGAGCAAATCATTGTTTTCCCTCGTTTTTTTAAAAAAAATTTAAAACATTATATATGTTATAACCTTATATAACTTTCCAAACCGGATATATATTATAACCTTATATAAATATATATAATATATAAAATAAGCATATTACTAATTAATGACATAAAATCTTTTAAAATCCTTTAAAATAAGCATATTACTAATATATAAAATCCTCAATTAGATATCTGATTTTTTTTACCAAATCAAAATGTACTCCAGCTTGTTTGACGGTAAATCAGCAAATCAAGAACAAGAATCATGATCCTAGCTGAGATCCAAGTTTCCAACATCTTCATGACTTCTATGTCGATAAGTTAGATAATTATTGTCTTTGGGGAAACTTGATTTTTGATTAAAATTTTTCAAGCGAACTCATGGTTTTTTGGATTCGTCGAATACAATCAAACATGCTTCCATGCCCTTTGGTTCATCCTATAATCAAATGATTTCCAAAATAACTTCTTTTAGATTCAAACGATGAAGACCTCAGTTGATTAGAGTCATGTGCTAATAACGTGTCGTGAATAAAATAACAAAGAACAAAAACAATGAACAAGAGAAAGAAGAAGAGGAAAATTTGTATTATTCTCAATATAGACTTGTGTATACAATGCCTTAATCAAATCATCTATTTATAGGCATAAGAAGTACATAATACATTGAACTCTAATTAATGGAGATAATATTCCTAATGATAAAGTAAACCAAATCTCATAGATAAAGTTCTCATCATGATAGACATCCACATAGATAAATATGCATAACAAAACAAGGTTTTTAAACATTTAAGTCGAAGGTCAATGGATTGTTTCTTGGGCTACTCTGATGATAATGTGACTTTCGGAATTTGGTCATAACTTTTGGATCAGGTTTGAGATATTACGTATCCAAAAATCAATTTATTAATAACAGATAGGGGTGGGAATAAGAGGAGGATATCTGAAAATCATAAGGATTCGAACTAACAAGATGAGGAATAATTGAAATTTTTACTCACAGAGACAGGGACGGGGACAGGGAAATTTTATCACTGAAGCTCAAATGGAGATGGGGACAGAGATTGTTATATCCGAACCGTGAGGAAAATCAAATCGTAACCGTATAAATAACTGTGGGATCCCCGAAAAATATCCGCAAAGATCCGGATATTTTTAATTTTTTTTCAAAAATACATATACTTAACTCTCATCTACATGTATATTTATCTTTTTTTTATTATCAATATTCTAGTCCATTAAAATTATTTTACTTTTCAGGCGTTATGTGTTTGCTTATATTTATTAAACTTGCATACATATTTGCATTAGTGTACTAGACAGACATTTAAATAAACTTGATATGTTGTAACTTGTTACTGTCACAAGATTTTATTTTTAGAGAGTACTCTTCTAAGTTGCAACGTATGGGGTAACATCTTGTTGACATCTTCTAGCGACTAAAAATTACCGAAGGTTTCCCACTTTTCTTGAAAAATTGATTTTTTGAGGAAATTTGTTAAAAATCGTATTTTTGAAATAAATAAAACTGGAGTGGCCACCGGTCACTTGGATTAGGTAGACTGGACACCAAAAAACAAACCAGAAATTAAACGGATTCGGGAGTCGATTACGAGTGGGGAAGGGTTCGCACCCCACCACGCCTAAAAATTGGTACCTAAGAGTTCGTATCGTATTTACTAAGAAAAATTAAAATTCAATGCAGTTTAATTACTAACCCCTAAAAATGCATGTATGCATGGTTATACAAACCGAACAACCTAACTCGCAACCCACGATAACCAAAGGAGATGGCGCCCGAAGACTCGGGACGACACTCCCACTAGGATATCGAGGCCTCGAGAACTAAACTAAACTAGAGCAATAAATTAAATATGGCAATTAAATTATTCATGAACAAAATACTAATGCCAACATAAACAAAAAGTACCATAAAACACATATAAAGGACAGTTATATACATATATATAATATGAACTATACATTATAACATATTATTATAAAAGACCATTTACGTATATAGAACATACTATTATACACTATATTCATATATTATAAAATACTATGTAAAAAACCATATAATATGCGGTTCTAATTTATTAAATAGTCATGGTAAAAAAGGGGCAGAAATAGTAAGTTAATGAATATAATTAAAATGATAAACATAATTCAAATCACGCCATAAATATATATGTATATAATATGCGGTTCTAATTTATTAAATAGTCATGGTAAAAAAGGGGCAGAAATAGTAAGTTAATGAATATAATTAAAATGATAAACATAATTCAAATCACGCCATAAATATATATTTAATCAAACTAAAATAAGTACGTATTGATCAATTACCATATATATAAAAATATATATTAAATAAGATAATTGATATACATATAAGGAATGAAATAAACACATATATAAGGTAATATATATATATAGAATATTACGTATATATATATATATATATATAATTACTATAACATATATAGAATGTAAAGTAGATTAGTCAACATGTATATAAAGTATTAACATATATTCTAGTTACTATATATAACATATATTATTTTTAAAAAATAACATAAATATATTTAAGGTAACATATATTATAAAACATGATATGTTAATTAAATGGACGATAACAGAATTTAAAGGCAAGAATTAAAAATAGCAGGGACTAGATGGGTGATTATCCCCTCTGGCTTCAGACCAAAATCGAGAGAAAAGACGAAATTGAAAGCTTTTGAAAATATCCGGGTATGCATAGGAAATTTAGAAATACAGAAGGGCTAGCAAAGGGGTTTACAAAGGACGGAGAGATTTAATGAGGTAATTGAACCGATTTTTAAAACATGTATAAATACAAAAAAATAAAAACAACCCTCACTTCTTTATTTTCTCTAAAGCAAGATCAAAACTCTTTCTCAAAAACTCTCTAAAGAGTTCTTCAAGAACTCAAAAATGATGCCCAGATTTCGATCGGCCTCCGCCGCCTCTACCGCCGTTAACTACTGTCGGCCACCGCTCGCCGGCGCCGACGTACCCAAAGGCAAACCCCAAAACGAACGCCTCCTTCTCCAAAACTTGAATCCAACTTTAGATTTCCGGAAAAAAAATCGATTTAGAAAAATCTAAGAAAATCGAAGCCAAAACCCAATTTTCTTTTAATATCTTTTTCTAAAAATCCAAAAATTAAACCCTTGTCAACAAAAATAAAAAGAGAATGCGAAATGACAAAGGACCTAAGGTGTCGTTCATCGGCAACACCAACCTCAGCCACCATGCACGGCTGCGATCTGAGACCAAAGATATGTAATCTTTCTTTTTTTTAGATTTGAAATGAAAAGTAAATGGAAAAAGTATACCTCAAAAGCTTTTTTTTTCTTCTATTGATTGGAAAAATTGCGTACATGAATTTCTTTTACATCATATATATCTAAATCTCATATCTTCTTTTTTATTACATTAGTTAGGAAAACATAAAAATCGGTTTGTTCTGACAGTCTCAATGCCTCTATTTTTGCAGGTAATGATGGCTAGAGGAGTCGGTGGCCTTGACCACCGGTGATGAGGACACATGGCATTGATCGGGGAGAGTGCGTGGGCGCGTGGAGTGTGGGAGAGCCGAAGCGTCAGTGCACACGCGAGTGGAGTAGCTGAGTGGTCTCCTCTCCTTTCGATCTGGACTGTTAAATCAGATTTGATCCAATGGTCAGAAATGGGCTGCTCAAAAAGATAAACAAATTAGGGTTTTATGGTTGATTTTGGGATTTAATTGGGCCTAACAGGCCATGTAATTAAAGTTTGGGTTTTTTATTTGTAAATGGACATGGACATTAATAAGACTAGGCTTTTAAAATCATATTCATTTTTTATATTATTACTTATAACCCATTTAACATTAATAAAAATAATAATAACAACTAATAATAATAAGTACATATAATATAACATACTTGCATACACATATACATATATAAACAAATATACTTACACATAATATACAAACATTATTACACATTACATATACACATAATACATACGTACATACACATAATATAACATTACTAATACAATAATACATGCAATAAATACACATATACATATAATTATACAAACATACATTTATGCCTAAATAGATAATAAACATACATACATTAAACACATAATAATGAGACATACATAACATACATATATAATATGCATACACACATATATTAATACACTCATATATAACACCTATATACACAATACACATACATATACGCACATGATAAAAGCATATATATTTAATAATATTAAACATCTATATACATGATCGGACAAAAATAAGTGATTACAGCTGCCCCTCTTTGCTTGTTCGTGTGAAACGAGAATAAAACAAAGACCGAAATCACTCATTTTTGGCCTACTTCCCTGTCACCGGCCTTGAAATCACGAGTTCTTCTAGAACTTTCTGCTCTTCCTCGGCCAATTCTTTCAATTCAATGCCCCAATTTGTACTCATCTCGACATCAAAAAGAAAGCTTGACATCATGCCCGAAGGTCTTACTAATGGCCTGAAGGTCTTATCAACATACCCGAAGGACTTACCGGTGGCTTGAAGGACTTATCATCATGCCCGAAGGACTCACTAATGGCTCGAAGGACTTAAGATCTGGATTCACGCCATCCCGCCTATCGAAATATCTCTTAGTCTAGATTCAAGCCAAAAGGCTACCAATCCCTTAAAATGATGCCCCAGTTTCTATCGGTCTTGACATCACATTAAGGTTAGCATCATCCCTGAGGGACTTACTGATGGCCCAAATGACTTACCGGTGGCCTGAAGGACTTATCATCATGCCCAAATAACTTACTGATGGCTCGAAGGACTTAAGATCTGGATTCACGCAATCCCGGCTACCAAAATCTCTCTTAATCTGGATTCACACCAACATGGCTACCAATATAAAATCTTTGATGCGATCTACCTCTTCAACATGAATCTTTAGATCAAAATCCTCGCTAATCTTCAAATATCTGTTTAAAACAGGAAAAATGCTTCTAAATTAGCATGCCCCTAACATAGGGATCTATATATGATGCATGCACTGTAATATTTTCTTCTTTTTTTCTTTTTCTTTTTTTTCTCTTTCTCTTATCTTTTTCTTTCTTTTTTTGTCACTCTTTTCTTTTCAAATCTACTCTTTAAAACCCTCTTCCCTAAAAGGTCATCCTCAGATTTCTTCATTCCATATCTCTGCAGTATGCTCCTGAATCTTCATCTTCATTTATCGAATCTCTATCTCGCATTTGACTCGCGTTTTTTTCTTGTGCAAGTAACTCTTTTTCTACCTGTCTTTAAGGTCTCTACTCATTTTCATAAATCCCTCTTCTAGTCCCTATACTACTCTTATATAGGGACTTTCATCACCTCATTGCCCCTATTCAGTCTTGGGCTCAACTATTTTTCTCATTTTTGATTCAACACTTAGAGTCTCCATCTGTCTCATCACCGGGGTAAGCAAAATGCCTTCACTCCCTAAACTCACTCTTATTCTTCTTATAATATCTCGACGGGAACCAACTCTCGATCCTTATGCTTTAATTCTCATTATAAAGTAATGCAAAAAATGCAAATCTTTTGAAAAGATGACAGTTGTTTTGAAAATAAAACTTGGAGAGAAAGCCAAACATTTTTAAAACTAATGTTTGGGAGAAAAACTATAGATATCTTAAGAATCAAAATTTGGAGAAAAAATGCCAAACATTTTTGAAAACTGATGTTTGGAGGCAATGATAAATCTTTAAAAGAATCGAAATTCGGAAAAAATGCCAAACATTTTTGAAAATTAATGTTTGGAAGAAATGATAATTTCAAAAATTGAAATTGGGTGGAAGAAATGATAAGAAAATCAAAATATTTGCACAATGTCAAACAATTCTTGAAAATTAATGTTAAACCCCTAATTTTTTCCTCACACTCTGCGATCTTATTTTCGTCCAGGTTATTCCTTCCAATCTCTGAACCAATCAAAGTGTTATGGTCAAAATCTGCTTCAAGTCCCTTGAGTCGTCTGACATATGAACTCTTGCCCTTATCTTCATCACAGTTATTGATGGGTCATTACTTTGCATTAGGTCGATCAATTGCATCCATAACATTGTATTCTGAATCTCATCCTTGAAGTAATATATAAAAATCTCTTTTTTGCTTAAAATGTCAATTTGTTGATCATCATTCCAATGAAGGATATCCTTTAGATTAACACACAAGACCTTGAAAACAAAATTATTATAATAAAGAAAATAGAATAGGAGCTCTGGATATCAAGTGCAAGAGCATCTCAAATTCAACATTTTGGTGATCATTCTAAGCATAGCTTATGTTTGTAAAGACTTTGGATGTTGTGGTGATTCGAAGTCGTGAAGTCCCCTTTGTATGACTCGGTTCATCCTTGTGATTATCGCGTTGCTAAGAAAACTATTCATTCTCAATTCTCATTTTTGGTCTGCCCAAAAAAATGGACTTGTTTAACCATTGGAGTGCAAAAATATCATTATAAGAATAACATTCTGGTGCAAATGTGTGCTTCCAATTGTACTTCTACTATTGTTCCTTTATTTCTTCTTTTTCATTCCTATTTCTTCATGTCATTTATTATTATTATTTTTAGGGAAATCAACTCATCACAATCCTTTGTCTCGAGGATACTGATGGAGCAAACAACATTACCCTGAGTTACTCGGCATAGTCATGATTTGAAAATATTACCACCACTCATGAAGCTAAGGTTTTTGATTTGGATGGTGCATTGCAACCTTATTTATCCTATCGCTTCAGAGGAGTGCCCCAAAAGTTCCACACTCTTATCCGAATATGCCTATTACTAGGCTTTGAACATAGGAGTGCTTTTCTCTATTCATTCGTTATTATTGTTGTTTTCTTTTATATTATGCACATGTACTTTTATTTTAATTATAATCTATCGGTGCATAGAAGGCCACGCTTAGAATTTTAATTTTAGGCAACTTTGTATGGATAAATTGTGGAGTTATTTCCTCATCGAATATCATCAAAGGAGTAGTAATCTCGCTTTGCTGACCAGAGTTTGTTAAGGGAAAAAATAGACTTTATCGTTATCACAACATCTAATTGATCTCAGAATCGATGTCACATCTTGCAATTGACATTCCGTGACCTACAAAGGCAAGAAGAGATATACATATATATGCTTTCAAGGCCATTGTATGTTAAGCAAAATGTTTTTATCATTGGAATGAAAATCATTGAACATGACATATGCCCCTCATAAAAAGATCTTTGCTACATTCGGGCCAAAAGGTAGCAGAGTTGGTTCCATGCATTACTTCAAAAAGAACTCATCGATGCAAAAATGAACAATTATGAAAGATGGGGCCTTAGATCCTCTTTCAAATGATGACTCATTCTGGCCTTCTTGGCGTCGTGTAGACTTGCCCCAATTCCCTTGTTCCCCATTGCTGGATGAATTCTTGGGTCAAAACCCCATTACTGATCAATTTCTTGACCTTTTCCAACAACGGTCTACACATCCTAGTAGGGTGCCCCGGTACCCCATATGGAAATCGAAGGTGTTACTCAGGTTAAAATTATGGGAAGATAGATCATGTATATTCTTTACCGGTCTGGGAGTGAGATGGCAACCTTCAACCAAATGAGGCCAAATTTCTACAATGGATACTCCAAGTACCTCCAAGTTTGCATTTGTTCGAGGAATTTTCCTTGATAGCTTAGAAGAATCGGTATTTCTTCTTCTTTTGTGATTATAAGAACTTTGAAAGTGGCACTCATTTACCTCTTTTTCTTCTTCTACTTCTTCGGTTTGGTACTGTAACACCCAAAAAATTAAGCCCAAATTGTAAACCCTAGATTCGAAATATCCCTAATTTTGAAATCCCTAAATTCAAAACCCTAGAAATTGGGAATTTAAATATAAAACCATAGTTAAGAAAATTTGGGAATTAATTGATTTTTTTAAAAGAATTTAGCGACATTTTTATAAAGAATTGATGTTAGGTACCTATTTTGTAAACCCTAAAAAAGTACATGGACTACCTTGTAATTTATCCAAAATATTGGTTATATAAGCCATCTTTTCCCCGCAATTTTGTTTCTTTTTCCACAGTCGGTCTTCCCCTCTCGCTCTCTAGATTTGTATTCGAAACACATCTTCCTTTTTTTCTTTCTTTTTTCTTTTTTTATGCTTTTTATCTCGATCGAACCTTGGTGAGTTTCTAGCATCGTACAACTATAATTGTTATTTTTTCCCTTCGTCTCGTAGACGACATCGACTTTGAGGAATACAAGTTACCACCCCCTTCGCTTATTCGATCTAACTGTGCACGTACCGCAAGGACTACACATGTGTATTCTTTTAGATTAGTATTAGAGTTTAGCTTGGTGGCATAGTGATAGATTTTTGATATAGAGTTTGATATCGTGGGTTTCATTTCAGTTAGATCCAAATGTGAGAGGCGTTCGTCCTGACGTTAAAGCTATTGCTGCTTAAGGTGTGTTTCTTCCAGTGCTATAAATAAATTATATGTTATTTTTCTATGTGTTGGTGTTTTACCCCTTATGTGATTATTTATATGTATTATGGCTTATATGGTTGACATCACGTGCATACAATTTTAGAATGTGTTTTAATTATGACTTATGAAATATTTGATTTATGAAACATCGAATTTACGGAAATATGATTTACAGATTTATGGACCATGATTTGTGAAGTATGTCTTACAGAATATCGAATTTATGGAACTATGCTTATGAATTTGAAATTCTAATCATCATATCATTGTATGAGCATGGGTTGAGATTTGTTCGGGAAAGTTCAGTGGTTTCACCCTTCGGGTTTCACTTCGGATTGGCGGTTATAGTGAGGAGTTCTGGGGAACTTTCCTCTTGGCGGTTTTAGTTGGGTACATTGCACTGTGCTTGTGATTTGTGTTATGGTTCAAAAGGATTTTATTCAAAATAATACTATGTTTTATGATTATGGTTTTTCTTGCACTTTAGAGACACGCTAAGCTCTTTAGCTTATTCCCTTTAGTTTCTTTCAGATACTCTTGGATATAGGCGACTTGGTACTTGGATGATCTCACTTTTATCTGGTTATTTTATTATTCAGTACGAAACTATTTTTAGTTATTCTGGTTATTATTTATTATTTTAGGATATTATGTAACTTCATACTAGAGAGACTACTTATGTTTTTTTCCGGATTATTTAAGCATTCTTTTACTATGATTTTATTTTAGAGATTTTATGTAAACATTCGAATATTATTTGATATTTATGTATTTTACTCATTACAAGATATTTATTAAATTCATGTTATTTTATTTTAAATTGAAGTATATTTTTTAAAATTGATTTCTTGAGGGTTAAGTTTTCAAACGTGACTTCCTAAATTCAGCCTTTTCTTCTAGGCCGAGTTTAGGGGGCTACAGGTACTTAGACTTAAATTCCAATTTTCCTTATTGGATTGCATAGTCTATTATTTCCCTTATCTTTATGAAATCCTCGAATCTGCTCCTTGATTTCTCTAGCAATTTATCAAAAAAGGGGATGGGAAGAGTTGCGTGGAATAGGGGAGTCATTTCTTCTTCGGTTATAGGAGGCTGAACCTGGGTTGCCAAATTTCTCCATCTCAAGGCATATTCCTTGAAGGTCTCATTTGGCCTCATCTTCATGCCTTGAAGAAACTGTCAAGTCGGTGCTAAATCTAAAGCATATCTATATTTCCCCAAAAAGGCGCTAGCTAAATCACTCCAAGATTGAATCTGCTTTCTGCTCAACCGATTATACCATACTATTGCTGGTCCCGTCAGGCTATCGTGGAAGTAGTGGATCAACAACTTTTCATTCTTTATGTATCATTCTGTTTTTTCTACAAAACATAGTCAGGTGAACCCTCGGGCAACTAGTGCCATCATACTGCATAAATCTGGGAGCCTTGAAATCCAGAGGAATGACCAAATCAGGGACTAGGAAAAGCTCCATTGTATTGAAAACATCCATTTTTTCTTTCTTCTTAAGCTCTTTCTTAAATCTATCTTCTAGTTGCTCTAGTCTTTGTTTCATTTTTGCTATCAACTGGACCTCAAATGTTGTCATTGAGCCTGTAAAATTTAATTATTTAATTAATTAATGTGTGAAATGCATCATAAATGTCTAAAATGTAAAAGGCAAATAATAAGTATAAACTATCATAATGAATGCAAAATAAGGTGTGGATTCACCAATAGTCCTTTAGGAGGAATTCTATAAAGATTGGATGTATGCGTACAAAAGATTGACAATATTCTACAGGTCTCTATTGCGTACCCGGTGCCCCATTTTTGTCTACTCTCTAATTACTTCATGCTCTGATTATTCACAACCGTAGCATTATTAATCCCTATACATTACATAACATCTTCTCTTTTATAAAAATACCCTATTATGGAATATTTTTGAATCAATGAAATGCAAACATGAATGCAAGAAGATATTAGTCACAAAGTGATCATCGTAGAAAGACTTTCATTAAAAAAAAAGCTCGTTACATCAAATATTATTCTATGCTTTACAAATACTAATGAGCCATAACCCCTAGCTTTTTAACTTCATTCAAAAAATGGGTCACTTTTCCTTCACGGTCCAATGCAGGATCCATATTCTGACTTAATGGCATTGCTTCGTCAACCAAATCTGCCACCTGTTGGGCTACTTTACGAGCTTAGGTTATGACACTCTTTATGTCCTTGTATTTCTCGCTCAGCTCTTCGTAGTTGGAGAGTTACCTTTTCGACACTTTCATAGCCAGCTTGCCTGTAGGCTTCGGCACCAATCTCACTCGTATGAAAGGAAGTCCTAAGCTCTTTCGTTTTTTCTTTGAGTGCTTCACTCTCTAACTGTAAAGGTGTTGGATCTGGTCTCACTTTGTTGCAGACTTATTTTCAAAATCTCATTCATAGCTAAGCTATCTTGTAACTCTTTCTGAAGGGTATTATATCGGCTCTCAGCTTCTTCCAACTTTTGTGACAATAATCGAGCCCTATTTTCACAGGTCTTACCTCTCTGCTTCCACTGTCCCAGGTCATTCTTTAGCTGAACGATACTCTTCTTCCACTCTTCTAAAGTGTTACCCATACCCTCATTTTTGAACACACAGTAGAGTTTATGATGATCATTCTACAAACTCTTCAATTTCTAGCTCAAAACATCATTCTCCCGTCTGAGTTTGTTATACTCGAATGAATGCCCCTCCTCTGGGATGGCCTCATCTTTGACCTTGAACTTAACTCACTGGAGTGACTTGCTTCTGTTTTATCCAAGCTTTCCCTTGGATATTGACTTCTTTCCAACTTTGCCCCTCGAGCGATTTTTGTCTCAATGTAGAATCTAGGCTTCCCGTATTCGAAACTCAATATAGCTATCTTGATAAGATCTTTGACTCGATTCTTTAAAGCCCCATAATTCTCGGTGGTGTGACCTGAACTCCTTAGGTGGTAACTACACCTAGCACGTCTGCTATAACCTTTCGGGTAAGGTGGTTCTTTCGGAACATAATGAACACAGGTGATAAGGTTTTTCTCAATAAGAATCGGGAGCAGCTCGGTGTACCTCACAGGAATCGGGATGTGCTTCTTTACATCACTTGCTTTTCGGGTTCCTTTTGGACCTACTTTTGTTTCTTAGAAGCTTGACTCAGATGTATTTCCCAATGGTTTGTTGATAGGAATCACAAAAGGGTTCAACTTGTTGTATTTATCGATGTTATCTTGCTTAGGAGTGATATTTTGACCATCGATGTCTTCATTCTAACCCTTGGTTGTCCCTTCTTCTTGTTCTGTAGATCCCTTGCCTTTGGCCATAGCGGTCATCATATTCATCATCTCAACCATCTGTTTCTTCAAATCTTGCACTTTATTTCGCTTCAACACGAGCATCAGTTACTTGTCTGATTTAAGCTTTTTAGATGATTGACCCTCGCTATTTTTCTGACCATGCTCAAAATTTGCTTGGTTTATCTGAATATGAGACCTCTTGTCCATTATGATTGCCTTCTACAATGATGAATACTTGCACAATATATACCTTCATTTTATGTCATGAGAATGCAATGCACCAAAACGAAAAGGGACAAACACAAAAGAGAATTGTGTTTGTTTGATAAGAATAATCCAAATAAATGGTTAATATACAGACCCAATAAAAGCACTCAAGTAATCAGTTAAAATATATATAAATAGACAAACAAAAATGCACATAAAAACCTGAATAGGTTTACCGCTAAACGGACAGAGTACCGGCACGACTCTAACAAGTGGGCTTTATGTCTCACTATATGTGGTTAAATTCTAAAGAAAAAAGGTACCAGAACTGTCGCTAGGACATCTATTCAGGGGGATACGACCCATATACCATACGGGGGTGTAGACCCTACGAAATATAAGGACCTGATTCGAAAAGCAAATTACTACACTATACGGAGGTGAAAACCCCACGAAGCGAAGTAACCACTCATTCTTAAAGGTTCTAAGACTACTACATGATGAAAAAAACGGTAAACAAATAAGTTTAGAAATAAAAAATTACATTAGATCAAATTTAAATCTTCTTAATAATTACAATACGAACCCAACTACGACTTGCCACTCTTTTTTTTAAAACAAATTTTTTCCCCAGCAGAGTCGCCATGCTGTAGCGACTAAAAATTACCGAAGGTTTCCCACTTTTCTTGAAAAATTGATTTTTTGGGGGAATTTCCTAAAAATCGTATTTTGAAAAAAATAAAACTGGAGTCGCCACCAGTCATTTAGATTATGTAGATCAAACACCGAAAAAACTGAGATTAAACAGATTCGGGAGTCGGTTACTAGTGGGGAAGGGTTCGCACCCCCACCACGCCCAAAAATTGGTACCTAAGAGTTCGTATCGTATTTACTTAGAAAAATTAAAATTCAATCCAGTTTAATTACTAACCCTTAAAAATGCATGTATGCATGGTTATATAAACTGAACAACCTAACTCGCAACCCACGATAACCAAAGGAGATGGCGCCCGAGGACTCGGGATGACACTCCCACTAGGATATCGAGGCCTTGAGAACTAAACTAAACTAGTGCAATAAATTAAATATGACAATTTAATTATGCATGAACAAAATACTAATGCCAACATAAACAAAAGGTACCATAAAACACATGTTGAGAAATAAGACAAACAAATAGGAAATTAAACAAGCAAGAACAAAAGATTTTAACGAGGTTCAGCAATGTGCTTACATCCTCGGGGAGCAATGAGCGGCTGTTCTTTTCTTATTAACTTGATAATACAATTAGGTTACAACATAATATATATATAAGAGTAACCCCGGTACAACTACCAAAAAACCCATACCATACCAGCATCTGTCCTTTACCAGTATATGAGCCATACTTAACAACACATATAAAGGACAACTATATATATATATAAAAGGAGCTATACATTATAACATATTATTATAAAAGACTATTTACGTATATAGAACATACTGTTATACACTATATTCATATATTATAAAATACTATGTGAAAAACCATATAATATGTGGTTCTAATTTATTAAATAGTCATGGTAAAAAAGGGGCAGAAATAGTAACTTAATTAATATAATTAAAATGATAAACATAATTCAAGTCACGTCATAAATATATATGTACATATATATCTAATCAAACTGAAATAAGTACGTATTGATCAATTACCATATATATATAAATATATATATTAAATAAGATAATTGATATACATATAAGGAAATGAAATAAACACATATATAAGGTAACATATATATATATGTATAATTACTATAACATATATAGAATGCAAAGTAGATTAGTCAACATGTATATAAAGTATTAACATATATTCTAGTTACTATATATAAAATATATTGTTTTAAAAAAATAACATAAATATATATAAGGTAACATATATTATAAAGCATGATATGTTAATTAAATGGAGGATAATAGAATTTAAAGGCAAGAATTAAAAATAGCAGGGACTAGATGAGTGATTATCTCCTCTGGCTTCGGACCAAAATCGAAGAGAAAGGATAAAATTGAAAGATTTTGCAAATATCTGAGACTGTGTAGGAAATTTAGAAACACAGAAGGGCTGGCAAAGGGATTTACAAAGGACGGAGAGATTTAATGAGGTAATTAAATCAATTTTTAAAACAGGTATAAATACCAAAAAATAAAAACAACCCTCACTTCTTTACTTTCTCTAAAGCTAGATCAAAACCCTTTCTCAAAAACTCTCTCAAAAGTTCTTCAAGAAATAAAAAATGATGCCCAGATTTCGGCCGGCCTCTGCCGCCGTTAATCATTGTCGGCTGCCGCTTGCCGACGCCGACGTACCCAAAACCGAACCCCAAAACGATCACCTCTTTCTCCAGAACTTGAATCCAACTTTAGATTTCCGAAAAACAAATTTGATTTAGAAAAATCTAAGAAAACTGAAGCCAAAAACCAATTTTCTTTTAATATCTTTTTCTAAAATTCCAAAAATTAAACCCCTGCCAACAAAAATAAAAAGAGAATGCGAAGTGACAAAAGCCCTAAGGTGTCGTTCATCAGCGACACCAACCTCAGCCACCATGCACGGTGGCAATCCGAGACCAAGGATATGTAATCTTTCTTTTTTTAGATTCGAAATGAAAAGTAAATTGAAAAAGTATACCTCAGAAGTCTTTTTCTTCTATTGATTGGAAGAACTGAGTACATGGATTTCTTTTACATCATATATATCTAGATCTCATCTCTTTTTTTTATTACATTAGTTAGGAAAACATAAAAAAATAGCTTTATTCTGACAGTCTCCATGCCTTTATTTTTGTAGGTGATGATGGCTAGAGGAGTTGGTGGCCTTGATCGTCGGTGATGAGGACACGTGGCATTGATCGGGGAGAGCACGTGGGCACATGGAGCGTGGGAGAGACGAAGCGTCGGTGCACATGCACGTGGAGTAGCTGAGTGGTCTTCTATCCTTTCGATCTGAACCGTTGTATTAGATCTGATCCAACGGTTAAAAATGGGCTGCTCAAAAGTATAAACAAATTAGGGTTTTAGGGTTATTTTGGGATTTAATTGAGCCTAATAGGCCATGTAATTAAATTTTGGATTTTTTATTTGTAAATGGACATTAAGAAAGATTGAGCTTTTAAATCATATTCATTTTTTATATTATTACTTATAACACGTTTAACATTAATAATAATAATAATAATAATAACTAATAATAAATACATATAATATAACATACTTACTTGCATACACATACACATATATAAACAAATATACTTACACATAATATACAAATATTATTACACATTACATATACACAAAATACATACGTACATACACATAATATAGCATTACTAATACATGCAATATATACACATATACATATAAATATACAAACATACAGTTATGCCTAAATAGATAATAAACATACATACATTAAACACATAATAATGACCCATACATAACATACATATATAATATGCATACACATATATTAATACACTCATATATATAACACCTTTATACACAATACACATATATATACGCACATAATAATAGCATATATATTTAATAATATTAAATATTTATATACATGGCCGAACAAAAATGAGTGATTACACACCTATGAGTTGACTAAGCTTCTTTTTGTTATGTAATGCATCATATTTGAATCTATATTAGTTATCAAAAGTAAAACATGTATCACTGGTAACGAGCTAATTATATTATTTCACATTCCAAAGATGTGCTTCATTCTTGTAAAGCAAAGTTGAAAAACCATGTTGAACGAAGCATTCTTCATGCTCACCCTTTAATATTCAAGTCCATTAAGATTATTTCACTGTTGATGAAACTGATAAACATACTGCCAGCATGTAACATGAGTTATTGATTGCATATTACACACTGAGATTTTTAGCTCACCCTTTAATTTTCTTCTTTTTAATTGTTCATAAAGTTCAGAGACGAGCTCAACATTCAAAGGATTTGTAATCTTAGATTTATTTATTAGATTGTAAAGAACTCTTTTATTTAATTTCTTGAATAAATTGTGGTATACTAGATTCTATCTTTAGAGGGTACTCTTCTAAATTGCAACGTATGGTATAACTTATTGTTGACATCTATGAGTTGACTAAGCTTATGTTTGTTCTGTAATGTATCATATTTGAGTCTATCTTAGTTATCAAAAGTAAAACACGTATCATTAGTAATGGGATGATTATATTATTTCTCATTCCCAAATATTTTTACAATTCTATTCCAAAGATGTTGCTTCGTTCATGCAAAGCAAAGCTGAAAAACTATGTTGAAGGAAGCATCTCTTCATGCTTTAGATATAAAAGCTGGGAGTACCAACATCTCTCCTTTTGTTATTTAAGTTCTTAGCCATTCTTTTGTTATGGGGATTTAATGTTTAAGATTTGGATATTTTTAAGTGTATTGAATATATGACTTGTAAATTAAAATTGGTCATATATTTTGGTTAGTGAAATAGTACTTTTTGTTTAACTTTTTGGGATGAGAATTCCCCAAAACCTATGGGGGATCCGATGGGTATGGAGATTAGGACGAAAAAATTACCAAAGCATGTATTGGGGATTCTCCAAAATTGTCCCTGCAAGTGTTGGGGATGGAGTGAAGAATGCGAAACCGTCCCCACACCGCCTGATTCTCACCCCTAATAAAAGACTCAAATAATTTGAATCCATAATTAATTATGATAAATTAATTTTCTCCATCAAACAATTTTACATACCTTTCCGTTTTAGAATTTATGTAAAATTTTATTTAGTGTTTTATTTTAATTTTTAAATCTATTAAGTCAAATAATGGTATTAATTTAATATTTCACTTTAAAATCCGTTAAATAACTATCCAAAATTATTAAATTACTTTCCAAATTATTTAAAATAAATATTATTTATTAGAAAT
This sequence comes from Hibiscus mutabilis, assembly GCA_019671005.1. NCBI lineage: Eukaryota > Viridiplantae > Streptophyta > Magnoliopsida > Malvales > Malvaceae > Hibiscus > Hibiscus mutabilis. The sequence continues at coordinate 48,346,565 of CM033745.1, forward strand.
AGTATGATTCTGTTAACGACAATATCATACATAAAATTATTTGAGTGCCTCATTAAAAATCTTCCTAATCTAAAATTGGAAAAAAATAGTACACCCGCATGATATGGAATAACGAAACATGAGCTAAAAACCACAACCGAGATAATCTTTTCATTCAATTTTATTTGAAGACACAAAAAGAGTAAAAACCCAAAAGCTTTTTCTTGTAGTTGTAATTATAATGCCAAAAAAGTATATTTAATGAGTTTATTAAAGAATGAAATTAGGTTTTGAGTAATTTTAAATTGGTCGATTTAATATTAGATTAAATAATAACTATTTTGCAAGAGTTGTAAAATATTAACGATGGCAATATTGTAAAAATAATTAAAGTGATATTTTTATTGGGATTATTAAACAATTTATTAATATATCTTTTTGCTCTCATTTTTTAACAAAAGAAGACGACGGTTATTATTTACCCAAAGATGAGAAAAACATATCCAAGCTTTTCTCCCATTTTCTCTCTAGAATTTGCCAAACACACTTTAGAAAACATTGACTTTCCTTCTTGATTTCATTTCTTTTATATTCTAAATGATTTTTAATCAACAATCTAGAAAGAGCAAGTAGTCTTCATCAATTATTCTTGGAATTCAAGTCCTAATGGAGGAGGAAGTTTTCAACTTTTATTTTTCCTATCAATTGGGTGATCTTTTGATTTTAAAGGTTCTCTAATTGTTTTTAATTGATTATCTATCATTTCTATTCGAGCTTATGAATTAAAATAATTTTAATTTGATTTAATTGGTTTTTGGATGATAAATGACTGATTGTGATTTGGTAGATAAAATCTAGATATTTTAATTGAATTAAGAGTTAATTTTATGGGTAAAATGTAACCTAATCTCAATTTTATGAACTCGATATCGAAATTAATTGAATTGGTTATGTTTGGATTTGAGTTCTTGAATGAGTTGTGGGGTGTGTTGGTACCTGTGAACACCCACCACCACATGTCAAGGAGTCACAACCTGCGAACACGAACCGCGGGCCAACGACGATAGCTACCCCTGTGAACCCCATATAGGCGAACAAGTAAAAGCAACCTGCGATAAGCTAGCAAGTTAAAAACTTACCAGACGAACGATACTTGGCGATCACGTGATTGCTAATGATGACAATACAAACCTAGATCGTCAAACCATAGTTAGTCCAGTCACTGCACCACGACAATCCTGTTGCGATACCTGCCCGGTGGTATAAAAAGACGCACACAACAAGAAAAACACACGATCTTCCACTCTCAGACATTGTCCGCCACATTAGAGAAGCCATACCTGAGTTCAAACCTAGAACAACCACTAGAACCACCATCGAACCGCCATCTCCAACTCTTGTTCACTTTACTAGTCAACAATTAGTGTGGTGAGTGTGGATCAAGCATGTGACCTTCAGATCCTTCGAATTCATCAGATTCTTCATATTTACAGTTTACTTTAGAATGTGTGGAAACCATCCGAACGACACAAGTGGAAGAAGTACATAACACATTAATGTGATGGACCCATTAGTGGCAACAACCATGCAACAGCTACAACAGTTCTAGAAAAATTTCCAGCAACAATTTTGGAATCAGCCTCCCTTATGGTTCACGGTGGGGCTGGGAACGTAGCTGACCAGAGGGCATCACCGTCGGAAGGATACAACCAACAATTTTTGGACATGTAGGAAAAATCGAAAAGTTTGGAAAAATCTTTACTAGTTTCGAGAAAACAGTATGAACAATAGCAAAAGTTTATGCAAGACCAGGCTGAACCACATAGGTTGGTAGAGGATAAAAGCCAAAGGTTAATCAGAGAGTTGTATACGAAGAGTAGGGAAAAACTGTCAGAGAAGAGCACTTCATGGAGCAGGACGCCTTTCGGCAAAGGTCTCAGGGGCATTAACCGCAAGACCTGGAGGAAGACTTTGCAGATTTAGACTATAACCCCATGGAGGAAGACAGACAATAGGTGCTAAGGGTGAAGATGTAACAATTAGAGAGAAATTTCCAAAACATACAAAATCTCCAATAGAGATATTCCCTTCAAGACCCCCGAAGTTGCAAGAACGAGCCCCTATCTAAAGGTATTCTAGAACACCATGTGTATACATCTTTCAAAGTCTCGAAGTTGATGTACAATGGAAACGGTGATCCCTAGGACCATTTGTCTCATTTTTTAAACCACGTGGACCTCCTTGGAGCTTCAGATCAGGCTAAGTGTAGAATGTTCTCAATGACCTTGAAAGACTCTACTCAGGTTTAGTACCTCCAGCTCCCAGCACATTCTATTTCCAATTTTGATCAGCTTGCGTACCTATTTATGAGTTGTTTTTTTTGGCAAATAAAGTGTCGAAGAGGTCTTCGGTATATCTGATGTCCATCATCCAAAGACCGTATGAGCCTTTGATAGATTTCGTCTAGAGATTTCATACTGCAACCATGCAAACCAAAGAAATTTCATATGAGTTTGTCATCAGTGTCTTCATCAATGGTACTTCGCATCAGCATCTAAAATACAACTTGCAGGACAGACCACCAACAACGATGTCGAAATTATATGAGATGGTACAACCATATACTGAAAATGAAGAAGCGGATAACATAAGGGCACGAGTACAAGGTTTGAAATCTACGAATGAGGGACGAGATGATCGCGGTCCCAGGCGTGGGAGACCTCCACTCCATCAGGGAGCTGGTAGGGGAAACCAACAACACCGAGGCGGGCAACAATATGTCTACAAGAGCGGCCAGTCCCAGAGATACCAGCGAGATGGAAGACAATAATAGTTTCCCTAGGAAATATTATCTGCCTTCTGAACTTATCATGATTTAACAAAGTCACATTCACAAATACTGAACCAAATAGAGCATACAGGAATTTTGAAGCCACTATTGCTGATGAGGCAGAGTGACCAGAGAGAGGGCTCCGAGAGGAGGTGCGGCCTTCATAGGGATCAAGACCATTATATAGACGATTGTGCACATCTTAGAAACATGATTGAGTTTGTGGTAAGAAAGAGCCAGCTAGAAAGGTTTCTCATTTCTCGCAATAGACAAGTAAAGGATAACAGAGAGACACAACAACCAAGAGCACAAGATGGTAGAAGAAACAACCAGGACAAAAAGGGCACTATACACATGATAATTAGACCAGACGAAGGGTGGTCCAAGTCAAGCTCCAATTGCAAGGAACACATGCATGGTATAATGTCAGTTTCAGATGGGTTGGCCAAAAGGGCAAAGTATAGAGACCCATGGTGAGTTTTCTTTTTTGAGAAGGAGGATACTATTCTGGACGAGGAAAGCAATGGCTCCGTTATCGTCACGGCCATAATAGCAGGTTATAATGTCAAGAGAATTTTGGTAGACACAGGCAACGTAGTGGAGGTATTAAGCTAGAGTGTGTTCGGTCAAATGTGAATTTTAAGTTTGGAATTAAAACCAGCAAGCCCAGGGTACGGGTTCAACAATCAAACTGTTGAGGTGAAAGAAACTATCCAACTGCCCATGACTATGGACTATGATGATAATAAGGTCACACATATGGATAATTTCCTAGTCTTTGATAACCCGTCCCTTTGATGAGGAAGGCCAAAATGATTGCAACCCCCATTTTGATTGTAGGTCAAATTTGCTACACCTTCTGGAGAGGGTTTAATGCAAGTCGATCAGAAGATAGCTAGAAGTGCCACATTCTCTCTCCAGTTAGCTCAGAAACAAAGAGGTCATGAACATACCAACAAAAGAGCCTTGGTACAACTAAGAGGACCCGAGGTTAATGTCGTAGGAAAGACTACGATGAATCTAGAAAGCCTGGATGTTATGGAGGAAGATAAACATGCTAAGCTAGAGCTAGTGGAAGTTGTAGCACGCCCGACCCGGATGTCATAAGTGGGCCTCAAGCCCAAACCAAAAACCGTAAAATTTCTCAAACTGGTTTAGCCCAAACAAGGTATTTCCAAAAATTTTAGATCCAAAACATATATACACAATTTAAACCGTTACAAAAGAGCTCTATTTTAATTATAAACATTTAAATATTAGACTTGATTAATATAATTTCAAAAGTAAGAATAACATACTCGACCACGTAAGGTCATATGAATACATAGCCCACTAAAGGTCTTATGAATACATAGCCCACTAAGCACAAGTATTGTACTCTGGAGATCACCACATGCTGGAATATTGTACTGATATTGCTCTTCGAACCCACGATCTGATGATCAACCTACGCACAGAAACAACGATTCCAAGCGCTGAGCTTACAAAGCTCAGTGGTACACATCTAATCAACTATACTTTATTCTAATCATAAAACATAAGCATGCAAGCTAGCAAGAGTAAAAATGATAGATAAATAAACATTTGGCGCTACCACTAGTATTCTAAACACATGCTCTCATATCATAACAAATCATCACACATGGCCCAACCATACTCGGGATCTCACCAGATTATCTGAGCTAAAGCACACAATGTCAAAACCACAAACATGGAGTAAGGCCCGGTGCCACACAACTTCGGGAACATACACTTTGATTGAGGCCTAGTGCCATATAGCTTTAAAAATGTACACTCTTTAGGTGAGACCCGGTGTCATACAACGGCGGGAACGTATACCCATGCTTAGAATCTCTCGTTGAGCATCTTCGAATGAGACCTGGTGCCACACAACTTCAATAACGTGCATTCGACATCTCCAACCATGGTGTTGCAACACTCTTTCTCTAAGTATCCGAATCCTAACAATTAAGGAAACTCAACCAATCAAATGCCTACCCAACATATAAGCAAGGCCATCCCAAGGATCCCCTATTGTTGCTAATAATCATCATATCATTTATTTCACATTACCAAGTTGTTAATACATTTTGGAGAAGTATATAATTAATCTCATTTATTTCCTCCATTAATCCTCGTTATCTCATTTATCAAGGGATAATTCAATTATTAATATACACATCAATTTCCACCCTTAATTTATATTTATTAATTATTTAACATATCGAGTGCCGATACTCGAACACGAGTATCGATACGGTACCCCCGGGTATCGATACCCATACACGTACCGATAAAAAAACTTCTTACTGAAAATCCTATATTTTCACAAGTATCGATACGGGCCAACCCATACTGATACGACACCTAAATGTGTACCGATACGGCCAAAGCTCGTACTAATACCCTATACACAAGTTCGCACCATTTCGTTGAATTAGGGTCTTACCACACTTTATTGGATCCCTAAAGCTTATGAAATTCATTAGGATTTGTTTACTAACCATCCATTCGATTAGTATTAATTACCGACTTCATAATCATTTAATATAAATTCTCGACTTTATAATCAATTATTCGAGTATTACCAATTATTAGTCCATTTAGTATAATTTCTAACAAATCCCATCAATCTATATGAACTAGTATACAAGCCATCACAATTATTTCAATAAGTCAAACAATCATCAATTAAATATACAAGCATCTTAAACGACCCTACACAGTCTCTAAAGCCTTCATGAGTCACATCATCATGCATCTTAAAGACCAACTTAGTCTAACCAGCTTGGGTTGGCTCAACAGGTCAGCTCTACTTGGCTCAGCTGGATGGATAACTCTCCAGTGCTGAAGCACACCCACACATAGATGTGACGCGTGAGGGCTGCTTCGGTGGTCGAACGACGAGCTCCAGAACCACCTGTTTTTGACTGGTGAATCCAACTATGGCGACGGTTTCTGATGAAAGACGGCGGAGAATGGTGTTTTGATCTAAGCCACACCTTCTTTTCCTCCACCCCAGCGAACGAAGGAGATAACGACGGCTCAGGGACCATCATTGGACTCGTCTATTCCAGGCAGAGCCGATGGTGCTGACAGTAAGGTGAGTGGCGGTGTCCACGTCAGCAAAACAACCCTTGGACACTACCTCTCTCTAAAACTGCCATTTTCCTATCTTACTCTATTTCCAACACTTTCTTTCTTATTCTTAAATTTTCTGCCTCTTTCCAAGAACCCCAATACCTTTTAAAATTCAAAACCCATCTCCCAACATCAAATAAAATAATTTAATAAAACCTATAATCTTTTTCTTTTTTCCACTAAGCCCAATGCTCGGGTCTAAGACCCGATTTACTAACCTGATATTCAGGTAGTCACAGAGGAGATAAAGACATTGGAAATCTACCTGGGCGAACCTGAAAAATTCACCAAGATTGTGGCAAGGTTAGACAAACATTGTAGAAGAAAGGTATTGAAGCTACTACGGGACAATATAGATATATTTGCATGGTTAGCTGCAGACATGCCTGGGATAGATCCGAGGGTAATCAAACATTCTTTACAGATAGATCCGTTAGTAAAACCTGTCTGGCAAAAAAAGAGAATTTTTTAGAAGAAAAGGTACATGCCATCAAGCAAGAGAAGAAGAAGTTGATCGTGGCAGGCTTTTTCGAGGATGAAAAAAATACCCATAGTGGCTGGCTAACGTTGTTATGATCAAAAAGTTGAGTGGGAAGTGGCGAATGTGCGTAGGTTTACCAACCTTAACAAGGCATGTCCCAACGACAAGTTCCCTCTCCTATCATTTGATAGATTAGTAGATGCTTCTACAAGCCACGAGTTTATGAGTTTCATGGATGCATTTTCTAGGTACAACCAGATCACGATGGTAGAGGAGGATGGGGAAAAGACGACCTTCATTACGGAAGATGACCTCTAATGCTATAAAGTAATGCCGTTCGGATTGAAGAACGTGGGGGCAACCTATTCGAGGTTGGTCGATAAGATTTTTTCACCATTAGATTGGGAGAAACATGGAGGTCTACGTAGATGACATGTTGGCCAAAAGCATTTCTTTCTAGCAACATTTGGTTGATTTGCAAGAAGTCTTCGATATTCTCCTCTTGTACAAGATGTGTTTGAACCCTGAAAAGTGTGCCTTCACGGTGAGAGCAAGAAAATTCTTGGGTTTTTTAATCTTGAAACGAAGGATTGAGCCAAACCCAGAAAAGATAAAAAAGGAATAATGGACATAGGACCCCCCGTGAATACTAAAGAAATCTAGAAATTGAATGAAAAAGTAGTAGGAATGAACATATTTGTCTCTAGATTGGCGGATAAATGCATTCCTTTATTTAAAGCTTTAAAGGGTCCTTTTCATTGGAAGGAAGAATGCCAAAATGCATTAGAACAACTAAAGCAGTCTCTAGCCACCCCCTCATGCTTGCAGTACCTAAAGAGGGAGAGGTCTTGTTCATGTACCTAGCACCCACCGACGAAACCATCATAGTACTAGTTGGACATGAAGAAGACATCCAAAGACCTATTTACTATGTCAGCAAGGTCTTTCAGCCAATAGAAAAAAGATACACCATAGCGGAAAAGCTAGTGTTCGCTTTAATAATAGCATCTATGAGGCTTCACCACTACTTCCAAGTGCATCAAGTGATTGTTATGACAAATCAACTCTTTAAGGATGTTCTGGGGAAAGTTGATGTACAATCAAGTACCACACATGAAGAATGGTCAAGGCCCAAGTTCTAGCTAATTTCATAGCATAGTGCACATTCACCGGGTCGCGACGAGTTCACCAATTGCTAGTTCTAAGGTGAGCAATAAAACTCTAGAATCCCAGCAAGGACTTTCTTAGACTTTGAATGAGCAAACTTCAAGTCCACAGCCCTAGACTCTCCATGTAGATGGTTTAGTAGCCGTCAACGAGGTAGGAGCAGGTGTGCTATTAAGTGGACTAGGCGCAAAAAAGGAATGACAATATGTTCTTAACTTCACTTCCGCCATCTCCAACAACACAACTGAATACAAGGCCTAGAACTCGCAGCCAAACTCAGAGTGGGCCATTACATATTTTCACGAATTCCCAACTGGTCACGAAACAACTATCCGACGAATATGAAGTCTACGATGAAATACTCTTCTAGTACCATTAGAGGGTGAAAGGTTACAATGAATGCATATACTCGTATTTCATTTTGCAAACAAACACTTTATCTTCTACATAGTAAATTCATGTTAGACTAACTCTCTATAATACATGATTGTTAGCAATATTTACCTAGTATTCTATAACACAAATTCCCAGAGGAGAAAATGTCAGCGCAGACGCCTTAACAAAACTGGCAGCAACACTAGAAATCCAAAGGAGGGGTAGTTCTTGATGAAGTACAGAGAGTCCTCTCTTTTGCGGAGGAACACAAGGTGTGCAAACTCGATATAGGTAACACCTAGATGACACCGACCGCCACATATTTCAAAACATGAATACTACTAGAAGATAAGGCTGAACAACTCAAAATGAGACGATGAGTAGCTCAATAGGTTCTTATTGACGGTATTCTATATAAGAGAGGGTTCACACAACCTCTGCTACAATCTTTGGGCCATGAGGAAGCCAGTTATGTATTGCGAGAGATTCATGATGGGAATAGGCTGACACCACCCAGGCTCACATTCGTTGGCACAAAGGCTATAAAGGCAAGGCTTCTATTGGCCAACAATGCAAAGAGATGCTAAAGAGTTGGTATCCAAGTGCTTACCATGTCAAGAATTCACATTGATCCTAAGGCAGCCATCAAAACTCCTAAAATCCATCACGAGTCCATGGCCATTTGCAGTTTAAGCTCATTTTCGATGGCAGTAGGCTAGAAGAAATACCTGGTAGTCGCCGTAGACTACTTCACAAAATGGATAAAGGCAGAACCACTAGCAAAGATCAGAAAAAAGCAAATAGAGAACTTCTTGTGTAAGTCCATTGTCTGTAGGTTTGGCATCCCTCAAACTGTCATCACGGAAAATAGGACCTAATTTTGGAAGAGGTTTAGAAAATTCTACGAGGACCTCCATATTGTGTTGGCCTAAAGTTCTGTTAAATCCTTACAAAGAAACAGTCAAGTCGAAGCAGTTAAAAAGAAAATCATGTCCACGCATAAAATAAAGGTCAGAGACACGAAGAGAACATGGATAGGTGAGCTGTCAGGAATACTCTGGGCACTGTGAACAAGCTCTCACGCTATTAAAAGTAAAATACACTCTAGTATGGGCCCACATCCTTTTCATATTATCTAAATCTCTATAAGTGTGTAGAGATACATATGTTAAATCCATAATCATCCCAAATTAGGAGAAACACCATTCAATTTGACCTACAACACAGAACCGGTTATACCGACAGAAATAGGTATGCCAACATACAAAACTACTCATTATGATGCCCAAACTAATGATGAAGCCCTACGAATGAATTTTGATATGCTTGAGGAGGTTAGAAACCAATCAAAGGTAGCAGTGGAGGCCAGAAACTAAGTATTACAACTCCCACGCGAAGAACAAACAATTCCAAATAGGTGATCTGGTATTTAGGAACATGGAGGCTAGAAAACCACCGATAGAAAAAGGAAAAATGGCTCCAGCATGGGAAGGACCCTACATAATTCATAAAGTGATCAGATTCAGAGCGTTCAAGCTCACAAAGTTAGAAGGGAATAAAGTCCCTCGAACATGAAATGCCAAACATCTAAGAAAATTTTATGTCTGAAACACCACATTTTTATTTTAAGCAAAACTTGTAAGACTTAAACTTTATTATAAGCATGATGAATTCTCCTTAACTCCGTACAAAATATAGGGTCCTCTAAGTATCTGCCTCTTTTAAGAAATGCGCATAAATGAATCAGCTTAACGATCGCCGCTTCCAAAATAAGCGAGCAGACAAAATATAGGGTCCTCTAAGCGTTTGTCACTTTTAAGAAATGCGCATAAAAAAATCATCTTAACGATCTTTGCTTCTAAAGTAAGCAAGCAAACAAAATATAGGGTCGTCTAAGCGTCCACCACTTTTAAGAAGTGCCCATAAAGGAATAAGCTTAATGATTGTCACTTCCAAAGTAAGCGAGTAGACAAGATATAGGGTCCTTTAAGCATCTGCCACTTTTAAGAAGTGCGCATAAAGTAAGTAGCTTAACGATCGCCGCTTCCAAAGTATAGGGTCGTCTAAGCATCCGCTACTTTTAAGAAGTGCGCATAAAAGAATCAACTTAATGATTGCCACTTCCAAAGTAATCGAGCAGAAAAATATAGGGTCGACTAAGCGTCCACCACTTTTAAGAAGTGCGTATAAAGAAAACAGCTTAACGATCATCGCTTCCAAAATAAGCGAGCAGACAAAATATAGGGTTGTCTAAGCGTCCAACAAAGTTCTAAGTTATCTATCAAATTCACCTAAGTCATAAACGTTCGCACGATAGTCACCAAGGGGCAACACTACGTCCCTAAATAATTCATATGTACACCACCACAGTAAGAGTTAATTTCATTTCGACGATCAACGCAGATAAAATAATAAACTCCCCATTCTTTCATTAAACATTTTAAAAAATTACAAGTAGTTCAAGACAAACAAAAAAACAAGTAGTTCAAAACAAAATAAGTTAATCGCCCGTCTTAGAAATATATATCTCCCTAGTGATGTTTGCAGTATCATCACCGCCCTCATAATCAACATCATCATGATTACCCAAAGGCATAGGCGTGCTAGGGTCCCTTGCAGGAGGAATTACAACATCCTTATAATTAGCAATAAAACTCCTCCACAAAGGCCGAGAAGGATTCCTTATACCAAAACCCACCACCGTGACTACATCACAAAGAGCATTAAAATCCATGCTAGTGATGTCAAATGAGCCATGGGTTACTTATGGTACTTTAAAAGACATGTTTTCACCTTATTTATTGATTAATTTATCTCCATCATGTTATCCTTTGCATGCATTTTAGCATTTTTATCTTTGTATTTGCATATTCTTAACTCAGTAGCTCCTTCTTTAATTATCCTTGAATTTATCATATTTTTGCTGCTAATGTCGCTACATGAGTTCTTCTAGAATTGAAGCCAAGACTGTAGTCGCATTGGGATGTCGCTGCATAAGAATTGTTTAGATTGCGTCCAGATCTGTCACCAGCTACTTGGAAGCTCAAAATAGAATCATCCCGAGACCTATCCATTTCTTCCACCAATAGAGAAGAAGTCACGTTCGTGGCTACCTTAACGTTCTCCGCTACTTCTACTTCGTGTGTAGCCTTCAACACGGTCAACTGACTTTCATAAGACGCCCCTTAGATCCCTCAAACCCCTCGAATATTTAACTATAGCCTCATCCAACTATGCATACTAGAGAATGCCCAGCCTCCATACTATAGATTCCTTTAGAATGTCTCATTTCTAATTCCTCTAGTCGGGCAGCCATCTCCTCCTCATGTTTCTTACTCAGCTCTTCTAAACGCGCATCAATCTCATTATCATTCTTATTCCTTAAATCATTTAATCGAGCAATATACCTATCCATTTACGAACACAATCGATGATTTTCCTCTTCAAGAGCCTTCATATTCCTCCCATTCAGTCGAGCAATGTACCCATCCACTTGTGAACACAGCCTCTGATTTTCCTCTTCAAGAGCCCTCGTGTTCCTCTCCATATTATACTACACACAAGTTAAATCTTAAATGAGGCCCCAGTCCCCTTCGACGACCCTCCTCCTACTGGTACAAGGCATAGAAGAGGCAAAACTATTCCAATATACACTAGACAACATCCTGGAAGCAGTCTCGGGATGAAACCATCTTTTCGTATCTGAACTACCTCTCCAGGGATAGAACACAGACCATGGAGTAAGAGGTTTGATGTCCTCACTGACAAAAAGACCAAAGGGCGGTGACGCCAAGGGGACTGAAGCAATCACATGAGGCGTTAAAGTCTCAACAAGTGTAGCAGCGGCAAATACATCCCCCAAGGTACAATGCACAACAATAGAATCCACGGGAGTAGTCTCTGCAAATGCACCATCAAATCAGAAATTAAACCAACTAGTTAACAAGCTAACACATCAAACATAATAAATTTTAAGTAACACACCTGCAGGAATAGAGGAAGTAGGTAGAGGATTAACTAAACCAACGAAAAGGGGAATTATGGTAGCACCTACCTAACACGTAGAAAGGGAAAATACACTGCCAACAGAGCTCGATAACCCAGCAGAAAGGGGAGGATGAAATGACAGAACCAATAAAGTTCACAGAAGACTCCCCATGGTTCCTCGTGCTTAACTTTGGCCTTTTGCCTTATGCCTTATCTTGACTAGAGATAAAACGTCTCCTCGATCTGTAAGTTTGTATCCAGCTAGCCGTTGACTATTTAGCTACCTCCATAACATCCACCACTGAAGAGCTTGTAATTTTTGTGTTCGTAACATTTGAGAATGAAATAGGAAAAGTATCAGCCAAGCTCACAAACATGGATGCATAGCACTTGTAACTACAATAGGGACCTCTATGACCGCCAACTCTAAGGAAGAGGGCGAACCTAATTGTCAGCTTACATTCACACGATGAGGGGTGCCCTCCGACAAAGCAGGCAAACTCGTATGTTTTCCAGCAACCGCCTGAGGCAAAGATTGCCCCAGTAAGCTAAGCGAACCAAGTGGCTCATCCACAATAGCTTGTGAAGAAACTACCATAGCTTCTACAAACAACAAAAGGAAGACGCATAAAAGAGCAGGTACAACTATGATAAAAAAATAGCGGCATAATAAGCATAAAACGTAAGCAACAGTAACATAAAGCACCTACAGGAATACAACAGGACGAAGTAGCAACATCCCTTCACCTTTTCATCCTACGATCCAAGTTTCTTCTGAAGGGGAAGAAATTATAAGCGAACGCGGAGCTGATCGCTTCTTGCTCCTACCAGCAGCAGTTGTACCAACACCTTTGCCATCGCTAGAATTGGGCACAACAGCATCAGCACCACCTCTGGGAACAAGGGGAGCAGCTTCCCCACTAACCCCGCCCGAAGTAGCGTCTTCTTCCTGGTATCTCCACAGGCGAGTACGAATGCCAGTATAAGTAGTAAAGAAATTCTCTGGTTCAGTCTCACGTCTTAAAAGAATCCTCGCCACACAATCATCTTCTACAGCAAAGGGTCAAGCTTCTGCAAGGGTATGCACATTTGCCAAAAATCCCTCAGGATGGACGTTCAAATCCGTTTCATCCCAACCATTCGGGATCCTCTCCTCCAAGAAGTCCACCCACACACTCCTTAGGGTGTATACCTCTTCAAATCACAATGGAGGGCCCCTTTCTAATCTTCAAAGAAGCATTAACTTAGCATGCGTTAACTTACTCAAGTCGGGCACCTCAACCCTATCCCTTGACGAACGGCGTCAAACAAGAGGAAACAAAAAATCCAAAATTAACACTCCACTTTTATAAACTTCGTCCTATCCAGGCAAAAATTGCTGGTGTAGTTGCTCTTTACTGGCATCCACCCGGTACACAGAGCGATTGACACAAAATCTTTAGCATAGTTATCATTACCACCTGTAACATTATAGAAATAACGAAAAACATTCACATAAGGCTCATCCTTGCAATTGAAGAAGTACGTCATCAGGATCCACCAACCAACACCAGAGAATTAACCTGGTGCTACACCGAACCAGTTCAACCACTTCATAAAAAAGGACGATATTGTAGATGGAACTCAGCTTGGAAGGTGTGTAAAGGGATAAGAAGCCATGACTTACCCACATCGGAACATGCACTCAAACGACACGACCCCCACGGCAAACTGAACTTAAAGTGAACTTATAACGAAAATTATTTAGAGCAAGCAAACCCCTGCACTCTAGAGTCTTGCGCATATCGTCGACTCTGGTTCCACATTCGTAATCGTCGCTAATCGTAATCATTGTATCAACCATTGAAGCAAAGGAACAGTATCTCTCAACTTTTTTGCAAACCCAAAGCTGACAAATTAACAAGGGGAAAAATGAAGGGAAGAAAACCTAGAAAACAAGGCCTATTTATAATCGAGAGCTGTCTTCCAGGAAACGCTTCACTCATTAAGAGGTTTAATGTGTGACGTTTCACATACAACGGTTCACTCTTAAAGAAAACCAATCGGTTTAGTAATATTACACACGTGGCAAGCATAATAGCCGCCTAAGTATATCCTATAGTAAAAATTCAAATTTTCAAAAACAAATTACACCAGATAAACATTTTTTACAATAACTCTCGCTACAGAAACCCGCCAAACTTCCCAAAGTCGCTTTATAAACATTCCTTTCTTGAAGGGAAATTGTTGGTACCTACGAATATGAATATCAGGTCAACGATGGTAAGCTATCCTAGCGAACTCTATATAGGCGAACAAGTAGAAGTAATTTGCGATCAACTAGTTGGTAACGTACTCAGGAGAACGATACTTGGCGATCACGTGCCAACAAACGTAATTGTTACTGATGACTATACAAACTTAAGAAGTCAAATTATAGTTAGTCCAATAACCGCGTCACGACAACCCTGCTGTGTTATGAATGATAATACACCGATAGATGCTGGATCAACAACCTATTAGATCGGTGACAGCTTTGGGCAAGCTATTAACAATTCAGAACAACGCTCAGATTCAGAAGGTTCCTGTTGAGTAGGTTGACTTTGTGCCTCATCACGTCAGCCTTGACCTGTAACAAACTATCAGAACAAGGCCTTATGTATTAGGGATTAGGTGTATTGGGATGGGCATGAAAAACCTGATGCAGTTTTTTGTTTTCTTTTTTCATCTTTTCTCTATTGTAATCCTCATCTCTTCTTGTTTGGCTTCGACAGAAATCAATTACTTAATTTCTCCATTTTCTATTTACAACATTGGCGCTTTCATTGATCTGCGACAAAGATGGTCGGTGATACACAACTCAAGCAACTTGATGACAACGTGAAAAGCCTACAAGACTCTCAATTCCAGATCCGACGTACTTTTGACAGAATCTCATCTTCTCTCGAAGAACAGACAATGATGCTTCAGGATATCCTGGGAAGGTTATCGACTCAAGAAAATAATACACTGGTAATTTCATCACGTGATGAGCCTAGTCCTTCTTCTGATACTCGGGCTACTTTGAGCGTTCTAGATCATCAAAAATAACCTTCTACATGGAATGATTCAATGTGCCTTGCTCAGTTACATGAGCAACATATTGATTGGGAAAAAGGAATGATCCCAACTGTGGGAATAGAAGGAGCACAAGATGCTTCTCAACCGTTTGATAAAATGTCAGCAAAAGTAGATGCTATTGGGTTTCAATTGATTAATGACACAGTGAGAGTTGATTCCAGGCTTAACCAATACGTCAATTTAATTGGATCTACCGAATTGGTCTCGTTGGAAACACAAGGTTTTTCGCTGTCGGTTCAAGCTCTTACTCTTCTGTCACTCTGCGTTGATTTTTTCAGACTCTTTGGTGACGAGATTCAAACACTTATAAAGTCACCGGAACAATTATTGGGTCCTCCTTCAAAGGTAATTGTGAATCATTTTCTAATGTGTCAAAATGTTGGAAACTCAAGTACCACGAGATTCAAACACCGGGATTTTTATTTTAAAGGTTACCTTGTTATTTTACGGTTTTCATGGTTTGAAGTTTTACTAATCAGAGTATTACTGAAAAGGAACAAACTTGTCGATCCAATGAGTTTTACACTTGGGAAGTTTAGTGTTAGTATCTACTATGAGAGATGGCTATCAAGGTTGAACAACTCATTTCATTGGTTGTTGACTCTTCATGTCAGAAAGTATAGCAAAACATCACCAAAATCTTGGGCTGCAATTAATGAACATTGCCATTCGGTGCTTATACCCTTCATTCCCTTAAGAATGTGGTGGTTGAAAATTGTCATCACTTTTAAGGAAGTTCAACGACCCCCAGAACTAGTTAATATGGAATTTGCCGGTTATATTGCTTGTGAAAATGCTCGTGGAGACATTGTATTCGACCTACAAATGTTCTTGGTGATTTTGTTATCATGTTGTAGGCGTGGGAAAGATGTCATTTCAATGATACACAAACTTTCCACACATGTTGTGATCATTATTGTTCTCAGGAGACAAATTCTTTACTGGAAACATCAAGGGAAAGCTATTATAACGATGTTTACGTTCTATTGGAAGCAAGCTAGGGACATAAAAACATTCCAAGCTCCCCGTAAGAGATGTGATTATGAATTTGCAGGGAGTGATTTAGTTTATCTAACACTACAACTTTACAAGCAACATTCAGTCCAAGTTTGTGACTGTCACAAGACATCAACTTATTGGTTTGCGTCTTTTCCTTTCTTAATTAAGATTGAGAAGGTGACATCTTTGCACTTGGTGAAATCTAATGTTACATTGATTGTAAAATCTTTGGTGGTGTTGGTCAAGAGAATTGTACACCGTTCTTATCTGTCGATTGAGCAATGGCTTATGACTTGGGAAGGTTTTTCTGCATATGCTGCCACTGAGGAGGATACAGACCAACTCTTGAAATATTTTCCGATTTGAACCTTGCGGACAAGGTTCCGGTGAAAGGGGGAGGTATTGTTATGAATGGTAATACACCGATAGATGTTGGATCAACAACCTATTAGATCCTCGACAGCTTTGGGCAAGCTATTAACAATTCAGAACAACGCTCGGATTCAGAAGGTTCCTGTTGAGTAGGTTGACTTTGTGCCTCAGCCACGTCAGCCTTGACCTGTAACAAACTATCAGAACAAGGCCTTATATATTAGGGATTAGATGTATTGGGATGGGCATGAAAAACCTGATGCAATTTGTTGTTTTCTTTTCTCATCTTTTCTCTATTGTAATCCTCATCTCTTTCTTGTTTAGCTTCGATAGAAATCAATTACTTAAATTCTTCATTTTCTATTCACAACATGCTGCGACACCTGTCCGGGTGTTATAAAAGATGCATGCAACAAGGAAAATACACGACCTTCCACTCTCAGACACTATCGATCACACTAGAGAAGCCATACCTGAGATCAGACCCAGAACCACCATTAGATCGCCATCTCCGACTCTTGTTCACTTTAGCAACCAACAAGGTGATTGATATAATGATTGATTGTATTATTGAATCACATATTAGTGTGCATTGTGAGTGTTTGAAGAAATGCTTGTAAGAATTATTAGAACCGAAAAAATGGTAAGTGGCGCAAAACCGAGCAGAGGGCTGCTGCTACCTTGCATGAGCCGTATATGGCTATAGGCTAATCGAATAAAAAAAGGAAAACTACATTGGTGATCACTGAACTATCACTCTTTTTCAATTTTGGTTATTCAACTATTTTTTTCATCAAAATTGTTCCTCCCATAAGATATCTTTCTTGTTTTGGTCCCTCTCAGTTAAAAATCTAACGGAATGGCTGACTTGTAAATTTTTTTATTTGCCGGGAGGAGTTGAACTTAGGACCCCTTCCAACATCTAACCACTGTGCTAGGCTTAGAATTTGGTTAGATTTTATCCAAATTAATATTTAATTTATATTCTCCCAAACTCAAAAATAAGCAAAATGCCTCTATAAATATTTGAACCAAGAACACCTTGCATCAAAAGCAAGGTGTTTAACCACTAAGCTGAGTTAAAAATTTAACATATATCTACAAATTTAATCTTTAAAGATGTATTATCACTTCAAAATTAAATCAAAATACTACTAAACTCAATCTAAAATTATTTTTCCAATTTATTCAGGAATAAAAAACTAATTATTTATTCTTATAAAACGTATTAGATCATTCTAAAAATTAATTAAATGTAAAATAATTTATATACATGCCAACAAATTAAATGTTATTTTAAAATTATATTTTATCTTAAATAAATATTATCAATTTAAAATTTAAATTTTTTTAACATTAGTTATATAAAATAAATAAATAATTATTTAACAGTTATTTTTTTATTTCAAAACAAAGTGAAAAAAAATTTAGTTTGATCTTCAATTTTAATTACATTTCAAGCTAAAAAGTTATTTTTTAATTAAAATGATTAATTTAAACCTAAATAGCTATTTTCAAACAATTTAAAATTTATACTCTACCATATATTTTTGATGAATTATATTCTACCATAAATATATGTTATATAGTAAATTTTTATAATGATCTAATATAATTTTATAATAATAAATAATTACCAAAAGAGTTAGAAAAATAATTTTAGATTGATTTTGGTAGTATTTTGATTTAATTTTGAGGTGTGAATACATCATAAATTAAATAATAAATTTTGTAGACATATAGTAAGTTCTTAACTTATCTTAGTGGTTTAAACACCTTGCTTTTAATGTCAGGTATTCTTGGTTCAAATATCCATAGATGCTTTTTGCTTATTTTTGAGTTTGGGAGAGTTATAAGTTAAATATTAAATAAGATAAAATATAACCAAATTTAAGTTTGACTCCTCCCAAGAGTAGTGCCTAGAGTATTTTTACTCTGTTTTATTTAAAATCAGGAGTGACATGTGTTACCTCATGATTGGTCAAATAAAAAACATTGACATGAAAAATAAAAAATAAAAAATTACCAAGTCAGTGATTCTGTTATATTTTTAATAGAAGGGGCCAAAATATGAAAGGTATCTAACGGGAGAGATGATTTTGGAAAAAAAAAATAGTTGGGTGACCAAAACAAGAAAAAGATAATAATTTGGTGACAACCAGTGTAGTTTTTCCTAAAAAAACATTTGGAAGGGCTCAGGCAGTTCAACGATAGGCTAATGACAGTGAAAATTTTGGAGAATTTTAATTAATAATTGTTGAAGAAGTTTAAATAAAGTGTTTACCTTGGTGTGATCCTATTTATATCGACCATTGCATTTTTTCATTTAGGTTGACAAGAGTTTGGACGATTTTCGCTTAGGTGTTAGGGCGTTGGCATCGAGGTAGCAGCGGGTTGGTGTGTGCAAACTTTTTTTGGTACTCTAAAGAGCTTTGAATTATGGCTTTGGGGGTTTAACTAAAGCCTAATAAGCTTACCTAAGCACAAAAGTAAATTTTCCTAATTTCGCCATTTGAATATCGGTTTATTATGAAAGCATGATTTACATACTTTGATTTGAAAGCATAAGCTAAAAATACTTATTGTTTTTATGCATCATTAAATGTTATGCAATGATTTATCAAGAATGAGGATGCCTAAGTGCATCCATAAAAATTTCCGAAATGGAATGTTAAAGTTGTCAAGGGCAATATTATTTGCATATGAATTTGGTTTGTTAAATGCAAAAGAAAAACAGTAAGTAAAGATGTTTTAATGGTTATATTGGCTATGTGGCACACTAAATTTTTTTTGGATATAATTGACATGTCATAGGAATTAAAGTGCACTATAAAACATAAGTCAATTGCCCCAGGGCTTTTAGGTAATTGAAAGATATTATACGGGCTGATAGAATCTACGGCTTTGAAGTAATTGAAATACATTACCCGGGCTAGAGGCAAGAAAGCAAAAGGTGATATAAAGGAATCACTCAAGAATCCACGTATCCGATGAGTTTTAATACGGGTCACACTAATTGCCAATATATGAGGATATAAAGAAAAACAAACTCGAAAGCTTGATGAATGCGATTTCAATAAGCATAACATCTTTTGCAAGAATGAAAGCATGATGTATATATTTTGAATAAGCATGTGCTGTTTAAATGCTTGAGAATGAAGAGTTTTGAAATGATCTAAAACCGTTTTGTAATATTTGTTTTGGTTTTGAAATGCATTGACATTTTGCTTTTGAGAGCAGTCACTAGGCTTTATATGCTTACGCTCTCTTTTCTTCCGTCAATATAGTGAATTAAACATATGTGAGGTTGTGGTTTGAGGCATGGCGTGATCCCAAGACAAGCGTATTAAAGAGTACGTTTATGGTGTTATCTTTATTTGTAGTAAGGCAATGTGGGATAATCATTGGGATGTTGTTTTGTATAAGGCGTGATTATATGGTTTAAGTTTATAGTATGTTGGATGATGGCATTATTTAATGTGTATGATGTTGATTATGTTTTAATGCTAGGTTTGTTTGGCGGCTATGAGCTAATGTTCTAAAGTGATTTTGAATAATGATTGGATGGATTGTTTGTTTTCTAAGAGTACATATGGTCATATGCTTCTAGTTTTTTTGATCTATAGGCTATGTTTGAGATCTTTACCATTAGGTGCATTGGATATTGCTTTATGTTCTTAGGAAGCATGCCTCTAGATTTCTTGGTTGAATATAAATTGTGTTGGTTAATTGGCATGTAATTAATTAAGCATATATGTTTAATGATGGTACAATTTTAGGAGCATGAAAAGGTTGTTTGTAAGTAATTTGGATATGTTCAATTTGAGATTCGAATCCCCTAAGATGTATTTTTGAGTAGTCCGTATCAGTACGCTCAGTGTTCAGTACCAGTATGCGGGGTAATTCTGGTGACCAGTTTTGTATGTGGGTATCGGTACGTAGGACCGAGTTTCGTTACACATAACCAAGAACTAGTATGCAATATTGCATTCCAACACCAAAGTTAGCTTCGATGTTTTCCTATACTGGTTCGTCCGGAAGTTAATCCAGTTAATATGTTTTACACAGTTTCGATTCTTTACATTTTGGTCATCATATATTCATGCATCAATTGAATGAGTAAGTGTTGTTCGTTTGACCTGAGATTTTGCGTGCATGCTTATGCTATGTCCATTTGCAGTATGATGCCTTTGAGTTTGAATTAGTCCCCGTTTTCTTTTAGTTTTATGAATTAGTCCTTAATTTCGTAATTTGTTAAATTGGATACTTAATTGTAATCTGTATGAGATGAAAATTGACATGCTAAAATGAAATATGATTATTTAAGTATTGGTAACCTGAAATTTTTATATGTCCCAACAATTATTTATATTTTTATTTTGGTCCCTAAAATGTTTTTTTTTGCAATTGAGTGCCTTATCGATGTCTATATCGAATGAAAATTGAATTGTTGCTTGTATATACACTTTAGGACTTAACGATGCATCTAGATAAGATAACAGAAGAAAATGGACCTAATTTCAAATAAGTTAGTTCAGGTTTGCTTCTACAGACCAATGTGATTTCCTTGATTCAGGTCTAGTGACTAGGCCGGGTCGAGGTGGTTACAACTTAAATACATAATTTACCGCAATATATTTCTCATCTATAAGTTTTCCAATGTGTTGAAATTTAATAAGCGTTTCATTCACGAGTTATAGCTACAATGTTTAAGTCGACGAGTTATTCCACTAAACTACAATGTTTGGACTCTTATACATATAATATTACCGATAGCTTTACTATTGTAGCCTTTTTCCCATTACCTTGCCATAAATTGATTACTCTCATAGAATATTGGTTTAAATGAACCTCAATACCCTCGCGCCATGGATCGTTTTAAAAAATATCAAGATTTCAAAATCCATCATGAGCACGTTGTTTCTATCTGTTTCATGACTTCTGATGAATTTCATTTTCGTTATCTTAATTATTAACTCAATGGAAGTTCATACCCTTTTTGAGCATTCTCGACATTATTTATAAAAATATTGTTATGACCTTTTACACTAATGCCCGATGTATTTACAACCAAGACAAAATCGAGGTTATTGCTATAGAGTCTTACCTTGTGGGAAAGAAATTTCAACTTGACTCTTCTTCTATAGCAAATCTTTTGGGTTTAAAGGATGTGTCAATAGATGATGAGGATTCTTTGGGACATATTCAAAGTGGCTCCATAATTGTTCTTGACACTCATGATCATTTCCTTCACTTCCTTATCACTTGGTGCTTTCGACCATCCAATGGTAAATGGTCCACGATTCGTCAAGTCAATGATTTTTGGCTCCATTGTTTCTGTGAAGGTAAGCGTACAAACCTAGCTCAAATTATGTTTGCTGAGATAGTTTTCCTTGTTCAACTCGTCATACTACTCTTGTGACATCATTCACCTACGACACCGCCTTGAGCTATATGTTCCACAAGATGGGGATTGATTGCTCTTATGATCTTGCTGCGCCTTTCACCGATCCCATTGGTGACAAGTCTCTTCGGAAGGCAAAGTTTACCATCTATAATGGAGAATGGATTCGCATTGCGGATCTCCCTCGTGATGCACAACCCAATTCGGTAGAGGATGTTTTGGCTGTTCTAGTGATTTAGTAGCTTCGATTGCTCAACCTTCCCTTGATGCTCTCATGGCCTATCTTGATGGGAAGTTTGCCACTTTTTATTCTAGCTTTGCTCTTATTGATACTCGTTTCACTTCCTTAGAAGTTAGAGTTACCTCTATAGAAGACCGTCAAGCTTCTATGGGCATGACTCTCATTGTGTTTTGTGGAGAATGGTGTGATCATACTCTTGGTGATGATCATGAGGAAGATGAGGATGAAGACGATGAAGATACTCCTTAGGCTTATTGCATATCATACATATCATATCATATTAGCTTTCAAGTTTTATGTGTAACGACCCAAATTTCCTAGTCAACGTATGGGCGTTGACCCGAGTATTGGACCTTCATGTTGGATCTAATAATTGGACCCTTTGGGCCAAGTTTGTGCCTTGTTAGGTGAGATTTGGGCCATTTGGGCTTGGGAGGTGACCATTTTGTAAATGAAAAGAAGTTGGAGGGTTTTATGAGGTGATTAAACCTTTTTTTAATTTGGTTGGCTGATCTTCCCCTTGTTTTGGTTGTTTTTTCACGTGGATGAGATAAAATTGGAGACAATAAAGCTTTTCGGTGAGATCACCCATTTCCCATTTTTCTTCACCATCTTCTTCATGTTTCATCTCCTAACTCCATAGCCACCAAAGCTTAAAGATCTAAACTTTCAACCTTATTTCTTCCACCCAATATTCAAGATTCAAGTATGTTAATCCCCTCCCCACAAACTTTAAGAAAAGTTCTCTCTTGTGGCAAAAAGGTGAGATGTTTATCAATGTGTTTTTGGAAATTCAAAGCTTTAAAGGTTTTTCCTTTGAGTTATGGTTGCTATTTCGTAGCTAAAATCCTCATTATCCTTTAGTTCAAGTTTTAATTCATTTTTATGATTCTTTGGCAAAAATGAGTTGTTTGGGGTTCTTCCAAGCTTAAATCAAAGAGAGAAAGTTGAAGGGTTTTGCTCGAAAAGCTTGAGTTCGGGATTTCTAGCTAAGGTCGGTAAATTTCTGACTCCTTGATTCTTGAATATCCTAAAGTAACTGTCTTGCTTGATATTGTGGTTAAGGTTGCTAGTTTTGGGTTAAAGTAGCTTAGAGCCTTTAACGGTGAAATTTAAATTAGTTGTTAATAATGTGTAAAAATGGTAGCAAACCATTCTAATTAACTCCCATAAGGTGTAGGAATAAGTTAAGGGGCCTAAGGTTACATTTCGGAGGCTTGTGGAGTGATTTCCCGAGCTTTGGAAGCCATTTCTGGGCTTCGGTATCAGTACGCAAGGAGCCTGTACTGATACCCTGTGTTATAATTGATGAACACCCGCAAAAGTTAAAGGGGTATCGATACGCTTAAGGTAGGTATCGGTACCCACTATTTCATTGAAATTCTAGTGGCTTAAATCGGTATCAGTACGCTTAGAGCCGTATCGATACGTAGGTCGTATCAGTACCCGAGGCTTGGGTACCGATACAGGGTGTTGGTTTAGTCCATACTTCGCATAAGCTGAGTATCGGTACGCAGGGTTTGTGTATCGGTACGGGGTCAACGGTCAACCCCATCATGTGAAGCTGAGTATCGATATGCATAGTCTGGGTATCGATACCTAGAGGGGCTTATCGATACCCGCAAATGGGTATCAGTACTGCCTAGGCAATTTGCCCAGAAAATATGAAGTTGAGTTTGAAGGGTTAATAATTTGAGGACGATGGTCTAGTGGGCTTCTAAGGTAGTAAAATGAGTTGTAAAATTGAGAATTGAGGTTTAACCCTCATATATGAGAATAATGTGTAATAACTTGGTAATTGATGACTTGATATATCTGAGATGGTTAAAGTTATGCCTTGGGGTGTTTTTTGATGGCTTGGCTTAGTGCCACTTACCTCTTGGTGAGGTGTATGAATGCTCGGGAAGCATGTTATCTTATGTTGTGGTAAAGGAATTCGGATGTCCTAGAGTCAGTACTACAGTACTTGTATAAGGGGATGCATACTTGTGAACAAGTACATCCTACGTACCCACAAGCTGAGTGATCTGGGTGTGGTTAGAAACCTATTCGTGGATGTGGTAATTCGGATAAGGTATTAACTCGATAGGTTGAGTGAGCTCGAGTAACCTAATTGGCTGAGTAACCTCAGGTAAAAACTACTTGTGGCTAATGTGATCTAAGTATGTTTAAGATGTATCCGTAGCTATAGTGATCTAGGTATGGTCCATTTAACCTGACGGCTGTGTGAGCACAGGTAACCTGACAACTGTGTGAGCACGGGTAATGTAGGGCTTCGTTGGCCATTATATAGGTGATGTGTGGATTCTTTATGTATGATGCGTGGATGTTAGATGATATCTTATGCACCCAATGGCTGAGTGATTTGGGTATGGCATGTATTAACTCGATGGGCTATGTGAGCTCGAGTAGCTCGATTGGCTATGTGACCTCGAGTATGGTAACGTATGAAGTAACTTGTGACTTCTTGTAGACTTAATGATGCCTTGAGATAGGTGATCTAAGAACTCTAGCTAGTGTAGGCTAGACGATATCTCATAGAAAGTGGAAGCCTTATCTATGCTCTCTTGACTATATTATCTTGCATGCTTATTTTATGATATTCACGAATTGTGGTAGAGTAGAAATGTACCACTGAGCTTTGTTAGCTCAGCGTGCGGATGTGTGGTTTTTTCGTGCGTAGGTTGACATGTCACCCTTGGAGGAGCTCATCAAGAAGGGAATTCCCAGCACTGCGTTCGTTTCAGAGTAAAGTACTTGTTATTTTAGTTTGGGCTAATGTTTTCATAAGACCTTACCACTGTTGAGATTGTAACTCTATATGAAACATTATTTTGGTTTACGGAGTTTTAAACTCGGAGCTCATGTTTTGTAAACTTATTTAAATGCTTAATTTCTCTAATGGATTTATGGGTGTTTAATGCTTTTAAATGATGACTAAACTTGTGGTTTAAAATTGAAAATTTGATGGGTCAATTTTTTGGTAACCGGAATGTAGTACTTCGAATTCGGATCGGGATCGGGGTGTTACATTATGCACCTATGTTCTTATTTGAATTCCTATGTCTTTTGTTATTTGCTTTGTTTTATGTTTTTAAGTTGGATTATTATGTTGCTTTGAATTTATAATATTTATGTTGTTTTATTTATGATTGAAGTTATTTCTTTCTTTATATCTTCTTTATTTACCCTATTGATTTTGATCTAACAAAAAGGGGGAGAAAATTGAGATTAAATTTTCAAAATGGTTTCAAAATAAACAATCTTTTAGCCTTAAAGAAAGGGAGGGTATTTTTCAAAAGACTTAAAAATTTACTTTGGCTTTGTTATATCAAAAAGGGGGAGATTGCAAAACTAATATTTGATTTTGATATAACAAATGATTTCAATGACTAATTTGTAAAATTAGATAAGTTTTTAAGTACTCAAAAAGTCTCACAAAATGACAAGAATTCAAACTTCAAATTATTTCTAAGTCAAAAACTAAAACCCCAAATATTTTGTAAGTGTTTTTGTACTCAAAATAGCAAAGTTTGGTCCAGTCATATCTATACACCTTATGTCCTACCAATACAAATTTTAGCTACTAGAAAACGCTTTTACACTTAATGGCTATTGGGTATCGATACGCTTGAAGCCGTATCGGTAGGCCATTCATACCTGGGAACTAAATGGGCTTTGAGTATCTGTATGGCTTTATGCGTACCGATATGGGGTGTTTAGATTTTCAAGATCATTGATATTAAATTTTCAACCGTTGTCCTTATCAGTTTATTGGAAACATAAGTTTTAAAAGTGGTTATACCGTATCGATACTCCCTTAGGCGTACCGAAACCTTTTTCCACTTACTTTTTTCTCAGATTCTAGTGAGAAAAACTCGTACTGATACGGCTTATCTCATATCGAAGCACCTTTGTAAAACTCAATTTTCGTACTGATACGCACTCTCGCGTATTTGTACAACAACTATTTCTTATCATAACAGGTATCGATACGGAAGCCCGTGTACCAATATTGAGGGTTGGTGAATAGCATTTATTACAGACAAAATGTAGCTCAACGGCTATATTGATGATCTCAACTACCCAAACAATTAGAAATCAATGAGAGGGTATATAAACAAGTCTCCAAAGCTATAACAACAACAAGTGAACAAGTCTTAAGCATTCTGTCGTTATCGTTTTTTTAATCGACGTGTGAAAATGGCTTGACGGTTGGTTTTGAAATTAGGGTTTTGTTTATTTTAGTTGATCTTGAAATTTAAGTTTGAAATTGGAATTTTACCATTTTTAATTAGATCTTGTAAATTAAAGTTTTTTTTATATTAAAATAGATTTTCCCTTATTTAATTTTAAAAACAATTTGGAGTCGCCGTCGGTCACTTTGGTAGACCAGACACCATAAAAAACAACCAGAAATTCTTTTCATTAAAATTTAGGTTCGATAGTCAGTTACGTGTGGGGGAAGGATTAGTACCCCTCACAAACGCCCGTTATCGGTACCTATTAATTTTATGTGGCATTTTAGCATTTTGAAAATAACAATTTGAATTTAATTTGACCGTAATTATTAACTGAATTCTTATTCCAAATGGATATATCCTTTTGCAAGAGAATACATTTTTATATCGAATATGAGATTCAAAGCGCCTTGTTAAGAAGCACCCCGATTCATATTCATAAAAATGTATTTTCACCATAAAAGGTTTCGAATGCATGATTCATTATTGTCTTGTTCATTTTAGGTATAAACTTAATTAGGCTCTATTTAATTAAGTTAATTAAACTATGAATATCATTGAATTTAAAGGCCTTTATGAGACAATACCAATTGCTTGAATACCGTCCATCTCAAAACCCCTAAATTCAAACAATATTCACTAATTAAAATGTCATTCTAATTAATTAAAATAATAACCTAATTAGGGTTATATTTTAATTAGTAAGTGATTTTATTTAATTATAGGCTATAATGTATATTAAATGTACATCTTTAAGGCCAATTTTGAGATAACATCGCATTGCAAGCAAGTGGAGCACCGTCAAAGTTTGAACCCCAAAGTTTCTATTTAAAATACACTAATTTACTACAATGATCTTCCCAATTTAATTATTGAATTCTATTTGAACTAGGGCTCTAAACAATTAATTACTAAATATATGTATTTAGGTTATCTAACAAAATATACTATATGCAATTTTAAAATATATAACACACATACAAATTAAGCAACAATTAAATTAAACAAATTAAATGAATTAATATTGAAAACTAAGATTAAATTAAACTGTTATTAAAACAATGGTGCCAAATCACAAACTATTACTGACCAATTGAAAAGATACAAAACAAAGGGATAAAACTGTGAAGATATGGGAGTAGGGTGCGGGTTTTGATCTAGGTTCGGGTCCATGCGCGAGTCAAGGTATATAAACCCTGACCGGTTCGAATTTGGCCTCTTTCTCATTTTATTTCCTTTGCCCCTATCTCTTAAATCCCAACTCCCTCCCTTCTCTCTAAACCCTCTAGCCACAAACATCTAAATCCCAAAACAACACTCCTAAATGGATCAAAAACACACCCCTTTTATTTGGTGTTCATTTGTGTTCATCAAGAACCGGATGAACATCAAGAACTCTGGCCAAGCTCCGCCCTTAGAACCACTTCTAGATTCATCTCGGCCACACTCCAGCCACTCAACCTGGTTTGCCGACCACCGTGTTCCCAATTCTGGCCACCGTCTATCTTCAGCCGACCGCCGCGAGACGACACCGGCAATCATCCAAACACAGTTGGAAAACTAGAAAATCACCAAAAATCCATTTTTTTCAGATCTAAACCTAAACCTATCCCGATTCGAAAGAATCACATCTCTTCCCCTTTTGAATCGAATCTAAACTACCCGAATTCAATAGAATCCTCCCACTCTTCCCCGATTTATCCTAAAACTACCCGTAACCATTTCATATTCAACTCTGATCGTAACCCTAACCCTCACCAGCCAACATATAAGATTTTTAACTTCCTT
Organism: Hibiscus mutabilis; assembly: GCA_019671005.1. NCBI lineage: Eukaryota > Viridiplantae > Streptophyta > Magnoliopsida > Malvales > Malvaceae > Hibiscus > Hibiscus mutabilis. The sequence continues at coordinate 48,374,669 of CM033745.1, forward strand.
TTCCGATATGCTTTATATTTTTTTAGATCTTCCTTCATTTTCATATCTATTATAAACTGACATCTTTTCTTGTTATTTTACATGAATCAGAAAAGAGAAGAAGAAGAAATTATACCTCTACGATGACGGCGCAACAGTTTCAGCTTTCATCGCCGGTGACATTTGAGCTTTTCGGTGACTTCTCAACTTTCAGCAACGGTACAGCTTTCGACGGTCTCTCCAACTCACGATAAAGCCCCCCCCCTCTCTCCTCATAATTATTACTTTAATTATTATTATTTAATCTAATATTAATTGCCACTAACAATTCTCTCTCTTCCCCTTTTATAGGTAGTGCAGTGTGATATCATGATAACGTCACAATGCTGACATCATCAGAGAAAAAGACCACAATCCGTGGCTATTGTTTCTAGACCAATCAACAGCTTCCATGTGTCCCTTGGATCTCAAATTTGGGCGGGAAACTTGGGCTATCAATTTTTCAATTTTTTGTGTTTCTTTGGGTTGAATTGATTGAAAATGGGTTGGCAATGAGTTGTAAATTGGGTCTTGTTTTGTATATTTGGGTTTTATGATATATGTATTGGATATTATGTAAATGGACACTATATAATAGATTTGGGTTTGTTTATTATTATTATTAGGATTTATTATGTTTATTTATTTATTATTTATTTTTAGGTTTTATTTATAAAAAATATAGTATATATGGTTATACCCAGGTAAAATTAGGGTATTACACATTCAAGCAAAAATCCAACATTCTTGAGCATATTAGAGTCATATCTTTGTAACCCACTTGAGAGTTCAAATTTGTAATCATTTTTATTCAAGTATTGGGTTTGAGTGAACTTGTATTTGGGCAAACACATAATCTTTGAGAGGATTTTTCAGTTTACTAAAGTATTTCTTGCAAAGCTTTGGGTAAAAATCTTTGAGGTTGTACAAGGTTGCCTCCTTAGCCTAAAAAAGGGGAAGAGAATTCAATAGTGAATTTGGGAAATCCTTGGTGGGAAGCTATGGTAGTGTATGTAAACCTTGTTAGAATGTTGAACCACTATAACTCTTGTGTCTCAAATCTTTTTATTTTCCAATTTACTTCCTAATCTTTTTAATTGCTAATTCATCCCCTCTTGGCCACTTTCAACATTGATTAATCATCCCAAAAAATGGTATTAGAGCCTAGCTCATTTGAAGGATTAACATCCTCTTGAGACGATCTGAAGGTGATTCAATCAACTAGAAGTCAAGCCATGGCCTCCACTTCTGGCAACAACCTCTACAAGTCTCAATCCATCACCAAACCACCCTATTTCAATGGGGATAACTATCTTTTTGGGAGAATCAAACAAGGCTCTTCATCAAATCCAAAAACTACCTCCTATAGGATGTAGTGGAAATTGACCAATCATACTAATGAAGAGAGAAGGAGACCAATTTGTTCCAAAGTCCAAGCTAGAGATGAACGATGAAGATCAGAGGAGATTACAAGTCATTGACAAAGCTATGCACATGCTCTTTTGTGTGCTTGGATCGGATGAGTATTCAAGGATGTCTTCTTGCAAAAGTGCAAAGGAGATATGGGACAATCTCGATACCAACTATGAAGGCACAAACCATGTAAAGGAGAACAAGATTGGATTCCGCAACTTGAGTTATGAGAATTTCAAGATGGAACCGGATGAGGACAGTACCAAGATGTTCGATCGTTTCTCTATCATAGTCAATGGGCTTAAAGGATTTGAAGAAGTCATCCCGGAAGACAAGCTTGTCCTGAAGCTCATTTATTATCTTCCCGAATCATGGGATGGAAAGAGAACCACAATCATTGAAGCCAAAGATCTCAAGTCCTTGAAGCTCGATGCACTCATAGGTTCTCTCCTTACTCATAAGATTATGAAGAAAGAAAGAGAGGAAAAAAAGAAGAGAGAAGAGAAAAAGATGGAGAAGAAAGAGGTAGAGAACAAGAAAGTGGGAATTTCTCTCAAAGCTTCGGAGAGCGATTCGAGTGAAGATGAAGAGGAAGAATTGGCCATGCTAGCCAAAAGGTTCACCAGTTCATGAAATCCAATTGGGAAAGAAAGTTCCATAGAAGAAGGGATTTTAAGAACAAGAACAAAGATAAAGGAAAATGATCAAATTGTTTGCCATGAGTGCAAGAAGCCGGGACATATCATGCTTGATTGTCCCCAACTCAAAAAGAAGAGCTTCGAGAAGAAGAAAAAGCTCAAGGATCATGTTGCTACTTGGAGTAATGAGGAATCATCCAATGAAGAGGAGCAAGAAGTATCCAATCTTTGTCTCATGGCACTAGAAGATGATCCTAAGGTAACCTCTAACTCATCTAACTTTGATTTCACTTTTGATGAGCTTCAAGAAGCTTATGATGAGTTGCAAGAGGGATATGATGAGTTGGTAAAGAAATATAAGGAATCGATTTTGAAAAACAAGAAAACGATTTCCATTCTTTTGTGTTTTTGCTCATATATGCATTTATTCATGTTGTTAAAGGGAGTATGCATCTATTTTTGCTCATTTATTATGATCTCATATCATATACATGCATATCGATTCGATTAAGTTTGAATTTTTGAGTTTTTTGTAGTAAAAAATGACATTTTGGCTTAGAGGTATCGATACGGGTATCATGGGTAGTGTTTCAGTACAAGTTCACTTGTACTGACACAGATTAGGGATCGGTACGGGCTGTACCGATATGCAATTTTGGTATGCTTCATTAGTGTATCAGTATGCGTAGCCACTAGAGCCTTAAATAAATATTAAAAGAGGTTTTACTAATTTAAACCAAACATTAACTATTTTCACAAACCCCAGGTCAAAAATCCTCTATAAAAACCTTTCAAACCCTTTATTTTTTCTCACAAATCATCAAAATCTTTTGAGGGCTTTTATTTTCAACATTAAACCCGAGTTAGCATCATCAAGTATTATGCAAATCATCTCCTCATTCATCCATAATCCTCATTCAAGTTATAAACCCTATTTTCTTTACTTTTCGATTTCGTTCATATTTATACATTGTTTATGTTTCAAAATTATATATCCACTATGTATATAACACTATTCTCAAAGATTTTACAAAAAAATTCAAAATTGAAAATTTTTGGTTTGAATAAAAATTATACATGTATATTTTTCTTTACTGTTTTTCAATTTTCTTTTCACCAAGATTTTTCCTACACTTGTATATGATTTTTAAACTATACAAAATATATTTTTAACAATACCTTGATCATTGGATTGAATTTGATGTTTATGCATACATTGTTTTTGTGGTTTGATTTCTTTTTTAGGTTTTTGCCATGGGTGCTAAAAAAAGAGCTAGAAAAGAGATCGCCTCTAGTTCCTCAAATCCAATTCCCAATTTCGAAAACAATGGTAAAAAACTAAACTTAAACCATATTTTTCAACATTGTTTTAATGAACCTCAATACCCTTGCAGCATGGATTGTTTTAAAAAATAACGAGATTTCAAAATTCATCGTGAGCGCATTGTTTCTATCCCTTTCATGACTTTCAATGAATTTCATTTTCGTTATCTTGATTTATTAACTCAATAGATGTTCATTAACTTTTTAAGCATACCCGACATTCTTTATAAAAATCTTGTTATAATCTTTTACACTAATGCCCTGTGTATTTACAACCAAGACAAAACCGAGGTTATTGCTATAGAGTCTTACCTTATGGGAAAGAAATTTCAGTTTGACTTTACTTCTATAGCACATCATATGGGTTTAGAGGATGTGGGGATTCTTTGGGACATATTCAAAGTGGCCTCATAACTGTTCTTGACGTTCATGATCGTTTCCTTCACTTCCTTATCACTTGGTGCTTTCAACCATATGTTGATAAATGGTCCACCAAGTCGATGATTTCTGGCTCCTTCGTTTTCGTGAGTGCAAGCGTCCAAATCTAGCTCATATTATATTTGTCAACATAGTTTTCCTTGTTCAACATCGTCATACTACTATTGTGACATCCTTCACCTGTGGCACCCACTTGAGCTATATGTTTTATAAGATGGGGATTGATTGCTCTTATGATCTTGCTTCACCTCTCACTGATCCCATTGATGACAAGTCTCTTCGGAAGACAAAGTTTACCATCTATAATGGAGAATGGATTCGTATTGCAGATCTCCCTTGTGATACACAACCCAATCAGTTAGAGGATGTTTTGGTTGTTCCAGTGGCTTCGGTTGCTCAACCTTCCCTTGATTCTCTCATGGCCTATCTTGATGATAATTTTGCCACTTTGGATTCTAGCTTTGCTCTTATTGATACTCGTTTCACTTTCTTAGAAGCTAGAGTTACCTCTATGGAAGACCATCAAGCTTCTATGGAATTGACTCTCGCCGCGTTTCATGGAGAATGGCGTTATCATACTCTTGGTGATGATCATGAGAAAGATGAAGAAGAGGATGAAGATGTCAAAGATTCTCTTTAGGCTTATTGGATATCATACATATTATATCATATTAGGTTTTAAGTTTTATGCACCTATGTTCTTATTTGAATTCCTGACTTTTGTTATTTGCTTTGGTTTGTGTTTTTAAGTTGGATTATTATGTTACTTTGAACAATGCTTTGAATTTATAATATTTACGTTGTTTTATTTATGCATGGAGTCATTTCTTGCTTTATATCTTGATTTATTTACCCTATTGATTTTGATCTAACAAAAATGAGAAGAAGAATTGAGATGAAATTTTCAAAAAGGTTTCAAAATAAACAATCTTTTAGCCTTAAAGAAATGAGGAATATTTTTCAAAGGAATTAAAAATTTACTTTGATTTTGTTATATCAAAAAGGGGAGATTGTAAAACTAATATTTGATTTTGATATAACAAAGGATTTCAAGGACCAATTTGTCAAATTGGATAAATTTTGAAGCACTCAAAAAGTCTCATAAAATAAAATGACAAGGATTCGAACTTCAAATTGTTTCTAAGTCAAAAATTATATGTTTGGTCCAGGCGTTTCGATACATCTTATACTGTATCGATACAGATTGTAGCTATCAGAAAACGTTTTTACACTTAATGGCTATTGGGTACCGATACGCTTGAAGTCGTATCGGTAAGCCATGCATACTTGGGAACTAAATAGGCTTTGAGTATCGGTACGACTTTATGCGTACCGATGTGGGGTGTTTAGATTTTCAAGATCTTTGATAATAAATTTTTGATCGTTGTTCTTGTCAGTTTATTGGAGCCATAAGTTAAAAATTTTGTTATACCATATCAATATGCCCCTATGCGTACCGAAACCTTTTTCCACTTACTTATTTCTCTAATTCTAGTGAGCAAAACTTGTACCGATATGGCTTAGCTTATATCGATACGCCTTTGTAAAACTCAATATTTGTACCGATACCCCTTTGTACAACGATTAATTCTTCTTATAGTAGGTACCGATACGGAAGCTTGTGTACTGATACTGAGTGTTGGTGAACAACATTTATTGCAGGAAAAATGTAGCCCAGTGGCTATAGTGATGATCTCAATTACCTAAACGGTTAGAAATAAATGAGAGGGTATATAAACAAGTCTCTAAAGCTACAGCAACAACAAGTGATCAAGTCTTAAGAATTCAAGCAAAAAACCAACATTCTTGAGCCTATTAGAGTCATATCTCTGTAACCCACTTGAGAGTTCAAATTTGTAATCATTTTTATTCAAGTATTGGGTTTAAGTGAACATGTATTTGGGCAAACACACAACCTTTGAGAGGATTTTTTAGTTTGCTAAAGTATTTCTTGTAAAAGAGAGTTGTTTTCAAAGCTTTGGGTAGAAAGCTTTGAGGTTGTACAAGGTTACCTCCTTAGCCTAGAAAAATGGGAAGAAATTTAATAGTGAATTTGGAAAATACTTAGTGGGAAGCTAAGGTAGTGGATGTAAACCTTATTAGAAGGTTGAACCATTATAACTCTTGTGTCTCAAATCTTTTATTTTCCAATTTGCTTCCTAATCTTTTTAATTGCCAACTCATCCCTTCTTGGCCACTTCCAACATTGATTGATCATCCCAACAAATTTCTATTTTCAGTAACCATACAATTTCATTAAGAGGATATCATTTAATCTTCAATTAAGCTATGATTCCATAAATATAAATTCAATTATCATCATGTATGAGTCACATACCCAACACATCAACCATCATCTTACATTTTTTGCTCGACAATACATGTGACACCCCAATCCTGATCCAGATCCAAAGTGCTACATTTGGGTCACCCAAAATTTGACTCATCAAATTTCCAATTTAAAACTATAAGTTTAGCCTTCATTTAAAAAATTAAACATCCATAATTTTACATAGTTGAATCAACCATATTGACAAGCATCGTATATTGTCAAATAAATTTATCCTAAATCTCAAATGAATAAATATAACATAGTATAGAGAGAAGAAGGGTCGATCCACATGGACTATGGAGCTTCTGATGTAAAGACGTTGATTATGAATTTTAGCTTGGAAATAAAAATAATGGAGGTTTGATGGAATAAGAACTAAAAGTAAATAATAAAAATAAATTTAGAGAAAATAATGAAGTAAATGTTTTTGAGAAGAAAGTTGATTAAATTAATTAGCCTCATGCTTTGCTTAGCTTCAATTCAGACTAATCATTGCATAAGAATTTTTACTCCGGATACATGCCTGTTACAGTCTACAAGGCCCAACCCTTATAACTTGTTTTTCTCTCCTGTAAACCGATAATTCAAAATCAATTTTTGAATTTCAGTTTTTTGGTTAGGCTAACCACGACTATCATCGTTAGAATAAAACAATTTTAAAATTTGGAAAAACCTGACTCAGACTATGTTGTCTCGATGAGAATCGAATCCGATCTCAATTTCCCTTAGCGAATCCGTCGCTAAGTGTGTTCACAGGAAGTCGAATTTGCTACAAGCTGATCCTTCCTCCCAACTATAAATCTGAACAACATTCAAGTCAATGCGTGCTTTTTGAAATTTAAGCATAAAGATTTTTAATAGAAAGGCCGATTGCCGATCTATGTTTCTAGAAAATCGAGAATGTAAAACGAAGATGTTTAGTTCTTTTTAATTCTCGAAAGATGAATTGAAGCTTCTATTTAAGCCTTTGGCTAATAGGAAAATTTAGCTAAGCATGATTATGGTAAAAACCATACTTAGCATTAAAAAGAAAATAAATAAAAACTAAAAGAACAAAAATGAAAAGAAGAGAGAATTTTATAAAACTTCAAAAGCAAAAACAAAGCTAAGAATGAGATATGATTTGTGCTTACCCCAAATGGGGTATTTATAGTATTTCAAAACCCTAAAAGTAACCTAAAAATAATAAAAGATAAATCCTAAAAAATATTCAAATAAAATCCTAAAAGATAATTTCCAAATTTTAAGTTTCAAATCACAACTGATCTGTTATTCGTTGTCCCTGACGTCATCTTCTAGAAACCGCTAACGTCGCCTTCTAGAAGCTGTTGACTGGATGCCACATCAGACTTCATGCCCAGATTCATGCCCACTAGCCCAGTCTTGACTCTAGAAAAAAAACTGCAGAACTTTTCCCCTTTTAAGTATAATTTCCATAATTAATGTCCTGCACAAAAAAACACATAAAACATCCGAATTAGCACCATAATCAATCCACTAGAGGCATAATTAAAGATGAAAAAGTGATCATCTAAGCTACTTATCAAATTCCCCTTCACTTATTCAATTCTTGTCCTCAAGCATGCCTTAGTCAAGTAAAAGAAATCTAAAGTCACCAATCCGCCATCTCACAATATGTCAAGGAACACCAAATAAATCAATGATCACATCAATAATCGGAAACAAGGTGACAATCAAGCAAAAAGGCTCAACTAGTAAGAATTTGAAGCAAAAGCCAAGACATTTCATTTATCCATTAGTTTTAGCGTAACAAGACTCAACACCTCACGAGGGTTCACTCATTATCGCTCAAAGTGTTTCGGGTAAACAATTTGCTCAAAGCCAAGATTAATAAAGACATTACCATAGGCATGTACGTAAATCAAGTCTCCACTACTTAGAATGAATAGGATGAATTAATAAATGGGTCTTTAACAAGGTTGTAATGGGGCTTAGGTTGGGGTAGGGATACATCCAAAAAGTGGTTTTAAATGTCAAGACAAGATATGCTAAAAAGAAGTTGAAACCACAAAATAAAATAAACTTGAAGAAGCATAAGCAATAAACTATTTTTTCTTTATTTCCTTGCCAATTTTTTTTTGCATTTTTTTGTTCGGTTCGATCACTTTTTACTGTTGTTTTTTTATTGTGTTCTATTCGAACACTTATTGGCAGTAAATTTTTTTCTTTCTTTCGAATGGTTCTTGCTTTGTTATTTTTTTCTCGTGGATCAATTCGATCTTCGTCTTGACATGGGTATCAAAAGAGGGTAGAATAAAAGGCTTTGGTTTAATAATAGGGTAAAAGCAAAGAATAAGAGTAAATGCACAAAATTGGTTCCCTAATGGATATAAATGGGTAGGCAATTTTGGTAGAGAAGAGGTTTAATCCTAAGTGCCCTAATCATTTCAAAGCATCCAATTCAACATGTAGTCTTAACATGCATTTAATTACAAGTTCTAGAATGTCAAAAATTAATTCGGCACACTCAATCAAGAACATGAGCAAGAATAAAAAGTATGCTCATTTAGGCTCAAAACTCACATCAAGCAAAATTTAAAAACACCAATCTTGCCATTTCACTATCACGCACCATAAATCCGATAGAAGCGTGATCACAAACTCATATAGCATTCAAAGAGACAAAGCAAGAATCAAGATTAACAATAAGAGATTTCAACAATTTAACCAAGGTAACTCAATTTCAAGCATATCAATAAAAAAAGGTAACTTGATGCTAGCGTTGTCTACCCCCTCACTTAAAGTGTATTGTCCCAATACAAAAAATATATAAGTAAAAGGAGGAAAGGGCAGAATACTCCCCATATTTATCATTGCGGGCTATTCGGTGTGATGACTTCTTGGTCATGCCATTGTGGTTAGTTTGGCTACTCGAAAGAGAAGCTGTCAGAATATGGATTGACACCGAAGTTCCCTGAAAAACCAAAATCGAATGGTACATTAGTGAAGGTGTGATAAAATTTGGTTCATCACTTACCGGCGCAAAAGAATATGTTTCGGCAGTAGACATTAGGTCTGATTCAAGGGTGTGACTATCATCGGCGACCATAGCAGTGCTGGCGAAGCTACTATTGATGTCAGCCACTGGACGGTTGGCCGTGAATCGATCCTTGGTTTCTTGTGCGAACTATGGTTTTGCGGCGGTCGATCGGAACATGAGGGCGTTGGGTTCGATCGCTTGTGATGGTGGTATGAGGGCTTGGGGCAAAGTTTGTTGCGGCTGTGGGAGAAAACAAAAGTGTTTAGGGTTATTCTCGTTTGAATCACATGGGGAAATAATAATAAAATAAAATAAAATAAAAAAATAAATAATAATAATAATAATAATAATAATAATAATAATAATAAAGAAAGAAAGAAAGAAAAGTTTGTCAGGGGAAGGAAAGTATGGCTTTTATCAATAAAATGTGGGGTCCATAGGAGGTTTTAAATTTTAAAAAGGATAAAGGGATGTGGTGCTTGACCAGTCAATTGGTCGGGGGATTGGCTGATTAAATTATGGGTTTGGCTAAAATGTACCTTTACATAGCCAATAGGTTTTGCTAACATGCGCCAAAATGCCCAACTTTAATTCTCCTTTGCACATTTTTGCTTCTGTTTCTCATTTGTAAAACCCAGTGTCTATTCAAGCCTCAAACCGTCACTCTTTATTCGTGGGCAGTTCCCAGGGTTGTATGATTCGACCAAAATACCGTAGCAGACACCATGAATGTTTAATAGTTTGGTACCTAGAAATTTAATATAAAAAAACAAATGAAATAAATAAATAAAGAAACTAAATGGAAAATAAAATAAAATAAAATAAAATAAAATAAAATAATATGGGTTACCTCTCATTTAGCTCTTTATTTAACGTCGTTTAGCTCGACGACCTGATTTAAACTACAGGTTCTATCAAATCGAGTACTTCAATTAAACCAACCGGGGGGGTTCATAATATGGTTTCAACCGCTGCCCGTTTACTTTAAACTGCGACCCTGAGTCATCCTTGACTTCGATCACACCATGGGGAAAAACTTGAGTTACTGTAAAGGGTCCGAGCCACTTCGATCTTAGTTTTCCTGCAAAAAGTTTAAGCTTGGAATTAAATAATAGAACCTTTTGACCGATAGAAGAAGATTTAAAAGAAATGCTACGATCATGGAACTCTTTTGTTTTTTTTAAATATCCAAGCACTATCGTAAGTATTTCTACGGATTTCCTCAAGTTGGCGAATGGTTTGGTCGTCGTCCGCTATTGAAGTTTGCTCATCGTTGATGTACTCGAAATGTGTATTATCTTCGGAGGATAATTCTAGATCACGTTTGAGTTGTTGTTGTCATAGTTTTCGTTTCCTTTCCCGAAGTGTTTGTCCATGTAGTCTTCAGGCTAATGTTTCGATCTTCGGTTCAAAATCTGTTAGTTTGCCTGGATTATTCTTGGTCATAAATCAAAACAAATTTTATCAGTAACTTTGTTGAAGTCCCTGACAACGGCGCTAATTTGACAAGCGTCGTATATTGTCAAATAAATTTATCCTTAATCTCAAATGAATAAATATAACGTAGTATATAGAGAAGAAGGGTTAATCCACATGGACTATGGAGCTTCTGATGTAAGGCTTTGATTATGACTTTTAGCATGGAAATAAAAATAATAGGGGTTTGTTGGAATAGGAACTAAAAGTAAATAATAAAAACAAATTTAGAGAAAATAATGACGTAAATGTTTTTGAGAAGAAAGTCGATTAAATTAATTAGCCTCAAGCTTTGCTTAGCTTCAATTCAGGCTGATCATTGAATAAGGATTTTTACTCCTGATACATACCGATTACAGTCTACAAGGCTCAACCCTTGTAACTTGTTTTTCTCTCTGGTAAACTGATAATTCAAAATCAATTTTTGAATTTTAGTTTTCTGGTTAGGCTAACCACGATTATCGTCGTTAGAATAAAATAGTTTTAAAATTTGGAAAAACCCGACTCAGACTATGTTGTCTCGATGAGAATCGAATCCGATCTCAATTTCCCTTAGCGAATCCATCGCTAAGTGTGTTCACAGGAATTCGAATTTGCTACAAGCCGATCCTTCCTCCCAACTATAAATCTGAACAACATTCAAGTCAACACGCGCTTTTTGAAATAAAAACGTAAAGATTTTTAATAGAAAGGCCGATTACCGATCTAAGTTTTCTAGAAAATCGAGAATGTAAAACGAAGATGTTTAGTGCTTTTTAATTCTCACAAGATGAATTGAAGCTTCGCTTTAAGCCTTTGGCTAATAGGAAAATTTAGCTAAGCATGATTATTGTAAAAACCATACTTAGCATTAAAAAGAAAATAAATAAAAACTAAAAGAACAGAAATAAAAAGACGAGAGAATTTTATAAAACTTCAAAAGTAAAACAAAGCTAAGAATGAGAGATGATTTGTGCTTACCCCAAATGGAGTATTTATAATATTCTAAAACCCTAAAAATAACCTAAAAATAATAAAAGATAAATCCTAAAAAATATTCAAATAAAATCCTAAAAGATAATTTCCAAGTTTTAAATTTCAAATCACAGCTGATCTGTTATCCACTGTCGCTGATGTCATCTTCTAGAAACCGCTAATGTCGCCTTCTAGAAGCTGCTGATTGGGTGCCACGTTAGACTTCATGCCCAGATTCATGCCCACTAGCCCAATCTTAACTCTAAAAAATAAAACTGCAGGACTTTGCCCCTTTTAAGTGTAATTTCCAGAATTAAAGTCCTGCACAAAAAAATACATAAAAACATCCGAATCAGCACCATAATCAATCCACTAAAGGCATAATTAAAGATGAAAAAGTGATCATCTTAGCTACTTATAACCATATAAAGCAGTTTACGAAATAGGAGCTTCGAGTTTAAAACACTGTATAACGAAATGATATTTCAAATAGAGTTTATAGACTCAACATTTGTACGGTCATATGAATACATAAGCCTAAAACTAAATAATAAGCATTGTACTCGTAAGCGATGAAGTGTTGGGAAATCCCTTCACAATTTGCTCGATCACCAACCTTCTACTAACTTGCGAATTAAAACAACGATTCTGAATGCTGAGCTACAAAGCTCAGTGGCACATTTGTACTCAACCACAATTCATAATTATCATAAAATAAGCATGGGAGATAAATATAGTCTAGAGAGCATAGATAAGGCTTCACCATCTATGAGTCATCAACTAGCCTACAACAACTAAAGTTCTTAGATTACCTATCTTAAGGCATAATTAAATCTACAAGAAGTCTTACATGTTCCAAAATGTTTCACAGTACTCGAGATCACTCAGCCTATCGAGTAGGTTTCTTACCGCAGCCTAATCACTCACCCATAGAGTATATAAGCTATCATCTATAAGAACCACACACCATACATAAATACAATCCATACATCATCTACATAGTGGCCTATGAAGCCTTACTTTACCCGTGCTTACACAGCCGTCGGGTTACCCGTGCTCACACAACCGTCTAGTTACCCGTGCTCACACAACCGTCGGGTTGAATAGACCATATCCGGATCACCATAGCCATAAATATGTCCTAGACGTACTTGGATCACATTAGCCACAAGTAGTCCTTACTTGAGGTCACTCATTCATCAGGTTACTCGAGCTCACTTAACCTATCGAGTATATTTCTAACTATACCCTAATCACCCAGCCATTGAGTACGTCAGATGTACTTGATCACATAGCCTTGAGTACACATCCCCTTATATCGGTACCATACTACTTACTCTAGGACATCCAAATTTCTTTACAAAAATTATAAGATAAGACATACTCCTTGAGCATTCATACACCTCACAAGAAAGTAAGTGGCACCAATCCAAGGAATCAAGCAAATGCCCCAAAGGCATGACATCAACCAACATGGTTATCTCCGAATTTATCATTAGCAACCCCTCAAGTGCACCAAGCACACAAGGTCAACATCATCGCATTTACCAACCTCTATGGTTACTATCATAAACAAGTCGTCCAATTAAGTTCCCGAGTTGTTACTCAATTTTCTCGTATAAAGGGATAAAATTTTGATTCTTGATTTTGTAGCCTTTTTTATCTCATTAGAAGTCCATTAGACCATATTCCATAATTTTTAGCCCCTATGGCTCAAACTCAACATATTGGGTAGAATGTCCAATGAGTACCGGTACTGGCCCTCGTGTATCGGTATGGTACCCCTGTGTACTGATACTCACACGTGTACTGATACCAATTTAGCTTACTGGAATTTTCTAAGCCTTGGCGTACCGGTACGGGTTGAACCTTACCGATACAGTCTCACATCGAATACTGGTACAGTTTGAACACCGTACCGGACCCCCTCTAATATTTCCTCTTCATTCAATGGTGTTCTTCAACCCATAACACTAGGGTACCAGCGGGATCCCGTGTACCAGTACTAAAGCCCATAAATGGTTCCTAGGCTCGAGAAATCATCCCCAAACTCCCAAAATTACAACCACTAACCCCTTAACTCGATCATACATCTTATAAAAGTTATTTAGGGTGGTTTGCTAACAAATTTACATGCTTTTAACATTGAATCTGATTTTTACCATTTGAGGGTCTCTACCACCCAAACACCAAAAAACAACCATAAAATCATGTAAGCAATTAATTTATGTTCTTCAAGAAGTATAGGAGTCAAGATGTACTGATCTTAAGAAAAAAATCCTAAATTTAGCTCACCCACTTACTTTCCTCGAGCTTTCCCATTTCTTTAAGTTTGAAGGGCTCTTGAACCCTTTCCACATGTCACACAAACATAAAATTTGAACAAAAACTTAGACTAACTTTATGGGGATGATTAACTATGAAAATACAACCTTTAAATCAAAGGAAAAACTCCAAAAGCATAAATCACTCAAAAACCCATCAATGGAAAACTTACATTTTCCCCTCAAAAGTATACTTTTCTTCAAGCCCTTGTTATGATGATGTAAAACCAAAGTTTAATTTTGATTTAACAAATTGTTTAAGGACTTATTTGAAAAAGAACACAAATTTTTAAGTATTTCAAAGACTCACAATGGACAATAATTTTTCAAGTACAAAATTGTTTTAAGCCAAAAACTTAAACCCCATAAATTTTTCTAAGTGTTTTCAAGCAAAATTTTACATTTACGCCTAGGTGTACCGATACGCCCTCGAGCATTTCGATACGGTCTTAAAGAAATAGGCCACTAAAAGAATCTATTTCGAAACAAAAAAAGCCTGTTTCGATACGTTTTAAGAACAACATACCGATACGGCTACCACCATATTAATACAGGGGGGTTAAGATTTTTTTCCAATCTTTTCATTTATTATTCGAACGTTGCCTTGTCAGTTATTGGGAACACGCGATTTTGAAAATCAGTTAACTCGTATCGATACACCTTCGTGGTGTACCGAAACAGGTTTTGGCAGTAGCCTAAGTGAGCAAAATTGTATCGATATGACCATGCCCGTTTCAATACACCCCTTGTTTTACACTAAGACCGTACTAATACGCCTTCCCACGTATCGATATGCCCCATGTATTTTGTTCACAATGACTCTTTCTATTTTGAGACAGGTATCGATACAGTTGTTCGTGTACCGATACGATCAGTTACAGAATTACATTAATGGTAGAAAAAAAGAGCCCAACGGCTCTATTGATGATGCCAACTACCTAAATAGATAGAAATCAATGAAGGGTATAAAAGCAAGCCCAAAAGCTACAACAACCAATGATCAATTGAAAAACAATCAAGCACAAATAAAATCCCTTTGAGCTCTTAGAGTCAAATCTTGCACCTCATTTGTGTAATTTTTATTGTATCCATTTATTTCAAGTTTGGGTAACAAATCAACCTATTTGAGAGGTCTTTTTCAGTTTTCCAAATTTCTCTTTGTAAAAGAGTGATCTTTGATTAAGCTTTAGGGTAGAAAGCTTAATCATTTGTAACAGTTTCCTCCTAAGCTAAGAAAAGGGAACGAATTCAGTGAATGAATTGTTGAAATCTTTAGTAGTGTGCTGAGGTAGTGGATGTAGAGCTTGTTCTAAGCTTGAACAACTCTAAAATCCTTGTGTCTCAAATTTTCATCTTCTAATTTGCACCCTTTTATTTTAAAAAGCCAATTCACCCCCTCTTGGCCATTTTGCCATTATGTGATCATCTCAACAATTAGTATCAGAGCTACACTCATTGGAAGGATTAATATCTGCTTGAGTCGATTCTAGGAGAGATTAATCAACATACAAGTGAATCTATGGCATATACCTCCAGCCACAACCTCTACGAGTCACAATCGATCACCAAACCTCCTTACTTCAATGGGGACAACTATCCCTATTGGAAGAATAGGATGAGGCTCTTCGTCAAATCAAATGACTACACCCTTTGGGATGTAGTGGATGACAGACCAATAATCCCAATGAAAAAAGATAAAGAAGAAAGACTCATTCCTAAAACAAAGGTGGAGATGACCAATGATGATCGAAGGAGACTACAAGTTAATGACAAGACCTTACACATCCTTTTTTGTGCACTTGGACCAGAAATGTATGCAAAGATGTCATCTTGTACAAGCTCAAAGGAGGCGTGGGACAAGCTCGAGACCACCCGTGAAGGAACCAATGACATAAAGGAGACCAAAATTGGAATCCTTAATTTGAGCTATGAGAATTTCAAGATGAGGCCCGATAAGAGTGTCTCCAAGATGTTCGATCGTTTCTCTGTCATCGTCAACGGTCTCAAGGGCTTCAGTGTGATCATTCCCGAAGACAAGCTTTTTCAGAAACTTCTTTATTCTCTTCCCGAATCATGGGATGGGAAGAGAATCGCCATCATTGAAGCTGAAAACTTAAAGACTTTGAAGCTCGATGAACTAGTGGGGTCTCTCCTTACTCATGAGATCATGAAGCAAGGAAGAGAAAAAGAAAAGAAGAGAGAAGAAAAAAGATGAAGAAGCAAGAGGTAGAGAAGAAGAAACTCAGGATTTCCCTCAAAGCTTCACAAGAAGAAAGCGATTCGAGTGAGGAGGAAGATAAGGAGATGGCTATGTTAGACAAAAGATTCACTCGGTTCATGAAGTCCAACCGGGGAAGAAAGTTCAATAGAAGAGGAGACTTCAAGAACAAAAGCAATGAGGAAGAAAAGGATCAACTCATATGCTACGAGTGCAAGAAGCCGGGGCACATTCGAGCCGAATGCCCTCAACTTAAAAAGAAGAGTTTCGGAAAGAAGAAGAAGCTCAAGGCAAATGTGGCTACTTGGAGTGATTCAGAATCATTCGATGAGGAAGATCAAGAAGTCGTCAACCTTTGCCTAGTGTCTCTTGAAGAAGATCCTAAGGTAAACCTTAACTCATCTACATTTGATTTTACCTTTGATGAGCTTCAAGAAGCTTATGATGAGTTACAAGAGGTTTACGATGAGTTGGTTGAAAAATTCAAGAAATCGATTTTGAAAAATAAGAAAATGATTTCTAATAAGAAAATGATTTATGGTTTTAAA
Organism: Hibiscus mutabilis; assembly: GCA_019671005.1. Taxonomy (NCBI): domain Eukaryota; kingdom Viridiplantae; phylum Streptophyta; class Magnoliopsida; order Malvales; family Malvaceae; genus Hibiscus; species Hibiscus mutabilis. The sequence continues at coordinate 48,391,352 of CM033745.1, forward strand.
AACCAAAACGATTCCATATCTAGAACCAACTCGGAACTTGAAAAGAAGATTTTGGTTTTACAAGATGATCAAAAATATTTTTAAAAAGAAAATGTTGATTTAAACAATCTTCTTTCCAAGTTTCATGATGATCACCACAAAGTGGTGAATGAGCTTAAACTTTTCTTAACCAAATTGGGAAACAAAATTTTGAAAAAGTAAATTCTTCAAAACCCAACTATGTAAAGAGAAACTTTAATGGTTACAAACAAAGAGGCTTCTAAAGTTCTTCTAGAGGTAAGAAGATTAGGAGTGTTTGGGTTCCCAAGGACCTAATTACTTCTAATGATTTACATGCTATTGCTTCTTGGATTCCCAAGGGAACCAAGATTTTGGGAGCTAATGTTCATGGACCCAAAATGATTTATGTACCAAAAATCAAGAATTAATTCTTTGTTTGTAGGGGGAGAATTGCTACAAGGCCAAAGCTACAAGTCAAAATGCATGGTACCTTGATAGTGGATGCTCAAGACATATGACCGGTGACAAGAGTAGATTCTTAGAGCTAAAACAAAAAAGTGGATAAGTGGTGACATTTGGTGACAACTCCAAATGCCACATTGAAGGGATTAGCTCTATTGGTAATCACTCTTCTATTCTCATTGATAATGTGCTTTATGTCAACGGTCTAAAACATAATTTATTGAGCATTAGTCAATTATGTGATAAAGGTTTTAATGTTCTATTTGATGTAAATGGTTGTAAAATCTTGAACATTGAAACTAACAAAATAATGCTCATAGGTCATCCCATAGGTAATATTTATATGCTGCATTTAGATGACATTCATATTTCCAATGTATGTTTTGTTGCACAAAATAAACATGATTCATGGTTATGGCATAGGAAACTAGGACATGCTAGCATGAGTGTTTTAGAGAAATTGGTTTCCCAAGATCTAGTAAGAGGTTTACCTAAGCTAAAATTTTCTGAAGATAAAATTTGTGATGCTTGTTCTAAGGGTAAACATAAAAGAGTTTCTTTTAAACCTATAAATGATGTTTCAACTTGTAGAGTATTACAATTGACCATATGGATCTTTTTGGCCCAATTAGGACTATGAGCTTGGATGGTAAATCTTATGCTTATGTTTTAGTAGATGACTACTCTAGATACACTTGGTTTCTATTCTTAAGAACTAAGGATGAGGCTTTAGAAAAGTTCATCACATTTTCAAAAATTACTCAAAATAACCTTGGTCAAAAGATTTCACATATTAGAAGTGACCATAGAACTGAATTTCAAAATATTGGTTTTGAGGATTTTGTAATGAAAATGGTATAAGCCATAATTTTTCGGCTCCTCGCACTCCTAAAAAAATGGGGTTGTTGAGAGGAAAAATCATACTTTAGAGGAAGTGGCTAGAACCGTGCTTTGTGAAAACAATTTACCTAAATATTTTTGGGCAGAAGCCACTGATACGACTTGCTATATTATTAATAGATTAATATTAGGCCCATTTTGAAAAAAACACCTTATGAGATTTTGAAAATAAAAAAGCCTAACATTAGCTATTTTTATCCATTTGGTTGTAAATATTTTGTTTTAAACAAAGGAAAATATAATTTAGGTAAATTTGATGCAAAAGTGATGAAGTTATTTTCTTAGGATATTCTTTAAACTCTAAAGTCTATCGTGTATTTAATAAAAGAACTTTAGTTGTTGAAGAGTCTATTCATGTTGTCTTTGATGATAACCTCATTCCGAGGAAGAATTCTTGTGATGATAATGATGTCGGAATCATTGAAGCCATTAATGGAGGACAAACATCAAAGGTGGATGAGGTTCCAACCAAAGAAGAAGAAACACAAGATCCACCTCTTGAAGCCTTGAAGGACATGACTCTAGAGGAAAATGAGGTCACCTACCTAAGGGAGTCCAGCTATGTCAAAGGTGGTGAGATTTTGGGTGATCCATCCAAAGGGGTAACAACTAGATCTTCTCTTACAATTGTTAATAATGTTGCATTTATTTCATGCATTGAGCCTAAGAATATCAAAGAAGCATTAAAATATGACTATTAGATATTGGCCATGCAAGATGAACTAAATCAATTCGAGAGAAGTAAAGTATGGACATTAGTTGATAGGCCTAGTAATAAGTCTACAATAGGAACTAAATGAGTTTATAAAAACAAACTAGATGAGAGTGGTAACATAGTGACAAACAAGGCTAGACTTTTTGCTCAAGGTTACACTCAAGAAGAGGGAATTTATTTTGATGAAACATATGCACCTGTAGCTAGAATGGAAGCTATTAGGATGCTTTGCATTTGCATGCTTTCATGAATTCAAGCTTTTTCAAATGGACGTAAAAAGTGCTTTTCTAAATGGTTTTATTAATGAAGAAGTGTGTGTAGATCAACCACCCAGTTTTGAAGATCCAAAATCTCCAAATCATGTTTTCAAACTTACTAAAGCTTTATATGGTTTAAAACAAGCTCCTAGAGCTTGGTATGAAAGGCTTTCAAACTTTTTTATTGAAAAAGGTTTTAAAAAAGGCAAAGTGGATACTACACTTTTCATTAAAAGAAATGGCAAGGACATCTTAGTAGTTCAAATATATGTTGATGATATAATTTTTGGTTCTACTAATGAGTTGTTTTGCCAAGAGTTTGCTAAGTTAATGCAATGTGAGTTTGAGATGAGCATGATGGGCGAGCTCTTATTCTTCTTGGGGCTCTAAATCAAACAAAGGAAAGATTCCATCTTCATCAATCAAGCTAAGTACATCAAGGATATGCTCAAGAAGTTTGGCATGGAGAATGTGAAGCCTCAAGCCACACTAATGAGCTCATCCATAAGCTTGAGAAAGATAAAGGAGGTAAGTGTGTCGATTTTAAGCTTTATCGTTCTACGATTGGCTCTTTGCTTTACCTTACCGCAAGTAGACCCAATATTATGTTTAGTGTTTGCTTGTGTGCTAGGTTTCAAGCTAGCCCTAGAGAATCGCACCTTATAGCCATTAAGAGAATCTTTAGATACCTTAGAGATATACCTAGTTTATGTCTTTGGTATCATAGAAATTCATCCTTTGATCTTTATGCTTTCCAGAATGTGGATTATGGGGGATGTAAAATAGATAGAAAGAGTACCTCCAAAACATGTCAATTCCTAGGTAGTATGCTCATATCTTGGTTCTCTAAGAAACAAAATAGTGTAGCTTTATCTACCACCAAAGTGGAGTACATATCAGCCGGGAGTTGTTGTGCTCAAGTCCTTTGGATGAAGCAACAAATCTTAGATTATGGAGTTTATGTAGGTACCATACCCCTTAAGTGTGACAACACTAGTGCCATTTGTCTCACTAAGAATCCCACCCAGCATTCTAGAACCAAACACATAGAAATAAGGCATCATTTCATTAGAGATCATGTCTTGAAAAATGATGTAGTTCTAGAGTATGTTGACATATTAAATCAATTAGCGGTCATATTTACCAAACCTTTAGATAAAGAGCGTTTTTGGTCTCTTAGGAGAGAGTTGGGTCTAACCAGCCGTTCTTGACCCTTTAGAGCCCTTTAAGGACAAAAACTTGCTTGAATTTATTTGATTGCCTTACTTATGTGATTTTGCCTCTTGATGCATCTATGCTTGTTGCTAGGGGAGTATGTATCCATTTTAGACCATAAATGATGCTCACATATTATTTACATGCATTCCGGTTTGAATAAAATCGAACTTTTGAGTAACTTGTGGCCAAAAATGCATTTTCTAGCACACGTGTATCGAAATGAGTGAAGGTGTTTCGATACACCTTTTTGAATATCTACCCAAAGTGCATTTCTCAACACAAGTGTATCAATATGGTTCCATTCGTATCGGTACGGGTTCAAGAACGCGTTTCGGTACAGTCGAGTCTGTACCGATATAGGACTCGTGTTTTGGTACACCTCCTAGGTATACCGGTACACCTATTTTGATACGCCATGTGGCGCATCCATACGCGGAGCCGTCTGCCATTAAAAGAGTCATTAAAGGGTTTTCAACTTTAACCAAAACTTTTCAACTAAAACCCTAGCCATTTTTCCTATATAAACACCCTTAATCTTTGAGTTTTTCTCATCAATTCATCAAAGTTTTTGAGGGTTTGTACTCCCCACAACATCAAAAGGTTATTCTCATCAAGATTGTGCATTATTCATCTCCATTCATCTATAATCCTCTCATCAAGGTATAAATTCTTTTTCTTTCTCTTTTTCATTTACGTTTTAATTTCTATACTATTTTCAAACAATTTTTGCGTTTTTAGTTTATATACATGGGTTTCAAAAATTTATAAAAAAAAATTTAGAACTGAATTTTTTTTAGTTCGAATATAAAATTATACCATATATTTTTCTAAATTGTTTTTCGAAATTATTTTTACCAAAATTATATTTTATACATGTATATGTTTTAAACTATGGGTTTTTAAATAATACCTTGAATTATTGGATCGAATGTGATGATTTATGCATACATTGCTTTTGTGCCTTAATTTTTTTTTCAAATTATCTATAGCACCGAGAAAGAGAGCTAGAACAAACAAGGTTGGCAAATCTTCAACGGAAGGCAATTCGACTTGTCCCAACCTTAGCATTATTTACCGAAAGAGCTTTTCGACCCCGACGGCTTTAAATCACTTCAAGCTATACCAAAACTTCAAAATTCGCCACGAAAGAGTAACATCTCTTCCATTCTTAAAGTCTAAACGTTTCAAGTTTAAATATCTTCATATTTTGAGATGCTGGAATTTTACTAAATTTCTGGCTATCCCCGGGATTTTATGCCGTAATCTTGTCTTGATTTTCTTTGCTAATTCTCGGTGCATCCCTAACCAATACCGTTCTAAGGTCATAGCCATTGAATCTTTCTTGATGGGGAAGAGATTTCGAATTAACATCGACACCTTGAAAAATATTTTTGGATTTGATGATGAGGGTATTGATGATGAGGACTCTTTGGGGCATGTTCTTGGCGGCTCCGCAACTGTATTAGACGCGCACGATTGCATCCTACACTTGATGATCACTTGGTAGTTTCGGCCATCCGGTGGTAAGTTCTCCATTATCCGACAAGTGGACGGTTTTTTTATTAGATGCTTTTTGGAGAACAAGCAACTGAACCTTGCTCAGATTATGTTTGCAAAGCTTGTTTACCTCGTTCAACACCGTCACACTTCGTTGGTATCTTCATTTACTTACAGTACGGTTTTGAGTTATCTTTTTCGAACTTGGAGATTGATTGCTCTAATGACTTTGCCGAGCCCCTCATGGATCCCATTGATGAGCGTTCCCTTACTCGAGCCAAATTTCACTATTTCCATGGAGAGTGGCTTCGTCTTGCCAAGCTTCCTCATTATGCTATCCCCGAAGAACCGAAAGCTCATCCACAAGCCGCTCCTCAAGCTCTGGTAGCTCCACCGGCTATAGATACTCTCATGACTTGTCTTAATGAGCAATTCATTACATTAAACAGCTCTATGACCTCATTGAAGACAACCATAAATGAAGGGTTTGTGGCCATTGACACTAGTTTTATTTCCTTAGAGGAACGAGTTCAAGCAATTGAGAGCCAACAAGGATCAATGGATATCTCTCTCACGGCTTTCCATGGGGAATGGAGACAATCTCAAGCTACTCAAACCCATGATGAAGATGAAGAGGATGAGGACGATGAGGGTACTCCCTAGACATTCATTGCATATCATACATATCATATTAGGATTTCTATTTTATGCACCTATGCTATTTAAGATTTGAACTTATGCTTATGTTGTTAGGATTTTAATTTTGGAATAATATGTTGCTTTGATTATTGCTTTATGCATCAATAAAATATTATGTTGTTTTGCTTTAATCTTGCTTATTTATTGCCTCTAATTATCATTGATTTTGATCTTAAAAAAGGGGGAAGAAGTAAAAGAGCTTAAATTTTCAAAAACATTTTTAAAAAACTGCAATGGAGAGTTTTTCAAAAAGACTTAAAAATTTAACTTGGTTTTGTTATATCAAAAGGGGAGATTGTAAAACCAAAGTTTGATTTTGATATAACAAATTGTTTAAGGTCTTATTTGAAAAAGAACACAAATTTTTAAGTATTTCAAAATTGACAAGGATTTTTCAAGTACAAAATTGTTCTAAGCCAAAAACTTAAACCCCATAAATTTTTTCTAAGTGTTTTCAAGAAAAATTCAACATTTATGCCCAGGCGTACTGATATGCCCTCGAGCGTTTCGAATACGGTCTTAAAGAAATAGGCCACTGAAAGAATCTGTTTCGATAAAGAAAAGCTTGTTTCGATACGTTTTAAGAACAATGTACCGATACGGCTACCACCATATTGATACGGGGGTTAAGATTTTTTTCCAATATTTTCATTTATTATTCGAACGTTGCCTTGTTAGTTATTGGCAACACGCGATTTAGAAAATCAGTTAATCCGTATCGATACACCTTCGCGGTGTACCGAAACAGGTTTTGGCAGTAGCCCAAATGAGCAAAATTGTATCGATATGGCCTTGCTCGTTTCAATACGCCCCTTGTTTTACACAAAGACTGTACCGATACGCCTTCTTACGTATCGATACGCCCCTGTATTTTTTACAGAATGGCTCTTTCTATTTTGAGACAGGTATCGATACGGCTATTCGTGTATCAATACGGTCAGTTGCAAAAGTGCATTAATGGTGGGAAAAATAGAGCCCAACGACTCTATTGATGATGCCAACTACCCAAACGGATAGAAATCAATGAAAGGGTATAAAAGCAAGCCCAAAAGGCTACAACAACAACCAATGATCAATTGAAAAACAATCAAGCACAAATACAATCCCTTTGAGCTCGTAGAGTCAAATCTTGTACCTCACTTGTGCAATTTTTATTGTATCCATTTATTTCAAGTTTGGGGAGTGTTTATTTGTAATTGGGCAACAAATCAACCTATTTGAGAGGTCTTTTTCAGTTTGCCAAATTTTTCTTTGTAAAAGAGTGATCTTTGATTAAGCTTTGGGGTAGAAAGCTTAATCGTTTGTAACGGCTTCCTCCTAAGTTGAAAAAAGGGGATGAACTCAGTGAGTGAATTGTTGAAATCCTCAGTAGGGTGCTGAGGTAGTGGATGTAGAGCTTGCTCTAAGCTTGAAACACTCTAAAATCCTTGTGTCTCAATTTTTTATCTTCAAATTTGCACCATTTCATTTTAAAAAGCCAATTCACCCCCCTCTTGGCCATTTTGCCATTGTGTGATCATCTCAACAAATGATTAACATACTTTAATCTTGAACCTTGGATGGAAGAAATGAGTAGGAAAGGTTGGATTTTTAAGCTTTGGAAACTATGGTGTTTGGATAGGAAAGATAAAAGAAGACGATGAAGAAAAAGTGGGTGGGAAAGGATGATATCATAATGTCTCCCACGCGAAGAAAAAAAGAGTTTAAGGGAGGACAACCTTTATTTTAAATGAGGTTATAATTACCACATAAACACTTCAAGTTTCTTTCCTTTTACAAAATGGTCACTTACCAAGGTCTATAACCCGGGTCAACGCTCATTCATTGACTCAGAAATTCAGGTCGATACAATACATGACTTTATTGATGGCAAGAGCCATACTTGATCGCCGTATGTCTCATTAGAAACATTGGTTCTTGATATATACCATTGATTCTTGACATACCAAATTATATTTTGAACGTCACAAATGGATTTAATCTACAAACATATTTAAGATCTTAATTTATCTCGAGTCTAATCCAATGAGTTGTCAGTACAAAATAACATATCTATGCCTACTCGATAGTCAACCTGCTTCGATAGCTAAATTATTTTCCAAGAACAATTATATGAACTACAAACTTATTTAGATTATAAATTAATATAAGATATCCTTTGTATTATAATGGAACTTATAATGCAACTTATATTTAGTTAAACCGCTGGGTAATGTGCAAACACAAAGTATTGTAATCACTCATTTTTGACCGGGTTTTAGTGTTATTAGTGTTATTATAATAGTAAAATTATATATATAAAAAAACAAATAATAATAAAAAAAGGGGGAGGGGAGCACAAGGCTCCACGTCACCCTCCTCCCCTATAAATAGAGGAGGCAGCAGCAAAGCAAAGGGAGGAAATTGCAATTGCAATTGCAAGAGCAATTGCAACAATTGCAATTGGAATCGGCAGGGCAGGCCAATTCGGCTAGCCCAGGACCGAGGTAATATCCTCGGTTCGATCGGGGTCCTATTTTAGGTCCGATCTAGTTAATATTTTTGGAGAGGTCGTGGTAGATCTCGGTGGGGTTCAATCGGGGTTTGTCATACGAGCTCCTAGTTAGGTATATTTTCTTCCCTTTTTTTATTAGTGTTGTAATTTTTATAAATTAATGAAGTATTAGTTATTTTAAAATTGTAGTCTTATTTTTTATTTTGCATGTTTATGTTTTAGATTAATATTTAATATGTTTTAAATTTGTGTTTTATATTAATATTTTATTTATGTTAGATATGTTTTTATTTATGAGTTAGATTAATATTTATTTATGTATGTTTTAGAATAGTATTTTATTTATGTTGAGTTTGTTTTTATTTATGTGTTAGATTAATATTTATGAATGTTAGTATTTTATTTATGCTAGATATGTTTTTATTTATGAGTTAGATTAATATTTATGTATGTATGTTTTAGATTAATATTTTATTAGATTAGTATTTTATTATGTTAATATTTATTTGCATTGTATTTAAATTATTTGCCATGTTTTATATTTTGCTCACTAAGTTTGCATATCGAGATATAAATTGTTAATGCGGTGCCCTTTTATCCGAGCGTAAACGGGGCCAGTATCAGGCGTAGTGATAGTGGTTGGGCGTTTATTCTCGGATAACAGGGCCCTTAAAATTTATTCGCAATTATGACCGAATTTTAAAATAATCGTCACTTTAATCTGGAAAATCCAATATTAATAAAGCGGTAATTATTAAAGTACCAATTTTGGGCGGTGTGGGGGTGCTAATCCTTCCCCATCCGTAACCGACTCCCGAACCCAACATTTTTTGAATCTCTGGTTTTATGGTGTCCGGCCTACCTAAGTGGCCGGTGGCGACTCCATTTTTTAAAATGCGGTTTTTTAAAAACCTCACGGAATAAATATTTTATATCCAAAAGAATCACAAACACCTTTCAAACACCTTCGAAAATCCACGCTTTTTAGCGATAAAAAGAAAAAGACATCGCTACAGATGGCGACTCCGCTGGGGATAATTTTTGTTTTTTTTAAAACAAATGAGAGTCAAGCTTTTAAAATAATTACCGCTTTACTAATATTGGAAGTTTCGGATTAAAAGTGACTATTAAATTAACATTCGGTTATAATTGCGCGTTTATTTTAACGCATTTAAAATATGGCATATAAACCCGTTTTTTAAGTGGGGGAAAACGCTAATGCTTTCGTGGAGATATCGTTCTCCCATATGGGCCTAGCAAGTACCTTCGGGGCTCGAGTACCTTATGCTTTCGTAAGGATATCGTTCCTTCGTACGGGCATAAGCGAATGGGTCCCCCTGAATTGAACCCGGTTGAAAGGAGCCTATAATGGGTGATGATCGGGGGCCTTGCTACCCTTAGTAGGGGACAGCAAGGACAATTCAGGTACCTCCTAGCACCAACACTACATGTAGAGAACATAGAAACCCACCCTGTTAGAGCCATGCGGATAACCTTAGGTGTTTTGGACTAGATAAATAGGGTCGTTTTGTTTATTTACCTTATTTAATTTGTCCTTTTATTTATGTATTTATTATTTTTATCCAGTACTAACTCATTTCTTTTTGTGTTTTATTTTATTTTTACACATATTTTTGTTGCATTATCATTGCATCCACATTACATAGAGGCGTTGATTCAAGTGGTTTGCCCGATTAGAAAATCTTTCATCATGGAAAAAAGGTGTCTTAGGAAGGACAGCATCGATCCAGTCGCGTGACATTGGTCAGAAATTAATCAACAGATTCGAGGTAACGATTTGCCGAACAAGCGTGTAGTGCCAAAGTATACACACGAGACCCTAATGGTGGACATACAACGAGCTACAAGGTGTGTGAATGACTTAGCTACCGAAGCCACGACTCTCCGACCTTTCGTAACCCCGGACATGGAAGAAGCACCAAGGTTTATCAAGTTGCTCAGAGCTGTCGAGGAGCTAGGAGGTAGATCTAGGGATTATGTGTAGAACTTTATTTTGTAATTAAGACTTTGTAATAGACTCTTTTTGTAATAGGGACTCCTTTTGTAATATGGATCTTTTTGTAATCTGGACCCTTTAATTCCCATGAAAGTCGTTCGAAAGGGTGATTACCAGCGGAATCAACGCCTTTATTTGCATTCATGTTGCATATCATGACATGGTGTTGATTCAAGAACAGTTCATTAAAAGGCTTTCAAAATAGAAAAAGTCTGCTTTGTCGGGAACGATAATATTACAGTATCAAGTTAGGCCGAGCAAAGACCAATCGCGAAAGAAGACGGTACGACAATAAGGCACGTGCGACGCAGAAGATTCAGTCAGGGTCGCAGAACCCCAATTTTAAATCTTCACATTTGACCCTTTTTAAAATTCTCAGAATTTAATTTAACTCATTAAAAATATTGAAAATATTATTATTTTGCTTTGAAATTTCTTCTCTCATAAAACTTTCAGAATAATAATAATAACAAAAAGAAACCTAAAAGTTTCATTTTTAAGTAAGTTAAAATTTTTGATAATAAAAATGGAGAAATTTTTAAACCAAATGATCTTTGAGAATTTTAATTTAAACCCTAAATTTTTTTAAAGTACTCCCTTAGGACCGATAGAATCCATCCATGTTTAGACGTATTATTCGTTTGCACCCAGAAAAGATCTTATCTGCATTATGCCTGCACTTGTTGATGTCATTTTTAGAAGCCACAAAAATAAAGATCATGACGTCACGAGTCCATAGAATAGAATAAGAAGAGAAGACGAAGTCATCCATCATCCTGAAGACGACGTCGAGACGTGGAGCACAGGTTTTGCTTCCCGAAGTCAAGATCTCCAGAAGGAAGCTAACTGTCACCTGTAATTCATTATTAGTTTCTTGCAACCAGACATTTTTCTATTGATTGAAAGTCTTTTAAGGACTGTTCAAGAATCAACACCGCATTTGCATTCATGCATTGCATTGCATTACATTGTACAATCATGACATATTTTACATAACACTATCACTACCTTGCATAATTTTTTTTTTGGGGTAATCCAAAGAACAATTAGAGTTTTATCGTGATAAAAGAATTGAACACACTCAAAAATCAAGATTCGAGCAGTTAAAAGATGGACTCGAGAGAAAAAGAGAGAAAAAGAAGTTTGATGCCTTTAATACAAGAAAACTCTCTTTGAACCCTGACTTGCTCGTTCCTACGGATTTCAAAGACTTCAGATTTGCGCATGATAACGGAACAAGATGCCCCAAGATTCACGTGACCATATTCTGCAAAACAAATAGAGGGCTACATTGAAAAATTACCGATCCACTACTTCCCCGACAGTCTAGCAGGACTTACCGTGATATGATGTGCTTCGGACCTAGCACTAAGTCGTCGGCATCTCTAGGGTACGAAGATGAAACCTGATGAAAGCTTCAAGGAATGTGCTTTGAGGTGTCTGTGTTTAGCGACCCAAGTGCAGCCTCCCGTAGATGAAGAGAAAATTGACTTCTATGCCACCTTTCATATTTCTTCTTTAATAAGATGCTCGAGAAAATGAAAGCCAGCTTTGAGGACTTCATGACAGTCGGAGAGAATCGAACATGCACTCCAGGACCTAAGTTTAAAGACCATACCTGCCTAGGAGCAGAAGGAAACAAAGAGATAAATGGGTACCACTTTCAAAACATTGAGGCGATGGGGCATGACACTAAGAAATTTGGGGTCGTTAAAAAAAATCAAGAAGCTGGTCGATGAGGGAGTCATGACGAGAGAATTGATCCAGCGGTGGAAAAATAAGAGAAGAGGCAAGCCTACACTACCTTGGAAGGGGCATAATGAGTCAAGACCACAGAGATAATCCAAAGGTCCCTACGGTTTTCTCATCATTTCATAAAGAAATTCTCAACAAAAAAATCATTGTTTATTAGAATTAAAAATCACATTTCCATTTAGAAAAGCATTTTTACATTCTTGATTCTTTAAACATTTTATTTTTATGGGGTAGTTTTCCCATATGCATATACATGCATTTTTTAATGGACGTATGTATATATCATTTCTATACCAGTCCTCGAATTTTGAATGCAACAAAGATATTTGCTTGAGATCAAAATCAACTCTAAGTTGCATATATTTAGAAGAGATTGAATGTTGTGGTGATACTCAGAATGTGAGTATCTCGCTAGTTTACTTAGGCCAACAGAGGAACAAAAAAGCAGTGTTTAGACAATGGGCGCTCCCATTTTAAGAATTTATCTTCTCGTGGCACTTGTCGTTTAAGATCCTTGAAATGAAAGTTGACCCTAAACCTCTACCCCCTAAAGGCATTCTCAGGACATTTGTGAATATGACAACGAATTTTGTTCTTTTACTTTACCAGAAGACACAGATGAGACCATACAGATTGGATACAAAGATCAGAAAATCATCAGAAGAAAGTGGTTGAAAACATGGATATGTCCAAACGAAAAGCCAAAAAGAAGATAAATGGTAATCAGAAGGCTGAAGCAATCCAGATCGAGTAAATATCAGAAGAGCTGCAGAGAGGCAATTAACTCCGAGCGGAAGATCGCATCAATACCCAGTATAGATCTGTGTTGATTCAAGGATACATTCATAGACTCGAATAAGAAGAAAGAGATTCAATGCTAAAAACCCAAAATGAACAGTCTAAAAAAAAGAAAAAAAAGAAAAAGAAAGAAAGAATACAGTCTATGTTTCACACACAGATCAAACAATACAAGAACGAGACTTCAACTATGAGCAAGAGACAGAAGGAATCCACATTTCAAGTAAACAAAGTTTTGAAAATTAGTATAGAAGCTCGAATTGAAGCCAAGTCAAGACAAGTCGGCCCGAAGATTGCCAATTTTGAAAAAGGAAATGACCTCTAGGGTGAAAACCCAAAAATGGGCAGTCTAGAGCGACCCAAGAGAAAAAGTAAAAAAGAAAAAAGAAAAAAGAGAAAAAAAGAAAGCAAGAATAACATTTCATCTGGGCGTGCCAATCACAAGAATTCCCAGAAATGTATTCGTAGTCCTTCAAGAAATCTCAGTTCTGAGGAGTTTTGGAGGATCAAACATTCTTGAACAGAAAACGAACATCAGTATATAGCCAGAATGCAATGCAGCATATAATAAAAAGAAAGGAAATAAACTCTAGGGTGAAAACCCGAAAACGGGCAGTCTAGAGTGATCCAAAAAAAGAGAAGGAATAATGGGCATATCCAAGTTACACAAGTACAGAAATATTGTTTCATTTAACCATAAACCAAAGGCCTACATTACAAGCCCCAAAGACCATTCTGGTCATCCATAGATATCCAAGTTGAATGAGAATGTCTTCAGATTTTATTCCTCCTATAAGGGTTAACTTTTCTTCAAGGAACGTCAAACTTCAAAGTGCTTGATCGACACCCAAATGAGGGAAGGATGGGGCATGGTGAGATAGTGAGATTAAGAGAGCCACCTTAAACGGGGTAGAAACTAGGTAAGGTTGTTCCTCTCAAAAGCCTATTAGACCAGAAGAAACTATACATTGGCATATATCTCCACAATGGTCAAGATCTTCTAAATAGGCGCTTCATTAGAGTTGATCTCTGGCAACTTGAAGCATATGCGCTATGGTGTTTGATATTTCGGGGGTAAACATGTTTTAAAAGGTTTGACATTTTCTCCCAAAGTTTTGATGTTTACCATTTCCCCCAAACATTAGTTTTTAAAAATGTTTGGCAATACACGTCGAGTTTTGTTTACCATTCTCCAAGCATTGTTTTATAAAAAAATGTTTGGTCCTTAGAAAAAGAAGAAGAAAAGAAAAAGATGTTTACCATTTGTTCCAAACAATGTTTTCAAAATGTTTGGTATCCCCTCCAAGTTGTGATTTTCAAAATGACTATTATCTTTTCAAACAATCATTATTTTTTGAAATATACACAAGTAAATTGCCTTGTACTTTATTTTAAAAATGAATGATGATGAGATTTAAAGCATAGGGACCGAGAGTTAGTTCTCGTCGAAATGCTGCGAGAAGATCAAGGAAGAGCTCAAGGGATGGAAGCATTTTGGCTCACCCTGGTGACTAGAAATAGATCAAGGCTCCATATGATGGGCCGTAAAATTCAAAGCAAATGGGAGCCCGTGGTTGAATGGGGCAACACCAAGCCAAGAAGATGACAAGGGTTCTTATAAGAATAATATAAGAACCAGAAGATCATTTATGAAGGCGGGTGATAACCCTAAAGACAAGAAAGCCTTCCGCACAAAAAGGTTTAAAAGCATGTTCAAATGAGGATTTAAGAGCATACAAAAAGCAGTAAAGAGATGAAGAGATCTGAGGAACGACCTTTCAGGGTGTAAGACTTTAGAACAAAAAGGCTAAAAGAAAAAGAAAATGAGAAGAGAAAAAAAGAAAAAGAAAAGAAAGAAACCATTACGTTGCATGCATCATATAGATAGGGGCATGTCAATTTTTGCTTATTTTGGACAAAAATTCAAAGAATTATCAAAGAACATTAAGAAGTGGATTTCATTGAAGAAAGTTTGGCGGCCATTTTCGGCGCGAGTCCCTAAATTTGAAGAAGTTTTGGCAGCCATTTTTGGCGTGAGTCCCTAAAGATTGAAGAAAGTTTCGGCAGCCATTTTCGGCATTAGTCCCTAAAATTTGAAGAAAGATCGGCGGCCATTTCTGGCGTGAGCCCCTAAATCTGAAGAAGTTTTGGCGGCCATTTTCGGCGTAAGTCCCTAAATTTGAAGAAGTTTTGGCGGCCATTTTCGGCGTAAGTCCATAAATTTGAAGAAGTTTTGGCAGCCATTTTCGGCATTAGTCCCTAAAATTTGAAGAAAGATCGGCGGCCATTTTCGGCGTGAGTCCCTAAATTTGAAGAAGTTTTGGCGGCCATTTTCGGCGTAAGTCCATAAATTTGAAGAAGTTTTGGCGGCCATTTTCGGCGTGAGTCCCTAAATTTGAAGAAGTTTCGGCAGCCACCTTCGGCGTGAGTCCCTAAAATTTGAAGATTGGTAGCCATTTTCGGTGTGAATCCCCGAATCTGAAGAGACATCGATGGCCATCGTGGTGTGAATCCCAAATGAGAAGACAATGTTTTCATATACAAAAGGCATATGTTTCCAAGCTCCAGAGAGAGGTTCTACATAGGAAGAATCCTCCGCTTCGAGGCTTCAGAAGCTGAAAGTTCTATATAGGAAGGACTGACAGCTCCAGGGTGAAGACTAGCAGTTCTATATAGGAAGGACTCCCAGTCGAAGGAATTCACCCATGACACACAAGATTATATAGGAAATCCTGTTGTGTCGAAAGCGAAGAGTTCTATATAGGAAGGGCTCCGAGCTTCAATGTCTTAGGGTGAAAGGTTCTATATAGGAAGAACCTGTAGCTCTGAGATTTCAGACGCCAAAAGTTCTATATAGGAAGGACTGGCGGCTCCAGGGTTTGAAGACTAGCAGTTCTATATAGGAGGAACTCCAGTCGGAAGAATCCATCAGCGAGGTTTTATATAGGAGAAACCAGCGTTGAAGGCGAAGAGTTCTATATAGGAAGGACTCCAAGCTGCACTGTCTCAAAATGGAAAGTTCTATATATGAAGGACTGGCGGCTCCAGGGTTTGAAGACTAGCAGTTCTATATAGGAGGAACTCCCAGTCGGAAGAATCCATCAACGACGCAGAAGGTTTTATATAGGAGAAACCAGCGTTGAAGGCGAAGAGTTCTATATAGGAAGGACTCCAAGCTGCACCGTCTAAAAATGGAAAGTTCTATACAGGAAAGACTGGCGGCTCTAGGGTTTGAAGACTAGCAGTTCTATATAGGAGGAACTCCCAGTCGGAAGAATCCATCAGCGACGCAGTAGGTTTTATATAGGAGAAACCAGCGCTGAAGGCGAAAAGTTCTATATAGGAAGGACTCCAAGCTGCACCGTCTCAAAATGAAAAGTTCTATATAGGAAGGACTGACAACTCCAGGGTTTGAAGACTAGCAGTTCTATATAGGAGGAACTCCCAGTCTGAAGAATCCATCAGTGACGCAGAAGGTTTTATATAGGAGAAACCAGCGTTGAAGGCGAAGAGTTCTATATAGGAAGGACTTCAAGCTGCACCGTCTCAAAATGAAAGGTTCTATATAGGAGGGATTCATAACTCGAGGCTTCAGAGTGAAGGGTTCTAGGTAGAAAGAGCCTATAACTCCAAGATCGGAAGGTGACGAAGCTCTATATAGGAATAACTTACGAGCCTGAAGATTCAGCTAAGGAAGAGCGGATATTTCCAGAAGAACACGTGATTTCGAAGCCAAAGACGAGAAAGTAGGTCAAAAATGAGTGCTTTTGATCTTTGCTTTGTCCTCGTTTCACAAGAACAAGCAAAGAGGGGCAACTGTAATCACTCATTTTTGACCGGGTTTAGTGTTATTAGTGTTATTATAATAGTAAAATTATATATATATAAAAAGCAAAAAAAAAGCAAAAAAAAATAATAATAAAAAAAGAGGGGGAGGGGAGCACAAGGCTCCACGTCACCCTCCTCCCCCTATAAATAGAGGAGGCAGTAGCAAAGCAAAGGGAGGAAATTGCAATTGCAAGAGCAATTGCAATTGGAATCGGCATGGCAGGCCAATTCGGCTAGCCCAGGACCGAGGTAATATCCTCGGTTCGATCGGGGTCCTATTTTAGGTCTGATCTAGTTAATATTTTTGGAGAGGTCGTGGTAGATCTCGGTGGGGTTCAATCGGGGTTTGTCATACGAGCTCCTAGTTAGGTATATTTTCTTCCCTTTTTTATTAGTGTTGTAATTTTTATAAATTAATGAAGTATTAGTTATTTTAAAATTGTAGTCTTATTTTTTATTTTGCATGTTTATGTTTTAGATTAATATTTAATATGTTTTAAATTTGTGTTTTATATTAATATTTTATTTATGTTAGATATGTTTTTATTTATGAGTTAGATTAATATTTATTTATGTATGTTTTAGAATAGTATTTTATTTATGTTGAGTTTGTTTTTATTTATGTGTTAGATTAATATTTATGAATGTTAGTATTTTATTTATGCTAGATATGTTTTTATTTGTGAGTTAGATTAATATTTATGTATGTATGTTTTAGATTAATATTTTATTAGATTAGTATTTTATTATGTTAATATTTATTTGCATTGTATTTAAATTATTTGCCATGTTTTATATTTTGCTCACTAAGTTTGCATATCGAGATATAAATTGTTAATGCGGTGCCCTTTTATCCGAGCGTAAACGGGGCCAGTATCAGGTGTAGTGATAGTGGTTGGGCGTTTATTCTCGGATAACGGGGCACTTAAAATTTATTCGCAATTATGACCGAATTTTAAAATAATCGTCACTTTAATCCGGAAAATCCAATATTAATAAAGCGGTAATTATTAAAGTACCAATTTTGGGCGGTGTGGGGGTGCTAATCCTTCCCCATCCGTAACTGACTCTCGAACCCAACATTTTTTGAATCTCTGGTTTTATGGTGTCCGGCCTACCTAAGTGGCCGGTGGCGACTCCATTTTTAAAATGCGGTTTTTTAAAAACCTCACGGAATAAATATTTTATATCCAAAAGAATCACAAACAGCTTTCAAACACCTTCGAAAATCCACGCTTTTTAGCGATAAAAAGAAAAAGACATCGCTACAAGTATATAAATAACACACATGAATTTGTTTTATTTCCAATCAGCGCATTTAGATTACAATAATCACTTAAATTATTAAGGGTACAAAACTCCAACAGGACAATGCTACCTTTTAGATTACAATAACCACATAACTTATTTAGATTATAAATTAATATAAGATATCCTTTCGCTAGGCCTCGTGAGATCTTCCACACAAAATGTCTATGCTACCTTTTAGATTATGAGACAATGCTATCGAGATAATTTTTAGATAAAGGACACGAGAAAGACTGATTTGATTGAAATACTTCCATTTCAAGTTACGCACGAGCAAGCAACCAAGTAAGGAAAGTTCATGACTATTGCCTCATGATCAATTAAAAGAAGGGTAAACTATACTAGTGACCATCGAATTAATTAGAGATTCTTATTTTGACCATCGAAATAATGATGAACTCATCAATCAGACCACCGAACTTATTAAATTAACCTATTTTGATTACTCGCCGTTAAAAAACTAACGGAGGGGTGACGTGGCAGTTAACGAAAATTTGTAAAATTACACATTTAGTCCATGTTATTTACTTATTAAATCAATTTAATCTTAATTTTATTTTAATTAAATAAAATTAATCAACCAATTAGATGATGACACGTGTCCTATCTATTTTTTTAGTTTTAATTTATTTAGTTTAATAGATTTAACCAACCAACCAGATGCTGATTGGCCGTAAAGAATGAGAGAAAATAAAATTGGCATGAATTGCAACTGTAGGGAATTAATCTCATGCCAAATGCATGGAAGGCTAATGCTCAAAACACTAAGCCAACTTCATTGGTGTGATATAAAATATTAACATATTTTATTAAAGGATTACTTTGTTGGTGAAAACTAAATAGTACAAAGGGGAATTAAAAAGTATAAATGGCCTTGCAGAGAATTAAAGCTGGGACCTAAAGGTGTTAAACACACACCTTAACCACTACACCAACCTACTCTTGATAATATAAAACGCACCCTTGTATATACATATATTATACTGTAGTAAAGGTTAGGAAGAAAAGTAAAAATAGTTGAAAGGTGTCTCGAACCTAAATCACTTGGAATGTGTAAAATCACACAAACTACCAAATATTCGAATATTTTTAATCAAGTTTCTTTTATTTTTAATCGAATATTTAATATTTTAATAAATATTCAATTTAATTTAAATATGAAAAATAAAAAATATTCAAATATTTTAAATCAATTTTTTTCTTTTAAATCGAATATTTTTAAATTAAATCGGATATTTAAAGTAGTTATTAAATATTTGATGTGATTTAAAATATGAAAATATTAAATATTATATTTTTAAAAATATTCAATTTAAAAGAAAAAATGATTTAAAATATTCGAATATTTTTCTTTTTCATATTTAAATTAAATAGAATATTTTTTAAAATATTAAATATTCGATTTAAAAGAAAAGAAATTTGGCTCAATTCATATATTATATGTAGTCACATTTTCCTAAGCTATAAGGTTCATTTATTGGGTTTTCATTTTAGTTTTGTACAATTAGTCCCGAGTTCGAATCCTATTAATTCCCCTTCATATTTTTTAGTTTTCACCAACAAAATAATCCTTTAATAAAATATGTTAGTATTTTATATTACACTTGTGAAGTTGACTTAATGGTTTGAACATTGGCCTTTCATGTGTTTGACATGAAAACAATTTCCCATAAGCACAATTTATGGTAATTTTATTTCCTCCCATTCCAGATGGTGACGCGTATTGTCTTTGCTTATTTTTAATTTCATATAGTTCAAATAAACTATAATTATTATATTAAAAATAAAATAGAAATATTATTACTATGATCCCATGGTTTTTAATATGATATTATCTATTATCAATAAATATTGATTTATTCAAATCAATCAATTAATAAAATATGACATTATTTATTATTAATAAAAGAAAAATATTATTATTACAATCTAATGGTTTTAAATATGATATTATCTATTATCAATAAATATAGACCGTAGGAAGGACATGTATATTATTAAAACAATAATTATTAATTTATTAGTTTAAAAAATCTTTATAAAATGCATAAAAAACAATAGATTCCTTATATTACAAAAATCAATTTAGCCCTTATAAACCCTTCAAAAACAATTATTTTAAAAATAACATCTTAACTGACACCTACTGAACTGGCGAGTTACCCAACTTATCGACATGTATTCTCACTACACTTTCGTATTAAATAAGATTTTGCTAACGATCTTTAAAACATTAAAAGTAATTAAAATTATATATATGGTAATAAATTTTCCAAAATATAGCAGATAGTAATTTTATTCAACATCTTAGTTGTATAAAAGGCATATTATATATATAACAATAAATTATGGGTAAAACTTTGATACACAGGCCGTGTAAAATTAATTTAACACAAGCTTGTGTATTTACATTATAAAAACCTAAATACTAAATTCCTAACTTAACCCTATAAAACTAAACCCTAAACCTTATACCCTAAATTCTAAATACTAACCTTAAATTATAAACCCTACAACCTAAACCCCTAAACTTTAAACCCTAAACTAAAACTCTAACCCATAAAATTAAAAGGCACGTGTAAACTAAAATTTACACGGCCTATGCATCAAAGTCCATAAATTATAATTACTTCTCGTAAATCATTTGTTAGTAAAATCCTTTTACTTAGTCCATATGATTCAAAATTTTGAACAAATTAACCATAAAATTATCTAACCAAGCCAAGTGGATATAGAAAATGAATCACA
Source organism: Hibiscus mutabilis (assembly GCA_019671005.1). NCBI lineage: Eukaryota > Viridiplantae > Streptophyta > Magnoliopsida > Malvales > Malvaceae > Hibiscus > Hibiscus mutabilis. The sequence continues at coordinate 48,412,048 of CM033745.1, forward strand.
GAAATTAAAGCTTATCCATGAAATTTTAAACGCATTGATTAAATTAAAAAATATTTAACTGAAAATTCTGGTTGGTTATAATTATTCCAGTCTATATATTTGAAACAAAACAAAAGGAAAACTCATTTTTCCTTCAAGTAAAAATAATATAAAAACATGACAATACAAATAAATGTTGTTCAAGGCATGTCTATAGTATTGCTTTTATTCATGTTAGATGTTGAAGCTCAAACAAGAATTGTTAATGTTGTAGATAGATTTGGTGCAAAGGCTGACGAGAAAACAGATTTGAGTAAGGTAAGAAAAATTGTACCTCACTTTAATACTCAAAACTATGATAGCATGTATATTTTATTTATTATTTTGTTTTAGCCATTTTTGGATGCTTGGAAAAGCGCATGTGGTTCAAAAACTCCATCAACAATTGTGATTCCTAGAGGGAAATATTTCTTAAGTCGTGTAAGCGTAGAAGGTCCTTGCATGGCTCCTATTGAGCTTAATGTTCGAGGCACTATAAAGGCTCCAGCTGATCCTAAAACTTTCAAGGAACCTAAATGGATTACATTCGCTAGAGTTCATAATTTCAAAATTTTTGGTGGAGGAGTTTTTGATGGCCAAGGAACCATTGCTTATGCCAGAGAAGATTGCGTAAAAAATGACTTCTGTACTCACCTTCCCATTGTAAGATTTCTTTTCTTTTATAAGAATTTAAGTTTTTTCAATAATTATAAAAAATATTTTTTTACGTGACTACTAAATCTTAATTTAAACAGAATATACGATTTGATTATTTGACCAACGTAATGATACAAGATATAACCACCAAAGATAGCAAACAATTCCATATTAATGTTTTGGGGTGCAAAAACATTACTTTTCAAAATTTCACTGTATCTGCGCCTAAAGATAGCCCAAACACAGATGGGATACATGTATCGAGATCGGATGGGGTTAATATTTTTGACACAGAGATAAAAACCGGTGATGATTGTATTTCAATGGGACATGGTGTTAAAAATGTGGTCATCAATGGAGTAACTTGTGGACCAGGACATGGAATCAGTATCGGTAGTCTTGGACTATATCAAACCGAAGAACCAGTTAACGGAGTTAAAGTCTCAAACTGCATCATAAGTGATACTTTGACTGGTGTTAGGATCAAGACTTGGCCAAATTCCTATCCTGGCATTGCATCAAATATACATTTTGAGAATATCACCGTAAAAAATGTCGTTTGGCCCCTCATAGTTGATCAGAAATATTGTCCGTGGAATAGATGCAATTCGAAGGTATGCACATAATTATCAAAATCCTAACGCAGTGGTAATAGTTAATCAACCATATAATCACCATTTTGTTTATGTAGGTAGAATCAAAAGTTAAATTAAGCAACATCAACTTTAAGAATATTCATGGCACAGCTGCATTTCCGGAAGTTGTAAAAATTATTTGTAGCGCTAGTTTACCGTGCGAAAATGTGGAGCTTGGCAATATTGACATTACATACAAAGGGCAGATGGGAGCTCCGACATTTCAATGTTCAAATGTTAAACCTATACTTACTGGAAAACAAAACCCACCTGCATGCTCTAGCCCTGTAGCAGAAAGCCAACCTATAGCAGAAAGCCCCAGCCCCAGCCCCAGCAGAAAACTCATGTACTAATTATTTTATATTAGCACATTAATTTCATTTTGATTCAATTTTATTAATAAACTTGGATTTTTTTTGGGTAAAGCGACGTAAGTAACCTAATAAATATAAAACATGAACAAAAAATTCACATTAAACCAATTAGTGTCGGGTGTAATGACAAAGCACATTGCACTTCTAAGGAGAGAATCTGAATTCAAATTTTAAAAAAAATTAATAAAAATGAGAGCAACAAATTCAAATGTAGACTATAAAATAGATATATACTATAAAACAAAGCATTAAAGAATATAACTAGGAACAATCAATTCCTATTCTCACACACCGAAAAGAACCAACAACATAAAGACAAAACAAACATAAAACAAAATCAAAACATCCTTAGGAACTCAAACAAAAAAATTGATCAAATGACACAAAAGTATATCGATTAGCTATGCTAATGGCCAAGGACTCGTCAAAGTGAAAATAACTCTGAAAACATGCAGCTGCCGACCTGCCGTACTTCTTAATCATGAAAGCAATCGGTCCAAGAAAATATCACCAATTGGGGGTAAGGTCATATATAAGATCTTAGAATCTTATTATGTCCGATGCACCACCCAGAATCGTAAAATGTCATGTATAGGACCTTTATAGTAAACTCGCCGTACCGCCGTGGCGAGTTCCAAAAATTTTATTATTATTTAAACTCGTTGTATCACCCAGGCAAGTTCCTATTTTTTTTCCAAAAATTATAATTTTATTTTAATCTCAATCCGGTGATTAACCAAATACTAAACCGAACTCGCCACATGGGTATGGCGAGTTTTTAATGGGTTAACGACCATCCAACGTCTCAACAAAACGTCATAACTGGGGAATCTGAAACTCATCGTGTATGTACGGCAAGCTAGGTAAAGTTTTAGGGTTATTTAACGTAAAGAGAGTCAGTTTGGAATTTTATTCGATTTGGGTTAAGGGTATTATTAACATGTACGTTAATGGTAGTCAATGTTGTTAGAATAATGTGGTAAATTTTATCTCCCTACAGTAACAAGCTAAAAAAGATAATTATAAGATGATTTGTACCGAACAACGTTTCACATAAATAAAGGAGAGTAAACTGCAGTGTTGCACATACTTAGAACATCCGACGAAAAACCAACGCATAAAACATTATTTTACGATGATTTGAGCAGTGGAAGATTAATCGGATTCTGGCTCGGTATCATCGTTGTCAGTTGAGACGTCTGATGTTAACTTAAGTTCTTCGATAGCTGTTGTTTCTCTCGTCTGTGCCTGTACATAAAAAGCTGCAACGCATCAACAGCTGCATTAACATCTAGTGAAGATGGAGCTTGTTTAGTTGTCGCTACGAGTGTGGACGGAGCAGCTTCTCTAGGCGCAGACATACTACCTTTGCCGGCATCGACCTCATCGAACTTAACATTTAAGTGGATGTATTTAGCTCCTACAAAATTGAGTTGGTCATACATTTTGCGTACGTCGCTTTCATTGGTAAGCCTCACAACGTAGTGCATTTCAGATGCCATCGGTGTTTGGATTTTACATCCAAGTAAGAAATTTGCTTGTCTATACATTTACTAACCTTGTTTGATATCAACTGCAACAAATCGTAGAATGACATATTGTTGGTGATTGTTGTGTCGAAATAGGTTCCAAGAAAATAAAGTGTTGCAAAAAACTTAGCCATGAGGGGAGCAAAGTGTTAGATGTTTTGGTGAAATAGACACAATTGGAGCGTGGGTTTTATAGTAAAGGAAAAGCACCACGTGAGTTTCATAATAGATTATATTTAATTTTATTGCAGAAGAATTAGCACCGCATGCGTAAAATAGAAAATATAACCAATATACAAAACATAAATTCTAAACATAGAAACAATAAAATTTAGAAACATTACACAAAATCTAGTCATTACAATTATTTCAATGTGGTCGCGGTTTGATGTTAGATTATTTCAGGCATCATCCGTAAATACACCACTATGTCTTGCTTGGTAAAGCCATAAATTCCAAATGAATCAAGACCATGGATTTGGACTCATTACACAAAGTTCTCCTTACAACATTAAGTTTTGCAATACCTTCGAGAAAAAAAGGAATAGCGATATGTAATGGTACAAGGAGAACTTTTTGCAACTTGTTTGAACCTATGGTGCATAAAATATTCTCGGTTCGTTTAGAATTGACGGGAATAACAAACTTATCTCCTCGGAATAATGTTGCTCCAATTAAGCACCCACACGGTCAGTTTTACAAGAAAATAGTGAAGGTGAATCTTGGCTTTTATAGGTATTTTAACGAATCTTTTACATGCAAAAGCATGTAGAGAGGGACAACATGATAAGTGGAACTCGCCGTGAAGGCACGAATGTTGGGAAACGCCGGTACACCCCATGGTGCAGCGGAAAAATTATCCGGCATAATCCACCAGTGATCCATGTACAAGGGACAAATTTGGGGTGATAAAGGATGAAACGTTACCTTAATAAATCTGGAATCTAGAAATTCGTAGGGAATTCAGAATAACCAAATCGAATCCGAGTCATCACAATAGCGTTCCAACCTCTACGCAGTCCACCCGAATGAAACGAACAATATTTTCTCTTCTCTAACTATTAGAGAGGTTTTTCAAAAACAAGGGATAAATGGCTGCTAGACCTTATGGTTTTATATAGCATTTAAAAACCTAATTCTAATTAAATTCGGATTCTTAAATATACAATATATTTAACCGAATATAATTAAATATGTAGAATCTGATTCTACTTTAATTAGGTTTCTTTTAGATATATATATATATATATATACTTTAATAATATTTGATAATAATAATAACTTATCAAATATTAACATAATAAACGACATTATCCATAATTATAACAATTTCGGTTTCTCACTAATTACGTGTACAACAAGTTTGTACACATGCTATCTAATCGATATTTGTTCATTTCAATCATAGGGTGTGACCCTTGTAGGTTCATGTAACGTTAGCAGTAATATCCAGAACAATTCTAATGTTACAAGCAATGACTGACAACTATCAATACATCATTGCTACCTAAGTTACATGAAATCGTGGTTCGATTTAACCTTTTTTCGTGGTTAATTTCTTTTATGTATTTCATCCTTTTGTCCTCATATCTAGATCGGACACAAGTCATGGATCAGTCACACTTGTATAGTCCATCTAATGTTTCTTGATATCTTGAGTAAACTATTATAAACGAATAATTATGATACCCATATCAATTTATTCGAGCATGGCCATGCATTTTCTAGTCTCACTCAATCAAGTGGCCTATGATATTACACCTATTATGTAGGAGAGACAAATCCTATCTTGATCAACCATATTTCGCTACATGGATTATAACATATCCAATATCAGTCTTTATAGTGTAGTCAGTTACGACACACGTTTGACCGTATCAAAATATGTCACTCACGATGTTCAAATAATGATGATCTCAAGTCTGAGGATCATACATTTAGTTATCACCATAAGCAATGTTGTGACTGTCACATAATAATCCAAGAAACATGCTCATAGCGGGTCCGTCCAGTATGTTGTTCCCTAACACATACTTATGTATTGATTTTGACATTTCCATGTCAATGATAATACTTTGTCATCAATCAACTACATAGTAGTCTTAATACATTATTGTTGTCCAAGCCCACAATAATTCTTGACTAATGACATTCAAGAATAACTATATTATTCTAAGGACTTTATTATAATTCAGTTTATTTATAGATACACAGAATAAGACTGAAATAATAATAATGGTTTTATATTAATAAACAAGATAAAATAAGTATGTCTTTTACAACCATCTCATGATTGGTCTTTGGGCATACTCCAATAACGGAGGCTATATATTCTTCAAAATTTCTGCATAAGGGTTCAGGCACAAGATGTTTGTAACTCAGTTTACATGCAAAGTGAGTTTTGAATCAAAAGTCCTACAATAAATGTAACACCCTTAACGTATACTCGTAAATCGAATATATATTAAAGATATTACAGAGTCGTTTAAAGAAATCTCGACTTATAAATTTATTTTTACAAGTATTTACAAATTTTAGTTTGTAAATCTAATCATTTCCCAGTTTTCTTGAAAACATAACCTATGTGCAGTTAGCTAGTTTCAACCCTGAATTAATTATTTTAAAACATATTTGGCAATTATTGAAAAACAACATTTCAATTCAGGGTGAAAACTAGGTTCGCTATCTAGGCCCTTTCTTGACTTTACAATCTTTATGCGATTACCGATTATTCTTATTAGCAAAGTAATTATCCTCTCTACCTTAGCTTTACTCTGTTATAATGCTAATGCCTTATTTTGCTTTATTCATGTACGATTCATCATCAAAACTGATTACTTATCTATCCTTTAGTCTAATTTAATGCATCATACTCTACTAGCAATTAAATAATTACATGCCCACTAGAGATTATCATAAGCTAGAATATCTTACTGATTTTTTGCAAATTGAAGCTTGATCAGCATGCTCGATTCCTCTTCAGATACTCCATCTTAATCTACGTGTGAAATAAACACACGCTAAGTACGAACTTAGTGAGGCAAAACGTATAAATCAAAGTAAAGCACTTTAATTTTAATAAAAATTGCATAGTAAATAAAATACTAAATATAACATATAAGAATTTAGAATCGTATAGAATGACTTATCGAAGTCGTTCCTCTGTCATGTAACCTGTAAAATCAACATATCATACATATATATAAGGCAATGTTATGCCAAACCAGTTATTCAATAAATCAATTGTTTTCATTTGCACTTTTCACTATCATTTAAAATCATATCCCAATGTAATGTAATTGAGAATGCATGGTATGCGAGTTTAACGATGAGTAATGCACATGTGCCCGCAACAACTAATCGGTTGTGTTTGGATCAATAGATCAATGCTAGTGTATCACTAGAAATACTACCGTAACTTAACGTCATTAATAACCTTCACTGGATCATAGTTGTAAAACACAACTCACCGTCTCACCTGCCGTAGCAGTATTAAATGTATCGCCTGGTTAGTGGTAGTATTAAATGAGTAATGCACATGTGCCCGCAACAACTAATCAGTTGTGTTTGGATCAATAGATCAATGCTAGTGTATCACTAGAAATACTACTGTAACTTAACGACATTAATAACCTTCATTGGATCATAGTTGTAAAACACAACTCACCGTCTCGCCTGCCATTGCAATATTAAATGTATCGTCTGCTTAGTAGCAGTATTAAACCAATATACTCTAACTCTTTAGCATGCCAATATACCAAGACTCTCAATAGACATACAATGGGCATTCAACATTTCAATAATATGAACTTTTCTTTTTATCAATAATACCAATAAATCATAAAAAAATCACTTTCATATATAGAAATTTGCATTAGGTAGTTCATACCCTAAATCATTTATAAACCATTCAAACATTTCAGATAATTCAAATCCTTTACCTTTAACCTTCGAGATTGACTTATCACAAGTCTTTCTCATACCATAATAATAAATAAATAAAAATGCACTCACTTGGGCCATTTATTAGCTTGCCTCACTAAGCTCTACTCGATCCTTTCCTTCATAATACGTCGACCGTTCTTTTGATCCAAATTAAACTTCATTGATCATATAAATACGAATAACATTCGTTAGATTCAAATCTAACAATACTTTAAACATGCTATCGAATCTAGTCATTCGAATATACAAAATTTCCAAAGTTTTTCCTTTCTTCCTTGTATTGTTCAAAAACTCATTATGGTCCTTAGTGACCAATTTGAACTTCCATTAACCCTTTTCAAGCTTACTAATCAAACTTCCATTGAACTTGCAATTAGACTCCATTTGTTCTGAAAGAAACTAGATTCAATAAGCTTTTCACCAAATAAATTAATAGCCCATATTCAACTGGTACGATTTATGGCGAATTTTCAAAGTCCATTTACAGTGCTAATTTCGAAACAGACTGCATACTGTTTTTCTGACCTTTCATCACTTAAAAATTCATATCTTTTGACTCGGAAGTCGAAATCAGTTTCCGTTTCTTGGAGGCAAAACTAGATGAACAAATATTTATATCGGTATAAAATTCACCTTCTAACCATTTTTTTAGAATTTATGGTGAATTTTCAAAGTTACTGCCATAAACCAGTTTTTCTACACAGCTTCCATAAACAACTTTAACTTTTATACTAACTTCTCCTTACTTCTCTACTTTTCAATTTAGTCCAATTACTTGCTTTAAACCACCATCTTATAACCTTCTTCATCAAATAATTATTCACAATAATTCTCCTTAATTTTCCTTCTTCACCAAAATAGTCACTAAAATACAAAGATAAGGATTCAAGCTTCTTAACTTTGCAATTTAGTCCTCAAATCAACATTACTATCTTAATTCCATCATTATAACTAAAAATCAGATTTAATCCTTCTCTAAAACCTCATTTCCGAATTGGTCACTTAACTTTGACAATTTGTCAAAATGGTCACTAACTCGATTTAACATCGATTTTGCATTCTAACTTCAATCTCATATCTTCAACATCCCTAATAACATAAATACACACTAATTCCATAAAAATCAGATTTAGTCCTTCAACTTTTAAAATTGCTGAATTGGTCTCTAAACATTTAAATCAGGGTTTTGCTTCCAAACAACAAATCAAGCTTACTAGATCATATATCCAATATCCCAAACCCTAAATCAAAATTGAATCCATAAACCCTAATCATCTTCATAATAATAAAAACATGTAGAGTTTAAATCCCAACTCAATAACATGATTTTAACATCACAAAAGCTTGATTTCAACTTGAATTTCAACATGGAATCATAAAATCTCAAAACCCCCAATTGAGTCCATAAACCCTAATTTCTTTCTCTTGAAAATTCTCATCAATCAAGCATGTATTTCATGAATTATTTACACCAAAAGATAGAGCTTGAAGAGTATAACAACTTCGTAGTTGATGAGATTACCTGAAAATCGAGTTTCGGGGCTTGAATCGAACTTGAATCGAGTTTCGGGACAAGATTAAATCTTCCATTTCCTTCTTCCAAAAATGCCCTTGTAACTTTTTAAATATTTCAAAAATGCCATTGGGGCAAAATGATCAATTTGCCCTCCAACTAGTTTTTATTTACTAGCTTGTTTCAAAATTGCCATCCCATTACAATCCAACTAGATTAGTTCATTTCCAACCAGCCTCTATTCCATAAATATTATTTATGACTTTTCCATAGCTTATGGAATAGCCTCTGAAATTTTGATTCGATCCGATCTCCCGATATTCGTAAAATACTTCTACTACGATTTTACATTTTTTTGAGCTATTGGATTTATTCCGAAAATTCTATATTTCCATATTCAGGAAATAAACTCTATTATCCTATAAAAACTTCCTTTTTCCAAGGACTTGGATTAAATTTTCTTAACTCAGTCTATTTTCCCGATACTTATCGAAAATCTTCATAGAATAAAATTCCTCTTAGAATTCCTTTATCGATAATCCATACGAATTTTCTCTACTCTTGCTGAGTCCAAAATATCGATTAGAAACACTTTTATGGGACCTTCCCGAAGGTCACCTATCCTTGTATTTCTCTAGCCTGAGCACGCTTAACAATTTTATTCGATCCAAATTCGGTACCTTTTTCTACATCTTAATTCTTAACACCGATATTAAGGTACTTATTTCGGTCCGATTCACTCTTCTACTGAATAAAATTACTTGTTGGGGAAATTTACACTTTAGTCCCCAAACTTTTCTAAGGTTTATACTTTAACCCCCTAAACTTTTAAAATTTACAATTTAGTCACTAGCAAAAATTTGGGATATTACAATAAATATCTTGTAAACATATTAGAGGGTAATCGTATAAAATATAAGTTACAGAAAATGGTTATAATTTTATTGTATTGTAATGCATTCGATCAAAACAGTGGTTGTGGCTTGTGTTGGTGAAGCTTAGTTTGATGCACGAAGTTCTCTTTTCAACATAATGTGCACACAGAGTAGGTGCAGCTGTTAAGGCTAAAAGTGTATTACGTGTACCAACCTGGAGCATACACTTGTACAACTAGGCCTTGGCAAATGTATATGCCATGTTGGCTTACTCTATGTAGCACGTAAATGAGAATACCGATATTCTATTTCGGTCAAGTGAAGAGGGCGTGCATTTCTCAAGTGATATATTCTCATCACTATTCGAAACAGGTGTCTCATTTACAGCTTGTATCTTGAATTATGGCTGTGAAAATTCAGAACTAACAATATCCTGAGTTCCACCAACGAAGCTCTCCTTACAACATTAGGTATGTTGAGTAAGTCTCAGCTTACAAATTTCAATGTTAGCCTTGACATGGTCTTCTTATCGGGATGAAGCAGTACATTGATGCTCTTGTACGTGCACCGACATCTCATTCTCTTTTAAATAGGGCTAAAAGAAACCATACTCAAACAAGCTTAATTGTACGTTGCCTTACAACATTGTAGCAAGTGATGAACATTCGGACAGCTGTGCAGCACGAATTACGTACGCAAAATTCTCCTAACTGTAACATCCTAAATTTTGATATATGAGAAAGCCATGTAATAACTCTTAAGGAATTGAAATAAGTGACTATAATTGAAAGTGTGTAGGACCTATTTGAAACTTAAGCAAACTAGGAGTTAAAGCCGAAATGACCAAATGGATTAATTGACAACATTTGTGGATTGCATGGTAATTTATAATTAATAAGGAGATGGATGAAGTGGCCTTTTGGAAGGCAAGGCACGTGTGTGGGGAAAGGTATGATGGAACAAACAAAGCATCATCACCTTCTTCATTCTTCTCTTTAGAACTGAAAGATAGAGAGGTAGAGAGAGAAGGGGAGAAATCATCCATGGTAATATTTTGCAAGGAAAATGTTGGTAAATTGGTGTTTAAATTAGACTTGCATGATTAAAGAATGTAAGTTTATCTTTTAATTCTCTATAAGTTACGAAATAGCTATGTGGTTGTTGTAGTTGAATTAATGTTTGCTTGATTTTAGTTTTTGCTTGGTTGAAAGAATTAGCTTGATCATAGTTTAGTATGGGTTTGGGAAATTATTGATTGAAACATGGTGTAGAAATCAAATGTGATTGTAATGTCAAAATTGAATTGTTCGAATGATGCTCCATGCTGGAAATTTAGGCAATGAATTAGTATGAACTGAATTAAGGTTTGAACCAAGTTTTAAAGGCTGCCTATTCGAGTATAACATGGAATGAAACAGTTTTAATACTCGGTGTAATTTGGATTGTTTAAACTCCAAGTGGGTGACTAGAATTTGATTTAATAAATTATAAGTCCATAGTGAAATATTAAGAAAACAGTGGAGGGGTTTAGAGTGAGTTTAGATGGTTATGAAACTGCCCTGTATTAAGCAGAATCTTATGGGATTGTTCTGTGGAAATTGAATTAGTTAAGCATTTTATTAAAACAAGTAAAATGTTAAATTGATAGCTTAATGAAAGGTGACTAGTTAATTGTAATTGGATGTTATAAAACTTGATAGGAAAGTTGTTTAATGAACAAAAGTATATAGGGTAGTAATTGGGTAGTTTCGAAATGCTTATGATGTTAGGGGACTGCTTTGTATATTGAGTTATGCTTAATGTCCCAAATTATTTAATTATGGAAACTTGTATAGAGATGATATGTAAATATATATATATATATATATGTTGAGGCATTGGAGAAATACTACCTTAAGGTTTGATTGAGCATGTGGGTGTTAAATAAATGTCAAATAATTATCAATGGATGGATTCTAATGCACCACTAAATTGTTGTTAAAATTAGACAACAAGGGATTTGATCAAGAGGACGAGAGGAGAAAGGGAGTTGTAATCCATGATCAAGAATAACTTTGAGTATTTGTGAGTATAACTATGTTTTAAGTAAGCATAGATTGTTAAATTTGTTAAACTACTCGGTTGTATTGTTAGGCATAATCTACCTATAATTGCGTGGGGTTGCTAATGCTTGGTAAGGTGATAGTGTCCAAGGTAAGTATGGACAATTGGTTGTGCCTTTCGAATTTAAACCTGAGATTGGTTGTCTATAATGCTTAATGTAGCATTATGTGAATATGGTTAGAGTATTTAAAGTGTTAAAGGAAATGTATTAAGCAAGTTAGTATCAAGTTTATAAGAGCTTTGATTAGTTAGCCCTAGCTTGATTGGCATGCCATTAGAAACATCTGAGCTCAACTTGAACTGGACTAAAGTCCCCTGAATGGTACTAACGTACCCCTGATTAATTGAAAAGATTATATGTTTCAATGGTACATGTTACCATTGCCTGATAATGTATTGAGTGAAAGGATTATATGTTTCAATGGTACATGTTACCATTGCCTGATAATGTTTTGATTGATTATGTTCTTCTAGACTTTAACTAGTCAAGGTCGTATTAAACGATTTAGATTTCCTGCGATGGATTTGGTTATTAAACTGAACAACTCTAGTGGTTGTTTGATGACATATTCTCCTTGGAATCATGTTATTGCTATCTTATAATTATGCTTAAATAAGCTTCTTGTTAAGTGAATTGAGAGCATGTATTTACAATGTTGTTGTTGAAGTTTCAAAGCTAGCAACCTAATTGCTCACCGTGTCACTTTTTCAGGTAAAGATGGTCAATAGTTAAAGTTGAAGAGTTAGAGCAAGGTCATTAAAGGCAACAAAAGTATGTTACGTTTTGTTATATGTAAACTCCTAGAAGGTGGCACTAGCTTGAATTCTAGGCTTAAGAATCTTTAGAATTTTATAGTGGGATGTAAATATTAAACTAACAAGGCTTATATATATTCTGTGTTTGGTTGTTGTTTGGTAATTGATTGATCTTGCTAGAGTAACTATGGTTGAACATTCAAATGATGTAGTTTCATGTTAGGAGTTTTTTCGAATGCTTGTTAATCACATAGTATGGTTACTTGATCATGTATGTAGTATTTAACTTGAGAATAAATTACCTAAATAGATGACTAAATGATCATAGACAATATGAACTTACACTGGTGATTAAGTGGTTAAATGGACTTAAGCCTTTTATTGAACTTATAGAATCCTCATAGTTCTTATTTATTTTCATAGGTTATGTCTTGAAATACATGCTTACAACGGAGACTTAAATCATTATAATGACCTTAACTAACCAAATTGTTCTAGAACCATCTTCTATGTTTTGTTCGAATGATACCTTAGATCTCTTTGTAATTATCTTCATATATCTTCACTATTTTCGAACTCTAACTTGTTAGATAAGTTAGACTGTCTACTTCTGTTTAGGCATTTCTTTCTATGTCTAGATTGAGGTATTACAATTTGGTAATCAGAGCTAAGGTTTAGTCGATCCTAGGACTAAACCAGTTGTGTCATCAGCTATATAGGTGCAACCTAGGAGTTTAATTGAATTGTGCTTGTGACCTTGTTTGATTGAATCTTTCTTAAATGCTAATTTCAGATGTCTGAGACATATCTGGCTCGAGATAGAGATAGCCCGGTTGGCTCCTCCAATGAAGAAGGGAATGTCAGATTGGGTCAGGAGCAAGCAGATCCTCAAAAGGCTGCAGAACCACAGCCTGAAGCTCCTCAAGTTAATCAAATCCAAAAAGAATGCCTTCTCAGCATGACTGAGGTGTTCAATGAATTCGTTACTAAACTGAAGCGAAATGATCCTCCTACACCTGTAGGGATTTAATCTAGGGCCCCAATTGATAAATTGGCTCAACATCGAGCCTATACATTCGCGGGATCTGATGAAGAGAATCCAGAAGTAGTAGAATACTGGTTGGAAACTACCATTAGAATTTTAACCAAACAACTTCAGTTTTCTGATGAACATAAATTGGAGTGTGCGGTGGCTTTACTTGCTGATGAAGCCTTGAACTGGTGGGAAACTACAATACTCACTGCCCCTGAAGACTATGTCACTTGGGAATTCTTTCTAAAAGAATTTCGGAAGAAATATGTGAGTGAACAATACCTAACAGAAAGAACAATATGTTTCTTGCATTTGAAGCAAGGTGGTAGACCCATAGAGCACTATGTTAGTGATTTCTGCAAATACTACAAGTATGGGTCCGAATATATTAAGGAGGAGGATAAATGCAGAATGTTCATCGAAGGATTGAATGATGAATTGAGCCTGGTGTTTACGACTCTTGGAATGACTGATTTTCAAGACTTGGTAAACCGAGTGATTGCTACCGAGTCTAGGATGAAAGCAGTCGATAAAAGAAGGGAGAGCTTTTCTAAGAAAGACAAGAGGTCAATGAACGATGGCAAGTCTCAATAGCCTTCAAGAAGCTGAAAAATCAAGGAAGGGATTCCTCAAGCTATGTTGCTTCTCCAAGGGGTAACTTCATCTCGAAGCCTCAGACAATAATCAAATCCTCTGCACCATCAATCTCTATCAATAGCTCAGGGAATTTTGGTAAAGATCCACAGTCTCGACATTGTAATATTTGTCAGAATTATCATTCCGGTCAGTGCATAAAGCAGTCAAATGCCTATTTCCATTGTGGAAGCCTAGATCATTATGTTCGTGATTGTCCCCAAACCTTGGATAAATCTTTGGCTAGAGTGACCTCCAATTCGAATCAATTTCCATCTCCTAGGGGCAAAAGGCCGAAACAAACTCATTCAAGAAACTCGGGGAGAACTCGAGGCCAAGCTCCTACTACCACTCATCAAGAGTCTTGGGCCCTTGCTCGAGTGTATCACATTCAGAATCGTGATGATGAAGAGGCGTCTTTGCCATTGTACTTAATTGCAGCTTTGTCGTAAGCCCTGCAAAAAGGAAAATCCACCATTTGCATCAAATTCAAAAATCAAAACTAAAAGAAAATAGAAAAATGTAAAAACACACGCCTTGCTGCTTCAATCTCAGTATCGAACAAGCCCAAAATAAACGTGCCTGTAAAAGAAAATTAATGGGACAATATAAGCAACATTAATTACTCGACCAATTAATAAATCTTAAATAAAAAACAAGATCTTTGATATTAAGTTTTCGATTAATTAACAATTCTAGGTTCGAATAACGTTACTTTTTTGCCTAGAAATTGGTCGAGCCTAGCTTCCTATTTTCCACACTTGTGCAAGGCGACTCCTCTGTATTTGGAGCTTGCCTCAGGAGATCCAGTGCTTTGTTGGCAAAGTAAGTGCACAAATTCTTTTTTCATTAAATTTTTCATTGCAGAACTTTATGTTAAGTGAGGCGAATCTATAAAAAGATTTTTAATATAAAATATATAGTAAATATTTTAAAATTTTAACTTATATATGAATTTTAAAATTTTTAAGGAGGGTGATTACCCCTTCAGCCTTCTCTGAGTCCATCCCTGTTACACCACAATAAAACATATTAAAATTCTAACTTTTAATATATTAGATTGATTATATGAACCGAACCAAATCAAACTGAGGTTCGCTCCCAAACCTGTTTCAAGTCTTCCTCGTAATCTTGAATACTGAAACTAATGTCAGCTTCAACTCCCCGAAACTCTGTAACTGCTCTATTGTATGCTCTGAAAGAAAATAAAAGGGGAAAATTTCTTCTTAAAAAACGTGTTTAATTATATGTTTTTTTTATCATTTTTGTTATGATTTTTTTCATACGGAGCAGCTGCATGGGCTGCGTCGAATCCACCTATAAAATCACATCCATCAGAAAATAAAATAAATAAAAATATTTTTTTGAAAAGATTATCTAAAAAATGAAATAAAATAATAAGAAAACTCGAGTGAGATAACAGTTTAGGGACTATCTTGATAATTATACAAATTATTTTTATTTCAGTGGCCAAATGTTTAAAAAACGAAAATATAAGTGACCATAATAATCAATTTTTAAAATCAGTAACTAAAAGTGTACATTTACTAAACGTAAGTGACTATTTATGTAGTTTACCTTTTAAAGTTCAAAGGATCATTAAACTGTCTACAGTATCATTTGTTTTCTTAACTTTAAAAATTATAAAATAAATATTAAACTTTAAATATTGTTGTAAAAGTAATACTGAACTGTGGTTAACAACCTTACGATTGTTATAAAATTGTTAAACTATATTATTGTTATATAAAAATTATTTAATTATTTAATTATTAAAGAATAATAAATTTACTAATTATTTAATTATTAAGTTAGGGAGCAATTGAATACAAAAAAAATGCTTGCTTGTATGTTCCTCTTCAAATACCCTCGTCAATCGAATAGAAATTCTTTACCTCTTTTAATACTCTTATTTATGTCTCACACTAAAAATTAGTTTTATAATTTAAAGTTTAGAGTTTATAGTTCGAGTTTAAAGAATTTGGGGTAAAATATATTTATTTAAAATTTAAAGTATAAAATTTATAATTTAAAATTTAAAGTTAAAACTTAAAATTTAATTTTTTTTAATATTTTTTAATTTTAACGAATAAAAAGGAGCACCGAACAAAAATTGTCCTCGTAAATATAGTCATTAAACAAAAACCGCACTGATCGACGCTCAATCCACTATGGATAATGGGTCGGCAACGTTCAACACCCCATGGAATTTGGCAGCTTTCTTAGCCACAAGGACCATGGTTGCTTCCAACAAAATATCGGAGAAAGCCACATCATGATCTCCACTTCTAATTCTTTGCTGTTTCTCTAGTTCCTTAAAGCTTTGTTCGGATTAATTTGAATTCATCTGTATCTTAAACTTAAAACTTACTTAAAAGATATTAAGTTGTTTATCACTTAGACAAACCTGTTGAAATTTGACAGCTTTTTTAGCCACAAAGACCAAGGCTACTTTCAACAAGTGAGAGTTTTGGACAGGCGCGATAGAAGCAGCTGCACAGGTCCCCGAGAGGTCTAAAAAATATATAACTAAAATTAAATTAAATATTTGTAAAAAATTACAAATTTATATATAATTATGCGTATATATAGCAATTATCTAAAACTTAAAACATGAAAAAAGAATGATACTTTTTCAGCAGATATTGATTTTTAGATGTTTATAAGTCAATTTTCTATTGCTCAAGAAGATAATCTAATAATATTTTTCTATTAAGGTAATTTTTTTTAAAAAAATTATACTTTTATTAATTATAAATTAAGAGTCTCTTTTTAATAAAATGTACATGGCCAAAATCATTGAACCGCCCGTGCTTCCAGCAAAATCTTGGAGAAAGCCACATCATGATTTCCACTTCAAATTCTTTAACCAAATAAATTCCTCCTTTAGTTATTTGCTGCAGTGCTTTAAACATTCACACTAGTATTTTAATGCTCTCTCAACTGCTATAAATAGCTTAACATTGTCTATCTGAAAGTCCCATAATCAACCCTAGTCATCCTTGATTCTTGAATCCCATACTGAGAGTTGAGCTTACTGTTTCTTTGTCTCAAGGCTTCTTCAGTTTGTGTGTTGTTTTCCTTGTTGTGCATTATTGAACATGTCTTGTTTCAGGTTTATAGCTCTTATGATTGCTCTACTTGTTAGCATGTCGGTTATTGTATCTGAAAGCCGGGTCGCAAGAAAAGACCTTGGACTTGATCTTGGAGGCATAGGAATTGGTGTTGGAGCAGGCATAGGCGTTGGCTTGGGAGGTGGTGGTGGTGGTTCAGGATCAGGAGCCGGGGCTGGTTCCGGTTCAGGATCTGGGGGTTCAAGCTCAAGCTCTTCATCAAGCTCATCCTCTTCATCCAGTTCATCTGGTGGGTCCGGTGGCTATGCAGGTTCTCGAGCTGGTTCATCTGCTGGTTCCTATGCTGGCTCTCGATCCGGCTCTGGTGCAGGTTCTGAAGCTGGTTCATCTGCCGGTTCCTCTGCTGGGTCACGACGAGGCCGTGGCAACTAATAAAAATGAAACTGATTACTACCTTGTGTGCACGAATAAATATGGCCATGAGTAATTTTCTGGTGATGCTAGCTAGTGGCAGTTAGAATGGTGTCCCAATAAATGCTCAAGTATCTGTTACGTTGTTATTATGTTCTTACAGTTCTATTTTTCTATAATTAAAGAGTCAAAATTATGGATGTCATTTCATATATTTAATATATATTTATATCAATAAAACAGTATTATTTGATGTTGAAATAATTTTGGCCCAAAATCATGAAGTCCAACACTTACCATCATACAATGCCTCAAAAGGAATTATTTGGATGTTCAAATGAAAGATATTGTTGTACACGAACTCTACTAAAGTGTTCCTCCCAACTACCTTTAAAGTTAATGATACAACATCAGACAATGTTCTCCAATATTTGAATAAATCTCTTTGACTGATCACTAGTTTGTGGGTGAAAGGTTGTATTAGAGTTCAATCTCATACACAAAGCTTCGTGAAGTTTCTTTCAAAACCTCGAAGTAAAACCGAAGATCTATGTCTAATATGATTGAGGTCGATACACCATTTAGTCTCACTATCTCATCATGCCCGGTTCTTTCGGGGGATGGATCTAAAAAAATTCACCTATCCTAACAAAAAAAACTGACTTGAACGATCCTGTATTAAGAGCTAAATTAGCTAAAGGTATGGGTCAATATACAAATTATCCAAGATTTGAATAAATCTCTCTAAATGATCATCAGTTCGTGTGTGAAAGGTTGTATTACAGGTCAATCGTATACACAAAGCTTCATGAAGTTTCTTTCAAGACCTCGAAGTGAACCAAAGATCTATGTCTAATATGATTGAGGTCAATACACCATTTAGTCTCACTATCTCATTAATGTACAAATTATCCAACCTCTTGAGGGTGAAGTCCATACGCACTAGCAGAAAGTGTATGATCTTCATCAATCTATTCACGGTGAACTAAATCGTATCATGTCTCTGTCGAGTCATCAGTACTCCTGTCACAAAGTTTATCATCAATTTATCCCATTTCCAATTGCAAAATTTGGATAGGCTGGAGTAAACCTGAAGCAACATGGTGCTCGACCTTAACTAGTTAGCAAGCTAAGAATCTAACAATATACTCAAACATATCTCTTTCCATCATGGGTCCACTTTACAACTGCCTCAACTGCTGGTACATGTTGTTACTAACAAAATGCATAGCGAACAAGCTGATGTGAGCCTCATGAAGAATCATGTCCATCATATCAGTAATTGTTGCACACATAACCGATCTCAAAAGCACACTACATCACCATCTTTAACCTCAAACTCGATAGTCTCGCCCCTTTAAACCAAATCCATTTTGGCTACCATTTTTTTCATCTAATACTTAAGTTTTCTTAACCTCATGCACTAAAGAAGGCTTTACTAGGAGCTCAACTAATAAGCCACCATCTCGAAACAAAAAACATCACTCTCAATTCTGAAATTGACTTCTTCATCAAAGATTCGACTATCACATTAACCTTGCCCAAATGGTAGTCTACAACGTGAAAATAATTCTTAAGCAGTTCAATCCATTTACATTGTCTCAAATTCAACTCATTCTACGTGAGCAAGTACTTAAGGCTCTTATGATCAGTTTCGATGTAATAATTTTCTCCATACATGTAGTGCTTCTAAATCCTCAAAGTGGAAATAACGAATGTCAACTCCAATTCATGTGTGAGATAATTACACTCATGTGAATTAAGTTGTCTCGAGGTGTAGACAATCACCTTACCTTCTTGTATGAGTACACAACCAAGCTCATTTAGGGATGCATCTTTGAATAATACCACATAATCTTTTCCCCGACTCTAATTAAAATAAAACTAGTGTCTCTATCATAAAGGACTTAAGTTGCTCGAAGCTTTATTATCGACTCTTATTCCCTAAATTAAACTCTTTTTACAACAACTTAGTCATAGGGGCTTCAATTATAGAAAACCCGTTAACAAACCATTAATAGCACCCCACAAGTCCAATGAAATTGTTGACATGACGATTTCGGTTGATCGTTCTAGCTCAACAGAAATACCGAACCTTAGAAATATTCCAAGGAGATTTCCAATGAGTAGAACCTAAATCTTCTGTGGATCAAACCTAAAACCATCTGCCACAACTATGTGGCCTAGAAAAGCCACATGTGACAACCAGAACTCATATTTATTATACTTCACATATAGTTTTCTTTCTCTATCTATCTGAAGTGCAACACGAAGGTGTTGATCATGCTCATCCTCTGATGTAATGTACACCAAGATATCATCAATAAATATCACCACAAACTTATATAACTAGGGATGAATGATTTTATTAATCAAATACATGAAGGTTATCAACATATCCGCGAGTCCAAACAACATAACCAAGAACTCGTAATGCATATACATCATATTGAAACGAGTATTTGAGACATTCATCGCCTCAACCTTCAGGTGATAATAACTTTATCTCAAATCAATCTTACAAAATGTGCAAGCACCCCTCAACTTGTGAAATAGGTCATCTATCCTTGAAAGTGGATATCATTTATTGACTATTGCATTGTTGAGCTAACGATATTCGATGCACCATACGAAGCATATGCTAGGCCGAATGAAACCTTGCTAGAGCAATTCTTGAAACTTTGTTTTCAACTCTTTCAGTTTGTTTAGTGTCATACAATAATGGGTGATAGATGCTTGTTTTGTACCTAAAATCACCTCAAGCTCAAGCTCAAACTTTATGTCTAGGGTAATCTCGACAACTACTTGGGAAATGCATCCAAAAACTTTCTAATGGTCCAAAGATCCCCTAATGTCAAACTTGGAATCATGTCCACTATATAGGTTAAGTATGTCTCTCAACCCCATTGCATCATCTCTCGAGTCATCATCACATAAATGATACTCCCTTTGTCCCAATAAAATTGTCACCTTTTTGTTTTAAAATTATCCTAGTCAAATTATCACATTAAAAAACTCAACAACTTTTATAAGGCAATTTTACTTTTCTATCATTGTTTAGTTTCCCAAAAAAATAAAAAAGTTAACTTTCTAAGGGCAAACTTGTCATTTAAATTATTTTACACATAGTTTTTTCTTCTTAAAATTCCGTGAAAAGTTAACATGTGACAAAGAGAGTATTAGATAGACAAGCATTCTTCTCACCCATCATCAGAAAACTTACCTCTATTTAGTCTCCAGAACTTAAGATACTTCTATTGACATTTAAGGCTAGCATCATGCTCAAACAACCAATTCATATCAAGGATTACGTCAAAATCTTGGAACGACAACTCCATCAAATGTGTCAGGAAGAATTTTCTCTGAATCTCGATCGAACATCAACGTAGACCTTGTTCGTTAAAACATTAAGCCCTAATAGACTAGAAACGCGAGTCTCCTCATCTAAGTTATACACTATCATGTCTCCATCTCATATGATTTAACTACGTACATAGGAATAAGTGGACACAAAGTCCACTAATGCAATGATAGAAGTTGAAAATAGTAAGAATGTACAGGGAATCACATTGATGACATTATTATCCTCTTAGGACCTCAATGTATACTATCTAGATAAGACTCGAGCATCAGCTCTAAATGCGGATTTAACAGTACATGTACTCTATTTTTCTGAATCCGCACTACTGTCACCTTTGAAAACCCTTAACCATGTTGAATAGTAGGATTCGGTCTTTGTGACTCTGATGGAGAGGCGCAAACAGCGTCTGGATAATACCTCATAAGGCCCTCCAACGAAATGCCATCCATAAAAAGTTTTAGACCTTGAGTAGCACACTCCTCAATGTCTCTAGCCATATTGCTCACATACAGTTTTAGTTGACGTTTGAGTTGAACCACCAATGCTCTTTTTAAAAGTAAAAGATAGATGCTTCATTTGACCTCAAACCAAATTTTAATCTTGAACTCTATCACTAGACTGGTGTAGATCTAATAGATCCTCTTAGATTTCTACCTCTATTGGCCAATACTTAGAAGTTTCTACTATGTCCTAGGTCATCACAACTTGACCCTTATTCAACCTTTACTACCTATGAGCTAAGCCTATCACTTTTTCAAAGACGTTGGTCTAGTGGGTTAACTCTAAAAAGACTTACAGTTGTGTTATACCCATCTATTAGTGAAAATCATGTTGTAACCCATCTAGAAGTTTACAACAGCACTAAGTCTTTATGGCTACTAACTCTGGGTATAATGGCTCAAGCAAATGAATTCTCGCTCATATTGGGTCATTGTCTAGTCTTTTGTGTCTAGTTCATGAACTATAGCCTAATGCCATCCATGGAGCCTCTTCGATGTAATTATTCCTAAACTTGTCTAGAAATATATCCTAAGTTGGGACTCATACTAATGGACACCTCTATTGTCTCCCACCAATCGACTACGCCACCCTTTAATAATACGGTGACACACACCAAGTTACTCACGGAAGGTAAAATATAGTTTCTTCATGGTCTATTGAGCCTCATTCAGCCATTGATCAACAATAATTAGACCCCCATCGTTAGTCTTGTGAAAGTTGGTAGTCATATAGTGACAAAGACTCTCGACATGGGTCCCTTAGGGTGTGACTATAGCAAAAATAAATGCTAGAAGAGAAACAGTCTAAGCTCTCAGTATGACCCTCATTATGCAACAAAGAGTCACATTCAGATTATGTAAGTAATTCAACTCGTCTAATCTATCGTACTTCAAGAGGTTTACATCCTCTGAATTCAAGATAAAATCATCTCCAATTTTATTAGCACGTGAGGCTCAGCTCTCATCACCACTATCATGGTTATGCTTAGAATCTCTTGACATAACAAACCTACATTAACATGAAATAAGAAAATGCCATCAAGATTCTATTCTTAGAAGATTACAACTTAACCAAGGGGTTTGTATTAACTAGACATCTTACTAAGACTATTAGGTTGAACTATAATCGACTAAACTTAGGTTATGATATGTCAAATTTGCTAACGCTTGACAAAAGAGTGGGAATGAAGTGTAAATATGCAAGAAATAATGCCAATAGTGAGTCTATGCGTGCAAGTATACACGATCAGCAATTAATACAGCAGTAAGATGAGTATTGTCTCCATAGGGATTGACCAAGAATTTAATTGTTTAACGGTTTACTTGTTAAAGGAATCATGAGTGTTTAGATTGATTTGAAGGTTTGTTTTAGATAATAACTAAAGAAATGAAATGAAAGTAAAGAAAATAGTTTGGCAAGAGGAAGTAATCAAATGAGTGATGAGTGTTGGCAAGGGATGCTTTTTTTTATGCTAGCTATACCAGCTATTAATAATGTCATGCCTTGGATTTATTGCCGAGTAGATTTTAAGACTGGCATTGCCTTTTCGATGGCAATACCCTAAGTTAACCATGTTAAAACCCCTATATGTCTATAGTGAAGTTTTTCATTAATTAACTTGATTAAGTTTCAATCTATGCTCCTAAGGGGTAGATTCACTTTTGAAGTAAGCTCATCTACTTGAACATCTTCTGTCGAAGCTTCTCTCCTTAGTACCTGACAACTGATTGTTACCCCTCAAGTCTGTTAAGATATTAAGGTGTAATAAGCAAACAATGCCAACTTTCGTATGGCAAAGAATTTAGGAAAAATGAGTACTAGCCAGATAGAAAAAAATACCAAGGCATTTAAATTATTAAAAACCAAACATAAACATAGCGTTAAACGCAAACATCCCCAACCAACTGTAAAATCTTAGTTCATTGTTAGGGGTTCCATCCATAAAATATCATCGTATCTCCACATCATCATTTAAATAAAAATAAAAACTAAGAGAATGGGCAAGAAGAAGGTTTGCCAATGTAGCCCTTCGAATGCTCTAAAGCTCTCAGTCTAAAATGGTCAAACCACACAACCTCTAGCTTCCACTTCCACCACGACGCTCTCTCAAGTTGTTTGATCTCTTCCTTTAAACAGACATACATGGATAACCTTAGAGTCTATTTGAATTTGAAATTTGATTTCGCACTTAGGATAAAGCACGTTATCTTCTTATCTCCATTTGAATGTTAGGGCTGACATGTACTAGTTCAACGACTACTTTGACCGGGTATCGGACTTTACTTCTTTGCCAATCGAGTTTGGCAATCTCTAGTCCAACTTTGCCAACTGCAACTCGGCAATTCTCTTCTGCTTTTCTTCTTCCTGATCCTACGATGCTCTACCAAGCTTGCCCTGCTCCTAACCTGCATCAATGCCAGCAAAACAACCCTTCACATTGGCAAAATACAAACTCACTAACTCTTTATGCAAATGCATGATTTTAACAACTAAATACAAACATATATACCTGAAGAAAAGCAAAAGCATTATGAAATATGCATAAAAATTAGTACTTTCTAGGAGTTAACACTCCCCCAAACCTAGCTTATTGCTTGTCCTCAAGTAATGCAACTAAAATTAAGAAAATAGAAAGACGAGTACCTCGGTAATATTATTTTGAATGCCAACAAATGTTTGTAAGCAGAATCTGGCCCTAGTTCTATCCTCAGGTATCCAGTGCAACAATGCCAAGCAGATCAACAAATTCAAGTTCAACAATATAACACTAGTCTAAGGTTATGAAGTGTGCATGAAGTTTAGGCAATATGCACCAATTATCCTTTTACTCCCTTAGTTAAATTTACTACCTAAACTCAGAATTATTTCTTTCTTTTATTCGCCATGGGTTTTTGCTGGCAATACTTTAAGGCTTGCTTTCTAATACTGTTTGGCATGAGAAATAAGATGGAGCATACCACGAACCCCCACGTTAGTCCAGACATTAATAGGTGTTTACTCTTCAACTCATACCCTAAAGTTTTTCCTTGAGAACTAAGAGGGAGCAAACCACGAACCTCAAGCTACTTATTATCTCTAAGGCATAAGAGAGTTCTTACATTTTTTCTTACCTTGGTAAAACATTGTTGCCTTATTTTTTCCTTTTTTTCCCCGGCATCATTTTCTTCTAAGCTTAGTTTCAAGAATTCTAAGTTTGTGTAGGAACTAGATGCATACTACGTGTTAAGTGAAACTTCAGTTTCCTCAACTAGAGATCAATTGCCAAGCAGGCCTAGCATTACTAACCTGCTGGCACATGCAACGAAGGATTTCCAATTTCATCATCGGACAGAGTATGCTAAAGCAAATTCTAATTAATCTAACAAAGTATTGACAAAATTTAAAAATTTAACCGAGGCAACAAATTTTTTAGTGGTTTGGTATGCATAATTATACCTAATCTATATGGCAACAGAATGCAAATAGAAATATAAACATAAATACATGACATGGCAATAGATGTGCGACAACACACACCCCCAAACTAAAGGTGTGCATTTTCCTCAATGCATGTAGACATATATAAACAAATGAAATAAAATAAAATGCATGAAAAATATGAACAAAATGAATGTAAGGAGTTTAAGAGGAAGAAGACTCCCTTTTGAGTTATCTTGGCGTGTGACACAGATTTTTCTCTTGACAAAGTTCCCACGATCAGGAGCCATGCATTTGTTTCCTTTTATGGTGGGCTTTGAGGTGCTAGTGGAAGCTTCAATGTCAGAGAACTTCCTTGACAATCTTCACTGGCTCCGAGGCGGCATGAGCGTTAGTGGCAGCAGATGAGGCAGGTGCAACAGGTGTTGCAGCAGGTCTGGCTTGGATTCCTTCTTCTTTTGATTCGGGCGACATGTTTGTTCAAGCAGACTCAACTTAGACATGGGACACTTGTACAGTGGCAACTGATTGTGTCGGAGTATGTACTAAATGAGGACTAGCTGACACATTATCATTGGCAAAAATGTCAGTGGGGAACTCATGAAAGGTTGGCAAGACACTTTGGGATATTCCTTCAAGAGTTTTCTTGATGGCACAGTCCCAAGCATGAGTATAATGCTAGAGCTTGGTGTTCTGCTCCTCTGCTTTCTCCAGCTTTTGAAGAATAATCTCCTGGCGTTGGTAGATTTGAGAAAATATTGCCACTGAACCAGCTAGCATAAGAGTCTCAGGTTCTGCCTTAGGCACCTTGGCCTTGGACACCAGCACTACAGCCTTTCCTTTACCCTCCTCCTTGGACTCTGTGGCAGTAAATTGCCTCCATAGGGCAGAAGTGATAGTTGTTTCCTTGATCTCTTGGACCTTGTCCGAATCAATCTTTGGCACACTGTGCTTCATGCAAATATTATAAATAAATAAAGGGAAAAAGAAACTCCCACTACCCTTACCAGCGAACTTATAAGTTTCATCGATAATGATGCGGCTGGTGTTAATCTTGCAGCCCATAATGATTGAATGTAACAAAGCCAATCTCTCCTCCGGGACAGTCTTGTTATGGGTGGTCAACATTAGGTTTGCCTTCAAGAAGTGGTTCCGCCCCTTTGGCTGTGGCTTTAATGTCAGCCACTTCACCGTTTGGTGGCCCTTCGATGACACAGTCCACTTGGTTCCAAGCTCGTATAAATCCTTCTGTAGCTTTTTCCTCTTAGCAGTGTCTAATGAGTCAGCAAACTCAGAGTGCTTCTCATCTGCACTCCAATTCAAACATAGCATTAGTAAACCCTTCATCAAATCGAACACACACACCTCGTATAAGTAAGAAAGGTGAATCTTTAGTCGTGAGGTGGGCATAAAATTCTCAAAAAATGTTGGAATAGATTCCCCTCGTTTGCCTGCAAAATAACTCCCACTTATGCTGCTTCACCACCGTCATGAACTCTGGTGAATAACCTAAGTAGGGTTCGTTCTTAAACTCGAAATTCTTTTCATATCAAAACATCCTTGAAGCAAAATTCTCCTTGTTCTTCTTGTGAATCTCCTCATTAAAGAAGATCTTGAAAGGTGTTGAAAATGATGCCATGGAAAATATTTAGAGAACTCGGAAGGATTTTGGGGAAAAGAAAAGGTTAATTCTTACTTTCTTGCCGAGGAAGATGAAAAGAAAGAAGGTAAAAACTTGGCTAAAGAAAAGGTTGGAGTTTAAGTAGAGTGAAAAGTAACGATTGATGGTTTTAATGGTGTAATTAAATGAGGCTAATGATGGAGGAGAGACGTGTTTAGGGAGAGTGGCGTGTTCAGGGGGAAGAGATAATGATGAACTTAAAGGATGATTATAAGCTAGGTGAAGAGACAGCGCGGAAAAAAAGGGATAGGATAAAAAGGATGGGTTTAAATTTTGAAATTCAATTTTTACCCTAAGCGACTAGGGTTTCACTTCCTCACTTAACCAAAATTTTTACTCCTCTTGGGCCTGATGCGTGTAGGTCCAATTGTTGGATTTCAAGTGTCAGCCCTCATCTCAGCATTCTGCCTGGCATAATAACCTATACCTACACTCACTCAAGTCAACCTTTCAATTCAGCAAAATGAAACTAAAAATAAGAATAGAAATAGAAAATGAAAAACAAATATAATTCTAAAAAACAATAACTAACCTAATTATTTACACTAATCGATCGAAGATGACAGAATCATTCCATTTTTGCCAAGAGAACGATCTCCTTGACATTAGCTTGATTACCTTCCAAATAATATTTCAACCTTTGGCCGTTTACCTTAAAAGTTATTCCAGTCATTAAATCTTTAATGTCAATTGCTCCCTGATCATATGGTTTGACAACTTCGAAGGGTCCCGACCATTTGAACTTAAGTTTCCCAGGAAATAGCTTTAATCTAAAGTAAAATAACAACACTCTTTGGTTGAAATCAAACTGCCTTGGCAATATTCTGTTATCATGCCACCTCTTTGTCTTTTTTTATACAACTTAGCATTCTCATAGGCTTGAGCTCGAAATTCCTCAAACCTATTCAGATCTAATAGTCTCTTCTCACCGGTAACCCTCTATTCCATATTAAGCATTTTGGTTGCCCAATAAGCTTGTTCTCCAACTCCATTGGCAAGTGGCATGCCTTCCAAAAACGAGTCTGTATAAAGAGGTCCCAAAGGAGTTTTAAAAATTGACCTGTAAGCCCAAAGAGAGTCATCTAGTCTCAAGGACCAGTCCTTCTTTGTTGGATTCACAGTCTTTTCCAAAATGTTCTTACTTTCCTTATTTGAGATCTCTGCTTGGCCATTTGTTTGGGGATGGTAAGTTGTGGCAATCCTTTACTAGATTCCATACCTACAAAGAGCTTTAGAAATTAAATTACATTTAAAGCGTGTACCTTTATCATGTATGATAGCTCTAGGGGAACTGTTGGAGTATGCCCAAAGACCAATTATGAGATGGTTTTAAAAGACATACTTATTTTATCTTGTTTATTAATAAGAAGCCATTATCATTATTTCAATCTTATTCTGTGTATCTATAAATAAACTGAATTATAATAAAGTCCTTAGAATAATATAGTTATTCTTGAATGTCCTTAGTCAAGAATTATTGTGGGCTTGGACAACAATAATGTATTAAGACTAATATGTAGTTGATTGATGACAAAGTGTTGTCATTGACATGGAGATGTCAAAATCAATACATAAGTATGTGTTAGGGAACAACATACTGGACTGACCCGCTATGAGCATGTTACTTGGATTATTATGTGACAGTCACAACATTGTTTATGGTGATAACTAAATGTATGATCCTCAGACTTGAGATCATTATTATTTCAACATCGTGAGTGGCATATTTTGATATGGTCAAACATGTGTCATAACTGACTACACTTTAAAGACTGATATTGGATATGTCACAATTCATGTAGCGAAATATGGTTGATTAAGATAGGATTTGTCCCTTCAACATAATAGGAGTAATATTATAGGCCACTTGATTGAGTGAGACTAGAAAATGCATGGCCATGCTCAAATGAATTGATATGGGATACCATAGTTATTCGTTTATAATAGTCTACTCAAGATATCAAGAAACATTAGATGGACTATACAAGTGTGACTAATCCATGACTTGTGTCCGATCTAGATATGAGGACAAAATGATGAAATACATAAAAGAAGTTAATCATGAAAAAGGTTAAATCGAACCACGATTTCATGTAAATTAGGTAGCAATGATGTATTGCTAGATGACACTCATTGCTTGTAATATTAGAATTGTTCTAGATATTACTGCTAACGTTACATGAACCTACAAGGGCCACACCCTATGATTGAAATGAATAAATATCGACTAGATCGCATGTGTACTAGCTTGTTGTACACGTAATTAGTGAGAAAACGAAATTGTTACATAATGGATAATTTCGGTTTTATACATATGTAATATTTGATAAGTTATTGTAATTATCAAATACTATATATATATCTCTAAAAAAACATAATTAAAGTAGAATCAAATTCTACATATTTAATTTATATTATACATTTAAAGAATCCGAATTTAATTAGAATTAGGTTTCTGAATGCTATATAAAGGCATAAGGTCTAGTAGCCAAAATATACCTTTTTTGGAAATAATCTCTAACAGTTAGAGAAGAGAAAAAATGTTCATTTTATTCGGGTGGACTGCATAAAGGTCAAAATGTTGCTTTGACGATTCAGATTCGATTTGTATTCTCCTATACTCGCTGTGGAATTCCAGATTGGTTGAGGTAATGTTTTTCATCCTTTATCACCCTGAATTTGTCCCTTGTACATGGATCACTAGTGGATTACGCTGGATAATTTTTTTGTTGTACCATAGGGTGTACCGGTGTTTCCCAACAGTGGTATCAGAGCCACTTGTATGATACGAATTCAGACTTAAATACTTGGATGATGCTTAGATCTATCTTGGTTAAAATGAACAATGATTGTTACTATGTAGGTTTTTCCAAAGCAAAATACTTAGATCTATCTTGGTTAAACGCGAAGAATAAGCAAGTGGTATTCATTGGTAGTAATATTGGTTAAACTAGGTTGTTCTAATAAGATTAGAAACCTAAAGACTAATGATTGTTCGAGAACTTTGGTGATTGAAAAAACAATACGAAAGTGCATGTATAGGATTGGTTCTTTGAAAGACATGGTATTTAAGTGTGCCCAATACACCACCTCTCTTTTCATAAGTTACCTACCTAGTACACTGTCCATTATTGTTCTTTCTATTAGACCATATGAACTTTTGTTTTGGACAAATAGTTGTTCATCAAATATAGGAATTATATGAGATGTAATTAACAAGTGTTGTTTGCCTAAATAATTAAATTCTAGGAGTAAAGCCAAAGCTGACTTAGAATGAAATGAAATATGGATCTTTACCCACTAGAAATTCTTTTAGCAAGTTTTTCGATTTTGAGGGTTTTTAATAGTGGGAATGTTATTACTTTATAAACATGATAAAAAGGTACTTATAAAACATATTTTATCATTGTAGATTTATTATGGCAAATTCAAACACATTATCATTGCGACCCGTCCTTGAGAAGGACAAATTAAATGGCTTGAACTTCCTTGATTGGTTCCGTAATTTGAAGATTGTCCTCAAACAAGAACGAAAACTAACAGTCATCGAAGAACATGTCCCTAAAAAATCAGCAAATGATGCCTCTAAAGATGAATTGGAAGCTTTTGAAAAATATTCAAGTGACATGGTAGATGTCGGTTGCTTGATGCTTGCGACCATGACCCTTGAGCTTCAGAAGCAACATGAGGACATGGTTCCCTATGAGATGGTTAAAAATCTCAAGGAATTATATAAGGGGCAAGGTTGTCAGGAGAGGTATGAGACCTCTAAAGCTTTGTTTCGATGCAAGATGGTTGAGGGAACTCCAGTGGGAACTCATGTTCTCAAAATGATATGGTATATTCAGACCCTTGAAAATTTAGGCTTCCATCTAAGTGTTGAATTGGCTACGGATGTTATCCTACAATCGTTGCCGGATAGTTTTAATCAGTTTATTCTTAATTTCAATATGAATGAAATAAACAAATCGTTGCCCTAGTTGCTTGGTCTATTAAGAACAACAGAGAACAACATGAAAAAAGTTAGCTGCAAACATATTCTGATGGTCCGAAATGATAGTAGAGAAGGAAAGCCCAACACCAAGGCAAAGCCAAAGCCCAACAAAGGAAAGGTTGCATTGAAACCCAAAGGAGGAGTTGCAAAAGAAAGAAAATGTTTCCATTGCTGGACATTGGAAGAGAAACAACCTTGTCTATCTTGAGAACATCAAGAAGGCAAGAGAGAATGGACAGTCTGGATCAGGTATTTATGTTATTGATATTAATATATCAACATCTACTTCTTGGGTATTAGATACCGGTTGTGGTTCTCACATTTGTACTTCTGTACAGGGACTAAAAAGGAGTAGAAAATTGGCAAAAGGAGATGTGGACCTACGAGTGGGAAATAGAGCAAGAGTTGCTGCATTAGCTATAGGAACATACACTTTGTCATTACCTAGTGGACTTGTTTTAGATTCAGAAGATTGTTATTTCGTACCTACTTTGACTAAAAACATTATTTTAATTTCTTGCTTGGACAAGATTGGTTTTGAGATTATTATTAAGAATAATAGTTGTTTTTTCCCTCAATAATGTTTTTATGGTATGGCTCAATTAATCAATGACCTCTATATCTTAGATCAAGATAAATCCATATATAACATAAATACGGATAGATCTAAAACAAATGACTCTAATCAAACTTATCTCTAGCATTGTCGCTTGGGTCATATAAGTGAGAAACGCATATCAAAACTTCATAAAGATGGATTTTTGGATTATTTTGTTTTCGAACATTTTTATATATGTGAACCTTGCTTAATGGGAAAAATGACCAAATCACCATTTGACGGTAAAAACGAGCGAGCAAGTGATTTATTAGGTCTAACACATAGTGATGTATGTAGACCAATGAATACACAAGCAAGATGAGGGTTTCAATACTTCATTACTTTCACTAACGACTTCAGTAGATATGGGTATGTTTACCTAATGCATCATAAATCTGAAGCCCTTGAAAAGTTCAAGGAATTTAAGAAATTTAAGAATGAAGTACAAAACCAACTAGGAAAGAGTATCAAAGCTCTTCGATCAGATCAAGGAGGAGAATACTTAAGCCTAGAGTTTGATGAACTCCTTAAAGGATGTGGGATTGTCTCACAACTTACACCTCCAGGTACTCCACAAAATAATGGAGTCTCTAAAAGGAGAAATCAAACGTTGTTAGACATGGTTCGATCAATGATGAGTCATGCTGATCTTCCAACTTCTTTTTGGGGACATGCCTTAGAAACAGCTGCTTTCACACTAAATCGTGTTCGTCTAAATCGGTTCAAAAGACACCATATAAGATATGAACTAGGAAGCGTCCTAGTATGTCTTTTATAAAAATTTGGGGATGCGAAGTTTATGTTAAACATCAGATGTCTACAAAACTCGAACCCAAATCTCATAAGTTTAATTTTGTGGGATATCCTAAAGGATATTATTTCTTCAATCCACCCGAGAACAAAGTGTTTGTTGCTCGAACAGGAGTCTTCCTCGAAAAATAATTTATTTTTAGAAAAGGAAGTGGGATAAATATTGAACTTGAGGAAATTCAAGATCAACCACAGATCACAAAACCAGAGATTGAACAACAAGTTCCACAAATAGTTGAGGAACATCCAATCGTTCTTGAAACACAACCACTGCGAAGGTCTATGAGAGAACGCAATGCGCTTGAGAGATATGGATTTCTTGTCACATTGCATGGAGATGTTCTTCTTATGGACCAAGATGAGCCTAGGACTTATCAGGAAGCAGTAGAGAGCCTGGACTCTGAGATATGTCTAGAAGCTATGAAATTCGAGATGGATTCCATGTCAGAAAAAAAAAGTATGGACTTTGGTTGACCCACCCGAAGGAATTAAGCTCATAGGTTGCAAATGGGTTTTCAAAAAGAAAACTAACATGGATGACAATATACAAACATACAAAGGGCGATTGGTCTCTAAGGGATTTTTTCAAATTCATGGTATAGACTATGATGAAACTTTTCCCCTATTGCTATGTTTAAATCCATCCGGATATTGCTTGCAATAGCTGCATATTATGATTATGAAATTTGGCAAATGGATGTCAATACCGCTTTCCTTAATGGAAAATTGGATGAGGATGTGTACATGACACAACCTAAGGGTTTTGTCAATCCAAAAGATGCCCAAAAGGTATGCAAGCTACAAAGATCCATTTATGGACTGAAGCAAGCTTCTCGAAGTTGGAATCTTCGTTTTAATGAGGCAATCAAAGAATTTGGTTTTTATTAAAAATCAAGATGAGCCATGTGTTTTCAAGAAAACTAGTGGGAGCACTGTCACATTCTTGGTATTGTATGTGGATGACATACTAATAATAGGAAATGACATACCTACCTTACAGTCTGTAAAGACTTGGTTAGGAAAATGTTTTTCTATGAAATACTTGGGTGAAGCAACCTACATTTTAGGAGTCAAGATCTATAATGATAGATCAAGACGACTCCTAGGACTAAGTCAAAATACATACATAGACAAAGTACTGAAAAGATTCAGTATAGAAGAATCTAAAAGAGGATTCTTACCTATGATACATGGCATTTCATTCTCGAAGGGAATATGTCTTTCAACGCCTCAAGAGAGAGAACGCATGAGTAAGATACCATATGCTTCAGCCATTGGATCTATCATGTATGCCATGCTATGTACACGTCCAAATGTATCATATGCACAAAGTATGGCAAGTCGATACCAAATAGATCCTGGTGAAGGTCATTGGGTTGTAGTAAAAAACATCCTTAAGTACTTAAGAAGAACTAAGGATAAATTCCTTATGTATGGAGGTGAGGAAGAGCTAAGTATAAAAGGCTATACAAACGCAAGCTTTCAAACTGATAAGGATGATTCTCGATCGCAATCGGGTTTTGTGTTTTGCCTTAATGGAGGTGCTGTAAGCTGGAAAAGTTCAAAGCAAGATACAGTAGCAGATTCTACGACAGAAGCCAAGTATATTGCAGTAAGTGATGCTGCAAAAGCGGTTGTTTGGATCAAAAAGTTCATATCTGAACTAGGGGTCGTGCCTAGCATATAAGAATGTTATAGATCTACATTGCAACAACAGAGCCATCGCACAAGCAAAAGAACCCAGATCTCAACAACAATCCAAACACATAATTAGGCGTTATCTTCTCATTCGTGAAATCATTGATCGAGGGGATGTAGAAATATGCAGAGTACCAACAGATGACAATATTACCAATCCACTAACAAAGCCTCTGACACAGCAGAAGCATGAGCGTCACACTAAGTCTCTGGTATTAGATACATGAGTAATTGGTCTTAGTGCTAGTGGGGGATTGTTGGAGTATGCCCAAAGACCAATTATGAGATGGTTTTAAAAGACATACTTATTTTATCTTGTTTATTAATAAGAAACCATTATTATTACTTCAGTCTTATTCTGTGTATCTATAAATAAACTAAATTATAATAAAGTCCTTAGAATAATATAGTTATTCTTGAATGTCCTTAGTCGAGAATTATTATAGGCTTGGACAACAATAATGTATTAAGACTAATATGTAGTTGATTGATGACAAAGTGTTGTCATTGATATGGAGAACTCAAAATCAATACATAAGTATGTGTTAGGGAACATCATACTGGACTGACCCACTATGAGCATGTTTCTTGGATTATTATGTGACAGTCACAATATTGCTCATGGTGATAACTACATGTATGATCCTCAGACTTGAGATCATCATTATTTCAACATCATGAGTGACATATTTTGAAATGGTCAAACGTGTGTCGTAACTGACTACACTATCAAGAATGATATTGGATATGTCACAATCCATGTAGCGAAATATGGTTGATTAAGATAAGATTTGTCCCTTCAACATAATAGGAGCCACTTGATTGAGTGGGACTAGAAAATGCATGGCCATTCTCAAATGAATTGATATGAGATATCATAGTTATTCGTTTATAATAGTCTACTCAAGATATCAAGAAAAATTTGATGGACTATACAAGTGTGACTAATCCATGACTTGTGTCCGATCTAGATATGAGGACGAAAAGATGAAATACATAAAAGAAGTTAATCACGAAAAAGGTTAAATCGAACCATGATTTCATGTAACTTAGGTAGCAATGATGTATTGCTAGATGCCACTCATTGCTTGTAATATTAGAATTGTTCTAGATATTACTACTAAAGTTACATGAACTTACAAAGGTGACACCCTATGATTGAAATGAATAAATATCGACTAGATCGCATGTGTACAAACTTGTTGTACACGTAATTAGTGAGAAACCGAAATTGTTATATAATGGATAATTTTGGTTTTATACATATGTTAATATTTGATAAGTTATTGTAATTGTCAAATACTATATATATATCTGTAAAAGAAACCTAATTAAAGTAGAATCAGACTCTACATATTTAATTATATTCAATTAAATATATTATATATTTAAAAAATCTGAATTTAATTAGAATTAGGTTTTTGAATGCAATATAAAGGCATAAGGTCTAGCAGCCAAAATATGTTTTTTTCGAAAATCATCTCTAACAGTTATAGAAGAGAAAAAATGATCATTTTATTCAGGTGGACTGCGTAGAGGTTGGAACGCTTCTGTGGTGAATCGGATTTGATTTGGATTCTCCTATACTCATTGCGGAATTCCAGATTGGTTGAGGTAATGTTTTTCATCCTTTATCACCCTGAATTCGTCCCTTGTACATGGATCACTGGTGGATTACGCCAGATAATTTTTCTGCTGCGCCATGGGGTGTACCGGCGTTTCCCAATAGGCACTGAATCGAGTGAAGATATGCTTATGTAAGAACTTGGCAACGACCTTAGCCTCATTGGCTCGCAAAGCAACAGCTTCAACCCATTTTGAAACATAGTCAACAACCACAAAGATATAGAGAATACCATATGATGGGGGAAAGGGCCCATAAAGTCTATTCCCCATACGTCAAATAGTTCTACTAGCATAATGTTCTGGAGCGGCAATTGATACCTGCCGGAGATGTTCCCCCGTCTGCTGGCATCGATCACATGCCTTGGCAAAATTATGGGTATCCTTGTACAGTGTGGGCCAAAAAATCTTGATTGCAGCACATTGGCTGCGGTTTTCATCCTAGCAAAATGGCCTCCATACGGTGTTGCATGTCATAATTGCAATATGTTGTGTTGCTCATCTTATAGCACACATCGACATATCACTTGATTGGCACACTGCTTAAACAAAATTGGCTCGTCCCAATAATACTGTCGAACATCTCGCAAAAATTGTTTCCTGGCTTTACTCGTCAGATTCGGTGGCAAAATTTTAGTTACCAGGTAGTTGACTATGTCAGCGTACCATGGCACAAAATTGACTACAAGTAAATACTCATATGGAAATTCATCCCTTTTGGCAAGAGGGTCTTGCCATCTTCAAGGTGATGCTCTAATCGTGATTAATGGTCAGCAACCAAGTTCGCACTCCCCTTCTTGTTTCGGATCTCGAGACAGAATTCTTGTAGCAAGAGCGTGTAACACACACCCTCAATTTGGCTTAGGAGATAAACCATACTGGTAGTGTTAAAACGCAACCATACAATCTATCATGGCAGGAGGTAAACGAATGACATAATGATTTGAATAAGGCATCAACCAATCGTTGGATTAATCCAACATTTTGACTTAACTTTCAAATTATCATGTAACAAAGTCGTTTTCTACAAAGAGGCAATGGTTACAACCATTTTCAAAGATGGGAAATACTTCGAGTATTAACAATATTTATTTAGCTACGTGTATATATATATATATATATATATATATATATATATATATAATAATAATACCACATCTTTAATTAATGTATCAATTAAGACAATCAAGATTAACTATTTAAAAGAATCTAAGGTCAAGAGAATCTATTTGGGTAAATATTAAATTTTAGAATGTAGAAGACTAGCTTGCCCTACATTTAGACTGATAATTTCTTTAAGCCTAAGCATTTAAACCACCATTCCTAGCTTAAGACTTACTAAAATCAGTATGCACACCCAAAACTTAACATTTATACAACTATCGGCCTCCTACCAAAGCAATCAAGACATTCATCTATCATGAAATTAAACATAAGTGTATATAATAAAAGCCTTTACATAACTTTGAATACTAAAAGGTCTTATAAACATGATAAGCCACAAAAAAACTATCTAAATGCACAATGCAAACTTATCATCTATGTGCCACCAACAAGGAGTACTATAAGAGATTACATACATACGTTTAGGTCCTTGTGATCTTGCCCAAGTACTAAAGATAACAGGTAGCAAAATTTACCCTAAAATGGTTAAAATAAATAAGCAATTGCTTAGTGAGGTAGTTTGAATAGCCATATGCATGTATTTAAGGTCCTAAGACATATCTCAATTCCTTTCATTAAAATCCAATGGATTTAGGCAAGCCGCAATGATACTTGATCGAGCCCTACCAATTACGTAAGCTTTGAAATTAGCCTCTCCTCTAGGTTTCTTAGCTCCTTTATTATAACAAGATTAAATGGGGCATGTCATAGTCGTGACCTCTCAACGATCGGGGTTACTTATCACCCAATTATCAAGATAACACCTCAAAACACACATATATATATTAACGTACGAGTTTACAAAAAATATCGTCTCAAGATATGTATAACGTAGCACACAAATAATCAAGTATCATTTCAAAAACTTGTTTATAGATAATTCGTGCTTGTACCAATTTTAACAAATTGATTAGTTGTTTTACACGTATCATACAAAGAGTATCTCTTCATTGTCTAAAAGAGTTTACTAAATCTGTAAGCAAATATTTCTTATTATTTTGATCATCAAACATGGCATAAGAATGCAATGCTTATTACCAAAATACATGACATGGCATTTCATAAACAAGGCTTAACAATTCCATGAGTTACTTGCAAAGGAAGTCATATAATGTGTTATATCAAAAGTATGAAATTCCTTGTCTTATGCCCACTTATATGAGTAAGCACTTAATTAGGATGTAACATTTTAATCAATTAAACTAGCCATAAGTTTATGAATACATGTATATATATACCAACTAACATTCCAATTATTTCTTATTTAAGTTATCAAACACGATTGTCATACATAAGCTTCTTAATCATTAAGGCGTCACTCAAACCATATCATAATCATAAATATTTAGTTCATGGAATATCAATTGTAGTAAAAATCACAAACATGTGACAATGATTTCTCAAGTTATCTGAATAACTTAACGTATAATTTCATGCATTCTTGCTAACATAATCTTTTCTTCGAAGTAAATACACATATCAAAGAAGCACACAAATCTCATTAGACATATTTCACATAAGATAGCTACTTCAATAGCATACTATCCAATTAGCAATAATTAATCATGAATATTTATCTTGCACAAATTAAAAAGATCTTCAAGATCCTTTTTAAGCAAACTTTCATTTGAAAACATCTTACCAATTAAAGATTATTAAGGTTTCATAAGATATACATTGCTTAACAACATAGCCTTGGGAATCGAATCTACAGTCTAGGTACACGAATCCTATACAATCAATAACAAACAAGGATACACAAAGTACCAAAACAAGGGTACACAAAGTATCAGATTATCTATCATTAAACAAGGGTACTAGTAGTACCAATAGATAATTCAATCTTTATCGACAAGGGATCGTAGTTCATGACCGTAGTCTAATCTTATATGAGCTCAACGGGCTCTATGACATGCCAACTATACCTAAGACTGACTCGAAACCAAGGCTTTTATATATCATCTTTAATACAATAATATGAGCATAGCTCCACATATCAAGGTTTCATAATACCCCTTTTGTTTGGGTATACATAATCACCTCATGTGATTCTCAATGCTTATTCATTTCATTTGATTAGCCTCATAGCCCAAGAATTACTTTCAACATGTTCCATATACATCTTTCTTTGTTATCAAGTTAATAATTACACACACAAAATCAACATGATCAAGAGTTGTATTCTTTTTTCTTCTTTACGAACATACATTTTTCCTCCTATGAAGCTTTCGAATTCTAGCAAGTATAATCATAGCATAACAACCACATTAAACCTTAATCGAGGTATCAAGCGTATTCACTTATTTTTCTTTCATCTCAAGATTGAGCATATAATTCAATTAATTTTCATATCATGAAGTGCTTTTCATTAAAGCACTTACCTTATATCCGGGCTTGCTCATCCATTGCATTAGTAAAACAAATTAAAGTAACCGAAGTTTATAAAAAATGCTTGGGAGGGTTAGCAGCCCATCCTGAGACTTAAACTAAACTCACCTTTTATCCTGAAGTTATAGGATACCCGAATCCTCAATCATCTTGCTACTTATCCAAACCTTTCCTAGCTTTCTTTTGGTCTAATATGACAAAAGTTAAATCATGTATTAGGATTTTTACTCACTATTCAATTACTATATAATAATTCAAACATATGACATACATATAGATTCAACCATGCTACTCAATTTATTTTCATA
The DNA here is from genome assembly GCA_019671005.1 of Hibiscus mutabilis. Classification (NCBI taxonomy): domain Eukaryota; kingdom Viridiplantae; phylum Streptophyta; class Magnoliopsida; order Malvales; family Malvaceae; genus Hibiscus; species Hibiscus mutabilis. Next base: position 48,451,147 of record CM033745.1, read on the forward strand.
CATTCAGAAAACAATCTCCTGATTTAAAATACTCAAATCAGTCCTTATATCTTTCTTGTTTAGGCAAAACAGTCCATCATCCATGTATACATACACGCGTACATCAAAATAGTCCACTAAGGTTCTTAATCATGCAAAACAGCTTCAATAATTTACTTTATTGGTTAAAACAATCCCTTAGCTTCTCCTAATACACCAAAGCTGTCCTAATTTCATGTTTTACATAAGTACTTAAAAGTCCAATATTTGAGCAAAACAGTCTCATGTTTATATAATTTCACCTACATACTTACAGATCAATTTTTATAATGTCATATATATATTTAAACATATTAAAACAACCCATATTTATGAGTATTCATACTTATATACATTGTAACAGTCCTCACTTAGAATGTACTTTGTGCTTATGAAACAGTCTATATTTTCATTTTCAACACTGTTCAATTCAAGTGCTAATTAGTCCATAAATTAAACTTGTATAACATCCCCCTAGATTTACAAAACAGTGCCCCATTCTTTGCAAAGAAATCCCCAAATTTCCATTTTGTAACACAGCCCAAAATGACCACCAAACAGTTCGTATACCCCCTTAACAACCTCTAAATTTTCAAAACATCTCTTCCCCTGTTCATTCTAAATTTAACCAGTTTCAAACAGTCCTCTTATGACTAAATCAGCCATTGGATGAAACATTTTAGTACACAAAAATATAGTGTTTAATACTTATAAATCAATGGCGATCAGTTCATGATTCAAATACACATATGCATCCAATACGAGCCTAATCAAATTATTAATTTGCTTCAAGCAACAATAAGATTCCTTAATAGCAAGTTAACATTCAAAACTACCTTCATCGAAGCACAAAACACATTTCATTAAACATGTATACCATTACTCAAGGCTATCCATTTCATTCGAATAAGTAGCCTATCATAAAAAACCAATTCTAATAGCTTAAAAATCATGGTACGAAGTTCTACTCTTTCACAATCTAATAGCTTGAGCATAAAAGATCATACTTCTTGAATTTCACACGATAGAATCAAATGTTAAAGGAATAAAAAGGATGTTCTTACCTTCAACAACATTTAATCAAAGGATTTTAGCCAAAAATGTACAATATTATAGCCTAAACCATGAAGCTTCTATCCACACTATAACCCTCTCTCTTGCTAGCATGATTCGGTGGAGAATAATCAAACAAGAAGATGAATTATCCTTGGGTATACACTTGGCCGGTAGGTTCTCTCCTTCAGGACACATGTCTAATTTATCTTTTTTTAAACTTTACATGCAATTCCATTGCTTTAACAAAGCCTTCAAATTGGTCCTTCCTTCTTAAGCTTCCATATTTTATAACCTTGTTATTAGGTCCTTACTATATTTAGAATTAAATCTTAAGACCATCTTTGATTCAAATTGGAATTTATTCAATGTTTCTTCATACTTCTAGACCATGTTTTTGGGGTATTACAAAGCGTCCATCGAATCAGTCTCGGCTTGGCATCCTTCTTTGTCAAGAGATATTTTAATGTTGAATAGTCCGTGTACACCATAGCTTTGTTACCTACCAAGTAAGATCTGAACTTGTCAAATGCAAAGACAACCGCGATAAATTCTTTCTCGATTTTGGAGTAATTAAGCTAGTCTCCATTTAGCGTCTGGCTGGCATATTAAATGGTATGGAAAACTTTGCCACGCCTCTGTCCCAACACTGCTCCAACGGCATAGTTGCTATCATAGCACATGAGCTTGAATGGCTCATTCTAATCTGGTGCCATGACTATAGGGGCATTAATCAATCTTTCTTTAAGTTCCTGAAACGCTCTTAAACAAGAATCGACAAATGCAAAAGCGGTATTTTTTTCCAAAAGCAAACATAAAGGTTTAGAAATTTTTGAAAAATCTTTGATGAAACGACGGTAAAAACTTGCATGTCCCAAAAAACTTCTAATACCTTTTACACTTGTAAGAGGTGGAAATTGTTTGATTACCTCAACTTTTGCTTTGTCAACTTACAGTCCTCTCTTGGTTACTTTGTGCCCGAGAACTATGCTTTCCTTCACCATGAAGTGGTATTTTTCCCAGTTTAGGACCAGGTTAGTCTCAATACATCTCCTAAAAACATGCTCCAAACTTTGAAGACATTCCTCGAATGTTTTGCCAAACACCGAGAAATCATCCATGAACACTTCCAAGTTATTTTCTATCATGTCGAAAAAATAGACATCATGCAATGTTGAAATGTTGTTGGGACATTACACAACCCAAAGGGCATTCTTCTAAAAGCGGATGTCCCATATGAACAAGTGAACATTGTTTTTTATTGATCATCTGGGGTGATGGCAATTTGGTTGTACCTCGAGTAACCGTCCATGAAATAATAAAATACCTTACCTACCAACCTATCCAACATTTGATTGACGAATAGAAATGGAAAGTGGTCCTTCCTTGTGGAATTGTTTAGCCTCATGTAATCCATGCATACTCTCCATCCTGTGACAGTACTAGAGGGAATCAACTCATTCTTGCTATTTTGTACCACGGTCATGCCACCCTTCTTTAGCATGCATCGCATCGAGCTAACCCAGAAGCTATCAAAAATGGGATAAATTATCCCGACATCTAGCCATTTTATGATTTCTTTCTTCGTTACCTCTTTCATGCTCGAGTTTAGTCTTCTCTGGCCTTATTTCTCCAAAATGATTTCGTGCATGAAAATAGTTTGGCTTATTCCTCGGATATTAGCCAAGGTCCATCCCAAAGCTTGCTTATAATTGCTTATGATTTCCAATAATCTTTCCTCCTGATCATTAGTGATCTCAGCAGCAATGATCATTGGCACAGTTGAGTTATTACCTAAATAGGTATACTTGAGGTGGTCTGGCACTGTTTTAGTTCTAATTCTGGTGGTTCCTCAATAGATGGTTTGGGTACCTTCATTTCCCTACCAGCCAACTCTAGTAGCTCTAGTTGTTCAAAATAACCACATTTTCAGTCTCCACGGTGTATCGATGTCCCCTCTTCGCTAAAAAACTGTAGTTTTCGAGGTGTTGGTTGTCTTTCGGGTATTAAAATATTTATTCCGTGGGGTTTTAAAAAACCGCGTTTTATTTAGAAATTGGAGTCGCCACCGGCCACTTAGGTAGGCTGGACACCAAAAAACTAGAGATTTAAAAGTTGTTGGGGTTCGAAAGTCAGTTACAGATGGGGAATGATTAACACCCCCACACCGCCCAAAATTGGTACTTTAATAATTACCGCTTTATTAATATTAGACTTTCCGGGTTAAAGTGACAATTAAGTTAAGATTCGGTTATAAGTGCGAGTAGATTTTAAAGGCCCCGTTATCCAAGAATAAACGCCCAACCACCATCACTACGCCTGATACTGGTCCCGTTTACGCTCGGATAAAAGGGCACCGCATTGACAATTTATATATTCCATTATGCAACCTTAAAAAACCAATAAAAACATACATCCATATTGACATGATACTAAAACATAAAAAAGGGAATATCCTAATATTAAACAAAAATAATAAAATGCATGAACATAGATATAAATGACATGTACAAGGATCAAGACTATCCATAAGTAAAACCTATACACACCAACACTAAAAAAGAGGAAAAACATGCCCGAGATCAAATTAACTAGACATAGCATGATTAATCACATATATAAGAAAACAACTACAATATGCACGATATGCATACCTGATACTAGGCAAGCAAAACAACACACTAAAATATTACACTAAAACAACACGTCTAAGTATCTATATCGAAATGTTTCCAAGTGCTGACATGATCATGGCAAGAATTATACATACACCAAAGATACATAAACATGTAAATTATTTGTAAATACCTACATACCATTTAAATAAAAAGTAGCATGCGTAAACTAAAGGACTTAACAAACTAGCCTAAACGTAACGTATTTTGACAAAGCTACAAAAGACATAACATGCCACATCATAAACGTATTATCCACAATTAATATACGACCTACAATGCAAAAAGATCATAAAAACCATGCATACATGTAGACACAATACTAACTAAAACAAAAACATAATTAATAAATCAAACACATGCACAACATAGATTAATAAACTACAAGCATGGTATAACCCGCATTAATGCACACATAACGACCTAAAACATAATATATAATGCACATGTATACGCAAAGAACAAATAAAATAAATATACTTAAAAACAAATGGTAAAAAATTTTAAGAAACTGGAAAAGGGTTGAAATGGAATACAAACAAAATTAGCAGACAAATATTAAACAAGTGAAAAGCATATTTAGGGGCGAGATTGCAAGCTAAACGAAACTTTAAAGGACTAGATGTGTAATATTACCAAGGGGCAGTTTCAAACTGAAATTATCCAAAACACGGGATGACTAAGGGGGTAAATTGACCATTTGATAATTGATTTCAGTTAATCAAGGGACCGGATTAAAATTACATGGAAACATACGAGGACCAAGGGTGTAAATAGCCCAAGGGGCGAGACCGTTTTGAAAAATCCCGAAACGCAGGATGGTTTAATGGGTAATTTAACCATTTTAAAAAAATTGGGACCCTATATAACAAACCTATTCGGCTAAGATTCAACCCTTTCCAAAAAATTTTTTTAACCATTTGAATAGACCCTATCCCTTCTTATTTGCTCTCAAACCCGAAACCATCCCTTGATGAACCCAGAAACCGACAGCCCACCATCGTATCTTCCACCGTCGGTCGCCGCTAGTCGGTGCTGGTGAACCAAAGAAAAACCTCCAAAATGACCCTTGTTTCAACCCAAACTCGAATCTAAACTTAGATTTATCTAGATCTAAGAAAACCCGGAAGCAAAAACCACCCCTTTTAAGAAAACCGAGACTGAAAGAATGTCCCCATCTTTGACTGGCTCACCATATTTAGGCTTGTTGTCGGTGGGGGAACTAACAACCCAAGGTAAATCTCTCACCCCTTATGCTTTATTATTCCATTTATTTTGCATACATGTAAGAAAGGAAGCAAAGAAAAAAATTACCACTGGAAACTTTGAGTTCTTTTTTTTTATTTATGGAACATGGAGAGCCCTTTTACATATTTTGGTTCGTTTTCATATATCCTCCTCTGATCTGAGTTTTTTTGGTAGAAAATAAGACATGAAAATACATCTGATTTGATTTCGGTATTGACAATCCATTGTTTTGGTATTTTGCACGTTCTCTGAGTGCGGTGGTTGAGCTGGTGGTACGGCGGAGTGGTGCCGGCGTGGAGAGAATGGTAGCGTTGTCTTCGGCCATATTCACTCACGGCCGTTGGATCAGATATGATCCAACTGCTATGCTTGCATGGGGAATGAACGGCCTAGATCTGGCCTTGGAATGAGCAAAGCTGCACCTAATCTCGACACGTGGCAGAGGGAGAATGAATGGTCTTGGTGTCATCTGGATGATCTTGGTGTCATCTGGATGATCTAGGTGTCATCTTGCACGAGTGGGAGACGAGCAGTCCCGGGGGTGAATTACACGAGTGCCAGCTGGATGATCTTGGTGTCATCTAGACCGTTGGATCAAATCTTGATCCAATGGTTGGGAAGGTGATGGCTGCAAAGAAAATAAGGGTTATCAGACTTGGTTTTTAGGGTTTTTACAATATTGGGTCGGGCCAAAATGGGCCTTGTAAACTATAATTTAGACCCTTTTTTATATATGTAAATGGACTGGACTCTAATAACATGGGTTTTATTTATAACCTGCTTTCATATTTATATAACATGATAATAATAATAATAATTAAACTTATAATTTAATACATGCACATACATGCAAATACATTAGAACGATCATACATAATATACATACCTTATAATACATGCAATGTTAATAATATAACTAATAAATAACATACATGTTTATAATTGTACATGCACATTCACGCATTATACATAAATTTCACACATATAATACTTACACATACCCTAATACGTGCATACACATAATATATTAATACAAACATTCATGCAATATAAAACACACATATAACATATTAATATCTCTAATAAATATTATCAAACCTTAATAACACATACATAACATGTATAATACACGTGCACTCACACCTACGCACATATTAATTACACGTACATAAACACATAGTATAACGCGCCTACATGCAATAATAATACCCTTTAATTATTATATTAACAATATTCACAAACCGGATAAAAATGAGTGATTACAGTTGCCCCTCTTTGCTTGTTCTTGTGAAACGAGAATAAAGCAAAGACCAAAAAGCATTCATTTTTATCCGACTTCCCTGTTGGTGGCTTCAGAATCACGCGTTCTTCTGGAACTCTCCGCTTTTCCTTGGCTGGATCTTCAGGCTCATAAGTTCTTCCTATATAGAATTTCTTCACCTTTTTTTTTTGAAATTTTGGAGTTAGGGCTCTTCCTATATGGAACCTTTCATTGGGGCTCGAAAACGTAGGCTTCTCCTTTATATAACATTTGTCTTCGATTTTTCTTTTCTCTTTTCCTTTTTCTTGTTTTTCCTTTTTTCTTTTTCCTTCTTTCTTTGTTCTTTTTGTCCTTTTTCTTTTTTCTCTTTCCTTCTTTCCTTCTTTCTTTGTTCTTTTTGTCCCTTTTCTTTTTTCTTTTTCTTTTTCTTTTTCTTTTTTCTTCTTTCTCTCTTCTCTCTTTTTTCTATTTTTTTCACGAGGTTGTTGATATCTTTGGACTTATGCTACTAAAGCCGTCGCATCATGCCCGAAGGACTTATTGATGGCCCGAAGGACTTATAACCATGCTCGAAAGACTTAATGGTGGCCCGAAGGACTTACCGATGACCCGAAGGATTTAACATCTAGGCCTCATGCCGCTATGGCTGCCGATCTTTCTGGACTCACGCTACTAATGATACTGCATCATGCCCGAAGGACTTACTGATGGCCCGAAGGACTTATCACCATGCTCGAAAGACTTATTGGTGGCCCGAAGGACTTACCGATGACCCAAAAGATTTAACGCCTGGGCCTCATGCCGCTATGGCTGCCAATTTTTCTTTTCTTTAGTAAATTCTTTGACAATTCTTCAAATACCTGTCTAGGAACAAGCACAAATTGACATGCCTCTATCAATATGATGCATGCAATGCCGTGCTTTCTTCTTCTTCTCTTTTTCTTGTTTCTTTTTTCTTTTTCTTCTTCTTTTTTTCTTCTATTTTTTCTTCTTTTATTCTTTTTATCTTTTTTCTTCTTTTTTTCTTTTCTTTTTATCATCATCTTTATGTTCTAAAGTCTTACGCCCTGGAAGGTTATTTCTCGGATTTCTTTCCTTCTCTCCTGTTGCAGTATGTCCTTTTATTTATCTAATTCATGTCTTTTAACCTTTTCGCGATATAATTCTCTCTCTTTTTTTCTTTCTCTTTTTTATTTTTATTTGTAGACATGTTTAAAATCCTATGCCCTGAAAAGTCATTCTTCGGATTTCTCTATTTCCATTCTTTTTGCAGTGTGCTCAGTTTTGATCTTCATTTATGTCAATTTTTGTTAAATGAGTACCTGCTCTCGTTCTTTTGCACGAGCACTTGCCTTTCTTCTTCGGGGTCTCTGCCTGCTTCACCAGCAAACTCTATATCATGCATGTGTAGAGATTCTTACCATTCTTTCTGCTCTGCATTGCCCCACTTGATCATGAACTCGGCTACCTTCTAACTCTTTTGACCCAACATTCTGAGTATTTGTTAGTTTCGTCATCGGGGTGAGCAAAATGCTTCTATATTCTGAACTTAACCTCAATCTTCTTGCTGCCTCTTGACGGGAACCATTTCTCGATCTCTGTACTTTAATTCTTTAGAGACTCGATGTTTACCCCTTACCGTCCCCCGTATTTTGTAATCTCATTCTCGTCCTGGTTCGTCCTTCATTTTCTTGAACCAACCAAGGCATCATTGCTGAAACCGCTTCTTGTTCTTGAGCTATCTAACACCTATGCTCATGTCATCATCTTCATTCTATGCATTGTGGGGTCGTTTCTGGTTAGGTGCTCCAATAATATTTGCAACCTTGTGTTATGGATCTTGTCCCTAAAGTAATACATGGAAATCTTTGTTGCTTTAGCTTGTCAATTTGTTGATTGGCATTCCAATGAAGGGTATCATTTAGATTAACATACAGGATCTTGAAAACAGAGCATAGGAGCTCTGGATATCAAGTGCAAGAGCGGCTTAGATTCAACCACTCAGTAATTCAAGGATGTCAAGTCTTCCCTAGTAACTCGGTTCATCCTCATGATTACCGCGTTGCTGCATAATACTACTCTTTCTCAATTCTCATTATCTACTCCGCCCCCAAAAAGGGTGGGCTTGTATGACCACTCGAGCGCAGAAATATTACTCTAAGAATAGAGTTCTAGGTGGTGCGAGATTTAATTTTACCGATGCTATCGTTTATTTTTCTCCCTTTTATTTTCTCTTCCTTTCTCCTTTTTTACTTTTTTCTTTTTCCTTTTTTCTTCATTTTCTCTTTTTCTTTTTTCCTTCTTTTTCTTTTTTTCTCATCTTTCTCGTCTTTTTTTTGCGCTTTTTTTACGTTTTTATCATTATTTGAGGAAATCAATTCGTCACAGTCCTTTGTCTTGAGGACAACGATGGAGCAAACAACATTGCCCCAAGTTACTCGGCATAGTCACGATTTGAAAATATTACCATCACTCATGAAGCTAAGGTTTCTTGAATTGGATGATGTATCTCCACCTTATCGCTTCAGCGGAGTGCCCCAAAATTCCCACACTCTTATCCGAACAAACCTATTACCAGGTTTCGAACATAGGAGTGATTTTTATTATTATTTTCTTTTTCTTTCTCTTTTCATTTCTTTCTTTTTCCTTCCTTCTTCTTTTTTCTTCAATTCTTCCCCTTTTTTAATTCTTATTTTTACTTCTTTACTACCTAGGAGATTATGCCTAGAGTTTCAGTTTTAGGCAAATCTACATGGTTGACATTTGGAGCTTTTTCATCCTTGAACATCATCGAAAGAGTAGTAATCTCTCTTTGCTGACCAGAGTCTGGTAGGGAAGATTACACCTCATCGTTGTCACAACATCTATCTAATGTCACATCTTGCAATTGATATCCAGTGTCCTACAACGGTGACAAAATATACATCTATGTGCTTTCAAGAACATTATATGTTAAGCGAAATGTGTTCTTCATTGGAATAAAAATCAACAAACATGCCCCTTCACAAAAGATCTTTACCATATGTGGGCTACAGGTGGTAAAGTTGATTCCTTGTATTACTTCAGGGAAGTCTTTTAATGTAGAGATATCTTTGGCTTCCTCAGCACTATGCAGACTTGCCCCTCGTCCTTGGCCTTCCACTGCTGGATCAGCTCTTGTGTCACGGTTCCATCATTGATCAGCTTCTTGATTTCCTCCAATAAAGGTCTACATTTTCTGGTGGGATGCCCTGGTGCCCCCATATGGAATTCGCATGTGCTACTCGAGTCAAAACTATGGGCAGACAAATCAGGTGCAATCTTTATCGGCCTAGGAGCAAGATAGTGACCCCTACCAAATGAGGCCAAATGTCTGATATAGATGTTCTGAACACTTCCAAATTTGCGCTCATCCGAGAAATTTTCCTTGATGACCCCGATGTGTCAGTCTGTCTTCTTCTTTTACGGCCACGCGAACCCTGGAGATGACACTCATTTACCTCTCTATCTTTATCTATTTTACTTTCGATTCAGTCCTTAGACTTAGACCCTAATTTTCCTTCTTTGATGGCGTATTCTATCCTCTCTCCAATCGTCATGAAATCTTCAAATCTGTTTCTCGATTTCTCTAACATCACATCGAAGAAAGGGGATGGAAGCGTTGCATGGAACAAGGGAGTCAACTCTTCTTCCGCTATAGGAGGTTGGACTTGGGTCGCCAAACATCGCCACCTTAGTGCATATTCCCTGAAGCTTTCATTTGGTCTCATTTTCTCATTCTAAAGAAACTGACGATAGGGTGCTAAATCTAAAGCATATTTGTATTGACTTAAGAAGGCATTAGTGAGGTCACCCCATGACCTAACTTGGTTTCTGTTCAAACGGTTATACCACACTGTTGCAGGTCCCATCAGGCTATCGTGGAAGTGGTGGATCAACAACTCTTCATTCTTCATGTATCCCTCCATTTTTCTACAGAACATGGTTAATTGAATCTTCGGGCAGTTGGTTTCGTCATACTGCGCAAATCTGGGAACCTTTAAATCTGGAGGAATGACCAAATCAGGGACTAGGCAGAGTTCCCTCGTATTGAAAACATTTATCTTTTCTTTCTTCTTCAGCTCTTTCTCGATTCTTTCTTCTAGCTGGTCAAGCCTCGACTCTTCGGTTCGTTCCATTTTCCAACTAATTCTGCCATCGAACCCCAAGTATTAAATGATGAAGTGCCATGCGATGATAAAAATTATTAAACAATGCAAAAGACGTGATGCAAATGCAATGCATGAATGTAATAAGGCATTGATTCCGCAAGTGATTTGTCCCTATAGAACATCTTTCATTCAGACCAAAAGGTTTCAGTACATCCGGTATTAGAGGTTTACAGATAGCGGTGAGCCCTAGCACCTAATTTCTTGATCTCATTTAATAGTCCTGTCAGCTTTCCTACGCGGTCCAATGCTGGATCCATATTCTGGCTTATCGGCGCTGCTGCATCGGCTAAGTCTGCTACCTGTTGAGCTACTTGTCGGGCTTAATTCATAATGATCTTCATGTCTCGGTCTTTTTCCTGTATTGTTTGCTCAGCTTTTTCTAGTTTGACGGTCACCGCCTCAGCACGGATCTCGCTGGTACGTAAAGAAGTCTTGAGACTCGCCATCCGTTCTTTGAGTGCTGCGTTTTCCATTTGAAAAGCTTGTGATTCATCCCTTTTCTGCTGCAGACTTGATTTCAGGATATCGTCCATGGCCAGACCACTTTCCAACTCATTTTGGAGGATGTCGCGTTGGCTCTCAACTTCTTTCAACTTCTGTGATAATGATCTGACTTTATTCTTACTATTCTTGCATTTCTGCTTCCAGCGTTCTGAATCGTTCCTCAACCAAATCATACCATTAATTCACTCTTCAGCAGTGTCACCCAGACTGACATTATTGAATTCAAAGTGCAGCTTCTGGTACTCATCTTGTACACTCTTCAATTTCATGCTCAGGTCGTGCCTTTCATGCTCGAGCTGGTCGTACTTGTGTGCAAGTTCATCTTCTGAGACTCTTTTATTCTTGACTCCTGAATTTATCATGCTTGAGTGACCCACTTCTGTGTTACTTGAACCTTAGGCCGGGCATTGACCTTCCTTCGACTTTGCCCCTCAGGCAACGGTTGGCTCGTTGTAGAATCGGGGTTGTCCGTCTTTGAAACCCAAAACTCTCATTCTGATAAGATCTTGAACTCTGTCCTTCAGGGACCTATAATTTTCAGTGTGATGACTCAAATCGCCTATGTGGTAGCTGCACCAGACACGACTGTTGTAACCCTTTGGATAAGGAGGTTTCCTTGGTACAGACTTCACTGGTATGATAAAGCTCCTTTCGACAAGCAACTGAAGTAACTCGGTGTATCTCATGGGTATAGGATAATGCCTTCTGATGTCATTGGATTCTCGAGCTTCCCTTGGTTTTGCCTCTGTTCCCTTGGTATCTACCCAGATATGCTACTTGTCTGCTTCTTGAGATTGATCACAAAGGGATTCGATTTGTCATATTTAATGGTGTTGTATGTCTCGACATTCTGACCATTCTGTTCCACATTCTGATCCTCGATCGAATCTTTTCTGAGTTCGACATGCTGCTTGCCTTTCATCATAGCATTCATCTGATCCATCATCTCGGACATCTTCTTCTTTAGTTCTTGTATTTTATCTTGCTTGTTACCAGAACTGACGCTGCTTACCGATACTGAATCTTTTCTGGAGTCCTTGAACGATTCTTCTTCGGCTGTCCCTAGCCTAGTCTCGGGATGGAACTCTGGAACTGGACCCCCTTCCTTCAGATCAAAGAACCTTTGGTCCATCATGAACAATCTTCTATTATGGGAGGAACCACTCGGGAATCAATGCCCACTGTAATGCGAATGCGATGATATGCAAAAACAAAACAAAAAGAAAACAAGTCACTACCGGACAAAAATGATAAATACATAATAAAAGGGCAAATTAAATGTGATAAACAAACAAGGCGATCCTATTTATATCCCGTCTAAGACACCTAAGGTTATCCGCATGGCTCTAATAGGGTGGGTTTCTATATGTTCTCTACATGCAGTTCTGGTTCTAGGAGGTACCCGAATTGTCCTCGATGTCCTCTACTAAGAGTAGCAAGGCCCCCGATCATCACCCATTATAGGCTCCTTTCAACCGGGTTTAATTTAGGGGGACCCATTCGCTTATGCCTGCACGAAGGAACGATATCCTTACGAAAGCATAAGGTACTTGAGCCCCGAAAGATACTTGCTAGGGCCTACACGGGAGAACGATATCTCCACGAAAGCATTAGCGTTTTCCCCCACTTAAAAGGACGGGTTTATATGCCAAATTTTAAATGCGTTAAAATAAACTTATAACCAAATGTTAGTTTAATAGTTGCTTTAATCCGAAACTTCTAATACTAATAAATCGGTAATTATTTGAAAAAGCTTGACTCTCATTTTGTTTTTGAAACAACAAAAATAGTCCCCAGCGGAGTCGCCATCTCTGGCGATGTCCCCTCTTCGCTAAAAGAACTGAAGTTTTCGAGGTGTTGGTTGTCTTTCGGGTATTAAAATATTTATTCCGTGGGGTTTTAAAAAACCGCGTTTTATTTAGAAATTGGAGTCACCACCGGCCACTTAGGTAGGCCGGACACCATAAAACCAGAGATTTAAAAGCCATTAGGGTTTGGGAGTCGGTTACGGATGGGGAAGGATTAGCACCCCCACACCGCCCAAAATTGGTACTTTAATAATTACCGCTTTATTAATATTAGACTTTCCGGGTTAAAGTGATGAATAAGTTAAGATTCGGTTATAAGTGCGAGTAGATTTTAAAGGCCCCGTTATCCGAGAATAAACGCCTAACTACCATCACTACGCTTGATACTGGTCCCGTTTACGCTCGGATAAAAGGGCACCGCATTGACAATTTATATATTCCATTATGCAACCTTAAAAAACCAATAAAAACATACATCCATATTGACATGATACTAAAACATAAAAAAGGGAATATCCTAATATTAAACAAAAATAATAAAATGCATGAACATAGATATAAATGACATGTACAAGGATCAAGACTACCCATAAGTAAAACCTATACACACCAACACTAAAAAAGAGGAAAAACATGCCTGAGATCGAATTAACTAGACATAGCATGATTAATCACATATATAAGAAAACAACTACAATATGCACGATATGCATACTTAATACTAGGCAAGCAAAACAACACACTAAAATATTACACTAAAACAACAAGTCTAAGTATCTATATCGAAATGTTTCCAAGTGCTGACATGATCATGGCAAGAATTATACATAGACCAAAGATACATAAACATGTAAATTATTTGTAAATACCTACATACCATTTAAATAAAAAGTAGCATGCGTAAACTAAAGGACTTAACAAACTAGCCTAAACGTGACGTATTTTAACAAAGCTTCAAAAGACATAACATGCCACATCATAAATGTATTATCCACAATTAATATACAACCTACAATGCAAAAAGATCATAAAAACCATGCATACATATAGACACAATACTAACTAAAACTAAAACATAATTAATAAATCAAACACATGCACAACATAGATTAATAAACTACAAGCATGGTATAACCCGCATTAATGCACACATAACGACCTAAAACATAATATATAATGCACATGTATACGCAAAGAACAAATAAAATAAATATACTTGAAAACAAACGGTAAAAATATTTAAGAAACTGGAAAAGGGTTGAAATAGAATACAAACAAAATCAGTAGACAAATATTAAGCAAATGAAAAGCATAGTTAGGGGCAAGATTGCAAGCCAAACGAAACTTTAAAGGACTAGATGTGTAATATTACCAAGGGGCGGTTTCAAACTGAAAATATCCAAAACACGGGATGACTAAGGGGGTAAATTGACCATTTGATAATTGATTTCATTTAATCAAGGGACATGATTAAAATTACATGGAAACATACGAGGACTAAGGGTGTAAATAGCCCAAGGGGCGAGACCGTTTTGAAAAAACCCGAAATGCGGGATGGTTTAATGGGTAATTTAACCATTTTAAAAAAATTGGGACCCTATATAACAAACCTATCCGGCTAAGATTCAACCCTTTCCCAAAAATTCCTTTTAACCATTTGTATAGACCCTCTCCCTTCTTATTTGCTCTCAAACCCGAAACCATCCCTTCATGAACCCAGAAACTGACAGCACACCACCGTTTCTTCCGCCGTCGGTCGCCGCTAGCCGGCGCCGGTGAACCAAAGAAAAACCTTCAAAATGACCCTTGTTTCAACCCAAACTCGAATCCAAACTTAGATTTAAATCAAGACTCCCCCTTTTATCTAGATCTAAGAAAGCCCGGAAGCGAAAACCACCCCTTTTAAGAAAACCGAGACCGAAAGAACGTCCCCCTCTTTGACCGGCTCACCATATTTAGGCTTGTTGCCGGTGGGGGAGCTAACGAACCAAGGTAAATCTCTCACCCCTTATGCTTTATTATTCCATTTATTTTGCATGCATGTAAGAAAAGAAGCAAAGAAAAAAAATTTACCACTGGAAACTTTGAGTTCTTTTTTTTATTTCTGGAACATGGAGAGCCCCTTTACATATTTTGGTTCGTTTTCGTATATCCTCCTCTGATCTGAGTTTTTTGGTAGAAAATAAGACATGAAAATACATCTGATTTGATTTCGGTACTGACAATCCATTGTTTTGGTATTTTGCATGTTCTCTGAGTGCGGTGGTTGAGTTGGTGGTACGGCGGAGTGGTGTCGGTGTGGAGAGAGTATGGTAGCGTTGTCTTCGGCTAGATTCACTCACGGTTGTTGGATCAGATCTGATCCAACGGCTGTGATTGCATGGGGAATGAACGGCCTAGATCTGGCCTTGGAATGAGCAAAGCTGCATCTGATCTCGACACGTGGCAGAGGGAGAATGAATGGTCTCGCGCTTGCATTGTACACGCGAGTGGGAGACGAGCAGTCCCGGGGTGAATTACACGCGCGCCAGCTGGATCATCTTGGTATTATCTGGACCGTTGGATCAAATCTTGATCCAATGGTTGGGAAGGTGACGGTTGCAAAGAAAAGAAGGGTTATCAGACTTGGTTTTTAGGGTTTTTACAATATTGGGTCAGGCCAAAATAGGCCTTGTAAACTATAATTTAGACCCTTTTTATATATGTAAATGGACTGGACTCTAATAACATGGGTTTTATTTATAACCTGCTTTCATATTTATATAACCTGATAATAATAATAATTAAACTTATAATTTAATACATGCACATACATGCAAATACGTTAGAACGATCATACATAATATACATACCTTATAATACATGCAATGTTAATAATATAACTAATAAATAACATACATGTTTATATTTGTACATGCACATCCACGCATTATACATAAATTACACACATATAATACTTACACATACCCTAATACGTGCATACACATAATATATTAATACAAACATTCATGCAATATAAAACACACATATAACATATTAATATCTCTAATAAATATTATCAAACCTTAATAACACATACATAACATGTATAATGCACGTGCACTCACACCTATCACACATATATTTTACGCACATATTAATCACACGTACATAAACACATAGTATAACGCGCCTACATACAATAATAATACCCTTTAATTATTATATTAACAATATTCACAAAGTGGATAAAAATGAGTGATTACACACGGTTGGTCCTTCAGGTTCTTCACTCATCTCTTCTTCATCATCCAGTTCCCTAGCATCACAGTCTGGGTCTTGGCAAATTTGTGCCACGTCTATATTGAAAATGGAATCCATCATCTTGTTAGCTTGGCATTCCTCAGGTTATCTTCACATTTAAGAGCTTGAACCACATTAAATGTAACATGTTGATCATTCATGCACATTGTAAGTTCACCCTTGTGAACATCAATCAAGGCCCTACCTATGGCAAGGAATGGTCTACCCAATATAATTAAGACATTAACATCTACCTCATAATCTAAAATAATAAAATCAGTTGGGAATATAAATCCGTCTACCTTCACCAACACATCTTCAATCTTAACCTTAGGATGTGCAAAAGATCGGTCTGCCAGCTGAAGTGTTACCATTATAGGTCTTTCTTCTATTCCAAGCTTTCTGAAAATTGACATTGGCATCAAATTGATGATGGCTCCCAGGTCACACAGTGCCTTGCCCATGAATCTATTGTCAAATGTATAGGGAATAGTAAAACTTCCCGGATCTTTCAACTTTGGGGCAATCAATTGAGTATCATGGCAATGCATCCCTCAGTAAGAGTTACAGTCTCGAAATCACCTAATTTCCTCTTTTTGGACAAGATATCCTTCATGAATTTAACATAGTTGGGCATTTGCTCGAGAGCTTCCACTAAAGGTATGTTGATTTGCAATTATTTAAGAACTTCTAAGAAGCACTTAAATTGTTGGTCCTGCTTATGCTCTTGGAGCCTTTGTGGAAAAGGTGATGATGGATAAGCAAATGATAGCTCAACTAGCTTTGCCAAGGTGGTGCTAGCATCATATTGCTATTTGGCATCAGATAAAGGTTTGGCATCAAATAATGGTTTGGAATAAGATTGTTGTCTGGCATCATCAACTTTTGTTTCTTCTTTCTCTACCTCTTTTGGTCACCTGCTGGCATCAGCCTTGCAGCTTGGCAATTAATTTTCTGCTTGACATGTGTATCAGTCTCACATTGTTTGCCACTCCAAAGAGTTAATGCTTTGCAATGTTCTTTGGCTTTATGCCAAGCATTCTCTGTATCGCTTGGCAATGTTCCTTGGGGTCGATTGCTAAATGCATTGGCAATCTGCCCTAGCTGAACTTCTAAGTTTTGTATTAACCCTGCCAAACTCTGGACAGTTGCATCATTTCTCTCCATATAATTAGTAGGAGTGTTCATGTGGTTAGATATATGCCCGTGTTGGAAATTGTTTTGGGTTCTATGTGGCATGGCATTCTGGTTGAAACTTGACGGTGCATTGTTGTTCTGTCGTTGGGCATTGTATTGGTTACCCCTTGATTTTCCCAACAAAAAATTGGGTGGTTCTTCTAAGTTGAATTGTAGGTATTAGAATGTGGGTTAAAATTTCGATTGAAATTGCCAACAAAATTTATTGATTCAGGGTTTGTTCGGTAATCATCCACATGATGATCCTCTCCACAAATAGTGCAAAATAGTTCTAATGCCTTGACTTCTTGGGATTCATTACTCTTTTGCAAAGTTTTCACAATGCTACTGAGATTGGAAATATGAGCGTTGATGGATGTAAGTTCATCAAGCTCCAATTTTCCTGTTGTTTTTGTCCTCATTCCTAGCCTGGCAGTAGGATATTGAAAATCATTGGTAGCAATCCTTTCAAGGATGTCAATTGCCTCCGTATAATTCTTGTCTAATAGTGACCCATTTGCTGAAGCATCAACAACAGTCCTAGCATGAGCATTCAGTCCATTGTAAAAAGTTTCTATTTGGGTCCAATTAGGGAATCCATGCATAGGGAACCACCTTAATAGGTCCTTGAATCTCTCTCAGATATCATATAAGGTCTCGTCATCAGCCTGCTTAAATGTTGTGATCTTATTCTTGAGTCTGGCATTAAGTTTAGGTGGCTGGAATCGCAAAAAGAGCTTTTGGCATAAATCTGCCCATGTAGTGACTAAACTAGGTGGCAATGAACTTAGCCACAGCTTTGCTCTATCTCTCAAGGAAAATATGAATAATTTTAGCTTCATTGTATCCTTAGACACTCTAGGTTGCTGAAATAGTTGGCAAATCTCCATAAATTGCTTCAAGTGTTTCCTTGGGTCTCTAGTAGGTGATCCATCGAACTGTCCTACATTTAAAAGAGTTTGAATCATTACCGGTTTAATTTCAAAATTAGTTGTGTTTACCTCTGGACCGGCTAGTCCTAGCATTAGATTGTCCATATATCGGTGCCAAGTGTTCTCTAATAGGTCTTTCTTCTTCCACATCAATAGTAGGTGCAGCTGGCATCCCATAGTTTATTGGTGGATCATGTTTGTTTTCGACACCATCTACTCCTCCATTACCTTGATGAGTCATTTCTCAAACTTTCTTTTTTTAATTTGTGTAAGGTTCGTTCAATTTTTGGGTCGTATGACCAATCTTTTGTCTCAAGGCGGTTCCTGGCCATACACTAAAAAAAGCAAATAAATAAAATAACACAAAACAAGTAAATCAAAACAATAAACTCTGTTGCAATCCTCGATAACGGCGCCTAAAACTTTTCAACTTTTCTAACGGTTTGAAAAAGAGTGGAAATGCAGTGTAAATATGTAAGAAATAATGCCAAGAGTGAGTCTATGTGTGCAAGTATACACTGTCAGCAAGTAATACAACAGTAAGCTGAGTATCGTATCCATAGGGATTGACCAAGAATTTAATTGTTTAACGGTTTACTTGTTAAAGGAATCAAGAATGTTTGGATTGATTTGAAGGTTTGTTTTAGATAATAACTAAAGGAATGAAATGAAAGTAAAGAAAACCATTTTGGTAAGAGGAAGTAATCAAATGAGTGATGAGCGTTGGCAAGAGATGCCTATTTTTTATGCTAGTTATGCTAGCTATTAATAATGTTCTACCTTGGATTTATTGCCGAGTAGATTTTAAGAGTGGCATTGCCTCTGCCGATGACAATAACCTAAGTTAACCATGTTAAAACTCCTATATGTCTATAGCGAAATTTTTCATTAATTAGCTTGATTAAGTTTCAATCTATACTCCTAAGGGGTAGATTCACTTCCGAAGTAAGCTCATCTACTTGAACATCTTTTGTCAAAGCTTCTCTCCTTAGTATCTGACAACTGATTGTTGCCCCTCAAGTTTATTTAGATATTAAGGCATAATAAGTAGACAATGCCAACTGTTGTATGACAATGAATTAAGGAAAAGGGAGTACTAGCCAGGTAGAAAACAATACCAAGATATTCAAATTATTAAAAACCAAACATAAACAGAGCGTTAAACGAAAACATCCCCAACCAACTGTAAAAGCTTATTTCATGGTTGGGAGTTCCATCCACAATATATCATCGTATCTCCACATCATAATTTAAATAAAAATAAAAACTAAGAGAATAAGCAAGAAGAAGGTTCGTCGATGCAGCCCTTCAAATGCTTCAGAGCTCTCGATCTAAGATGGTCGAACCATACAACCTCTAGCTTCCACTTCCACCATGGCGCTCTCTCAAGTTGTTTAATCTCTTCCTTTAAATAGGCATGCATGGATAACCCTAGAGTGGGTTTGAATTTGAAATTTGATTCCGCATTTAGGATAAAGCGCATTGTCTTCTTATCTCCATTTGTATTTTAGGGCTAATGTGTACTAGGTTCAACGGCTACTTTGATCGGGCATTAGACTTCACTTCTTTGCCAACCAAGCTTGGCAATCTCTGGTCCAACTTTGCCAACTGCAACTCAACAATTCTCTTATACTTTCTTCCTTCCTGCTCCTGCGCTGCTCTACCAAGTCTGTCCTGCTCCTAACCTGCATCAATGCTAGCAAAACAACCCTTCACACTGGCAAAATGCAAACTCCCTAAATCCTTATGCAAATGCATGATTCTAAAAACTAAATGCAAACATATATACCTAAAGACAAGCAAAAGCATTGTGAAATATGCATAAAAAATAGTACTTTCTAGGAGTTAACATGATACCACTAATTGTAACACTCTAAACCTAACCCAGACAATCTGGAGGATTTAAAATGCCATATCGGGTCACCAAATTGACCAACCATTTTTTTCAAAATAATTTAGTCATAACATTCTTAATCATATCTAGTAAAACACGTAAATGGACTAATATCATAAAATAATAATAAATTAGTAGCACAAAATATGAACCTCCAATCTGTAATACAACATTTATTGAAATAATAGTGTAATAGATTTACAGAACCGGAATTATAGTAAGATCTTATGAATACATAGGCCAACTAAAACTCAAGTACCATACTATTTATATATGAGGTGATAGAATCCTCCGCTAAAGGTTCTACTTGGACACGAACAATCTATTAACCTATGAATAAAAAATCTAAATTGTAACACCTTGATATGACAAAATCCAATCGAAGGACCCGAGATATCACATATGGGTGACCCAAGCAAGCCACCACAATTTAAAACCAAGGTTTAGCAAAATAATTCAAACAGTTTCCAATTATCCATGACATGACACAAAATTCATTAATTGGATATTTAATAATTAACAAAATATGGAAGTCCAAGTTTAAAACCTTCATACTAAAATATAATATTGAAAATAAAGGGAATTGCATATTCAACAGTGCAAAGTCCTATGAGTACATACCCCAATCAAGCAAGTACTATACTCTGATAAGTAAATACGCTAAAATCATAAACTTAAACATGTATTCTAGTATGCGCAAAATGGCAAGAATCATAGCAAGTGGCACTACTACTAATCATATAAGTCATGCTTATAATCAACAATAAACATGCTCATAACATCACCAAACACATCAATAATACTAATACAATAATAACCCTTGAGCGAGATATTGCGTCACATAGCCTTGGAAACGTACACTTGGTTGAATTCTCTAATACATCCTTCAAGTATCTTTGAATGAGATATGGTGTCACACAACTTTGGAAATATACATTCGGTTAAAAATGCGTAGATGAGATCTAAGGTCACACAACCTCGAAAATGTACATATAACATTAACTTACCATGGTGTTGTAACACTAATAATGAGTATTTGAATCCAGAACCATACAACCAATTAATGCCCTCAAGGCATGCAACCAACATGTTCCTGTATCTCTCTATGGTTGTTACTCAACACATCATCATTTATCATTACCGGTATAACACCAAAAAAATCCCTACTTAAAAACCTAAATTGATTTAGAAATTTCCAATTCAAAACCCTAGAATATAGGGAATTTAAAATCTCAAAACCCTAATTGAGAATTTAGGGTGTACTTGAAATTAATCAGATTCAGTGACTATATTGTAATCATTCAGGGGCTTTGCTGAAAAGTGGGCAAAATTATACGCAATAACCAATGATTTACCCAATTTGCATGGGTATTTAACCATCATTTTCAACCCTAAACCCCTCATATTCCATAATCAGTAGCCTCTCACCCATATCTCCATCTCTCACACTCAAAATTCCCTCAAGAAATCACTACCCCCTGTGTTTTCGAGCAAGCTCCGACGAGCACGATGACGGCGTATGTGCTCGACACCGCTATTGTTTTTTATTTCATCTTCACCTTGCGAATAAACCTCTAACCACCATGAGTCTTTTTCGGCCTTCATTTTTGAGATCCCCATCGTTTTCCCTTACACCATTGTTCTTCTACCATGCGCTCCACCCCTTCTTTCATTTGAGTTTGGGTAAGTGTTTGGTAAGAATTTGATCGTATTTCTTTTGCATTAAAATCTGGTTATGGCTGATTTATGCGTTGAATCTTTCATTTTGTTGTAGTCATAACCACACCACCATTATTTTCCTTGTGAACCACTATCTTCACCAGTAAGGGTTGTGAAAAGCGTCGTAATTATCAAATAAATAGTCCTTAATCTAAAAAAAAGCATGGAAAAGAGAAGAAAGGTCGATCCGCAAGGACTAAGGAGCTTCTAATGTGAAAAGGTTTTGATTCTGACTTTAGCAATTAAGTAAGGAAGTTGGGGGGTTATGAAGAAAGTAGATGTAAGCAGTAAAAGCAAGTTTGAAAATAGATTTGGACAAAATGACGAATGTAAATTTTGAAGAGAAAATTGATTAAATGGAATAGACTCAAGCTTAGCTTAGCCTCGGTTCAAACTGATCATCGAAAATGATTTTACACCGGATACATGTCGGCTACAGTCTAAAGGCTCAAACCTTGTAATTTACTTTTCACTTTGATAAACCAATAATTCAAAGGCAATTTTTGGAATTCAGTTTTTACTTGGACTAGCCACAACTATCGTTGCTAGTACCAATGCAGCTTAAGTGTTAGAAAAGCCTGACTGGGATTATGTTGTCTCAATGAGAATCGAATTTGATCTCAATTTCCATTAGCAAATATGTCGCTAAGTGTTTTCATAGGAAGTCGAATATGCTACAAGCCGACCCTTCCTCCCAACTTTAAATCAGAACAACATTCAGATCACGCACGCTTTTTGAAATGAAAGTGTAAAGATCTTTAAAGAAAGGTCGATTGCTAATCTAAGTTTCCAGGAAACTGAGAATGTTATCCAAAAATATTAAGTACTTTTCAATTCTCATAAAATGAATTGAGTTGCTGCTTAAGCCTTTGGCTAATTGGAAAATTAGCTAAGCATGATAAAAATCATACTTAGCATATTTTGAAGAAAGTAAAATGAAAACTAAGGAAAACGAAATTGAGAAAGAAAACTTTTATAAAAGTAAACATTTCTAAGGACAAATAAAAGCTAAGTACATCTTTCAAGCTTCACCCTAAGGGGTATTTATAGCTTGAGAAAACCCTAAAAATATTTAAAATAAAATACCTAAGATAATTCTAAAAACATTCAAATAAATTCCTAAAATGATAATTCCCAAATATAAAGTGATAATTCCCAAATATTAAGTGATAGTTCCTAAATATTTAAATTCAAACTTAATCCTAAAATCCTAATTAAATCCTGTCCGCCTGTCCTTCTAGATGATGCTGACTGGATCGCCTTCTGGAATCTTTTGCTTACTGGACTGCCAGAATCGGCCACGTCAGACCTCGTCATGCCCCTAGTCATGCCTATGTTTCCAACCATGATTCCAAAAAAACAAAAAAAAAACTACAGAACATGCTCTTTTAATGCTACTTTCTAGAATTTGAAGTCCTGCACAGAATTGATTAAAATCAACCCAAATCAGCAACATTAAAGATTCAACAGGGAGTAATTAACGGTAAAATAATAACAAAATAAGGCACTCATCAAATTCCCCCTCACTTATTCAATGTTTTTCCTCAAGCATGCCTTAGTCCAATAAAAGAAATCTCAAGATACCATCCTTCATCTCACAATATATAAAAGAAAACCAAATGAGTCAAGATTTCAACAAGTATCGGAGACAAAGTAACAATCAAGTAAAAAGCATAATTAGGAATGAGTGCAAGCAAGACCAAGATATCCCAATAGTCCATTAATTTCAATGTAACAAAACTCAATACCTCACAAGGATTCGCTCATTGTCTCCTAAAGTGTTTAAGGTAAAAGAAATCACTCAAGCCGGGATCAAACATGACACTACCATGTGCTTGTAAAGAAATCAAGTCTCAACCACTGTACACTCTCTAAGTGAATACCGGAAAAATGGGCAGAAGATATGTATTGGAAAAGTAATAAAATAGTGCCAAGATGAGTCTTTTACGTGCAAGTATACACGGTTTGCAAGTAATACAACAGTTAAGCTGAGTATCGATCCCACAGAGATTGTCTTGGAATTCGGTTGTTTGATTGTTACTTGCCTTGGAAGAAAAGATGTTTGTTTTGAAAGTTTATTTTGGGAATACTTAAAAAGAAAAGAAATAAAAGTGAAGTAAAACTGTTGGCAAGGAAGGTCTTTTAATGAGTGACGACGTTGGCAGAGAATGTCTGGTTTCTACGCTTTTCATGCCGTGCCAGCCTTTAATGTCAACCTGTCTTGGCATTGTTTACCGAACATATTCAAAATTAGTAAAGCCTCACTCGATGGTCATTGCCCTAAGTTGATCATATAAAAACCCATATATCTCTGTAGTGCATGTTTTTAAATAAACCGTTTTGATTAAGAACCGATATATACTCCTAAGGGGTAGATATCACTTCCGAAGTAAGTTCATCTACTTGAACGACTTCTCTCGAAGCTTCTCTCCTTAGTATTCAACATCTCAATCGTCGCCACCCAAGTCTGTTAAGATAATGAGGAGCAATCGGCCAACAGTGCCACATCTCGCTTGGCATAGTATTTAGGAAACATTAAAGTATGCCAAATACATAAAACAATGCCGAAGCAGATTCATTATTAAAAACTAAACCATAAAATAGCGTTCAACGCAAACATCCCCCCACCAACTATTAGATTAGTTCATGGTGAGGGATTTAACCAACAAAACACAAACGTGTTCCAAATTCATCATCATTAAAAAGAAATTAAAACAACTTAAAACAAAAGAATGGCGAGAAGGGATCTCTCGATGCAGCCCTTCAAGATCCAGGCTCTTGGCCAAGTTGGTCAAACCACTCTTCCTTGGTGCAGCCGATCGTCACTCGTCTCACTCTGAGTTCTTGTTGAACGAATGCTTCTCTTCCTTTAAATAGGCATACGAGGAAGCCTTAGGATAAGCCTTTGCATTTGAAATTTGAATTCACAAGGGATAAGGCTTGTGATCACCTTTATCCATATTTGAAGTGATAAGCTGATCAGTTGGTCATGTGATAAGCTGATCAGGTTTTGACTAGGGCTAACGTCATCGTGCCGCCGCTGCATTGCCAACAAAGCTTGGCATAATTCTACCAACTGAGCTTGGGACTATTTTTTTGCTATTTTTTCAGAGATTGATCCAATTGCTATTTTTTCACAGCCTGATCTGGTCCTATTTTTTTAGGGTTCAACAGCTTCTTGGCATGGCCTCAATTTTACTTCTCTGGCAATTGGTTCTTGGCATTGTTTAGTCCAGCTATGCCGACAAAACTCAGCATTTTCTCTAGCATTCCTTATTACACTGCATTCATGTGCCAAATACTATTCCAAACCTACAAAATTTCCAACAAAACAACCTTTCATACTGGCATAGACAGAAGTCCTAACTCCTTATATAAATATCCTAATGCAACTAAATGTACCTAAAAACAAGCAAAAGCATTGTAAGATTAGCATTAAAAATAGTAATTTTGGAGTGGTAACACACCTTCAAACCTAACTCATTGCTTGCCCTCAAGTAATGCAAATAAAAACAAAAACTTTGAAAATGTTACCTCGACAAAACTTTGATTGGAATACCAAAAAAGTGCTGGCAAGCAGAATTTGGCCTTATTTCTGTCCTCAGTGTCTTAGTGCAGTAATGCCAAGCAAGTAGTAATTCAAGTGCTGCAATATAACTCTAGTCTAAGTTCATGAAGAGTGCATGATGTGTAGGCAATATGCATCTAATATCCTTTCATTCCCTTAGCCAATTTTACTACCTAAACTTAAATCTTTATTTTCATCATTTTTTCTTTCTTTTTCTTTCTTGCCAAAGGTTTTGCTGGCATTAATTTAAGCTTGCTCCATGACACTATTTAGCGTGAGTGATAAAAATGAGCATACCACGAATACCCACCTTAATCCAAACATAACTAGGCTTTCTCTTCAACTCATACCCTAAGGTTTTGGACTTGAGAACTAAGAGGGAGCAAACCACGAAGCCCCAAGTAACTTATTATCCCTAGGTAGAGGAGAGTTCTATTTTTTTATTGCCTTGGCAGTGCATTGCTGCCTTATTAGTTTCTTTTTACCCTGGCATCATTTTTCAATTTTTTTCAATCCCAGCATAGTTTCAAATAGTCTAAGTTTTCTAGGGAACTAGATACATATCATGTGTTAAGTGTAAATTCAATTCCCTAAACTAGAGATCAATTGCCAAGCTAACCTGGCATACTACTCTGCTGGCATAAGCATCAAAAGATTACAAATTCCTCATTGGACGGACATCTAGATAAAATTAAACTTGCCAAACAAAGTGTTAACATTCCTCAAATTCGTCTGAGGCAAAATTTTTCTTTTTTTATTTTTTAGTGGTTCGGCATGCATCTATTCTAAATGACCTAAAATGGCATGGCAACAGAAATTAAACATGAAATGCATGGCATAAATGTGAAGAAACACACACCCACAAACCTAAGATGTGCATTTTCCTCAATACATGAAAACAACACATATATACAATAAAAACAGAAAAATAAAATGCAAGATCATGAAAAATACAATGTAATGGAATGTAAAAGAGTTTAGGAACAGGAGGATTCCCCTTCGAATGAAAGTTCTTTTGTGACACGGGTTTTTCTCTACACAAAGGTCCCACGATCGGGGGTCATTCTCTTTCTTCCCTTCATTGTTGGCTTTGTGGCAATGGAGGCTCCAACATCCTAGAGGACTTCCTCCACAACCTTGACAGGGTCCGATGTGATAGGAGTAGTAGTAGCATCAGACTGAGATGTGGCCACTGGGGCATGACAGGCTTCTTGACAGACTTGGTTTTGGGTTCCTTCGATTTAATGTCGGATTTAGAACTAGCAGATTTAACTTGGACTAGAGACAACAGGATTGTGGCATCAGATGAGGTATGAACTGAGTGAGGATTGTCTGGTATGGCATCATCGTTGGCAAAGATCTCGGCAGGAAAATCTGGGAAGTCTAGCGAGACACGTGGGGACAGGCATTCAAGAGTCTCTTTGGTGGCAACATCCTTGGCATGAGCATAACGCCATAACTTGAGAGTCTGCTCCTCAGCTACCTCTAATTTTTGGAGAATAATCTTTCGGTGTTGGTAGATCTAAGAGAGCAATGCCACTGCATCAGATGGCATAGGAGTTGGCTCTGCCTTTGGCACTTTAAGCTTTGCCATTGGCACCTTTCCGTTCCCCTTGTCCTTGGTAGTGGTGAGGTTATTCCAAATAGCAACTGTGATTGTAGTTCCCTTGATCGTTTGGCCCTTATCTATATCAAGCTTGGGCACAAAATGTTGCATGCAAATGTTAGAAATTAAAAGAGGGAAAAAAAACTACCATTACCTCTCGCCGCACATTTATAAGTTTCTTCAATGATGAGCTGGCCAACATTGATTTTCTGGCCGATGATGATTGAATGCAGCAATGCCAACCTCTCCTCTGACACGGTTTCATTATGCGATGTGTGCATCAAATTTATCTTCAATAAATGGTCTCAACCCCTCGGATGAGATTTTAGGGCCAATCTCTTGACTGTTCGATGTCCCTTGGATGATACAATCCATGTCGCACCAGGTTCACACAGTTTTTCTAACAACTTCTTTCTCTTGGCAGCAATCATGAAGTCGGCATACTCCTTGTGTCCATCCTCCACATCCCCTAACTCAAACATGGCATTAATGAGATGAGGCTTTGGACGGTTTGGACAAACGAAGAAGAAAATAAAATATGGATCTTGGTTTCTTGCTTGATAAAGAAAGAGAGAAGTGAAAGAGATTTATTTCTTTAAACGGCTAGGGTAGGTAGAAAGTAAAGAGTTTGAGTGTTTAATGGGGTTTAATAAAGGTAGCCGAATTAATTGGGGATAATGATGGAAAATAAAAAGATTTGATTTGATAAGGGGGTTAAGTTGAATTTAAATTTCAACTTAATATTTGGGTGGCTAGGGTTAAAATTCAAAGATAAACAATCTCTCTCTTTATTGGGCCGAATTTAATCAAGCTAGGATAAATCTCTTCTTCCAATATTCCAATGTGTCGCATGCCAAGCCTCTGCATTGGCATACTTCTTGGCACGCAGAATTCTCTCATTGTGTCATTGTCTTATGCCAAGTCCTGCTTTGGCATTGTTCCTAGCATACTAAATCTGCACATACTCAAAGAAAATCTCTCAACATAGCAAAAGAAAATTAAAAACTAAAAGAAAAATAAACAAATAAAAAATGCTGGAAAAAAAACCTTTAATCCTAATATTTACAAAAATTAAACCATGATGATGATGTTACGGTACCTCTGCCAAGAGAATAACCTCCTTGACATTTTTTTAGTGTCATCCAAATATTGTTTCAATCTTTGGCCCTTGGTTGGTGGGTGGTAGGCTGTGGTAATCTTTTGTTTGAATAACCAACATAGAAAGCCAAGGAATTGCTTTCCTTTGATCATGCCAAATTCTCGATTGCACAATGAAAGGGAATGTTTTGCCATGGTGGATTTGAACAACCACCTTAGAAAACTGAAGTATCTCTTTGTTTAGATCTTGAGAACCTTTGACCGAACTCAGCACCCGAGTAGTGCTTAGGCTCTGCTTCTTCTTTCACCATTGATTTCGAGGCATGTTTGAGGTGACTTGGTATTTGTTTCAATTCCAAGTTCGGTGGCTCCTCACTAGATGGATTTAGTGCTCCGATCTCTCTACCAGTTAACTCAAGTGGCATAGATCTATCAAAATAACTTATGATCTCATCCAGCAAGGTCGGTTCTTCAGATTCCTCACTTGACGTATCCTCATCTTCTAGTTCTCTAGCATCATCATCAGTGCCCTGCCAAAAATGTGCCATGTCCTTATCGAAGATATATTCCATGATCTTGATAGCTTGGCATTCCTAAAGTTCATCTACACACTCAAGATCTTTAAAAATGTCAACAGTAATACCTGCTTGTTTTACCAACGTAGGGTTAGCAAATGATAACTCTGCTAGTTTTATCAAGGTGGTGTTGGCATCTGATTGCTATTTGGCATCTAATAGCAGTATAGCATCAGATAATGGTATGGCATCATCAGCCTATGCCTCTTCTTTCTCTACTTCCTTGGGTTCACCTGTTGGCACTGATTTATTCTCATGGTAAACAATTGGCTCTTTTCCATGCATTAAAATCTTGACTTCTTTGCCACTTGGGAGATTATCAGCTTGGCATTGTTCTCTCCCTTTTTGTTGAGCATCCTTTGTATCACTTGGCAGAGTCTTTAGAGGTCTGGCATTAAGTACGGTAGCAATCTGTCCTATATGAACTTCCAAGTTCCTCATGGATACGAATAAACTCTAGACAGTCGTATCGTTATGCTCCATATAATCCTTCAAAGTGTCCTGATCGAAAGATCTTTGCCCTAGATGGCAATTGTTTTGGCTTTCTGTGGCATGGCATTTTGCTTGAAACCTGGCATTGCATTGTTGTGCTGTCACTGGGCATTGAATTGGTTACTGTCATGGTTCGCCCAAGCAAAATTTGGGTGATGCTTCCAACCTACATTGTAAGTATTGGAATGAGGGTTAAAATTTCAATTGAAATTACGAACAAAATTTACCGATTCAGGATTGGATGGGCATTCATCCACATGATGATCCTCTCCACAAATAGTACAAAATGGTTCTAATGCCTTGACTTCTCGGGATTTGTTACTCTTTTGAAAAGTTTTCACAATGCTAGTGAGATTGGAAATCTGATTGTTGATGGATGTTAGTGCATCAAGCTTCAATTTTCCATCGGTTCTTGCCCCCGTTCCTAGTCTAGCAGTAGGATACTGAAAATCATTGGGAGAAATCCTTTCAAGGATTTCATATGCCTTTATGTATTTCTTGTCTAGCAATAAACCGCTTGTCGAAACATCTACAAAGGTCCTGGCATGATCATTGAGTCTGATGTAAAAAATCTCCATTTGGATCCAAGTAGGGAATCCATGTATAGGACATCTTCTCAAAAGGTCTTTGAATCGCTCCCAAGTATCATAGAAAGTCTCATCATCAACTTTCCTAAAGGTAATGATTTCATTCTGCAGCTTGGCATTAAGTCTAGGTGACTGGAATCTCGTAAGGAACTTCTGACATAATTCTGCCCACGAAGTAACTAATCCTGATGGCAAGGAATTTAGCCACAATTTAGCTTTATCTCGCAAGGAAAATGAGAATAGCTTTAACTTTATTGTTTCTTCATTCACATCAGGCTGGTGGAATAGTTGGCAAACCTCTATGAATTGCTTCAAATTATTCATTGGGTCTCTATTAGGTGATCAATCAAATTGACCTACATCCATTAGAAATTGAATCATTATCGGTTTAAGCTCAAAGTTAGCCATATTTACCTCTGGCATGATCAGTGCTGGCATCAAATCATCTATGGTGGGTACTAGGTGTTCTCTAATATATCGTTCTTTAGGTATCTGAGTAACGATAGTAGGAGTTGGCAGTATAACTGCAGGTATTGCCGGTATCTCCTGGTTATTGGCATTGTTTATGGCACTGTCTAGCTCACCATTACCGTCAAGAGCCTTTTCTCGACGTTCTCTTCTTAACCTGCATAGGGTTGGGTCATATAGTGAATCTTCCTTTGCATTATTGCTCCAGTACATGTACCAAATGAAATAAATTAAACAAAAAAATAGAAACAAGTAAAAATCAAAACAATCAATTCCATTGCAATCCCCGGCAATGGCTCCAAAAACTTGTAGACTATATCAGCTAACTTACCAATTTTATTTTCTAAAGAAACTATACTTACCTCGTGAACTCGTCGAGAGGGTTCAAAACTGTTGAGAGTTAGCGGCCATAGTAGAAATTAAATTTGTAGCCACAGTCAGAGTCATTTTTACAAGTGCCCCTCTACTTGTTGCATCGACCATCTTCATCTCTATAGGGACTAAGCCTTCATAGAAGTATCGGAGAAGTGTTTGTTCCGATAGTTCATGTTATGGACAATTCGCACATAGTTTCTTGAACCTTTCCCAATAGTCGTATAATGATTCAACATCTTTTTTTTTTCGGATTCTTAAGATGCTTCACCTTAGTTCACTCACATTGGCTGCAAGGAAAAACATGTCAAGAAAAAATCAAACCATATCAGTCCATGTAGTAACCGAATTAGACAGTAAATCAAATAACCAATCCTTAGCCAAATTGGCTAAGGAAAAAGGGAAAGCGCAAAGTTTAATTTGGTCTTCGGATACTCCATGTGGTTTCAGCTTAAAACAAACCATATGAAATTCCTTGAGAAGTTTATACGGGTTTTCACTGGGCAGACTATGGAAGGTCGGCAAAAGATGGATTAGACCCGTCTTAAGTGTGAATGGTGTTTCTCCATTTGGGAGTGTGATGCATAATGGTTGTTGCTCTTTAGATGCCACGACAAGTTCTCAAAGAGTTTGGTTATCGTCTGCCATCAGAAATGACGTTTTGTTGTCGAATTCAAAGTGTGTTTCATCTCATAGGGTATTTCTAGATCTGGTTCGGATTGTTGTCATTGTTCTTGTTGTTGTCGTTGTCTTCTTTCCCAAAGCGTTTGTGTGTGTAGTCTTCAGACTAATGCTTCGATCTTCGGTTCAAATCTGCTAGTTATCTCGGATTCTTTCTGGTCATAAATTAAAACAAAACAATATTAGTAACTTTGCCAAAGTCCTCGACAACGGTGCCAATTTGACAAGCATTGTAATTGTTAAATAAATAGTCCTTAATCTCAAAATAAATAAATAAAAAGCATAGTAAAGAGAAGAAGGGTCGATCCGCATGGACTAAGGAGCTTTTGATGTGAAAAGGTTTTGATTCTGACTTTAGCAATTAAGTAAAGAAGGTGGGGTTTAATGTAGAAAGTAGATGTAAGCAGTAAAACGAGTTTGAAAATAGATTTGGAGAAAATGAAGAAAGTAAACTTTGAAGAGAAAACTTGATTAAATGGAATAGCCTCAAGCTTAGCTTAGCTTAGCCACAATTCAAACTGATCATCGAAAAAGATTTTACACCGGATACATACCGATTACAATCTACAAGGCCCAACCCTTGCAACTTACTTTCCATTTTTATAAACCAATAATCCAAAGGCAATCTTTGGAATTCAATTTTTACTTGGACTAGCCACAACTATCGTTGCTAGCACCAATGTAGTTTAAGTGTTAGAAAAGCCCGACTCAGATTATGTTGTCTCAATGAAAATCGAATCTGATCTCAATTTCCTTAGCGAATCTGTCATTAAGTGTGTTCATAGGAAGTCGAATATGCTATAAGCCGACCCTTCCTCCCAACTTTAAATCAGATCAACATTCAGACCAACGCGTGCTTTTTGAAATGAAAGTGTAAAGATTTTAAAAGAAAGGCCGATTGCCAATCTAAGTTTCCAGAAAACTGGAAATGTTACCTGAAGATATTAAGTACTTTTCAATTCTTACAAAATGAATTGAGTTGTTGCTTAAGCCTTTGGCTAATTGGAAAATTAGCTAAGCATGATAGAAATCATACTTAGCATATTTTGAAGAAAGTAAAATGAAAATTAAGGGAAAACGAAATTGGAAAAGAAAACTTTTATAAAAGTAAAAATTCCTAAGACCAAATAAAAGCTAAGTACATCTTTCAAGCTTCACCCTAAAGGGGTATTTGTAGCTTGAGAAAACCTTAAAAATATTTAAAATAAAATACCTAAGATAATTCTAAAAAAATTGAAATAAATTCCTAAAATGATAATTCCCAAATATTAAGTGATAATTCCCAAATAATTAAATTCAAATTCAATCTTAAAATCCTAATTAAATCACATCTGCTTGTCCTTCTATATAATGCTGACTGTATCACCTTCTAGAAGCTTTTGCTGACTAGATTGCCAGAATCTGCCACGTCAAACCTCGTCATGCCCATATTTCCAGCCATGATTCCAGAAAATAAAAAACTACAGAACATGCTCTTTTAACGTTGCTTTCTAGAATTTGAAGTCCTGCACAGAAATAAATAAAATCCACCCAAATTAGTAATATTAAAGATTCAATAGTGAGTAATTAACAGTAAATTAATAAAAAAAATAAAGCACTCATCAGGTTGTGAAACACTAATATCATTTTGTTGTTGCATGCCTAAGAATGGGTTGTGTGTTTTGTTGGTTCGAGTCAAGTTGGGAACCCAAAACCCTTAGGACTACAGCCAAGAGAAGACCCAATTTCTTGAGCCCCCAAGGAGATCCCAATTCTATGAGCCATTCGAATGGCCATGGGGATAACCGAATCTATTGAGGCCAATCGAACCAAACCGGGTTTAAAACTAGACCATTATATCAATTGAACCGTCTAATCGAACAGGTCGGTCAAATTGAATCAGTAGAAGCATTTTTGACTCGTGGACCAGACCCGAAACTAAACTTGACCTGTTTACTAAGTTGAACATTAACTTGACTATTGACTATTGACTTTGATAGCTGACCGTTGACTTTTTCAATCAACTTTGACCTTGATGTTTTTCAATGTCCTAAGTCCAAATTCGCAGGCTATTTCGCCTAATTCGATCCATGGAAGCAATAATTTTTAAAGATTTACATATGAGATCTGATGTAGTTTATATACGTGTTTCAGATGACATTGTCTTTGAGGAAGACAAATCGTCCCCCTTCGTCTGATCATGCAAGTGCTTCGAGGCCTACATATAGGTATTCTTTCGGATTAGTATTTATGTTTTGTCGACAAAATATTGCATGACAAAAGATTAAGTATTATGTTTGTCAATTCAGGAAATAATGCCTAGGATATGTCTTTTACGTGCAAGTATACACTTTCAGCAAGTAATAAAGTAGTGAGTTGAGTATTGTCTCCACAGGGATTGACCAAGAATTAATTGCCACGATTAATACTTGTTAGCTGGAAAATAAAGGCGATGGCAATTGATTGAGGGAATGAGTAAAATAAAAGAATTAAAGAAATAAGAATGATAAAGAAACTGAAGTAAAGATCCAAGTAGATTGGCAAACAACTAGTGTAATGATAATTGGAAGGCTTGGCAAGAGATGTTTGGATTTCAGGCTAGCAAAGGCATCAACTAATAACACTAAACTTTGGTTTTAATGTCAAGAAAATTTTTAAGTTAGTATTGCCTCTATCGATGGCAATACCCTAAGCTAATTACTTTTAACACCTATATGTCTATAGTAAGTTTTCAAACAATTAACTTGGCGAAGATCTAATCTTTACTCCTAAGGGGTAGATTTACTTCAGGTGTAAGTCATCTACTCGAATCTCTTTTGTCGATGTTTCTCTCCTTAGTATTTGGCAATTAATCCTTATCTCCTAAGTCTATTAAGATATTAAGGGATAATGGGAATTCAATGCCAACTGTCGTATGGCAATAAATATATGAAATGTAAGCACATCTAAAATAGTCAATATTGCCAAAGCATGTAATTATTAAAAATTGAAAGTACTAAGAATTCATCGCAAACACCCCTAGCCAATTTAAAAGATTAGTTCATGGTTGGGGAAACCAACAACAAATCATCGTTTTGATTCATCATCACAAAAACTAGAATTGAACCAATGGATATGAACAGAAGAATAAGTTCTTTTGATGCAGCCCTTCAATGGATCCAGAGCTTTTGGCGAAGCTACATAGCTTACTTCTACATTTCTCTTCTCCTCGCGGCTCCAGCTCTGCTTTGTCTCATTCTTGAATTCCTTTATATAGGCTCTGGCGAAGCCTTAATTAAGGTTAGGTTGAGTCCTAAATTTCTATTTTCGTACTCTTTGGACGCGGTATCCACGCATTAGAGTAACTAGGGATGACGTCATCATCTTTCATTCTTTTTCCAACCAAGCTTGGCATTCTTCTCCCTTCTTTTTCCAATCGAGCTTAGCATGCTGATCTTGCAACCAAGCTTAGCATTATGCTCTTATCAACCAAGCTTGGCATTCTCCTCATTTCTTTTGCCAACCAAGCTTGGCATTTGCCAATTGCGCTCAGCATTTCTTTCCTGCATCCACTTGCTCCAGTCCTATCAATCCTACACACCACGTCAAGAAAACACCCCTTCAGTCTGGCAATTAAAACTATACATTCCTTAACTCCTAGATGCAAATGCATGAAACTACTGACAAAATAAACTAGTGTATACCTAAAGTCAAGCAATATCATGGCAATATATGCATGAAAAATACATCTTTTTAGGAGTTAACACACCCCAAACCTAGCTCATTGCTTGTCCTCAAGTAGTGCAAAATAAGAAACTATAAGTTAGAGTGAAGTGCCTTGGCAAATTTTTTCTGATTAGTAACACAAGCTAGCAAGCAAAATCTAGCGCTAGTTTTGTTCTCAGATATCTTACAATAGCAATGCCAATAGGATTCTCAGCAATTTCAAATGTAGAAATATAACTATAAACTGAGGTCCTAAAGTGTGCATGAAGTGCGGGCGGTTTACATCCAATATCCCTCAACTCTTTTGGCCAATTTTACTTTCCAAACTCAGTTTTTTTCACCAAGGGTTTCTTTTTCTTTTTTTCCTTTTCATCTGGCAAATTTTTTAGGTTCGCGTCATAATGCTAGTTGGCGTGAGAAGTAAGAGGGAGCATACCATGAACTTCCCACGTTAATCTAGACTTCATCACTAAGCTAACTCATTACACTCATACCCTAAAGATTTTGTTGGCCTGAGAACTAAGAGGGAGCAAACCACGAAGCCCCAAGTTACTTATTGTCTCTAAGGCAGAGGAGTGTTCTATTTTTTTTTCTTTTTCTTGCCTTTGGCAAAACATTATTGTCTTATTCTTTATTTTTACCCTGGATTTTTTTTTTCGTTCTGAGTTTAGTTTCAAAAACCTAAGTTTGTCTTGGGAACAAGATGCATACAACGTGTTTCACTGAAACTAAATTTTCCTAAGTTAGAGATCAATTTCCAAGTAACTCGTTCATACTAAGTCTATTGTCTCTAACTAAATCAAAAGATTCTAAATTCATCATCGAACATAGTCAAACTAAGGTCGAATCTAACTATGCTAGCAATGTGTTCGCCAAAAATATCAGTTCAAAATAAAGCCTTGGCAAAAAAAATAACAGTTTAGTATGCAAGGTTCTACTCTATCTATATGGCATAATGCAAGCAAAAATATAGATATGGCAATAAATGTGAGGCAACACACACTCTCAAGCCTAAGGTGTGCATTGTACTCAATGCATGAGAACTCATATATACAAATGCAATTTATGTTGGAAATGAAAAAATATGAATCTAAGGAGTTAAAGGGAGGATGACTCCCCTAGGGAATGATCTTGTCGAATGGAGCGAGTCTTTCTTATGATGAATGGTCCTCATTTTGGTGCCACCAATTTCTTGCTCTTCAGTTGTGGCTTTGGAGCATCAGTCATGGCAATAGAGGCCTTCACATCTTGTAAAACCTCATCAATCAACTTCAATGGTTCAGATGTGGCTGTTGCGACAAGGACAGCTAAAGAGGCTAGGGCTACTAGTGGTAAATCAGTTGTGGCATCATCGGCAGGTACTTTATCCTCAAACTCAACGTCCAAATGATGGGTCTCGGTCTTGGAAGAATCGTCTAGGGCAGATGATAATGGCACAGTGGCATCAGATTGCTGGGCTTGAGTATGATCAGGCTGAAGGCTGACTGGCATTCCTTCTAGTGCATGGAGCTCGGTTGGGAACTCCAGATATGGTGGCAAAGGTGGACATTTCTTTAATAGTTGTTTTTAGGGCATACTTTTAGTCCCCCAATATACTACGATAGTGCCAAGTTTTGTTCCTTAGCCTTTTAGAACTTCTGAAAGAGAAGTTCTTGGCATTGATAGATCTAGGAGAGTAATGCCACAACATCAACTAGTAATTTAGTGGTCGATTTAGCCTTGGGTGTCTTGGCAACCGAACTCGGCATGGTCTCTTAGCAAAATTTCATGTGATAAGAATCAAAGACCTTCTAAAAAAGAAATAAAATGTAAAACTAAAAATTTAAAACTGAGATATCCTAAGTACTGAAAGGAAAATAACTCACCTAAAACTATTTACAATGATCAAACTAGGTTGGCAGAAATTTACTAAATGTCTGCAAGGAGAATGGTCTCCTTGGTATTAATCTGACTTCCTTCCCAGTAGTGCTTCAGTCTTTGGCCCTTGGTTGGTGGATGGTAGATTGTGGCAATCTTTTGTTTGAATAACCAACATAGAAAGCCGAAGAGTTGTTTCCCTTTGAGTATCCCAAACTCTCAATTGTACAATGAAGGAGAATATTTTGACATGGTGGCTTTGAACAACAACCTTAAAAAATTGGAGTATCTCTTTATTTTGGGTCTTGAGAACCTTTGATTGAACTCAGCATCCCAATAGTGTTTAGGCTTTGCTACTCCTTTCTCATTTGATGTCGTGGCATGTTTGAGGTGACTTATGGATCAACAAAGTATCCAGAGAACGAGACCAGAAGTTTCGCCAATTCCGACGGGCAGTGTGGGTGGATCGACCGGTTCTCATTCTGTGCCTCAGTGTACTTATTTTAAGAAATGGCATGGTGGGGAATGTAGGAAGAAGATTAGAGGTTGCTTTAGATTAGGTCAACTGCTTCCGATACTGTTAGTAGAGGTAGACCTTCTCAAAGTGATAGATCAGCTAGATCTGAGGTTAGACGACCATGATTTGTTTATGCAACAAGAGCTCATCGTAATTATAATGATGAGCTAAAGGGCATAACAGGTAATTTTGTGACATATTCAGTTCTTTTTTATCTTGATGGATGATGAAATCAAAATGAAGAAGTATATGTACGCATCTTTTAATTTTAGAGAACATTCACTAAGAGTGAAATTTCAAAGATGAAATTTTTGAAATTTCTTTTAAGGGTGAAGAGTTGTAACACCCAAAAAATTCCTAGTTAAAACCCTAAATTGATTTGGGAATTTCTAATTTAAAACCCTAGAAAACTTGGAATTTAAAATTTCAAAACAAATAATTAAGAATTTGGGATTTATTTGAAATTAATCATATTCGGTGACTATATTGTAATCATTCAGAACTTGGGGGCTTTGCTGAAAAGCTAGTAAAACTATAGGCCTTAACCTGTGATTTACCCAATTTTCATGGGTATTTAACCCTCCTTTTAAACCATAAACCCCTCATATTCCATAATCTACAGCCTCTCACCCATATCTCTATCTCTCACTCTTGATATTCCCTTAAGAAACCCCTACCCCTTGCATTTCCGAGCAAGTTCTGACGAGCACGTCAATGACGTATGTGCTCGACACTATCATTGGATTTGAGTTCCTTTTCACATTGCAAACAAACCCTTAGCCACTGTGTGTCTCTATCGGTTGTTGTTTGTGAGAAATGATGCTGGAATCATTCGAGATCCCTTTCATTTTCCCTTACACAACCATTTCTCTATCGTGCGCTCCGCTCCTTCTTTCATTTCATTTTGGGTAAGTTGTTGGGTAAGCCTTTGGTCGTCTTGCATTTTCTTTGAGTTTGTGCATGAATCTTGATTTTTCGTTGCAATCGTAACCAAGTCGTTGTGCTCGTTATTCTGCGCCACCATCATTATCCTTGTGGACCGTCGTCACTGTCGATGAGGTTGTGTAACCCTAAAATCCTTTTGTTATAGCATGCTAAAGAATGGGTTGTGTGTTGTGTTTGTTTGAGCCCAGTTGGGAACCCAAAACCCTTAGACCTATAGCCAAGAGATGACCCAATTTCTTGAGCCTACAAGGAGAGCCCAATTCTATGAGCCATTCAAATGGCCAATAGGATAACAAAATATGTTGAGCCCAACCGAACCAAATCGGGTTGAGAAAGAAATAATATGTGAATCGGGCCGTCTAATCAAACCAATTTGTCAAACTAAACCGGTAAAAGCCTTTTTGACCCGTTGACCAAAACTATATTCGAACCTGACCCGTTTACTAAGTTGACCCAACCCGAGTTGACTTTGGCAATTGACCGTTGATTTTGGCAATTGACTGTTGACTTTAATTGTTGATTTTTTAGTCAATTTTGACCTTGATGTTTTTCGACGTCCTAAATTTGAATTTGCAACTCGTTTTGCCTAATTCTAACCCAAAAGCCTTGTTTTACTAATTGCAATTTGTTTTATACTTAGTAAGTTTCTAAGAGATTTATATATGAGATCTAATGTAGTTTATATACATGTTTCAGATGACATCGTCTCTGAGGAAGACGAATCACCCCTTTTGCATGTTCGTTCTGATCATGCATATGCTTTGAAGCCTACACGTGAGTATTCTTTCGAATTAGTATTTGTGTTTATATTTAGGTGGCATAGTAATAGTATAAATGTAGGATTATTCTCGTAGGCTCTGATATATTTAGGTGGCCTAGTGCTTCTGATCGTGGCTAAGGTGTATTCTCTTTCATGAAATGTTTTACAACTTGCATGACTACTTTTCTGTGTTTTATTTATTATTAGTTTTGAGATATCATGCATACCATGTCAGACTGATTTTTAATTAAAATATATGAATTTCGAAACTGTTATCTTCGTATTTAGTACGATATAACTGTGTTGTGGTTTTGTTTTACAATCATTATCATATTTTTATGCATTGATGGAATTGTACGGAGGAAGTAGTGGTTTTCACCCCATCAAATGGTTGATTTAAGACCACACTGTGATTAATGAAAAGTAGGTGAGGGGTTTTGGGGAACTACCTCCACTGTGACCGGTTTGACTTTGCCACCACTGTGATTGGAGTATGTAGTTGTGGAATGCGTTTTGCTATAACATCATGTCATATATCGTGTTTTTACAGTGTTTTTATAATATCTTGAGAAAATTATTGTGAATCTGAGATTGTGGTTGCTCGCAATTTAAAGACACATTGAGCCTTATAGCTTACTCCCCCATAGTTATTTCTTATAGATATCTTGGACTCTAGGCAACTTGGTACCTAGAGGATCTCTTTATTTTATCGATTCCATTTTATTTTCAATACGGACTATATTATTTTTTAGATCTGTTTTATTATTATTATTATTATTATTATTATTATTATTATTATTATTATTATTATGGGAACTTTGATTATTTGGGATTTTAGACCATTTTGGGAACTGAGGTTATTTTCAATATGCATGCATAATTTTTATATTCGAATGTTTTATTTAAACTTTCAGACTATAATATTTTTGTTGGATTTTTAATAACTTTTTGAGATAACTTATTTGGAAAATTTAT
The DNA here is from genome assembly GCA_019671005.1 of Hibiscus mutabilis. Lineage (NCBI taxonomy): Eukaryota > Viridiplantae > Streptophyta > Magnoliopsida > Malvales > Malvaceae > Hibiscus > Hibiscus mutabilis. The sequence continues at coordinate 48,491,092 of CM033745.1, forward strand.
TCTTTTTAAGTTATTTTATGAAATATATGTTATTTATACTTAAATTGGTTACTTGTGGGAGAAGTTACAAATGTAGCTTTCTAAATTCGACTCTTTTCTTATGGGTCGGGTTTAGGGGTTACAACCGAGTTATTAATACAGTATGAGAGGGTAATTAATTATTAATAACATTGTTAACCATGATGCATTGAGGACTGGTACTCACCCTTGAGTATTAGTAATGCCTTAAGGGTATAAGTAATTTGTACGAGGATCAATACTGAAAATCCTTTCAAATTCCAATTTATCATTTAATATCGATACTATACATTTAGTGTCAGTACTGATCTTATGAGAATCTATGCCCGACTTGGTCATCGGTACTGAAAAAATTGTAGTTTCAATTAATCCATTCAATACCGGTATTGGCATCTGAATATCAGTATTGGATGAAAAATAACAATACTCCTAAGAGGCTGTGTCATTACTCACATGCAATTTAGCCTAGTTTTTTCCTTTGTTCATATAGTATCAGTACTAGATCATCTAGTACCGGTACTCAAACTCAAAATGATATTTTTAAGCTTGAAATTTAACTTCAATTCATCATATCTCAATGTTAAGGCTTTAATCAGTCCCTAAAGCTTACGGAATTTATTAGGAGTCAATTAACACCAATTTAAACCATTTCGAATATCAAATACAACTGATTGATCCCAAAAGCGTACATTCACTCAAAAACACAAAATATGAATCAAACAAGCATACAACATCACATTTATGGTGTTCATAAAGTACTGCAAAAATTCAAAGTTTACTTATATTTCTTCTAATCTTAAAATGAAGCTCCTTGCTTGGTTTACCTCAATCCTTGTTCTTCTCCTTATTTTTGGAGAATGCTTGAACAAAAGAAAGAGAGGCAAATCAACTCAAGATTTGTTAATATTTAACACAAATAAGATATATGTCAAACTGTAATTGAATTAATATGGTTTTATTATGTTAAATTTAGTCTCTAATTTTTATTTAATCCAAAATTAACCCCTATTTGCTTCTAACTTTTTAATCTAGTCCAATATTTTAATATAGTTTTATTTTTGTTCAGTTTAATCAAAAAAAATTAATCCAAAATTGACCTATATTTTTTAAAAATTTTTTAATAGCTTTTTCAATTTAGTCCCTAAATTTTTTAGTTAATCCAAAATTGAGTCGCTAATATTGGAGTAGATTATAAAAATAAGAAACAAATAGGGGTCAGTTTTGGATTAAATAAAACCTTTTGGGACTAAACTGACCAAAAATAAAACTATATTAAAAAATCTTGGACTAGATTAGAAAAATTATAAACAAATAGGTTCAATTTTAGATTAAATAAAAAATTTAGAGACTAAGCTGAACAAAAAAATTATATTAAAAATATTGGATTAAATTATAAAAATTAGAAACAAATAAGAGTCGGTTTTAGATTAACTATACACTTTAGTGACTAAACTGAATAAAAATAAATTTGTTAAAAAATAGAAACAAATAGCGGTCAATTTTGAATTAAAAAAAATTAGGGACTAAACTAAACAAAAATAAAACTTTTTTAAAAATATTGCACTAGATTATAAAAATTAGAAACAAATATGGGTTAATTTTATATTAAATAAAATATTGGTGGACTAAATTTAACAAGAATAAAACTATGTGAAAATCATATTAATCTCAATTATAATTTGACATATATATTATTTGTGTTAAAATATTATTAAATTTCAAGTTAGTCTAGTGGTTATGTCTCAATTACAATTTGGCATATATATTATTTTAGAGGCCACCCTCAATTTTAAAAACTTCATACATTTAGTTTTAAATTTTTTTTAATTTTTATAAATTGGTCCCTCATTTTTTTTAATCTTAATATGTTGTATTCAACCTGAAATTTTAAAATACTACGTATGCTTAGCCGCAAAAATATTTTTAGATCTGCCACTGCTTGCAATCTTTACTATCTTTTCTATAGAAATCATGACGTTGGATGCACATGCTCTTATATCTTCTTCTACAATCAAACATTCTCAGTGTTATGGTCAAAAAAATAAACCCCTTCTCAATGTAACTAAATAGAATGCTACACCGCTCTAACTTTTTATTTTCCTTTCAATTCACCCTATTTGCCTAAACAAAAGCACATGCTAAATTAGTTATGCACCACCAGCCAAATAATTGAAGGTGAGTTTTTTTTTTATCGGCAAAGAATGTATAATTTTATTAAAGGGAATCATACAAAGTCATCATAATCAATGGCCTCTTTAAAAACCCCTAAATTCACATAGGGGAAAAGAGTACCAAAGAGGTGAAATATAAGACAAACACGCAAATCACGCCATAATAGAAAACCATGAAGAGCGAACGACGCCACCCTTAGCAAGCGAGACAACTAGACCATTTGCTTCCCTAAAAACAATATAAAAACAACACACGATAAACCAGCGTACATATTGACAATTTGTTGGAATACCTTCCAAAATCTCTATGGTTGACATTCTGAGCCCATCACCCACGACACCGCAACTACAGAAACAGATTCCACGACCACACTTGGCGTACTTCTTCACCTCGAATCAACCAACATTAAAAGAGCATGACAGATCGCCTGTATTCGCATAGCTCGGATTTTCGCTGACTTGTGTAAAAAGTTATAATCCAGTCACCCTCAATCAACCACGTAGCTCTTGACTTTTGTCGCCACACGTTAACTTGAAAATCTCTTTTCAGCAAAAGTTCTTCCTCGGATAACTCACCCAAGTTTAACCGACCATCCAACTCATCCGACAAACACAAAGCTTCCGCAGACAACTCATCCACATTCCCAAAACTAGACCGGTACCAGTCCTTCAAAAACAGTTTCAGCCCCCTAACTTTTGCTGGCAACGACAAATGGGCACCATCCTCTCTTAGCCTTTTGATCGTACATAAGCTGTACATTATCCTTTTGATCGAGCCAAACATTCATGAAGCGACAAGGTATTGAGCCACCATCGGATTCAACACTCAATCCAAATCTATAAACCACTACTAACTTCTTAAAACGTTCAATCCAAATCTTGGAGACCAGAAATATATCAAGTCAACTACACCTATAGCAACGGAATATCAAATAAAACCCCACACTCAATGAAATTACAAAAAGCATGCATACCTTCACTGAAACATTGCAAAAACTTTCCTCAGGCTTCACGACTATTTTGAAACGCAATTTTCCGCGACAAAATATCACGCAATATATCCCAAAAAGAATCTTGATCAAGCACTCCACAAGGAGCATATTAACCGATAACTCCACAATCCCATGCCTCTAATAGCCATCTCCCTTCAACTATCACAAAACTCTGTTTACTGACCTTTGATAACGCTTTGAACCTATATGAAAACCAAATCGCGAAAACACCACCAGCAATATCTGTTGTCGCAATAAGCATTGAACCGTTCGACGCCCCTCCAAACCTCGCACATTCCACGACAACAGTCGCATCACGCAACGTTATTGTTTACGTTGTCGCGCCTCCAGCATCCGCGCAATGTCCTTCACTATTTCCTCCTCGTTTCCTACGGTTACAGCTCCAATCAATTTTCCTAAATTCAGCGTCTCCCTTGCCTCATTCAAAAGCACACGTTTACGCTGTAGAAAATCTGAATCGGATAAAGAACTATTTGCAAGCAACGGCGATGTCGTAGGATTCTTTTCCGGCCGCCCACGTCCCTTCTTTGGTAAGATCCGTTCTTCGTTTCCACGTTCACCTGGAGTTCAAGGACTGGAAACAATCTCTGAAATTTGCCGTACTCTTCTAATTTCACCATTGTATTCAATTGTTTCGGCCTTAGCTGCCCTAGGGATCTCAACTCTCGGCCCATCCAAAGACAACGGGCCTGAAATATGTGCTGGCAAAACAGAAACTCCCATATCGATTCTAGGCAAACATTCATCACTTAACACATCTTTTCTCAGCTGTTCTTCCCCTGCTCTCTCAACCATGCCACTAATCTCATCAAGTTCCCAACTATTTCCTGTCGACAGTACCTCAAGTACCCGCCAATCTTCTCGTTTGTTACCCCTCCATATCCGATCCAAGTATTGTGTATCCACTTTGGATGAAATAGAATTCGGAACCACTGTCCCTTCCTTCGATACATCAGCCTCTGCCTTATGACTTAAGCCCTCATAATTGGCCTGTAAATTCTGGTTTTTTCACTATTTTCATCATCAGTACTATATATCATTTCACATGTGCAGTCACATTTTGGCCCTATAGCCTCTTCAATCTCTGTTACCCGGATTGGAAACACTGAGTCGCCCATGTTCAATTCCATGATTTCATCAATGTGCGTGTTCCAATCAGTTTCTATTTGAAATCGGCTCCTTCCAAACGAGGAAGGTGACAACGTTTCAACGTCGATCCTGACTACCTCACCCCATAAAGATGCGATATTTCTGAACGTTTCTTCAGACCATCCATAGACTGGTATACCACTAACGAACAACCATACATGTCTATTTGGAATCGTCATTGAAGGAGACCAATCCATAATATTGTCAAGCCATTGGTTTAAACGACCATTATCCATTATGGCCCTGCGAGTAACCTGTGCCAAGGGAAAGCTTTCTATTGGCCCTTGGTAAGGTGGGTTATGATTAAGGTCATAGCCTTTTTAAAATGAATAGGTGGAAGCTCTCGTCTTTGTTTTGCTTCCCCAAAACCAAAAACTAAACTTTTAATTGAAGAAACCAAGCACACGCCTCCATTGTCATCTTCTTCCCTAAGCTCAAGCAAGCACCTCGATCTAATCTTTGGCCTTTGTTTGATTTTGATACATCAATTGAAAGCTTGCAATTGGGTAAGTAAAACCCCTATGTCAACTTGATGATTCCATCAATCTTTAGAGTTTAATTTCAAGATTTGAGTCTTGAATATTCAAGTTAAGCCCATGTGTTAGGTTGTTAATTTCTTATTTTAATGTTTTCTACAAGCTTAGGTAAGCTTGAAAAATGTTTATGAATTATTAGTTTCGATTCTAACGGAATTCCCCAATTTTGAACTAGCTCGAGTGGTGGAAGGCAAGTCATCTTCACCATCGGCTATTCCGAACTCTTCCAACGGCAAGAGGATCGCTATCCAATAACCTTAAAGTCTCCGAGTACTAGGTGAGTGTAGTTGTGTCATGGGATTGGCTAGGTGCCATCTCGATTGTATTTGTTTTATGCTTAGAAACTTGCATCTTGGTAAGCGCTCAAATGTATGTGGATTATAAGGTAAGTGTGGTAAGTCCTTCATATTTGAATATGTTATATGTGAACTTATGTATGATATTTGAATATGTTAAGTGTGGAACTTGATATGAACAGATTATGATATGTTACGTAGAGCCAAGGCTCGATTTGCAATCTGATATGGCCTAAGGGCACAAAGGTGAATTTTATGATGATATGTGTAACATTGGAAACTTGTGGACATTAGATACAATTGGCATGCCATATGATTATTTGAGCTCACTAAGTAAGGGATTGGACTACGTGTAAGGGATTCTAGAGCTACGGCTCAAGGCTAAGGCCTACTTTTGATACGATTTGGTGTATAGGGGAATCCGCGTATCCATTGTTTGCTATGTCCAAGGAAATAATTTGTGTTTATGGTTTACAATTGATGCATGAAAATATGACATTTGGCTTGAATTTGATATATATATGATTTATGATACAAGTACATACCATACAAGTATGTTACATGTCAATCATGCCATAAATGAATTTATGTTGCATCTTTTATAACTACCTCACTAGGTTATGTAAGCCTAACATTCGTGTGTCTCATGCATTTCAAGACCTTGAAGCAATACGAGCCTTGGTCGTGTTATTGAAGTTGCAAGTCACTCCCACCAATTACATGTATGCTTATGTTTTGTTTTGAACTCCTAGTAAGGTGACATAGAGTTTAGACATGTTACATTGGTTTATTTCGATATGTATGTAATGGCTCTGAAGTGTCTAAGTACTCAAAATGGAATGTGGTGTGGTTGTAAATTTAAGAAACTAATTAAAATGGGTTTAAAGGCACTAAATGGTAAAAACATAGTAAACATATTCAAATGAACCTAAAAATTAACATGTTAGTGGGTTTTAGTGATTAAATACTACTAGTAAAATTTGGTAGAGTTTGGACATCGTTTGACCTGTTAATTCGAATAAAATTAGATAAAATATGTCATTACAAGACAGGCGTATCGATACGGGTCAAGCTGTATAGATACAGTCTTGCATATTTAGACTTGGTAAAATAGAGCGTATCGATACATAGGGGGTGTATCTATACGGACTTGGGCAGTAAGGTCTGGGAAATAAATTGTATCGATACAGCTTTAGGTTGTACCGAAACGGGTCAACCTTGGTCAACGCATATCGATACAGGCACAAATGTATCGATACGGGCTTGTTACCTTTGAATATGGAATTGAGAAATTTTACTTAACGTACCGATACGGTCTTAAGTGTATCGGTACGATGTTAGTTAATTCTGTTAAAAGACTTAAACTACAGTTTTAAATAGTTTATAGATTGGTCACTAAACTTTAAATGGTCCAATTGGATAGGTGAATGACCTTCGTTGATAACGAAATTTCATAGGCTAATAATTGATGAGATCAATTGAAGATTTGTAAAAAGAAATTCTGATAAAGACCCTTAATTTGTAAAGTTTATAGTATAGTCCCTAAGTTCAAAAAAGTTTAAAATTGACCCCAAATTGAGTAAGGTATTAATAAATTAGTTCAACAAGTCGTAGAAGAGATTAATAAGATATTCCAAATAAGATCTCAAACTCCGATTAAGTTTCAATCTTCAAATCTATCTTCCGATGACACTTTCTGACCCGGTTCTCTACTAGGCCGGGAATGAGGTGTTACAATAAATTAATCCAATTGGATGATGACACGTGTCATCATATGATTGGTTGATTAATTTTATTTAATTAAAATAAAATTATGATCAAATTGATTTAATAAGTAAATAACATGGATTAAATGTATAATTTTACAAATTTCAATTAACTGCCATGTCACCCCTCCGTTAGTTTTTTAATGGCAGTAGTCAAAATAGGTCAATTTAATAAGTTTGGTGGTATGATTGACGAGTTCGATAGTTCGGTGGTCAAAATAGGTACGCCCTAATAGTTCGATGGTCACTGGTGTAGTTTATCCTTTCTTAATTGGACTCCAAACATGAAGGTCCGATACCCGAGGTCCGAGACTTAATTTACTAACCCAAAATTCGGGTCGTTACAGTCACTTGCTTATGCACCTATATATAATCCAATCTAAATGCCTAGGGAGGTTTTTAATAAGGCTCCATATAGTATTTGTATGATTTTCTCATATATAAAATCATATTTGATGGTAAAAAGATAATCTAATCTAAATTAGTCGATCAATATATTAGATATCAGTGGTTATAAAAAATTAGTAAAATAACCTTTGGGTTTCCGTTTCTCTTTTGTTTCTTATATAGTATTAATTTTGTTAATTAGGATTTAAAATTAGATTTTTGGATTAAGAATTAGGGTTAAGTCAAAATTTTGTTTCTATTATTTGTTTGCTCATCATATATATATATATATATATAGGGGTGTGCATTCGGTTAACCGACCGAACCGAATTACCAAAATTTATTAATCAAATTTTTTTAACCGTTAACCGAACCAAAATTTTGTCGAAAATTTTTAACCGAACTGAAAAAAATTTGGTTAATTCGGTCAATTTTCGAATTAACCAAAATTTGTTTTAAATTTTGGGTAAATTACATAATTGGTCACTAAATTATGCTAAAATAACCTTTTTAGTCACTGAACTTTCATTTTATTCTAATTTGATAAAAGTTTAATGACTATTTTATAATATATAAAAAATTAATGATCATTTTATAATTTTTAAAAGTTCAATGACCAAAAATAAATATATGTAATATATATAATATTTAATATATAATAATTTCGGTTAATTAACCGGTTTTGAATCGAATTAACCGGTAACCGAAATTTGAAAAAACTCTTAATCATTAACTGATTTTACCTAAAATTAACCGACCGATTAACCGAAAAAATTCGATTCGGTCGATTAATTCGGTTAAAACCGAATAATGCACACCCCTGTATAGAAGTTTGGTTAATAAGAGTAAAAAATTTAATGAGAGCTATTTTTTGGTATATCCTAATATTTATGAGAGTAAAAATGTGTAAAATAACATCTTTATATTGAGTATCTACAAAGCAACTTCTTTAAACAGATTCCAATGTAAGTTAACTATAAGGAGTAATATAATATCCAAACCATGTGAGCACTATACAATACTAATATAGCTAATTTACCATGTCAATTATACACATATAACTATCAAATATGAAAAAGTGGAGATTTTAAAATCCTATTTTGTAAATATATATTCCCGAATTTATATGTTTGTTTTAGAATAAATGCAAAACATGCTAGCTAGTACTACTCCGAGTGAATGAATTTTCAAGTGAGTAGTTCTAGGGTTCAAGTAACATATTTAATTCATTACATGTTTAAGCAAGGTGATTATAAAGTAGTATATGTTCATGCATATTTTTACCCTTTTGACAATGCACACACCGTGTAGATAGAGCGATTGAACCCGAGTCTCTTAGGATGAAATCCTCCGCTTTTTCATTGAGACCATTTGTTGGGTTCAGCTATATTATATATATTTATAAATATATTGAGTTAGAAATCTACTTAAATAGTGTAAACTTTTAAGCTTCACACTTTTTTTGAATCGTTAGATGAGTGAAAATTAATGTTTGAGATTAAAAATTTTCAATTGATTATTCTCCATTTTTTTCGTAAAAGTCTCATTATTTTTTATTGTCAATCTCAACAATTAATTTTCACTCATATATATATATATATTCGATAGATTTAATATTTTTTATGAATAAGGAAAAGAAACTAAGCCTAATTATCCTTCTAGGTAACAATCGTTGTGTAAATGAGAGAGAACTCCATCTGAAGGATTATAAAAAAGACGTCATACCATCTCACTTTTTGACGAATTTTTAGTCATACCATCAACAACTTGATACTTATTTTAATTTATGTATTATAATAAAATTCTTACTTTAACTCTTTTATTATTTTTCCGATCAATTTAACCATTATACTTTTATTTTGATTATCGATTAATGTTAAAAAAACGTGGTCTAATGGAAAATAGTGGAAAATTAACAATTCATAAAGGCTAGGCGTATATTAAACCAATCATTCTCCACTTTAGTTAGTGGGTGGGATATGGAAATCATGGGTCGGTACCGTCTTCAACAATTACGTGTCACCAACCTGCAAGTCTCCAAAAGGCGTCGCCACTACTTGGAGATGCAGCAATATCTTGAGCCTTTTAAGCCACTAAACATTCTGCTGGCTGCCCCTTCACTTCTTTTGTTCGCTGCACTCTGCACGCTTACTACTTTTCATGCAACCCTATCATTTGTGTTCAACCCTATCACTACTTTGCACGCTTACGTGTCTCAGACCCTATCATTTGTGTTCATTACTCAAGTGGGAGCCATTTTTATGAAGAAAAAAAAACTTATTTTCAATAGTTATTTAGAAAAATGATCCACAATTAAAGTTATTTCTAAAAATAATCTTTAAATTATCCTCGTAAGGCGATCTCGTGCTTTACGAAACATGAGTACTGAATTTGTTTTCTGCGTATAGCGAGTTTCGTCCTTCGTGGATACACTTTTCAGATAACTCAATTTAAAATTATGGAATAAAATTTCATGTTTTCCAAAACGAGAGGTCCTAGAAAAATTAAAGGGGAAAATGAATTTATAGCGGGATTTACTGCAGCGACCTCGCGTTTTGCGAATAGCGAGTTCCTTTGACCGTTTAGTTCCCTAATAAATGAAATATCTAATACCCTTAAATACCCTCTAATATAGATATAATTTCTTTGACCTAATTTTTTAATATGTAATTTAATAAATTATAATTATTCAAATATATAATATAATATGACGTAATTATTTGAAAAATGTTTTAAGGACATGAAAAATCCTAATTATTTAAGAAGATCCTAATTATTCTTATTTGACATATTTTTTATTCTTGCACAAAAACTAGCATTCGAACCATTTTCAAAGCGCTTTTAACACCGTATGCAATGTCTCATACGTGCCAATATCAATCTCGAATGAAAGATAATTTCTAATACTACGCCTTTAAGCTAAAAATTTTTGAAAAAATTCGGACTAATGACATGATAAAACGCCTCAAACATGCCTATACACTTGTTTTTCGGCTTGGATTACAAGGACCTCGCTATGCGCAGGACGCGAGATCCCTGCATTAAATCCCGCGATAAATTCATCCTCCCTTTCAATTTCTCTTGGACCTCGCGTTTTGAAAAAATCGAGGTTTTGTTCCGTTATTTTAAATTGGGTTATCTGAAAAGTGCATCCACGTAGGACGAAACTCGCTATACGTAGAGAGTGAGTTTAGCACTCGCGTTTCGAAGAGCGCGAGGTCGCTTTACGTGAACGATTTAAGAGTCATTTTTTTAAATAACTTTGATTGGGGTCTTTTTTCTAAATAACTATTAAAAATGGTTTTTTTTTGGTTAAAAATGCCCAAGTGGGATGTAGTCTTCGGAATTCGTGTCAAATACTTTATCCATTACCAATTGTGAATACGATCTTTGTATCTGTTGCAATTGATGTAGGGATATAAAATTGGTTACTTTGATGAATTTAGGTTAGGCGAAGTTAGGTCGGTTCAGGTCATGTTCGAGTTATGAACACAAAGATTGGGTGAAGTTAGGTCAAGTCAATGATTTACTCAAGTCGGGTCGGGTCCAAGTCAAATTAAGTTGGGATCAATGTCACATTGATTCCAATTTAGACTCGGTTTAGGTTTGAGTCAAATCAATTTAAAGTCATATCAATATTAAGTCCGGGTCAAAACGGTTTAGGTTCGATTCGTTTAATTATCGAGTTAATTCGGATTTAGATAAACCTCGAGTCAAGTCTTCTCAACTCTCACAAGTCAAAAGTATATATTAAAACTTTGTTTGCTTCCTTAAAATAATCACAGCTCTCTCAAGTCTCAAGTATATATCCAAATAATTTAACCAATTTAAAATATAAAGAATGTATAAAGTTATATTTTCACGGAAAAAAAACTATTGTCTTATCAAGTGGGAAAGTAGAGTATGTGACAATTCATTTCGCAGGATTCTTGAAATAATTATAAGAAAATAAGTTCAAGAAACTTTAACAATCAATATATTACAGTAATAGTGAAGTGAAAATATTGAGTTTTTTCTATTAAAATGAATATTTAGTAGTTAATAAAATTTATACAAATATACATTAAGTCAATTAGTCGATCGCTTTAAGTCAATTAATTACAATTCAAGTCAATTAACAATTCGGGTCAATAACATGTCGGGCCAACAACAAGCTCACCAACAAATGGCTTTGTTGATTAGGTCACTCTATTTAACTACTGGGAAGGCCTTTCTTAGTCCTTTGAGCTCTCACTGAGCAAACCATTCGAAAAAGATAGATCCTTGGTCTCCGATGAACAGCGGCGACATCTTTCAACTTATCATGACGATGTTCGTTAACCACTGTGGTTTTGTTTGTCTGTTTATGAACTGTTTTAGGATTAATGTTTGGTCATTGTTTATTTGTTATCTCTTTGGTTTAATGAAATTTCTCTTTTATTGTCAGAAGAAAATATTTTATAAGAAATATGACAATAAAAGCTCTAAAATACTTTGAAATTGAATTAGATGCTTTGTGAATGTTGTCTTATGGTTGAAGATCATTTGGAGATTTAATTTTATATTTTTTCATTGATTTTCAACCGTTGTGATTGTTAGAATCATAAGTCTAGCCGTTAGAGGGAGTTTTTCCCGCATTAAATACACTTCTAAAGTAGTTGGTATCGTTACTCGAACAAGAGTATCGATACCTACTCAAAATAGAAATAGTTATTGTATAATAGGGGTGTGTCGATACTCGAACAAGGAGTATTGGTACAAAGTAAGGAGTACTGGTATTGATGGGGTGTACCGGTACGAAAATTTCTCACTGGAATTCATTCAAACACTAGGGTATCGATATACTAGGTGTCGTACTGATACTCACTATTTAATTTGGAAAATAAGCTTCAATGTGTACTGGTACGCATATAAACTATACCGTCCTATGCCCAAAAGGCATTTTTGAGTACCTTTTTACTTGAAAACATTTTTAAAATATCTTTAAAATGACTTAGAAATATTTGGCTTTATTTGAACTAAGTCAAAATTTTTCGAATACTTTTCAAATTAAATCTTTGTGAGATATTTCATTTTTCTTTAAAAATATTTATATTTTAACAATTTAAATCCTTTGTTATATCAAAATAAAAAAACATTAATTTAACAAGTTTTCTCTTTTTGATATAACAAAACTAAATAAAATTTTAAGAACCTTTCCCTTTACTTTTTGAATAAAAGACTTAAAAAATGACAACCAACTAGATTATCTTCTTTTTGTTAGATCAAAATCAATGAAGCATAAGAAGCAACGCAAGCATAAATAGCCAATATATTGCATAAGAGTCAACAATTTCTATAGCAGGTGGTTAAAATTCTCAGTTGACATTCTCCCCTTTCCCTAGGTTATGGGTTCAAAACCCAGTAAGAGAAAAATTCTCCTTCCCTCCTCCTAAGTAGAAATTATTAAAAATATATATAATGCATAGGAGGATAGTTTCCATAAACATCCATTGAAAACATAAATATCCAAAACAAAGCTTAAATTGAGTCATAGAAACATAAACGGAAAATCTAGCTAGGTGCATATTGTCATCATCATCATCTCCACTAATGGCATTAGGATTTATCACCCATTCTCCATTGATATAATGGAATTTGCTCTTACGAAAAGACTAATCATTGATAGGGTTGATGAGAGAAGACAAAAAATCAAATGAGCAATCAATATTTTTTTTTCCGAAAAATATGACTTAAGACACAACCATATGGAAAAGATTTGATGGTCTTGGTGTAACAATGATTTATGGTGTGGACAATGTTGGCAAAGATGATTTGGGCAAGATTCTAGTACCATTACAAAAACAGTGAAGCCAAAAGGCATCAAGATCACAGATCGAGGACCATTTGTCATCGAAAGGCCAAAATCACCAAGTGACTAGAAAATGAAGGTAACGCTCTTGGGGATCAAGAGCGGTCACAGAGGATCTTAGGACATGGATGAAGGGGCTTAAACTTTCCTCCTGAACTCATATTTTCGAACTCCCATTGATTCACTGACGTTGAGGTATTTTTATCCAAGTCCGAATGGTGGGGAGGTTGATAAGGAGGGAAAATAATACATCTTAATTCTACGTTGATAAGACTATGGAGATTGTAGATCAGACTGAAAAAGGTCTAAAATTTGATTTGCATTTTATCAATTTTAACGGGGTTTGAAAAAAATCAAACTAAGAAGGAGGGGGAAAAGGAGAACATTTTGATACCAGTTGTGTAGCAAATGATGGTTGATAACGGTCGAATAATGGTGAAGAGTGATGTTGGCCATGGCAAAAAGGGTTAAAGATTTAAGTCAATTTCAAAAATAAAAAGTTCAAAACGCATTGTTTTAATGTTGGTGATAAACACTTTAAGGTAAAGTGATAAAAAATAATGAATTTGAAAATTTAGTGAAAATCAAATTTTGAAATGTTTGGGGATTAAAATAAAAACATTTTGAAAAGTTGAATGATTTAAAATAAAAACATGTTGAAAGTTAAATTTGAATGATTAAACATAAACTTTAACCTTATTATTATTGTTATTATTTGTTCGAATATTATATTTTCAGTTGTAAAAAACAAGATCGAATAAAAATCAACAGGTTGAATTGTTGGTTTAGTTATGACCTAATAAAAGAAAGTGCCTTCAACGGTAAGAGAAACTAAGAAAAGGGATTCAATTACCAATTTTTTTTTTTTGCTAAGCATGCAATTTTTAGTGGGTAAACTACACAGATGACCACTTAATTATACTGTTGATATTAATTTGATCACTATACTTTTAATTTTGACAATTATACCATATAATTATTTAAGTGGTTTCAATCAAGCCACAAACCGTTAAAACATAAGAGATGAGCTGGGTCTCGTTATTTACACAATTTATTAATTTAGTCATAATTTTAATTTAATAAAAATAAATTAATTAAATATCACTATCTGATTGGATTTCTTTTAATTTTAATTTATTTAACTAATATTTTTTATCTAATCAAATGCGACACCTGTCGCAATCAAATTGGATAGAAAAGTTTTAAATCCAACTTTAACTCCAATGGGATGGGTTAGGTGTAGTTGGGCAGACACAACCGCCAAGCCAAGAGTTGTTATTTAATTAACTGTAACAACAATTTTATTTAAAGTATTCTTCACTTTCTTCTTACTGGATTGCTTCATCTCTTTTATTTTGTTTTCTATCTGTTTGCTTACATTTCGACAGAGGTGACAACGTTTCTCTTTTATGCATACGTGGTCTAATAGTTTCACGTTTCTTTGCTTCAATGGAATTTTAGTATTTTTTTATTTCTATTAATAATTCAGCTCAACAATGTTGAAGATATGCATGCTCAGGGCAGGGGCGGAGCCTTGGGCCCTGTTATAAAATTAATATATTCGATCGATTTTAGTTTAATTATTATTTGGCTCATGTGAAAATAAATGTTCAAATTAAAAAATACAAGAATTTATTAAATATATTATTAAGTATGGATTGAACAAAAAATAATAAGCCTGCATTATCAATTTTTTGGTCTAATATCAATTTAAGTCCTTATAAATTTAAATATTCGACAAATTAGACATTGCCCCATGAATTTTGAGTTTTAAATACTTAATAAACCCTTGTATTTTTTAAATTCAAATATTTCGGCCCTGTAAATGTTCAATTCTGGCTCCGTCCCCTGAATAGGGTGCCTCTCTGTTTCCCCTTCTTATTTTGAGAGGAGCACAACTGCAAATTTTCAAAGAGATGCAGACAGCAAGGATGCTTCTCATAAGGATGTTGGTTTCTGGATGGTTGATGGGAATGATTCTGATGTTCATTTGGATTAGATTAGGGAACGATGGTTTCTGCACCAATGATTCAGGATTCAGGATTCAGGATCAAGCTGTCATAACATGAATGCTGGTTGGGGCAATAAGTCATCTGGCTTTCAAGGTAATGATCCTCCACTCTGGACTTCACTGTGTGCTTGGAGTTGCTCTATTCCCAGGCCCACTTTCATAAGAAACTGTGATTTAATAATTGCAGCCCAAACAGATGATATCTGTAAGAGAAACAAGTAAATAAATATATATCTCAAGGAAATATGATGATTGAATGAAACAATGGAGACATCAAACTGAAACCAAACAACCACATATCACTTTCGGTCCGTGATGGGTTTCTTCCGGTAAGAAGAAAGTGAAAAATACTTTAAATAAAAAGATTGTTAAACTCAATCAAATAACATCTCTGGGCTCAGGGGTTGTGTCCGCCCAACTACACCCAACCCATCATGGTTTTGAAACCCAATGGAGACAAAGTTGGCTCAGTGGTAAACGTGTCATAATTTAAAATAAAATTAAGACTAAATTGATAGATCGTTTAAATAACGGGACCAAATGTGTAATTATACTAGTTTTATTTAACATCTACGTCAGCCTCTCCGTTATGTTTTAACGATTGGCGGTTTGATTGGAACCACTTAAATAATTACATGGTATAATTATTAAAATTAAAAGTATAGTGCTCAAATTGACACTAACCCCATAATTAAGTGTTCACCCGTTTAGTTTACCCTTTATCACCACCTAAAACTCACAAAAAACACTAAACAAAGCAGAGAATAGCACATCTCCAACAAGAACCCCGAAGACAAGCCAAGTGAAGCCTAAGTAAGCTCCATACCCTGAAGCCGCGTACAGGATAGCCCATGAATAACACCCAACTCCCTCATCGCACGATAATCACGAGCCAACGCAGTCATGACCTAAACCATCAAGCTCCTAACTCAAACTGCGGCAAGACACCCACCTCCAACCACACAATCGAAAAGCATGCAACACCCCCTAACGACATCCTAGCACTCTCGCCGCACCTAGACAAGGTACTAAGCTTAATCGTCCGAAAAGCCAACCAGCAAGCATCTCCAAGATGAGAGATACAAAAGTTACCAACCCATTTAAGATATACAAACAAGCTCTCATTTTAACAATCAAAAGACCAAGAAAAAACTCACTGTATCAAAACAAGTCAATAGCCGACACCACTCGACTCACCAACTATGTTAATCCTATTTACCAACAAAAATAGAATCCACTTTAATTTAGAAGCTCCAATCTCACTAGCTCATCCACCACTTCCTCCTTGTTCCCTATAATTTGCACTCCCAATATTTTTCCAAGAACAAGTGTTCTCTTTGCGGATTTAGTTTGAATCTGTTTTCTAGCAATGTCAGACTCAGACGGCGAGTAATCTCCAACTGATTATTTTAATTTCTTGATTTTTTGCATATTTTGATAGCTCGGTCCCTACGTTTTTTCTCCTTAGCCGACAGAGACTTGTCTTGAAGCTCAAATATATATATTTCCTGGATCGCGAAACTTGCGTCTCAGTAAACATGTTCAACTGATTAAACTCTTCTTCAGCCTCTTGAGGAAATCTCCATCAAAAATATGATAGAAAATAATATATAAAAAATAAATAAAAGGTTGCTAGATTCATGCATTTTGCTATAAATTTTGTAGATATTACTTTGGCATTGTTAGGGTACGTATCATTGGTAATGGAGTTAATTAGTATTTATTTTCTGTAGTATCTTAGCACCAAAAAAGATTTGCAGAAACTAAACTGCAGTGAGCAGTTCTTGCTCTGTATTTTTTGTTGTTGTAATTCCTATGGTTGGTTTTCGGTTTTTGTAATTGGAAATGAATTATATATATATATATTCTCTTTAAAGAACTAATCGAGTACTTAGAACAGGCAGAATAGAAGTGGGACAAGGAATTTGTCATAATTGTTTGTAGACATTTGCTCTATCTGAACATACTGAAATAGATAGGATTTGAAGTTTGTAACAACTCATAACCTTAAATAAACCCAAGTGTTCTCCACTCCAGACGAGAGTATCCTCAATAGGGTAACCTGACAAAGTGATGCAGACACATAATTTGAAAAATATGTGTATGTATAACATAATTTGACAAAGGGTTTTTACATAATTTAAAAAATTCAGGTTATACACACATACATATTTTTTTAAAAAAATATTTTTCCAATTTAAGAATGACTTATATCACAAATAAGTTTTTAAAGTATACTAACTTTATTATTTAGGTACTTAAAGTATTTTATTGGTCAAAATAAGTACTTAAAGTATATTTTTTGCTTAAATTAAATTCTTAAAGTATACTAACTTTATTGTTATGTTGAATAGGCTAAGAGAGATCCTACATCTTTGCATCGAGTTGCAAAATTGTTGATAAGTTCCTAGTTGCCAAATGGTGGTTTTTCCCAGCAAGTAACTTTCTCTTGAATTTTCACGTTTTGGTTGATTTTCTTTATATAGGTCATGTGGATTAAGTATGACTGATAGATAGTATACATATTTAACTTGGCTTTTACGTTAAGAATATGCACCATGTTAGAGTTTTAATTTTTTATCTACAATTATCAATTTAAAAGAATAAAATACATTTGAATCTATAGTATTAGCAATTAACATTTGAAACGAGTATTACAAAAATACAAAATGGAGAGGAGTTGGATGAATTTGTCAAGGGTAAGCGCCGACTATCGAAATAGAGTAATTTTTTTCTTCTAAATTTAGCTTTTGCGAATGCAAGCCAAGAGAATACGATTCTTTGCCCTTGTAAGAAGTGTACTAACATTAATTGGCACATTCGTGAAGTTGTACACGAACATCTAATTGTTTGTGGCTTTGTTTCGAGCTATAAAAAATGGGTATTCCATGGAGAGTTGACACCTCGTAGAGCTTCTTCCACGAGTAATTCAACTTATCCTCCTAATTCTCATCGTCGATCTCTTAGAGAAGATAACATGAAGGGTATGTTGCGAGATGCATTTAATATGCACGATTATCATCAATCTGTTAGAGAAGATGATTGTGAAATTGATGTTAATGATTTCACCGAGATGTGAAGAAGTGGATGTGATGAAGATCCAAATGGAGAATCGGCCAAGTTTTACGATTTGCTTAATAAAATGAATGAACAACTTTATGATGGATCGAAATATTCAAAACTCTCATTTTGCATTTATCTTTTCCACTTAAAATGCTTGGGGAGGTTGGACCAGTAACACTTTTATGCAATTATTAGAGTTTTTGAGAGAAATATTTCCTTTTGCAAAAATTCCTCAATCCGGCAAAGATATGAAGAAAATGATAAAAGATTTGGGCTTGGTTATGAGAAAATACATAGTTGTCTGAATGATTGCATGTTGTATTGAGGTGATCGAAAAAACCAGGAGTCTTGTCATGTATGCGGTAAATCTCGGTGGTTGAATGAGACATAGAAAATGTTAGTGAGGATGAAGTTGAAGCACAATCAAGATAGAAGCCAATAAAAATTCTACGATATTTTCCTCTAATACCTAGGCTTCAAAGACTGCTGAGTGTATGAGGTGGCATCATGATGGATGAATCGATGATGGATTATTAAGGCATCTTGCAGATTGTTTAGCTTGGATGTCATTTGACCAAAAATTTCCAACTTTTGTAGGTGATCTTCGAAATGTCAGGCTCAGTCTTGCATATGATGGGTTTAATCCTTTTAAAATCATGAGTACTTCATACAATACTTGGCTTGTTCTACTTGTTCCCTATAATTTGACCTTGTGGATTTGCATGAAACAATCATCCTTTATCTTATCCATGATAATCCCCATTGAGAAAGGTCCCGAGAATGATATTGACATCTATATGCAACCTCTTATTGAAGAGTTGAAACAATTTTGGGTGGGTGTCGAAACATATGATGTATTGAAAAAGGAGAACTTTAGTTTGTGTGCAGCTTTATTATGGACTATTAATGATTTCCATGCTTATGCAAATCTATCTGGGTGGAGTACCAAAGGTCGTTATGCTTGTCCTTGTTATGCTGCATATACATGCTCGAAGTGGTTGCCTAATGGAAAGAAGTTCTCTCACATGGGACATCGTTGGTGGTTAGATGAAAATCATAGATTTAGATATCAAAAGAATATGTTTAATGGTGAAAAGTTTAGAAAAGCTCTTGAGCAAACAATCGAGTTTGATATCTTGTCTATGTTGAAACATATCAAGTTCACTTATGGAAAGACGAGCCAACCACCGAACCCACGATCAAAGAAAAAGACAAAAAAGGTGTATGATCGTGAGGTTAAGCAGCTTAGTGATGATGAGTCTGATGAAGAGGATGATCCAAATGAGGCAGAGTTGTGGAAAAAGAGAAGTATTTTCTTTGAGTTGCTTTATTAGAAGCATAACATTTTGAGACATAATCTTGATGTCATGCACATTGAGAATAATGTTTGTGAGAATATTATCGGGACCATTCTCAATGTTGATAGAAAATATAAAGACAATCTAAAGATTCGACTTTACTTAGTTGCCATTGAAATTCAGTGTGATCTCCATCCTCAATTACTTTCTAATAGAAAATCTTCGTTATCGCATTCTATTTTTGCGATGTCGAAGAAAGAAAAAGAAGTGTTTTGCATGGTGTTGAAGGATATAAAGGTCTTAAATGGGTATGCATCAAATATATCTTGATGTGTTAGTGTTAAAGATCGAAGACTTTATTCTCTAAAGTCACGTGATTATCACATATTGATGCAAAATTTAATGCCATTTGCATTATGCAATTGTATGTCAAATGAGGTGACATCTTGTATAATTGAACTTTCCAATATAATGAAAGCTATTTGTGGGAAAGTTTTGATGGTTAAAGAACTTGAGAAACTGCAAGATCGAGTCGCGTTGATTTTATGCAACTTTGAGAAGATATTTCCACCTTCATTCTTCACAATTATGGTGCACTTGTTGGTTCATCTCCCTCACGAAGCTAAAGTTGGTGGATCAGTTTTCTATCGGTGGATGTATCTTATAGAGAGGTGCAAATTGTTTAATATGTATTCAATCACTATTGAGTATTTCTTTTAATTAGAACTATTTATATAATGTTGTGTTTATTACGTGTGTAGGTTCTTGTGCAAGTTGAAGTCTTACTGTCGTAATAAGCATTATTCGGAAGGATCAATATAAATGTTAATTAATTCACCTTTTATGTGTAATAAGTTTGGGTGGGAGAGAAGTTAGTGAAGAGGTTAAATGTCTTTATCAAGGTCTGAATAGAATTGTTAAAAATATAATGCCTTTCTAATTAACGAGTTTAGGTTCCACACGAAATCTCGAGAAAGATTAAGGAGGACACAAAATAGTGGAGTAGTTGTTACTTCTTCAACCACAAGTTATGCTAGTGCTAGGGACAATCATCATGTGGAGGGAGATGTAGAATATTATGGAATTCTTACAAACATCATTGAGTTGGATTATTATGGCAAACAAAAGTTTGTGTTATTTCGCTGTGAGTGGCCTGATGTAAATACTACTTGAGGCATTAAAAGAGATCAATTTGGATTTACAATAGCGAACTTCTCTCAATTAATTCACATAGGTCAACATTTGATGGACGAACCATATGTATTTTCTTCTCAAGTCAAACATGTTTTTTATTTCCATGATCCAATGGATGAGGGTTGGTATGTTGTATTCCGTAATACCCCTAGAGACTTGATAGGCATCAGGGATGGAAGTAGATATGACATTGAAACAAGATCATAAACTTTGCCTTTTGCAGCACAAAACTTAGATGGAACAATCACTAGTTCTAGTTCACAATTCCAATAGGTTTGGGAGGACATGGATGAAGATTTTAATGAAAACCGACTACATAAAAATGTAGTAAGATTTATATCTTAACTTACTAATTTATAATATTGCAACTTTTAACTTGCTGTCAAATGCATACATTAATAGTATTGTGTCACTAGTTACTAAAATTATTTTGTTTATTGCATATATTATGCCTAGGAGGATATTAAGTGATATGCGGATTGTTCAAGTTCCTTGAGTGGAGGAAGTAACAAATAATGAGGATTTGTCTGGTGTTAGATCCTAACAAGTTTAAAAAATAGTTGAAAATGTAGAAATTGAAGGTAATGCTCAACACTTTATTTAAATGCTAGTTGTTTGTTATTATTGACTTGATTTTAAAAATTTTAATGAATTATTTCTTATATAGATAAAAATGGTCGAAGGCACAAGAATAAAGGGCCCACGACATTGACGGAATTATACGAACTTCCTGTTGGGGAACACGTGAAAATTTTAAGAAACGATGTCGACTAACCTATTGGGGAAGAAGTAGGTGTTCTTGCCAGTTACTTAGGTATTATTACACGCAATGCTAGACTTTTGTCGATCAATTTTGAGTCATGGCGTCAAATGCCGAATAGTAACAAAAACCAGGCACTGGATCTTGTTAAGGTAATAATGTCATTGTAATAGATAATCCATTACAGTTCAATAGTAATTTATATTTACTTTGATTGTGTAATTTGTAGGATAAATTTTCTTTAGAGGTCTCAGATGATTATGTGAAGCTTGCGTTAGGAAAGAAATGGAGAAACCATAAGAGCTTATTGGAAAAGACATTTCAAGAATAATCTCAGATTTCAAGAGAAGCTGCAAAATGTCCCACTAGGAATGCTCTGGTATCAATAGAAAGATGCAGTCAGGTTTTGGAGTTCAATGAAAGAAGAGGTATGATCGATGCACTTTAAAAAATAATACTATGTCATTATAATATTGACTTTATAAGTAATGCAAATTTTAAATTGTAGGATCGAGAGTGCATTGGAGTTGCTAGCAGACAACAACAAAAGTTTACTGACATAGTCGGGTCAAAGAGCTTTACTCGTATAGCTAATGAAAATGTATTATTTTTTAATTATTGATTATTTTTAATGTATTATTTTTTTAAGTATTAATTTCTATTATACATTGTAGCAAGTTACGACCGATACTAGTGCTAGTCGGATAAAGCTCTTCGACATTACACACACAAAAAATGATGGCTCTCCTATGACTCCTAAAGCGGCAAAAATTATGGTATATTCATTGGACAAAAAATTAGGATTATGTTATATTTATATAAATAGTATACTTTTTTATTTTAAATAATATTTGAATTCGTTATAATTTTTTAATTGATTATCAGGCGAAACTGAGGAGAAAAAAGGCGGAGTATGAAGCTATGGCTTTTACTCATGGTCCTATTAATGTGGATGAGATCGGAAATCAAGTTATTGCTAACATTTTGGGTCCTGGAAATTTTAATATTTCACTCAACACTTAGGTTTAGGAAATCTATTATTTTCAATGGTTAAGGGTTAAATCTATTTAAAAATGAATAAAAGTCAAATTAGTAAATATAAAAACAAATAGAAGTATATATATATATTTAAAGCTATATTTGCGATTATATATCATAAAAAATTGATTTTAGTTATTTCAAGGAAATAATGTAACACCCCTACCCGGTTTAGGAGTTAAACTAGTTTAGGAAGTGTTACCGAACAAACATTCAATCATCCAAGAGTTAGTTTAACACTATACAACCAAACTTGCCTTCAGAAAATAGGGTAATTTAAAACTTTTTAGAAGGTTCATAATTCATATTTCGAACTTCATTACATATACAAACAAGTATGCACACTTTAATTAGTTCACTTTAACTATTAGCTCATTAACATAAGCCATATTAAAACTTCAATACACAAGCTTACCATATTATTTCTACAATCCCATAAGATTGATCCTTATTCATAAACTTTATTTTTCTTAAACCAATTACCAACTTTGTATACTTCTATCCATTTTAAGACATGTAGATCAATGATTAAGATCATTCAAGATAACTGTAAACCATTATTTAAAGGTCTTTAAGATTACATGTTTATATCATTTAATTTTAAATCTTATTTTCAAGATTGCTAAGACATTCAACATGTTCTCATATTCTTTTAAGACATTATGGGATAACTTTCATTTCTTATCTCAATTCCTTATTACAAAACATTATAGGATTTCATATTTTCAAAGCATATTCTTACTTACTAGGTTAGTTTTCACATGGTAATTAGCTTTACTCAACTATCGAAGGAATAACTATAACATTCGTAACACAATCACATAATCATAAACATTTATACACTTGCATTAACAATAGTCTTACTTATCTATTCATCCATTCAGAACATATCCTTATCATACATTATGTTGATTATGAAAGCACATATAATTTTCCACTTACAAAAAATTTTAGACATAAACATTCATTCATCTCAACTCAATTTCCTAAATTATTAAGCCTTGATGTCCAAAGATGCACATCTTTTCTTATCTATGATATAAGTAATAGCAAACCAATCTAATTCATGTTTCATATAGTTCATTCATTGTAATCTTTATTGCTTCCCGAGATACAAGTTCATAAACATATAATCAAGGTCTTTAAAGACTATCATCTTATAACTTTAGGATTCCTAAAGAACAAATATAGATTAACAGTACAATCATAGTTTAGTCTAGTCAGACACATCTTCACAAAGCATAGCAAAACATCTATTATCACACCAGCTCAATCTCAAGCATACCATCACCTAACATAGAAAGCAATCACATCATACATATGTCCATTAATTTTACAATTATTGTACCTTCTTCATAAGGTACTATAAGCCATCACTTTGAATACAAATATATGTTAACTAGTTACTTAGTTAACATAAATCTTAATCATGTTTTGCCACCTTAGGAATTTAAAATAACTAACACTAAAAACATGCTTTAAGCTTAGGCCTTGTGTGATTTGGTGCCGGAAATTGACACGATCCTTGCTAACTGAATGATAACTACCTGAAAGATCAATCAATCAAACACAAGTAAGTTCAAAAGAACTTGGTGAGGTAACAAAACCAATCCAAACATACAAGGATACAAGAAGATATGTTACTTTTACAAGTCCTTATGATTTAGTTTTTAATTGATTCTTTATTTAGCCAAAGTCCACTCCAATTTCTCTACATACACTTTCTTTGAGCCCATTTATATTTGATTCACAAGAACCATATAACTTAAGTTTTCAATTTATGTATTCCAAGCTTCACATAACAATCCACATTTTAACTTGCAAAACAGATTACTTATATCACCAAAATAGTCCCTTAAATAGCCAAAATAGTCCTTGATTTTAGGTTTACAAAACAGTCCACTTAAATCACAAAATAGTCCATTTTTTAACTTGCAAAACAGTCCACTTACTTCACAAAACAGTCCATACTTTGATTTGTAAAACAATCCACTTAATTGACAAAACAGTCCACATTTTTAATTTGCAAAACAATCCACTTAAATCATAAAACAGTCATTGTTTTTAACTTGCAAAATAGTCCACATTTTGACTTGCAAAATAATCCACTTTTTAATCACCAAAACAATCCTTAAACATTAGCAAAACAACCCCTGATTTATTCACCAAAATAGTCCATAAACATTTGCAAAACAACCCCTGTTTTTTTTACCGAAACAATCCTTAAACCATTCACTTTAAATCATAACAACCCACAATCTAGTACTAGCAACAATGTGTCTTTCAAATCTTTAACTAACTTCCTATCATTAGTGTCCTAATTTCTTAGCATACACGTCTTCATGTCAAGAATTACATAAAACAATCAATTTCACTCATTATAATATCAAATTCAGTTCCATTTATTTAGCATACCATACCATTCATTCGTATATACCTCAAGAATCAAGCATACAAACAATTATCATTCCTTTCACAGTCATATACCATTTCCATTCTTTTCATTTCTTAATCACATCAATGTTATCAGCATACTGTGAGGTAGCAAGGATGTATAACAATAATTATAATAGCAAGGTAACATGAAATTATCAAAGCTACCAATTTACTTTAAGCATAGACTAATTATCACACAATATTCGATCACCACATCAACCCTTTTTAAACATATATTTAAGTCAACTAATTGTAGCGATGTTTTTTCCTTTATTTTAAAAATAAGCGTGATTTTCTTTTAGAAAACTCGTCGATACGAATTATCCCATAAATCACTTTTGAAATCTTAGCTTAAAGTGATTTCTTTTGAAAATCGTAATCTTTTTGAAAACAATAAAAACTTGGAGTCGCCACCGGCCACTTGGGTAAGGTAGGCTGGACACCATGAGAAACTAGAGATTCGTTTTGAAAGGGTTCGGGAGTTGGTTACGAGTGGGGAAGGATTAGCACCCCTATCACGCCCAAAAATTGGTACCAAAATATTTTTTGCTTTTAAATTGATGGAATTTAATTTGACATACTTAATTGAAAATTGACCTTAATTACACGGGCTTTATCAAATTAGTAGGTTCAAATTAATTGGACATTTAATTAATAAGGTTGACGATACATCGGACCATAGATTAAACCGACATCACATAAGCTTGACTGCCGTGTTAATTTATGGTTCAATTCCCTAACATCACCTTTATGCATGGTGCAAACAGTTAAGATATAATGTAATGATTTTGTTAATTTTTAATTTTACCTTGGGACGGTAAGGATTAATTCAAATATTTGGTCAACATCCTTTAAGCTCGGACTGTTATGACACAAATATCGGAATTAATAAATACCTCATTTTCTATGATTTAAATTAATTAATTCAAAATAAATGGGTCATATGAATGACAAACAAAAGGCATGAAAATTAAACACTCAAAAGGCCTACCAAAGCTCTAACCTAAAAGGCCAAAATTATAGAAGAACCAAATAGTGATCTAATGATTAATTAGGTGAGTCTAATATTAACCCTAAATTAATTAAACCCTAAAAACTAGAAAACTCTACAAATTATGAATTATCTTATGACATGATAATTAATTTGATCGGTTTTAAACTAGTATTCTAATAAGCCAATGATACTATTTAAAACCAATCAGGTTAATTAATCATGGTTTTAATGTAAATGTCAATCTAATCTCCATATTACTTTTATCTTAAAAGTAATTAAGAAGTATTCAATTATATTAATGAATTTAACATTTATCCCAATGAGCCAAGGGTAAATTTAAATTCACTAAATTAATTTAAATCCTAGATCTAACTACGGCTATAAAAAACTAATCATAAATTAATCTAATTAACTTAAAGATCGTGCCCTTATGAAACGAGCACACGATTTTAAACTAACTAAATTAACTTTGCCTAATTCTAACCTAAAATTAATCTACAAAACCCAAAGCCCACCTAAACTAAACAAGCTATAGGCCCAAAACACAACAAGGCCCAAACTACTAAACTAGGCTTACTAAAAGAAACAAACATATAAATATAAATATAAATATCACTATATATTCTATACTAAAAATATATTACTTTAAAAAAACTATTTATTAAAAAAACTTATATGATATATACTATATAAAAAGAACTTATATTATATATTAAAAACTATATAACATATATTTTGTAAAAAAACTCTTATGTATGTACTATATTATGTGATTATGGAAATCACGGCGGAGGAATGTCGGATTCTGGGTTCGTGATGAACCCGGATAAATTTGGAAGAACAATTGAGAGCTTTTGTGGGTTTGGTTCTTAAAATTTGGCAAAAGGGTCTATTTTTTGGCTGAGCTTTGAATTTTATACTAATTTTAAAACATAAAAATGGTTTATTTCATTTTAAAACCCTCTGCCCTTTGCTTATCACTCCGCAAGCCCTTCCGTGTTTCATAATCACCCCCTCGTCCCTCTGAGTTTCGAAATATTTTCAATCTGGTCCCCTTTTCAATTGTAACTTTTTTAACGATAAAATCTCCCTTTGGTCCTTAAAATTTGTTTTTGGGTTCAATTTCAGTCCTAATTCCAGTGTCTCCCCTTAATCATTCAGGTTTTAATTTCTGTTCTGTATTTACATTTCTTAAATTTCATTCCCATATTTGCGTTATTTTGGCCATGTTGATAAATATTATGTGTAGATGTTTTGTTGCCTTGGTTGATGGATATGTGGATGCCGTGTTTTGTTGTGTTCGATGATGTGCTTGTTCATATATGTTTATGCTTATGATATACCACTTATCTATAGTTTTCTTATAACATATAGTTTGTTTTTATAACCTATATAATATATAGTACATATATATGGTTTATATATAGCCCATAGTTTTTATAACCTATAATATACTAATAGTATATAGTTTTGACATATATAATATACATAGTTTCTAATATGGATTTTTGTTATAATATAATATATATGCCTACAGTTTTAACTATATAGTATATATATAGGTTATATAATATAAGGTTTTATATAATATATTGTTCATATATTATACAAGGTTTTTTTATGTAATAGATAATTCATAATATATATCTTGTATATGTAGTCTATAGTTTTACGTACAAAGTTTAGTTTTTTTATATAATATAATGTATATAGTATGTGGTTTTATAAAGATAATATACAGTTTTTTATAATATATATTATGTATATACTATACAATTTTCATTTATATAATATATAGTCTTGTTTGCATATATTATTTTAATGTGTTTTTGAGTCATTTTTGTGTTTGTTAGATTAGGCTTCTTAGGTTAGATTAGGGCAAGTTAGTTTAATTAATTTAAAACGTGTGCTCGTCTTATAGGGGTACGATTTCAAATTAATTAAATTAATTTAGGACTAGCCTTTTAGAGCCGTAGTTAGACTTAAGGTTCGAATTAGTCTAGTGAATTTAAATTTGCCATTGACTTATTGGGATAAATGTTAGATTCATTAAGCTAGTTGAACACCTCTTAATTACCTTTAAGATAAAATTAATATTGAGATTAGATTGTTAAATTAAAACCATGATTAATTAACTTGATTTGTTCTAAATAGTATCCTTGGCTCATTGGAATACTAGTTTAAAATTGATCGAATTAATTATCATGTTACAAAATAATCCATCATTTATTAAGGGCTTTATAGTTTTAGGGTTTAATTGATTTAGGGTTAATATTAGATTCATTTAGTCAATAATTAGATCACTAATTAAATTTTCATTATCTGGGCCTTTTAGGCTGGGCCTTTAATGGGCTTTTTGTGTGTTTAAATTCAAGCCCTTTTGTGCCATGCACTTTAATTGCATTATTAATTAATCTAAAATCCTAAAAATGGAGGTACGTTTCGATATTTGAATTAATCCTTTCCATCCAAAAGTAAATGATAATTAAAATTGACAATCGTCATAACATCATACTTAAATGCTTGCATCAATGCATAAAGGTGATGTACGAAAATCAAACCATAACTTATCACGACAGTTGGAATTATTCAATGTCGGTTTAATCTATGGTCCGTTGTATCGTCACCCTTATTAATTAAATGCCTAATTAATTTGAGCCAACCAACTTGATAAAGCCCGTTTAATTAAGGTCAATTATCAATTAAGTACACCTAATTAAATTCAATTCAAATTTCAACAATTTCCTTCGATTAAAAGCAACAAATATTTTAGTACCGATTTTCGGGCGTGATGGGGGTGCTAACCCTTCCCCACACGTAACCAGCTCCCGAACCCTTCCAAATTGAATCTCTGGTTTTATGGTGTTCGGTCTACCTTATCCAAGTGGCCGATGACGACTCCAAGTTTTCATCGTTTTTCAAAAGAATATGAATCTTCAAAAAGAAATCCCTTTTCTAAAGAATGATTTAGGGATAACCCGTAGCACATTAGGTTGACTTTTTAAAAAGGTCGTTACAAATATTATATAACATGGTAAGCACATTATAACACCAACAACCAAAAATCTAAAGATTCTACAAATTTAAACAAGAACAACCATATACAACAAAGCTAGAAATTAAATGCATGAAAAAAGGAAATAGGGTACTGGAATTTGGACTGAAACCAAAAAAAATAAATTAAGGGGGAAAATTAAAAGAAGAAAAAGAAACTCAGTCGAAATAAGGACCAGATTAAAAACCGTTGAAAAATTTTGAGGACTCGAGAAGGAAATAAGAAACACAGAATGTCTTAGGACCATGATTTTCCCATGCGAAAGGGACCGAATGTGTGATTTGAAGATGTGGAAGCCCTTACGGGCGTAAATAAATTAGGGCAGAGGGATTCAAGACGCAATTAAACCATTTTTTTAAAGGGCTGAGTATATATGATAGTTTTTAACCAAAAATGGAAGCTTTTCAAACCTTTGCTTTTCAAAAATCAGAGGGGTTCTCCTCTGCCTCCTCTCGTCCGATGAGCACCACCACTCACCGGGGCAAATCCCAAAATCTGGCGAAAGAGCCATCGTGTGTCGCCACGTCGGCCGTCATTTGCTGGCAACCGACGAACCCAAATCTAGCTCTTTTTTGGTAACCGCTCCGTCTGACTCACCCTTTGTGGCCTCAAAAGAGCCGGCGAGTTTGTCGTCGACGAAGAATGACACCGATTATAAAGAGGATGAAACATCCAAAGATGAACCGACACGAAAGAAGACTTAAAACTGAAGGTAAAGGATTCAAAACCCTAATCTATGTATGCTTATGCTGCTTGAATTTAAAAAGTGAAAGAGGTATACCACCAAAATGCTTGAGGCTTTTCTTTGCTTTTTTTTGCTCTATTGCTTTGAAATTGCCCAATGTTTACAAATGTCTAGGGTTTTGTTTATGTAACCCAAATATTACATGTTTTAGAAAAATAGAAAAACCTTCTGAAATTTCCTATTGGCTACTATACTTTTTTGGCCGAATTCATCTTTTTTCTGCTATTGTTGGTGTGTTTCTAAGCATGTCTCCTAATCCCTTTGCATGTAATTGAGCGCTGGGGAAACGAGGACCAGAAAGAGAAATATTGTGAGCAACAAAATTCTAGTGGTCCAAGTCGACGTGGCGGAGCAATGGACGACGTGGTGCCTGGCCGTTGGTTCTCCCTGCCAACGTGGAGGCGAACTGGAAGAGCAAAAGACGCGGGCGTATGGCACACGCGCGACTGAGGAGAGCTGAAACGTCGGGCGACGTGCACGTGAGAAGGTTGAACGGTTGCGCGTGTGGGCTAATCGCGGCGATTGCAATCGTGACCCTTGATGAAGATCTTGATCCGATGCTCCAGATTTGGCTGCGCAAGGATTAATAGATTAGGGCTTTTAGATTAGTTAATTGGGCCTTATCTGTCTAAGATGTATTCATGAATATATATTTTTGGGGTTTTGTATATATGGACTAATAACTACTTAAGCTTTTGGTGCTTTTATTCATGTGTATATTTACGGGCTGATATAAATGGTTTTTATTTATAATTATACATGGTTTTTTTTTTATAAAAAATAGATAATTTAGTTTATAGTTTTTTGATTATTTTCTGATTTTAATTTAATAACAACAAAAATAACAATAAGAATAGTAATAATAATATGTTCAAATAAAAATAAATGATGATAATGATAATAATAGGATAATAACAATAATAATAATAATACTAAAGATACTATATAGTAACATAAAGGCTATATATTTAATAATATTGTGAGCTTTTCAAATGAGTAATAACACACATAATATGATAATATATGGCATGACAGTAAATAGGATAAAAAAAACAACACTCATATATAGAAAAACATAAATCAAATAGCCTTAGTAATCTTTTTGGGTTTTTATAATGGTCAAATAGTTAAAGTAAACAAAGCCCTTTTATTTGCAAAATATAAAACGGGTTACCCCGGACAAAATTAGTGATTACAGCTGCCCCTATTTGCTTATGCTTGTATAACAAGAATAAAGCAAAGATCATAAGCATTATTTTTGTCCAACTTCCCTGTTGGATGATTTGCTCTTCCGAAACGACATCGAATAGATCCAAGTAACTTGTTTTCCTGAAGCGGCGAAAACAAACTGTGTAACACTGGCATGTCCCTCCAAAACGGCAATGGACGAAGCAAATAGAAAATGACTCATTCCTCCGAAGCGACAACAAATGAATTTACATAACTTGTTTTCTCAAAACAGCGAAAACAAACTAGGTAACGCTAGCATGTCCTTCTGGAGCGACAATGGGCAGACTAGACAGCAAACGAATCATTCCTTCAAAGCGACAGCGAATGAATCCAAATAACTTGTTTTCCCGAAGCGAAAAAAATAGACTGGGTAGCATTGGTACGTCCTTTCAGAGCGGCAATGGACGGGCCAGATAGTAAGCCATTCATTCGTCTAAAGCGGTAACGAATGAATCTAAATAACTTGTTTTCTTGAAATGACAGAAAACAAAACCGACGAAGATGACGTGTTTGTCTAAAATGACAGCGAACAAGTCAAATGTCCTCAAATGGTAGGTGAAATCATTTCCTGGAGTGGTAAGGACAAATACATCATTGTGTTCCTCTAAAATGGTAGGAAACAAATGGCCACTCTTGTCATGAAGATTCCATTCTTCTTGCACCTATATGGATAAGCCTTTCAACCTTTCTATTCGAACATTCTTGAACTACGAGCATTTCCTCTTTTTCTCTGAGGTTTTGGTGTGGTGAGTTTGAAATCCTTTGCATGATATCATTGTTAGGTTTTTTGCTTTGTCTTTTGCTCCTATTCTTAGGAGGTATTTGGTCTACCCTTTGATTATTTGTGAAAAGGAACGAAAAAGCTGTAATGATGCAGGTTAGCATGCTTCTAACCTAGGGGTGTCTAACTAGAAATGATGCATGAATGATAGCAATTTTTAAACTTTCTAGGGCGCTTTCTCTTTTTGCCCCCTTGACTTGGACCTTCGTGTGCTTTTCGCTTCTTTTTTTTACTACGACGACATCTCCTCCCTCACTCGAGTTCACCCTTTATGCCCTCCTTTTTGAGCTCTTTGAACCTTTTTCTCTAAAGTACCCTTTTAGGTTTTCACTTTAGATATTCTTTTTCTTTTTCTTTTTTCTTTCTTTCATTCTTTTTTTGTTTTTTTCTTTCTTTTTTTCTTGGGCGCCCTTGCGGGTTTTCACCCATGATCCCTTGGATTTTAACATGATTGGTACTCAGTGTCTCTTCTTGGTGGATCCTTGTCAATTTCTCCTCCAATGCCCTTTGGCCCTACCTTTGGTGGGCTCCCCTCCAAACCAGGAACAAACCTACGCTTAATAGGTTAAATCATAGTTATGCCAAGAAATCATTTGTTTTTTCTTCATTCTATGTCAATATATCTGTTGACTGCATATAAATTAGACAATAGAAAATAAAATAAACTTTATTAATACTTGATGGAATATTAGGACACTTTTGAAAGTTAAGGCAAACATGAGAACATGGAAAATATGTGAAAGATGTCAACTGTATGAATGATGAGAACCCGTCGACCTTGGTTGATTTCTCGCTAGCCACCCTTGGTCATTTCCCCTGATGATATGAAGACCGAAGCATAAACTCTCAATCGAACCAAAACTCGTTAGTTGGAAGCCAAAATTCAAGTCTATCTGAACTGTCCTTTTTAGATTTTCAATTCAGACCTTTCTTTGGTTTTAAGGCACCCATTTTCAGGTTTTCACCTTAAACCCTCATTTTTCCTTTTCCTTTTTCTTTTTCCTTTCCCTTTCTTTTCTTTTTCTCTTTTTTCTTCTCTTTTTTTCATTTTTTCCTTTTTCTTTTTATGCGTAATACTTCTTGATGAAGTCTGAGTTTATTGGGTTGCTTAATTCTTTTCCATCCACCTCCATTAAAATTAACGCTCCCTCGGAGAAGGCCTTTTTTCACGACATAGGGCCCCTCCCAATTGAGCATCCATTTTCCTCTGAAGTCTCTTTGGTTCAGCAAGATCTTCTTTAGCACCGGATCCCCCTCTTGAAGCTCCCTGGAGCGAACTTTCTTGTTATAAGCTCGCATCATTCTTTTTTGATACATTTGGTTATGAGAGACGACTTTCAACCTTTTTTCTTCGAGGAGATTCAATTGGTCAAATCTGGCTTGTATCCGCTCGGCTTCATCCAACTTTACCTCGTTCAAAATTTGAAGCGATGAGATCTCTACCTCGATGGGTAATACCACTTCTCTATCGTATACCAAAGAGTACGGTGTTGCCTCGGTGGATGTTCTCACAATTGTTCGATAGGCAAACAAAGAAAAATAGTGCCTCTCATGCCAATCCTTAAATGTCTCTGTAGTTTTTGCTATGTTCTTCTTAATATTATTATTTACCACTTCTACCGCCCTGTTCATCTTGGGGTAATAAATAGTAGAATTATGATGCGCAATCTTGAATTATTCACACACCTCGATCATCACCTTATTGTTCAAGTTGGAAGCATTGTCAGTGATAATCCTTTCGGGCAAACCATAACGACATATGATTTCTTTCTTGAGAAACTTGCAGACCATTGTTCTCGTGACGTTAGTGTATGAGGTGACTTCTACCCACTTGGTGAAGTAATCAATAGCCACTAGGATGAAGCGATGCCCATTGTAAGCCTTTGGGTGCATCTGACCGATGTCATCCACTACCCAAGTAGCAAAAGCCATGGTGAATTCATAGTATGAAGTGGCACCGGTGGGGAATGTATCTTGTCCGCATAGATTTGGTATTTATGACATTTCTTCGCGTAACTGATGCAATCTCCCTCCATGGTTGACCATAAGTAGCCATATCTCATGATTTTTCTTGCCATCGAGAATCCGCTGGCGTTGGTTCCACATAAACCACCATGGACCTCCGCCAAAATAGTTTCGGCCTCTCGAGCATTGACACACCTCAACAGTATCTGATTGTTGCTTTTCTTGTACAAAACTTCACCATCAAGGACGTACCCTAACGCCAACCTTCTGATTTTCCTTTTGTCGTTGTCGTCGGCCTCTTTAGGATAAGTTTGGAACTTGATGTACTGAAGTATGCCATAATACCATGGACTGACGTCCTCCTCCTCTTCCAAACTATAACAATGGGCCGGTATTTAAAAGTTTGCATCTCGACAGGTTTCATCTCGATTGTCCGACTTACTTCGAATATAGCAACCAATGTTGCTAGAGAGTCTGCCATCTGATTATCCTCTCTTGGCATGTAGGTGAAACTGACTTCTTCAAAATCTTTGACCAAATCTTGGATCAAATCGTAGTACTTGATCAATTTCAAATCTCTAGTCTCCCATTCTTTTCAAAGCTGGTAGATCACTAGGGAAGAATCTCCAAAAACTCGGAGCACTTTAATCATATTTTTTATGGCCGCTCAGAGTCCCATGACACAGGCTCATATTCGGCTATATTATTGGTGCAAAAGAATTCCAACCTACTCATGAAAAGGTAGTAGGTATTTTCGGGTGAGACCAAAATTGCCCCTATTCCATGGCCTAAGGCATTCGACGCCCCATCAAAATAAAGCCTTCATCCCTCATTCTTGATAGCATACGTCCCTTCAGACAGATCATAGATCAAATCTTCATTTGGGAAACTGAAGTCCAACGGTTCATAATCATCTGAAGCGCGGCTTGCCAAGAGATCTGCCACCACACTTCCCTCCACCGCCCTCTGACTCGCATAAACAATGTCAAATTCTGACAATAACATTTACCAATGAGCTATTTTCCTGGTTATTGTTGGTGCTTCCATTAGAAATTTCAACGGATCCAATTAGGAAATTAGCAAGTGGTGTGATACAACATGTATTGTCGGAGCCATTTAGTAGCCCATACCAAGGCATAACACAACCTTTGGATCAACGAGTACCGTGTTTCACATTCAGTGAACGTTTTGCTTAAGTAATAAATCGCCCTTTCCTTTTTGCCTGAGTCATCGTGTTACCCCAACACACAGGCCATAGAATTCTCAAACACTGCCAAGTACAGGATCAACGGCCTATCCGTCACTGGTGCCACTAGAATCGAAGGATTGGTTAAATACTTCTTAATATTTTCTAGAACTTTTTGACAATCTTTACCTCAGACCCCCGAGTTATTCTTTCAGAGTAGTCTGAAGACAGGGGCGCACTTATCTGTCAACTGAGATATGAACCGAGAGATGTAATTCAATCTTCCCAAAAATCCTCAGACTTCCTTTTGTATTTGGGGCGGTGGGAGATCTTGGATTGCTTTCACCTTATCAAGGTCAATCTCGATGCCTTTCTAGCCCACCATAAAGCCCAAAAGCTTCCCTAATGTAACTGCAAAGGTACATTTGGCCAGGTTGAGCTTCAATTGATACTTTCTTAGCCTCAGGAAAAGTTTTCACAGATTTTGGATATGTTCCTCTTCGGTCTGAGATTTAGCTATCATATCATCCACGTACACCTTAATTTCCTTATGCGTCATATCATGAAACAAAGTCGCCATGGCTCTTTGGTAAGTTGCCCCGGTATTCTTTAACCTGAAGGGCATCACCTTGTAGCAAAACATGCCTCACATGGTCATGAAATTGGTTTTTTTCCATATCCTCGGGATGCATTTTGATCTGATTATATCCCGCAAAGCCATCCATAAATGAGAACCAAGCATGTCCCGTAGTATTGTCAACTAGAGCATCAATATGGGGCAAAGGGAAGTTATCTTTGGGGCTTGCCTTGTTGAAATCCCTGTAGTCTATGCATATACGCACCTTTCCATCCTTTTTCGGTACCGGCACTATGTTGGCTACCCATTTCAGATATTTAGAAACTTTTAAGAACCCGACCTCAAGTTGTTTCTTTACCTCTTCCTTAATTTTTGACAACATGTCCGTCCTCATTCTTTGGAGTTTTTAGTAAACGGGCTTGCATTCTGGTCTAATTAGGAGCTTGTGCATCACAATATCTGTGTTTAATCCCAGTTCCTCCAACTCTTACATAACTTTTGGTGACAGAGTGCTGCCAATCTTCACTTCTTTCTTTTCCTCGCCAGTCCCTAAGTTCAAAATCTCTACCTTCTCTTGATGTGAAAGAATTTGTTTTTCTTCACTTGCCATCATTCTTAATAACTCCTCGAGAATTCCATCATCCTCCTCTTTTATATTCGCCAAGCGCGTGAGTCGCTTAAAATCTACTTCAGGATTAGGTTCCGCTTCATTTATACAGTTTATATTAAGAGGTCTGCATGATTGTGAAAATTGTGCATCGGGATTGGAAGGGGATTGCTTATGATATAAATAAATAATGAATGAAATGAATGCTATGTTTTCCATTTGGGAGAGAAAAGTTGACAAAGTCTTTTTCATTGGAAGTAGATAAAATAACATAGTTGTCCCTTTTACAAAAGATACTCGTTACTTTTGGGCAAAAGTAACGGGATTGTTCTGGGCATTACTTTGATTTATTCCTAAAAACCACGGGCGTATCCACAGAGGTTCAATTGCTGAGCTTTTACCCTGGAAGGCATGGACGAATCTCAGCCAAGAGTAGGTTAGTCTTGCCACCATCACTGATCATATTCACGTCCATCTCCTCCAAGGCTTCACGAACCAACTCCTCTTAGAAGTATCTCTCACCTTCTCGGTTCGCTTCTTAAACATCTACCTCAGGGTTTCAGATCCCGTCGGATATGAAAATGCCATCAAAATCTTTATAGGTTACGGGGGCCTAAGGAATATCCTCCCCTATGAGCCTGACCTTCATTTGTTTTTGTCTATTCCTCCACTCTTGTCTCTTTTGTAGGAAATTAGGTTTATAACCGAGTCTGAAGTGGTCAATCTTATGATACACACTGACGGGACGAAGACGTCATTGTAGATTTTTTCCCAAGCCTCTTTTCTTCCTTGCTCCTTTTCCAAGGGTCTCAAATACCACCATTTTAGTGCAATTTGATAGTTTAGGGCATGGAAGCTTGCTTCCCTTGGCAACAAAGGTGGCATTGACAAATTCCAAGGCCCTAAAAGAACATTCTATTGCTTGTTCATTAATGCAGATGTACAATGTATCTGAAGTCACTGAAGCAACGATGTCTTGTTCGGTATCCACCGTGACCAACTTTCCTTCAACTACAAACTTTAATTTTTGATGGAGCGAAGACGGGACGACGCCGACCGAGTGTATCTATGGCCTCCCTAACAGTCAATTATATGATGGCTGAATGTTCATGACCACAAAATCGATTATATATTTTATAGGGCCGATGAGAAAATGTACTTCTATTTTCCTGACCATATCTCGTTGGGTCCCATCAAAGGCTCGCACCGTATTATGACAAGGCTTCATATGTGAACTATCGATTGGCAACCGTTGTAATGTAGCTAGTGGCATAATATTCAATGCGGAGCCATTATCAATTAGCACACCTGGTAGCACATATCTCTTGCAATGGGTGGTGATGTTAAGGGCCTTGATCGATCCCATACCCTCACCAAGTATTCCATCATCATTGAAAGTTTTGTGATTATCCCTGGTGATATGGTTGATGATTCGGTCTAACTTTCCGACCGAATTATCTTTTGTAACAAAGGTCTCATTCAAAACCTTCAATAGGGCCTCACTACTTTTCTGAGTTTAACAGGAGATCAAGTATCGAAATCCGAGCTGGTTATTTCTGAAGTTGATCTACGATGTTATATTCGCTATTTTTCAAGAATCATAAAAATTCTTGAGCTTGGGATTCTGTGACCGGATCTTTAATCTTTGTAGGTGGGTCCTCTCCAAACGCCTTCTTGGGTTCAACTCTGATCTCCTTGTTTTTCACTTTTGGCCCCTCTGGTGTCTTCGAATTCTCCAGAGCATAGCATCGTCCACCCCTCGTGAGATGCCCCATTTCATTTACCTCTCTAGAATTTGGTTCCAAAGGTCCTTCCTGTGAGGGCTTCGTCTCGATTTCCACATCATCTCCTCCTTGTGAACTTGAGGAGTCAGGTATTGTAAAGCTTGCCTTGTAATTCCATGGAACCATCTTCGTGTCCTTGAAAGAAAAGATCTTGGGCTAGCAATTATAATTTTGGGAGCCGCCTTTGGTGCGCTTGTCTCACTTGGCTTGAAACCGAGGACAAGTGGTCTCTTCGCACTATACTTGGTATATTGACTCTCTGATGCACAAACTTCTAATTCTTTCTTTTCTTCATTTCTTTCAAAAAACTTAATTTCCCTGTTATCCATCATAGCTTGTATCAACTGACGGATCTCCTCACAATCCTAAATCTCATGATCTCCTGATTGATGATACTCACAATATGGGCCAAACCTTCTTCCACAATCACTATTCCCCGATCAATGAGGCATGCCATACACAAACATTGGAAAACCCACCTTAACAGTGACCGAACTTCGGACAAGTTCATTCTAGCTTCTCTGATATTCTCATCTTTAATAGCATTCACGCCTTGACCTCCATAATTTGGTAGGGGGTTGTTGGCCATGCTCGATTCTCCCAACTGTAATACTCGTCTGAATTAAGTTCGGAATGAACTTCTTGAATGCCACATAATTTTCAATCGAATACCCCGGAACATCGGCATGGTACTCGCAATGTACCTTGCGGTCATACCATGCTGGGTAAGGTGGGTTGTAAGGAGTAACATGATAAGGTTGAACTAAATTGGCCTTATACAATTGGGAGTATAGCTCATTGTAAGAGATTGGCAAATGAGTGAAGGACCTATCCTCCTTTTCCTTCTTAGGTCTCATATCTTCCATTTTATTAAAGTTTCGAGAATTTCCCGATGTGGTCTGGGGCTGAGAGATAGTGAAGTTCTTGGTTGCCTCCAAGGTGTTTGTGCTGGTCACCTCATGGTTCTTCTTCTTGTATTATTTGCATGAATGATCTTATACGTCAATTCTTCCACTTTTAATGGCTGCTTCGATGCGCTCACCAGTCATAACCATCTCCGCAAAGTTGCTAATAGGGTTGCTGATCAGTCAATCGTAGAGCATCCCTTTTAGTGTATCTATGAACATTGGAGAAATATCATACTCATGAAGCACTGGTTGAACCTGCACTGCCAAATCACGTCATCTTTGAGCGTATTCACGAAGGGTCTCGTTGCGCCTTTGTTCCATACCTTGCAACAGTAGTCGGTTGGGAACCATGTCAGATATATGCTTATATTGATCAGTAAAAGCTTTTTCTAAATCCTTCCATGACTTAATTTGAGCCATTGTTAGCTGTTTGTACCATCTCAAAGTAGATCCCACTAAGCTATCCTGAAAACAATGAATTAGGAGCTTCTCGTTATCGGTAAACCCGACCATCTTCCGACAAAACATCATTATAAGAGCAGTAGGGTAGGTGGTTCCATCGACCTTTTCAAATTTGGGGGTCTTGAACTTATATGAGATTTCCACGTAGGGGACCAAATTGAGTTACCTAGCATTTAATCCATAGGAGCTATCCTCGTCTTCCTTCACTCGAAACTTTTCCTCTAGGTCTTTCTGAGTATCCTCTAATTGCTTAGTGAACTCCGCTTTCATTTGGTTCAACTTCTCCAACTCATCAAAGTCTGGGATGTTGTCCCCAATAATCTTGGGATTCCCGAAGGTCACCCCCGGTTGAGTTTGAGCAGCTATACCGACATAAGATGAAGATGCACCTTGTGGAGGATTTAGAGAGAGATCAACAAGCAGAGGGTTCTGGACGATTTGGGAATAAGGGTGATCCCCCAAGTTTTAGGTAGGATTCACGACGGTATTCTTGTCCCTGGCTCTTGTCCTAGCCGAGCTTGCAGAAACTGGGATATTTCCTTCATCATGTCCTACTGAGACTTGATGATAGTTTCCCTTAATTTCTGTTAGGTTCGTTCCATCTGGCCACGTAGGTCGGCTTCCAACTTGGCAAAGCTCTCCTCCATTTGCTTTGTTCGTGAGCGAGCGCGATATGGGTGTGGAATGATGATAATTTTAAGAAGCAAAATGCAACCTTTCTGAAATAGAAAGCTTTTTAATTAATAAATGGCAATTAATCAAAATTTCAAACAAATGCACTAATTAAATGATTATTGGCATTTAAACAAAGAATGCAAATGAAAGAATCATGCATGAATGCAAAGAGCAACACTGAGTTTGGCAAATATCATCATTAAACGACTTTCATTAATGGAAACATTGTCTTGTTAAAATAACTCAAAGAAAACCAACTACACATATGGCTTCAAGGTAGTATCAAGGTCAATAATCTCCATTAGGATCCAAACAATCCTCTATCCTTCTTCGGATTCATCGTCCACATAGTCATAGAGTTCGTTAGCATCTTCTGCTAGAAACTGTATCTTTCGGGCAACCTCCTGCATCTAAGTTATCCATTGTGCCAACTCTTGCTCTTGCCTCCAAATTATGTAGGCGGCAAAGTGCAGTTGCTCCAAACTCAGCGTCGGGCGAAATTGAATCGCTCCCCTAAAGCTTGCCACATAATCCTTGAGTCGTTGAACCTTAGTTTCCAACTCATCGGCGTGAGTTGTCAAAAATTGATTCTCCAAGTTACTGGCCTTTAGCTTGCTAGTTGAACCCTTATGCTTGAAAAAGACTTATCCAAACACTTCACTTGATCTTTCAAGGTTTCATTTTGGTGTTGTTCCTTCTTGATCTGTCTTGAGTAGAAGATTCTTAGATTCTTCACTTCTTCGGTTAAAATGAGCACTTGGTCTTTGTGCTCGTCAAACATCTTTTTGTAATTCTCAGCTCTTGCTTTCTCTTCCTTCTATCGGAGCTCTAACCCTTTGCTTGGTCCGCCTTCCTTTACTCTTTTGCTCTTATTTAACCTTTTAAGCTTCTAAATCTCTTCCTTCTCCATCTTGAGTTTGAGTTCCAACTCATCTCTTTTCCTTTGTAGATCTTTAATCACTCCTTCAAATTGTGTCTTCTCTAATTTGAAGTCGAACTTTTCTTGATTGGATTTCTGGGCCTCGGTAGGAAGCGTGGCCAATCTCTCATCTATAGATCTCTTTCTATCAGGATTCAAATGGGGAAGTTGTCGTTGACACGATTAAATCGCCATGTTTTGTACTCGAGAGTGACCATGTACAAAACATTTACGATCCTAACCCGTCTTGCGTTGTTCCAAGTTAAGAAGCATTATATACCACCGTCTTATAGCCTTTCACCTTCTCAAAATTCACACTGAATTCGTTTAAACCTCTGGTGGCCGACACAAATTGCTTCAAACCGTACTGTCTCAAAACTAGAAGAGGTGCATAAGTTGTATGCCCCCAAAGACCAAGTTGTGGTACCCAAGAGTGCACCCCGCATCTATAAAGGATATTCCTTGCCAATAACCATGGAGCTCTCCAAACTATGTCTTCCTCTTTTCGATTCCGGAGAACATCTAGCCAAACCTCTTCGGATCTTTACGTTGGACATTCCCCTTTTTGCAAAAATTCCTCCAATGGTGAGAACTTGCCATCATAGATAAGCCATGAGAAATTGACATCAGACCAAATGTGACTGTAGAACCAAACGGTCAAAAGCTGTGAGCATCCTTGGAAGCGACCTCCACCATTCTCTCTACGAAACCTCAATGATCGGAAAGTTTCAGCCAAAATTACGGGCACGGGATTGGTCCCACTACTCAGACGATCAAACAAATCCAAAAATGCTGGGTCAATAAGCCCTAATGCTCGGGGAAAAAGCACCAACCCATAGATCAACAATGCAAAGAGGTCTCATTGAACTCGGCCCACAGGATGTACGAAAGCTAAAGCTAGGATTCCCTCCCACTGAAGGTATTCTTTTTGTTCCAAGCGGTGACTTGATGCTCTACCCAAGATAACAACATTTCTGAGATTCTACCAAGCTTGCCTCGAAAAGCTTTGTTCTTATTAGGCTTAGAGTACACCTGATTCCCGCCGATCTTCTTACAATTTATAAGGTCTTCATATTCTTCGATGGTATGAGTCAAATCAAGGTTACCAATTGTGAAACAACTGTAAGCTGAGTTCCAAAACCCCACCAAAGCTTGAAGCAGTGATCGGTCGACCGAGATATCTAGCAGACATGCGATGTCACTATACTCATTCTTGAAAGTATTTCTTGTTTCAAGATCCCAACTATTCCAAACCAGCCTTAACTCGGATACATCATTAAACTCTGTATTCAAGAATATCACAGCTGACATGGCTGATCTGAATCCAGCGGCAATATTGTCCCCCTCGTGTAGTTGCTCCCCTTCTAACCATATTTGCACATTGGAATTCTTTTCATCATTGCTACGAACCAAGTCTCCCATTGATCTAGTCTTTAACTTCAAACTATTTCCAACTCAATGTGTTCTTCATGATATAACAAGATATGCAAAACAAAAAGGTAAAAGATGGAAAAGAAGAAAACAAATGAAGCGTTAGTTATAAGATAAACAATAAAACGGAAATGAGAAGAGATAAACGCAAAACGAAATAAGCAAAAGGCAAGGTAATAGGGAAATAAACCTAACCACATGAATTCTAGTTCGCTATGGTTATTCTCATGGATCTAACGGGGTAGGCTTCCTATATTCTGACACATGGTTTGGTTCTAATCGAGGGTACCCGAACCTATCTCATTACCTACTAAGGCAACAAGAACCCCAATTCTGGCACATTACAAGCTTGCGAATTGGTTTCGGTTCGAGGGAAAGCATGACCTAGTGACGTGGAAGGCTGTTCACGTGTCAAAAGGCGTGGATTCTGGAAGTAAATTATCGAGCCGTGGAGGGCTACTCACGTGGGTATATGGCGTTTCACTCCCATTCAAGGGAAATAGCTCGAGTATAGAGCTTGATGAACATGGTGCAGCACATGTCGGTGATTCCTTAGAAATTAAATGAAAAATTAATCTGCAAACCACCAATTATCAAAGTCCGTGCAATCAAATCAAATTTCAAGAAATAATCAACCTCATTGAAGTCAATTACAATTTTAATAATTTCCATCATTAAAAGCAACAAATATTTTCTTGGCCTAACTCTCTTTTTGTTTTGTAAAAACGAATTGGGTCCCTAGCGGAGTCGCCAAGATGTAGCAACATTTTTTCCTTTCTTTTAAAAATAAGCGTAGTTTTCTTTTAGAAAATTCGTCGATACGAATTATCCCATAAATCCTTTTGAAATCTTAGTTTAAATGGATTTCTTTTGAAAAATCGTAATATTTTTGAAAACAATAAAAACTTGGAGTCGCCACCGGCTACTTGGGTAAGGTAGGCCGGACACCATGAGAAACCATAGATTCGTTTTGAAAGGGTCCAGGAGTTGGTTACGAGTGGGGAAGGATTAGCACCCCTATCACGCATGGAAATCGATACCAAAATATTTCTTGCTTTTAAATTGATGAAATTTAATTGGAATTTGAATTGAATTTAATTTGGCGTACTTAATTGAAAATTGACCTTAATTACACAGGCTTTATCAAATTGGTAGGTTCAAATTAATTGGACATTTAATTAATAAGGTTGACGATACATCGGACCATAGATTAAACCAACATCACATGAGCCTGACCGTCTTGCTAATTTATGGTTCAATTCCCGTACATCACCTTTATGCATGGTGCAAATAGTTAAGATATGACATAATGATTTTGTCAATTTTTAATTTTACCTTGGGGCGTTAAGGATTAATTCAAATATTTGGTCAACATCCTTTAAGCTCGGACTGTTACGACACAAATATCGAAATTAATAAATA
Organism: Hibiscus mutabilis; assembly: GCA_019671005.1. NCBI lineage: Eukaryota > Viridiplantae > Streptophyta > Magnoliopsida > Malvales > Malvaceae > Hibiscus > Hibiscus mutabilis. The sequence goes on from CM033745.1 coordinate 48,534,799, forward strand.
CCTCATTTTCTATGATTTAAATTAATTAATTGAAAATAAGTAGGTCATATGAATGACAATTAATATGGATGACAAACAAAAGGCTTAAAAATTAAACGCTCAAAAGGCCCACCAAAGCCCTAACTTAAAAGACCCAAATTATAGAAGAACCAATTAGTGATCTAATTATTAATTAGGTGAGTCTAATATTAACCCTAAATTAATTAAACCCTAAAAAACTAGAAAACTCTATAAATTATGAATTATCTTATGACATGATAATTAATTTGATCGGTTTTAAACTAGTATTCCAATAAGCCAATGATACTATTTAAAACAAATCAGGTTAATTAATCATGGTCTTAATTTAAATGTCAATCTAATCTCCATATTAATTTTATCTTAAAGGTAATTAAGAAGTGTTCAATTAGATTAATGAATTTAACATTTATCCCAATGAGCCAAGGGTAAATTTAAATTCACTAAATTAAGTCGAACCTAGGTCTAACTACAGCTCTAAAAAACTAATCCTAAATTAATATAATTAACTTAATGATCGTGCCCCTATGAAACGAGCACACGATTTTACACTAACTAAACTAACTTTGCCTAATTCTAATCTAAAATTAATCTACCAAACCCAAAGCCCACCTAAACTAAACAAGCCCTAGGCCCAAAACACAACAAGGCCCAAACTACTAGACTAGGCTTACTAAAAGAAACAAACATATAAATATAAATATCACTATATATTCTATACTAAAAATATATTACTTTTACAAAAACTATTTATTAAAAAAACTTATATGATATATACTATATAAAAGGAACTTATATTATATATTAAAAGCTATATAACATATATTTTGTAAAAAAAACTATCTTATGTATGTACCATATATTATGTGTTGTAAAAGCTTTTTGTTATATAAATATATATTATAAAAACTTATACTATATATATTATAAAAACCTACATTGTACATATTATAAAACCTTTTATAAAATATTTAAAAAAAAACTTTATCTTACACACGCACATATATATATATATAACTTATATTATAGAAAGAAGCATATTACATATTAAAAGACTATACTCCATATTTTATATAAAAACCACATTATATACATACATACAATACATTATATCTTATATGTAAAAAAACATTACATAAAAATACCAACCTATAATGTGGCATACAAAAAAAAACTATATATTATAGTAATATTATATAACATGGTAAGCACATTATAACACCAACAACCACAAATCTAAAGATTCAACAAATTTAAACAAGAACCAGATACAACAAAGCTCGAAATAAAAATGCATGAAAAAAGGGAAATAGGGTACTGGAATTTGGACTGAAACGCAAAGAAAATAAATTAAGGGGGCAAATTAAAAGAAAAAAAGAAACTCAGTCGAAATAAGGACCATATTAAAAACCGTTGAAAATTTTTGAGGATTCAGGAAGGAAATAAGAAACACAGAATGTCTTGGGACTGTGATTTTCCCATGAGGAGGGACCGAATGTGTGATTTGAAGATGCGAAAGCCCTTACGGGCGTAAATAAATTGGGGCGGGGAGATTTAAGATACAATTAAACCATTTTTAAAGGGCTGAGTATATATGATAGTTTTAACCAAAAATGGATGCTTTTCAAACCTTTGCTTTTCAAAAATCAGAGGGGTTCTCCCCTGCCTCCTCTCGTTCGATGAGCGCCACCACTCACCGGGGAAAAACCTAAAATCTAGCGAAAGAGCCACCGTGTGTCGCCACGTCGGCCGTCGTTTACCGGTGGCCGGTGAACCCAAAAAAACTAGAAAAAGATCTATCTTCTCATTTTAAAACTAAATTCTCCATTCCTTTTAAAAAACTCAGCTTTTTCCCTTTTAAAACATCAAAACCAGATGTGGAAGAACCCCTTTTCTTTTAAAATGATACCCAAATCCAGCTCTTTTTTTAGGTAACCACTCCGTCCGACTTACTCTTTGCGGCCTCGAAAGAGCTGGCGAGTTTATCGTCGGCGAAGAACGGCATCGATTGTGAAGAGGATGAAACGTCTGAAGATGAACTGACACGAAAGAAGACTTAAAATCGAAGGTAAAGGATTTAAAACCCTAATCTATGTATGCTTATGCTGCTTGAATTCGAAAAGAGAAAGAGGTATACCTCCAAAATGCTTGAGGCTTTTCTTTGCTTTTCTGTGCTTTATTGCTTGGAAATTGCTGAATGTTTTACAAATGGTTAGGGTTTTGTTTATATACCCCAAATATTACATGTTTTAGAAAAATAGAAAAACATTTTGAAATTTCCTATTGGCTAATGTATTTTTTTGGCCGGATTCATCTATTTTTCTGCTATTGTTGGTGCGTTTCTGAGCATGTCTCCTAATCCCTTTGCATTTTCTAATATTTTGATCTCTTTGCATGTAATTGAGCGCTGGGGAAACGGGGAACAGAAAGAGAAATGCCATGAGCAACAAAATTTTGGTGGTCCATGTCGACGTGGCAGAGCAATGGACGACGTGGTGCCTGGCTGTTGGTTCTCCTTGCCAACGTGGAGGTGAACTGGAAGAGCAAAAAACACGGGTGTGTGGCGCACGTGCGACTGATGAGAGCTGAAACATCGGGCGACGTGCGTGTAAGAAGGTTGAACGGTCGCGTGTGTGGGCCAATCGCGGCGATTGCAATCCTGACACTTGATGAAGATCTTGATCCAAGGCCTTGAGACGCTCTAGATTTGGCTGCGCAAGGATTAACATATTAGGGCTTTTAGATTAGTTAATTGGGCCTTATCGGGCTAAGATGTATTCATGAATATATTTTTTGGGTTTTGTATATATGGACTGATAATTACTTAAACTTTTGGGACTTTTATTCATGTGTATATTTACGAGCTGATATAAATGGTTTTTATTTATAATTATACATGTTTTTTTTAAAAAAAATAGATAATTTAGTTTATAGTTTTTTATTCTTTTCTGATTTTAATTTAATAACAACGAAAATAACAATAACAATAATATAATAACAATAGTAGTAATAATATGTTCAAATAAAAATAAATGATGATAATGATAATAATAGGATAACAACAGTAATAATAATACTAAAGATACTATATAGTAACATAAAGGCTATAATATTTAATAATATTTTGGGCTTTTCAAATGGGCAATAACAAACATAATATGATAATATATGACATGATAGTAAATAGGATAAAAAACAACACACATATATAGAAAAACATAAATCAAATAGCCCTAGTAATCTTTTTGGGTTTTTATGATGGTCAAATAGTTAAAGTAAACAACGCCCTTTTATTTGCAAAATATAAAACGAGTTACCCCGGACAAAATTGGTGATTACACTAATCATCATATATCAATTGATATCAAGTGACCATATTATAATTGATTTCCAACCTAATTGAAGTACATTATCATATCAACGAGGATGGATCGAATATCACTTATCAAGTATTACTTATCATGCAAGCAATCAATCAATTTATAATTTGTTATGAGTTTCATTCATTCTTATTTTAAATTTTGTAACCTTGGTAGTTAAGTAGTCTAGGTACTCAAATCTCCAACCAAATTATCACCAAACATAATGTACATAAGGTATAGGTTAACCCTCCTACTGTCATCAAATGAACAAAACACATCCCTCCTATTGTCGCCACATAAGGACTGTAGTCCTCCCCAAAACACGAGCTCAACTGGACTCTATGGCATGTCAACTATACCTATGGCTGACTCGAAACCAGGGCATTTATAATTCATATCTTATCATATTCTTGAAGTAAGCTTAGCTCCATGTTCGAATATTCAAGAGGAGTGTGACTCCACTATTCCATTTTTTTATAACACATATTCTCACATGTGTTCTCAAAGTTTATCAATTCATAATATAAGATATAGCTTCATATTCAAGCACAAGCCTCATAGATCCTCCATACCATAATTATCATAATATACCAGCCTTAGTTAACATCTCATTAACTAAGTACACTATACATTCAAACAAAGAAACACTAGCAATATCATAGCAAAGAATCATACCATATTTCACCATATCATCAATCAAAGATCAAACAATTGACTTACCTTAAGCTTACCTGTAAATTCACCATTTTGTATTATTTGACCAAACATATTAAGAGATAGAGACATAGGGTTCATTTAGAACCTATCATAATACAACTATTCTAGATTAAGTGTCCATTAACAATTCATTGTATACCATTATCTATTACTTTCAATTTACCATGTAACCATTAGCAAAGCTCAATCCCTATTTTGAGTCTTTCCATTGTTCTTCATAACTTTTTACACAATTATCCTTATTTCATTCATACATTGATTGTTTACCTTCATTTACAATCATTCTACATTCTTTAGCTATCATGAGTTTTAAACTGAAATTATATTTCAGTCTTAAGCATCCATTTAAATGGTGTCTTGGTACACATCATTTTCACACAAGGGTATATTTACACTCACCTTATATCCCGAAGTTACGAAATATTCTGATCCACAAACACGTCCAAGCTTTCTCCATTCAATACTTGATTCATCCAAGTCCTATGATCCTGAAATTTCACTCTTTGAACCTTGCTTCCTTCTCCATATCTTTAATTCAAACCAACACAAGTGCATTCATTAATATGCATAACTTTCATCACTCATTTACTCAATATGCACAACCAATAACATCATTCAACCATTAACCATACATGTACTAATTATCCTTCAATTCCATTTCCAAGTTGAATCCTTATTTTTAACTTTTGGCAACTTGAGCTACCATCAAAGAACTGTCTCTCCAAAACAGAGTATACACAAGATTTAGCTCTAGAGCTTTTTTAAATATAGTTTGGAGATTAAACTAAAAATTCTCCTCGTTAATATAGAACTTTTTAAATTATAAGGCTTATAATTTAAAATTTTCTATAGTAATGAGGAGAAATTTTAGAAGTTTCAAAACAGAAACTGTCTAGAGCAGAATCCGCCACCAGATTTTCTGCACTACTTCCACTTAAAAATTCATAACTTTTGATTCTTAACTCAAAATCAATCACCGTTTGTTAGAGATTAAACTATACTCACACATGGTACTACACATATAAAATTCATCTTCAAACTCAGCATATTCAATTTTCTATGAATTTCTAAACTTACTGCCATAACAAAGCTTTTTTGGGCAGATTGCATTTGACCTTTGTTTTAATGATTCTAAGTACTTCAAAACAACATGTGACCTCAAATAATTGAAGGAGCCATAAAAATACATCCCTAAACTTAAATTTCAAGAATCATTTAACTTAATTTCTCATAATTAACAACAAGATTTCATTCATTAAACAACATTAGTCCATTATGAAAATCATGGAAACACCATTGCATTCACAATCATCTCACCTTATGCTTAAGTCACCCTTGCCTTTCCATCTCCAAAACTTCAAATTTGATTCCAATTTAAGTTTCCTTTGCTCTTGCATTTCATTCAAAAACAACATATAAATTTCCAAACCAAAACTTATGGATTTAAGCTTAACCTATTACTCAAGAAATGACTTACCATTCATTGCTGAAATCACTTGAATCATAGACCTTTCTTTCTTTATTTCTGACCAAAATCCTTATGCTCTACATGAATCCATTTCAAAATTTCCCCTCCTTCTTCAAATTAGTAATCGGCCAAGTGAGGAAAACCCAAGGATGAAGACAATAGCATAGGAGAATATGGCTCTGCTTCCCTCACTACTTGGCCAACCATTTCTCCTTCATTTTTTCATGTGTAAAATGGCTCTGCCACATGTGTTCCACTAACACTTAGTGGTATAAATACACATGCAACAATTTTGTTTTACCCTTGTTCCAATTTGGAACCTTGCTCTCAACTTTAAACTTCTTTCATATCGGTCCTTCAAGACTAGTTTCACATCTCCCACAATTTCATTCTCACATCTTACAATTTAATCCTTAATAATTCAAGTCATATACTAAATTAACCTCTTAATTCTCATATATGCTCATTCATACTCCTTGAGATATAATTACTTTACTCTTTTGCTAATTGATCTTTAGTTTAATTAGCTCTTTCATTTTCAATTCCGTTGACTTATTCAATTGACTCAATTTGAGTCTTAAATAAAGGTAACTTCTCCAAGCATGTGTTTGTCTTGTAAAACTTCTAGCCCAATTTTAGGGGTACTACAAATAAAGATTTGTACACCCACTTTTTTTGGTAAAAAAAATAGTATGATTAAGAAGAATCATACAGAGGTGTTATCACAAGCCTCGTTAAAAACCTCCCTAAACCTAAATGGAGGAAAATAGTACAAGTGATAACACAAAGTAACAAGCTAACCATAGTCAAAACCAACAATAACAAAAGGAAATAACCTTACTCATAACTACCAATATCACTCATATCCTGATCCAGTAGAGATACAACCGCCACTGGCGGTACCTTAGAAAACATAGGATCCATACTAGAACAATCAGCAAGATTAGCACAAGCATCAAAAACCTGATTCCCCAATCTCCAAATGTGACACACCTGAATATTTCATTGTAGCCTCAAGATTTCAAACAAAGGTCCATGTCTCCCATGCAACCCACCTCTCATCCGCCGAATGACATGAATGGCCTCTAAACTATCAAGCTCAAGAATGATATGTCGAAACCCCGCAACCGAAGCATAATGAAGCCCCATGTAAGCTCCCCATATACCACCACAAGGTGCATACCCGTCTAACTCCCGACGCGCCCATCCGTATTAAGCACAATCCACGGCTCAACCGGCAGCGACCAATGTACATCACCACACGTATTTCCCATGGTTGGTTGTCTTTGCATGCGCCGACCCTCTCTCGCCACAGTCATCAACTCCATCAAATGCTGACTCCTTTCAAGAACGCCACATTTGTCATCGAGAGGGCTATCGAAAACCACAATATTTCGACAGATCCATAGGTTCCACGCTATACTCGCAAACAACAAGTCCCAATTGAACACCCACTTTTTTATATAGTCACAAGTGTTAAACTCTAAAATTTAGTTTATAATTTATTTGTATATATATTGAAAAACAAACTTGGTATCATTAAGTTCAACTAACAAGTTAAATTAGGATAAATTATCTTGGTCCAATTCAATTTTAACCATTGAATTCTAAATTTTGTGAATTAGATCAATAAACTATTAAAATAGTTTCAATCAATCCATTGACCATTAATTTTTCATAAAATTGTTGATGTAATAATAAAATAAATTGTATAATTATGCATTTAATATTCATTACTTATACATCTTCTCGATTTCATCCTAGTTTCAATTTAATTAATCCTCTAATGAGGGTGACGCATAGGGTAAAAAATCAAATAATCAGGTAAAAAAACCACTAGATTATTCATTATAAATATGGGTAAAATATAGGCAAAATTCGAAGCTTATATTTTAAGCTTAAGTTACACAAATCTATATGATGATATTACCATACACAGATGTAACCGAAACCCAATCCATGAACATGTATAGTGACATGGAACTTCACAAATTGCGTATCTTTTTTCTTATTCAAACATATCAAAAAACAATGATATGCAAAAAAGTAAGATTTGTGACCAAAGACACCAAGGGTTAGCTGAACGAACCATAGTTGAGTGTATGTCTTGCTATTGGGTTTGGGTTTACAAGATTCTTATTCATTTTCTCTTTATGCTCTCATGCTTTATACTTGAGCGGCATCCGCCTTGGCGAATTGCTGAGAGAGCTGCCTCTCTTCGGCGTGCTGTTCTAGGTATTCTTTGTTGTTCATTTCTGTCAATCTGTATCGTATACGTTTTTTAGAGTTGGTATTTTGATATAGGTATGCGGATATTGTAACATCCCTAAAATTTGCCTAGAAGAATGTTTCCTTGAACCCCTAGTTAAATTGTTATAGAGTCATTTATTTTAATTGTTAATCCTATGTGATTGAGGATCAAAATGGAATAAAGGAAGAGATTGATAGCCGATTTCTAAAGGATTAAATTGAAATAAAGACCAAACTTTTGTCTTGCATGTTAAGAGAGAAATTGGAGAAGACTCTTACACATGTCACTTTTGAGGGACATGTGTGCATAAGGGAGGGGGGTCGGCCCTTAGGAAATGGATGCCAAAAATTCTTTCTAGCTCAACCTTCTTTAACCAAACACAAGAAACAATAGGGAAATGGAAGCTTCATTCATAGAGATTGGAACCCGAGCTGGATAGTTCAACCTTCTTTTAGCCCTTGATTTGAATAACAAAGGAGATGGGTAAGCTTTTCCTTTCTCTCCTCCCATTAGGAAATGATTTAAGAAAGTTTGAATGAGATTCTTTTTTTGTGTGTTATGTAATGGATGTAGAAGCAATTCCATTGTTTGAATTTTCTTTGAGTATAGTATGATATGAGTGTGAGTAGTAGAACCATGCTTGAATATTTAGAGATTAACTCCATGAGTATTAATGATTGATTCAATCGGACAATACATGTATGTATACATGGGTTTATGCTATGAATTGTGAAAATTGAATGGTAAATGTGAACTTTAATTAGTTAAGAGTATGAATTGTGAGTGTTGATAGGGCAATGTAGTATTAATCGAAATGACTAGAATATACCATATTGGTTTGATGTTAGTTAAGTTAAATTTCTGTTCAAATGGACTTGAGATGAAAGAATGAATCTGAAATAGAGTTCCCTTTATATGTATAAGAAATTTTGTACATAAGTTGAGTGTATAAATGATGAGGATCATTGACCTTGGTGCTGGGAATAAAATGAAAGCTGCCTAAGTCTTTTTGGTGTTAATAATTGAAATGGGACTGTTTTAAATGGCCGAAACTGGACAAATTGGAAACTGCCTTGTTTTGGTGGAAACGTATGAATAAAATGGATTATAAAACCAGTATGTACAAGCAAAGTGTCCTAATTTTAAGTATGTGTTTTTGTATGTATGAAACAGAAATTGTTTTTAGTATTTGTACGATGTAATTGGGCTGTTTCGGTTTATTTATATATATGGAGAAAGCAGGGCAGATTCAAGACTATATGAGCATGAATAGGATTGTTTTAATGTTCATGTAACCATAAAACATATGTGTTTTAAGATTGTTTTGTGTGATTATATAGGTGTATGAAAGTAATTGAAACTGTTTTGCTAGTCTTGAATGAGTTTGGGGCTGATCTAAGTGTAAAGAAAGTTAGGGGCAATCTTGATTGTGAACTTGGGAACTCTGGTGATTAAGGGATTTTTTAGTATCATAAATCAGATAAAATCTGCTATAACGATTAATAAGGGGCTGCTAAGTGTTTGTATAAACAATATATATATATATATATATATATATATATATATATATATATATATAGCGACTGCTTCGGTATTTATAATAGGATCTTGGGGGGCTGTTTTAGGTGTCAATGAATTAAGAACATTAAGGCTGCCCTATTTTGTGTTTTTAGTAAATGATTGGACTGTTTTTGAATGGTTTAAGGTGTGTGATTGTGATCTGTCTTGTTTGGATGTGGTGTGCTTAATTGGACGGTTTTGAGTGACAGATATGAGTGAATAAGTTGCCTTGATGATGCATATTAAAGGATTGAATTGGTTCTAATATGTAGTTATGATTTTTGCTATGTTTAGACCAAGAGGAAGCTAGGAAGATATTGGATAATAGGAAGATAATTGAGGATTCAGGTATCCCGTAACTTCGGGATAAGAGGTGAGAGTAGTTTAAAGTCTCGGGATAGGAGAAATCCATCCCAAACTCCCTTGATTGCTTTAATTTAGTTGTTTGCTAGATAATTTACGTAACAATGTGCAATTAAGCTTGGGATCCGAGGTAAGTACTTTTATGAAAAAGTACCTTGTAAAAAGATAAGAAAGTTGATAGTATTATGGATGATTGAGATATATATTCGATTATAGATTGAAAGAGATTTGCTAATGAAAGTAAAGGTATTGATGGCAATTTAAAAGCTTGAATGTCATGATAATTCATGTTAGTCTTGGAAGCTAAAAGTGATTGTTTTGAATGAATTGTTATAAAGCATGTGTTAGATCGAATGACACAAACCTTAAAGAACCTATTGTTACTTAAGGTGTCCCTTCGAATAGTTTGGTTAGGAAGAAATGAATGAAACTTGTATTGTAAAGAGTATAAATGGTAACTCTTGATTCATTGATTCACTGATTAATAATATTAATCCTTGATTATCACGTTGATAAGGTTATGAGCAAGGCTTATCTTGAATGTAAAATTCACTTGTGGTGAATCTTGCTTACATTAAAAGGCAATACACAATGTGACTTGATATTGACGAGAAGTTATGTTCAGAATGTTATTAACCAAATAAATAAATAACGTGAAAAGCCTTGATCTCGAGTCAGTCGTAGGTACAGTTGGCATGCCATAGAGTCCGTCGAGCTTGCTAGTGTGGACTACGGTCCTAGACTTAGGTCCCTTGTCGATAAAGATCAAATGATTTGTTGGTACTATTGGTGCCCTTGTTTGGTAATGGTTAAATTGGTACCTTGTGTACCCTTGTTTCGGTACTTGGTGTACCCTTGTTTGATATTGAATTTAGAGGATTCGTGTATCTAGGTTGTTGCTTGAGTCTCAAGGTTGTAATAAAAGAAAGCATGAAAGTACATAACTCACTTGAGAAGCTTAATTTGCTATGGTTAGAATAAAAAGGAGCCATAATTATTATTGATAATTTCTTACATAGAAATTAGTGGAACAAGATACTATTATTTAATCATAGTAGAATATAATTGATTGTTGTTGGTTGGTAGCCATTTGAATATTATTGAATTAAAGTAATGATAATTTGCTTGAATATGTACCTATGTTTTGAATGATTCTATAAATTCATTTGGTTGAATTGAATCGCAAGTTAGTATATTGAATCTTGAGAGTTAAGATGTGTGGATCATGAAGTCCATGGACTATTCAAAATGTTAGATTATATGAATGAATTCCGAAATGATTTAATGCTCTTTTAAAATAAGAATTGGTCTCGACTTAAGACTAGTCTAAAGTCGATTGCTTGGTGGGTCGATTAGTCGATAGATAAGACAATTAAGTGAATGTTCAATTAGGAGCAATTATGCTTTTAAGTAGTCATATATATAATGAATTGAGTATTGAATTAGAAAAAGTTGTCTTGTTATAGACAATTAGTTGAATGGGCAGTTTAATTGGAATATAATGTGATTAATGAATAAGGTAGAAATTGTGTTCTAGTTAAATAAGCTGGCTGTGTAAATTGTATGAAATATGATTAATGAATAGAAACTATTGTTGCTTAACCAATCGAATTCATGGGGCTATTTATGGGGGGAATAAATTGCTTTGTTCAAAGGAATGAAATTCCAAGTGTTGATGATTACTTTTAACAATCTACTGGACTGTTGTAATGGAAATATATGATAAACAAGGACTGTTTTAATTCAATGGACTCAGAATACTCGAAATTGCCCTGTTTCGAGTCTAGTTGTTAACAAAACGATTGAGTTGGCATGCTATAGATTACATGTTAAGTTATGGTTACTTGTGTATGGATATAGGTAGGATAAGATTAAGTGCTTTTGACTGGTTAATTAATATGTAAGTAAGCATTGTGATAACTCTTGAATTAAGTTAAATTACCTTTGTAAAAAGGAAACATTTGCCTCTAGTTACCTTGAGAAATTAAATAGAATTTGTCGATGAGTATAAAGATTGATTATTTTAAAATAGATTAGTTTAATGGTTTAAGCTATCTTTTGAATGAATATTTGAATAAATACCTAGAAGTTTAATTGGGACATTGATAAGTTTCAGATGATAATTGATTTAGTGCATGATTGTTTGGATGGCAAGTTTTGTATGCCTTAATTGGGGTACTCGTGTGATAAAATAACGATTTTGTAATACCCTAAATCATGGCCTAGTAACTTGTTATAAACCAATTAGAGTTTAATTGTACAAACAATCTACAAATTAGAAGAATTAATTAAACCTAGTGACTAAATTTCATGGATTGGTAAAGAAGAAGCTTAATCACGAAGGATCAAATAGTAACAAATTGTAAATATGAAATTGCATGCAATTAAGATGAGTAATTAAGGTTTTATGAAGCAATTAGACCAAAAATTTGCCAAGTGGAGGCAAATAGCTTAGCCATGTGATAACACCTTGGCCAAGTGGCCAACTTGCTATCATCTTCTCCACTTAGCCGAATTCTCCTCTTCATCCATCTAGGAAGAAAAATCACCGTTGTGGAGAGGAAGAAAGCTTCCATGGGATCACAATTGCATTAAAATTGAATAGCTAGGAAGATTGTAAGTAGATTCTAAATCCTTTCTCCCTAGCAACTTGATTGAAAGAGTTATTGATGATGTTCTTGATTGTCTTGATGAAATTGGATGAATGTTATACATGTTAGGGATATGCTAATGTAAACTTGAAATCTTGATTTCTAGTAACCAATTTGATATAGGATATATGTATTGTTGCTGGAAATTTGAGGAATATGAACATGATTGAAAACAGTCTTGATTAGGGACTGTTTTGATTGAGAAATTGTGTAAACATGTTAAATGAACGTAGAACAACGTTTTGATCATGTTTCTAGGTAAAAATAAGATTGAATTGAATACATATGTTGCTGTAAATGTGACTACACCTAATTGAACTAGTTAAATTAGGTAATGGACTGCCTTATTGAAGAATTAGATGTGTAAATGTGATCAAATAGATCAAACTAGGTTCAACATGATAATGCCCTGTATTAAGAACATTTCTAAGTGAATTATGATGACCTAGACATGTATGAACATGAACATGAATGGAATTTCCATGTTAGGACCTTGCTAAAATGAGTTAAGAAGCTAGAATCCAACCTAGTGTAATCTGCCCAGAATGCTCTGTTCTGGAAAGTGACTTTGAAAAATCACTATAAATTGTATAAAATGAATTTAAGGCTGAAATTTTTATGTACAACTCCTTGATATGTCTAAATTCATTAGGAGAAAACAGAACTAAATTCTGGGTTATAGAATGAAATGTAGGGAAGAAAAACTAGGGACAGTGCAAACTGTCCAGTATAGCAAAATGCTCTATCTTTAAGTTAAAAAATGTATTAATTACCCAAATAATTAAATTTCAAGACTTATATGGTCATAAATACAATTTTGTTAGCTTTCCAACGGTGTAAACCAATTGAAACAGTGTAAACCAATTGAAATTCTGACGTACAGAATAAAATATATGCTTCATTTAGTTACTAGAGTGCAAGCTGCCCGGCAACAGCTGCATAGGCAAATACACACTGTTTTGTGGCATTTTGTAAACTGTCTTGTAAACAGTTTTAGGCCTTTGATTATGTCTTTTTTTACATGAACTAGAATGTAGAAAAGTGTTGTTAAGTATAATGGAAAATGTACATGAACATGCTGCCAAATTTGTGAATGTTGTGTACTTGTAATCTTGTCTTGAATTGAATGATTTTGTGATCTTGTATTGACATGTACTTATTGTGTAATTTGATAGAACCAGGAGTAAACTTGGTCAAAGAGGATAGAGTGGATCATCCTAAAGCCAAGAACAAGGGACTGTGGATCCAATACTAGCTAGCTTGGAGTATTGTGAGTGTAGTTACCTCTAGGGTTAGGACTAGGTCCTAACCAATGTATTCTTGTTACATTCTTGAAATGTTAAATGAATCTAATCATGAAATTGACCTAATAAGGTAAGGATGATTAAAGTAATACATGAAACTTGATCCTATCCTTGAATACATGTCTATTTCGAATGCTTAATCATGAATAAGTGACAACATGGATGCTTGTATGTGCTATGATGCAATGTGATTGAATGATTAAAGACTTGCTTGAGACATATTCTCATCTTGATGAAATGAAACATGAAACTATTTGATATGTGGGCTATGGCCTAATATGAAATGAACTTGCATGACATGATCTTGATCTTGAAACACTTGAATAAATGGTAAACCGAACAACCTTGGTAGCTAGTTGGATTAGGTAGAAGGGCATGCCTTAGAGTCTAGAGCTTATTGTGTAAGAGTGGACTATGGTCCAGGCCTAAGGCCCCTATTTGACAATAGAAGGAGGGTACGTATGTGGTCTTTGGTGACAGTATGAGGGTTGACCAGCACTACGGTGCATCTTGTGGCGACAGTTGGTTGGAGACTCGATTACTTATACAAACTAAGTACCAAGGGGGTTGTTTAATGAATAAAAATGAAATAACAATCCTATACCATATGTTACTTATCTTGAATTCCATGAAATTGTATGTTACTTGACTTGAAAGCATGACTTCTTGATTTCTTGTTTTGCAAGCATGTGTGCTTGATTCATGAAGTATGAATTCTTGTTGCTTGTACCTTGTTGGCTGAATGCTTGATATCCTTAGATAGGATAACCTTGATACTTGAAAGCCTAGTTAAGATCACTCTAATGCTTGAAAGCCTAGCTAAGATTACTCTAATGCTTGAAAGCCTTAGCTTGGTCTATACTTGATTAAATGACACCTAAAACTTGAAATAACAATTGGTTAGACTTAGTACTACCTCACTAAGTATAATCTTGTACTTACCACTCTTGTTTTCATTCTTCCCAACTACAGGATAAAGTATTCAAACGTTGCTTGATCTTGAAACCTGTTACCTTGAGCAAGAAGCAACTCACACAAGCATAGTAAAAGTATAATTTCATACTTGTTTTGTATATCTCCTAGAATGGATGCACTAGATTGTATATAGTTAGCTTGATCATGCATTTTGGTACACTTGAAACTTGTATGTATTGATCTTGATGGGCCTACCATGTTATGTATATAGTATCAAGTATGTAATGAACTTATGTATCATGTAATTGAATAAAGTTTGTTGCGCATATGGTGATTTAAGAATGAAATGATCTAATATTGATCTAGTATATCTTGAAACAAATGAATACCTTGTTTAGTACACATGTTTTGCTTGAAATGAAAGTAGTTTGAGATGAACCATGTGGGTCCCTTTCCATTCGAATGACTTGGACCTAAAGGGTCACTTGTGTGTAAAAATACCTTGATGTATATGTATTGTATGCTTGTATAGGATGATTGCCGAATGCATGGGATTA
Organism: Hibiscus mutabilis; assembly: GCA_019671005.1. Classification (NCBI taxonomy): domain Eukaryota; kingdom Viridiplantae; phylum Streptophyta; class Magnoliopsida; order Malvales; family Malvaceae; genus Hibiscus; species Hibiscus mutabilis. The sequence goes on from CM033745.1 coordinate 48,549,965, forward strand.
GAATAAGACTTGAATGAACTAGTTATATGGCTTGTTGTATGTATTTGGAGTTAATGGCCGAATAACCTAGTTGATTAGGAAACTAGTTACATGCTATTGAATGTTAGATAATCATGTTTAGTAAGTATGAGATTGAGATGTCTAAATGTATACAAACTAGGGAACCTTGAATTGAATTGGAAGCATGTTATACTTAGGAATCATTCGAATGACATGGTATAAGTTGAAGTAAATTGAAATGTAAGTTACTTGCATGATAAATAATGTATGATTGGTTGCCTTGGCCTTGTTCGAATGCTTTTGGATGATTTGAAATCAATTGTGAGGTTACTTGTATGATAAGAAAGTTGCCTTGCTTGCCTTGTTCATTGCTTATATTGTGTTCGAATGCTTTGTTCCTTGCCTTGCCATTGCTTGCTTGTTAAGTAACGCTCTTGAGCCGGGTTCCTACTAGCCCGAGTAGGGGGTGTTACATTTAATTGGTAATCAGAGCTTTAGGTTTAGTCGATTCTTGGACTAAATCGGGCTATCATGCATCATATAGGATACTTGTGCCACCTAGGAGACTTGTATTGAATAGCTTGTGTCTTGCTTATTAAACTGAACCCCTAATTGTCCTATTTGAACGTAGAATGTCTGAAACAAGACTGGGCCAGGACAATAAAAGTCCTGAAGGATCCTCAAATGAAGGAGATAGTCTTTCGAGATTAAACCTAAAATTGTAAAGTAAAGCCTTATAGTTTCGAACCCAATAGGGGAATCACATCCATTAACTTCCTTTGCAAGTAATGTTCTATAGTCATTCAAAACACACCATTTCCTATTGATTTATATGTATTGCCTTCTTGTGAATTCGATCTAGTGCTAGGACTAGATTGGTTAAGCAAACATGAAGCCTAGATAGATTGCCAAAATAGGAGGTTGTATCTCTAGGGTTTAGGGAAGGAATCAATCCTCCTAATTGATAGAAAACCGATCTCAATCTTTGCTGCTATGACTATGCAAGATGAATTTGAATTCGGCTTACCTAGTATGCCAATTGTGTCTGAATTCATTGATGTTTTCCCGAGGAACTCTCTGGTCTCCCTCTAACCAGAGAAGTAGAGTTAGAGATTGAAGTTCAACCTGGAACAACTCCGATGTCCATCACACCCTATCGAATAGCACCTGTTGAATTGAAAGAACTTAATAAGCAACTCCAAGAGCTACAAGATAAAGGCTTTATTCGGCCTAGCTCATCTCCATGGGGTGCTCCAGTCTTGTTTGTGAAGAAGAAAGATGGGACTATGAGACTCTGTTTTGACTATAGACAATTGAACAAGCTTACTATCAGGAATCGGTATCCTCTCCCAAGGATAGAAGATCTCTTCGATCAACTCAAGGATGCCTCGGTGTTCTCAAAGATCGATCTTCGATCGGGATACTATCAAATGAGGGTAAAAGAAGAAGATGTACCTAAGATAGTCTTTTGTACTCGATATGGCCACTTTGAATTCCTTGTAATGCCATTCGGGTTAACGAATGCTCCGAATGCTTTCATGGATCTCATGAACCGTGTATTCAAGCCCTATCTTGACAAGTTTGTGGTCGTCTTCATAGATGACATCATGGTTTATTCTCGGAATAAGGAAGAACACTCTGAACACCTTCGAATTGTATTGCAAACTCTCCGAGAACATCAATTGTTCGCAAAGCTCTCTAAGAGTGAATTTTGGCTATCGGAAGTCTCGTTCCTTGGCCATGTCATCTCGACAAAAGGAATTAAATTAGACCCGAGCAAAATTTAATCCATCATGGATTGGAGACCTTCGAGGAATGTTGGTGAAATTAGAAGTTTTCTCGGTTTAGCCGGGTATTATCGGCGATTTGTCAAAGGATTCTCATCCATTTCCGCAAGATTGACTAAGCTAACTCGTAAAGATACGCCATTTTTTGGGTCAGAGAACCAACAACGAAGCTTCAATCAACTTAAACAAGCCCTGACTCATGCACCGGTTCTTATCCAGCCAGAATCGGGTAAAGAAGTCACTGTCTATAGTGATGCATCTTATTTAGGACTAGGCTGTGTCCTAATGCAAGATGGAAAAGTGGTAGCTTACACTTCAAGGCAACTGAAACCACACAAGTCAAACTATCCAACACACGATCTAGAATTGGCAGTTATCGTGTTTGCTCTCAAGATATGGATACATTACTTGTACGGGAGAAATGTAACTTGTTCACAGACCACAAGAGTCTCAAATATCTCCTGACTTAGAAAGATTTGAATCTGAGACAAAGAAGATGGCTAGAATTGCTTAAAGACTACGATTTGGTTATAGACTACCATCCGGGGAAAGCAAACGTGGTTGCTGATGCCCTTAGTCGCAAACCATACTCAGGTAAACCTCTAAATCTAAATTCTAGAATATTTTCATTCAAAATTGAACTTACTTGGATCACAAGTAAGCCATTCGAATACCTTACTTGTCTTGCAAATAACTACTTGAAAATTTTACCTTAATGATCTTGTTCTTTAATTTGTAGCTTCCTTGGCTATCAATGCTCATTCTGTTTATCCAAATGATGGAAATTCTTGTCTGAACTTTAATTTCAATCCAGCTTAATCTTGAGAATTAAAGAACTCCAACAAATTTATCCAGATCTTTAGAATATCATATCCAAGCTAGACTCTGAGTCTAATTCTGACTTTTCTCTCAAGTTAAATGGACTCCTCTATTTCAAGGATAGAGTATGTGTTCCAACAATGAGGAACTAAGACAAGAAATGTTACAAGAAGCTCACTAAAGCTCATTCTCAATTCACTCGGGATCTGTTAAAATGTACAAGGATCTAAAGCCACTATACTGGTGGTCTGGCATGAAATCGGCTATCACAGACTTCGTATCGAAATGCCTAACTTGTCAAAGGGGTTAAAGCCAAGCATTAAGTCCCTACTGGATTGCTCCAACCTATCGAATTCCCTCAGTGGAAATGGGATTGGATTACAATGGATTTCATTACTGGTCTTCCTTCCACTCCAAGAAAGAATAATGTTGTATGGGTGATTGTTGATAGATTCACAAAGTCTACTCACTTCATCCCTGTTCGAATGAACATAAGCTTGGAAACCTTAGCCGAGCTATACATCCGTGAAGTGCTTCGATTACACGGTGTACCTACAGCTATAATCTCTGATCGTGATCCTAGATTTGCTTCTCGATTTTGGAATTCCTTGCAGAAGGCTCTAGGAGCTAAAGTGCATCTTAGTACAGCCTTTCATCCACAATCAGATGGACAATCTGAAAGAATCATTCAAGTACTCGAAGACATGCTACGTGCTTGTGTTATAGACTTCGGAAAGAATTGAGAGAAATCTCTACCCCTAGTAGAGTTTGCTTACAGCAATAGCTACCAGACATCTATTCAAATGGCTCCCTTCGAAGCTCTATACGTAAAAAAATGTAAAACTCCCTTGTGCTGGTCTAAATTGGGAGAAAGCAAGGTTTTAGGACCTCAATTGCTCAGAGAAACTGAAGAACAAGTGAATATCATACATGATCGATTAAAGGCAGCTTTCGATAGATAGAAAGCTTATGCTGACTTGAAAAGGAGAGACATCCAATACAATGTTGGAGACAAAGTTTTCCTCAAAGTATCTCCTTGGAAGAAAGTCTTCAGATTCGGAAGAAAAGGAAAGCTCAGCCCTCGATTTATCAGACCGTTTGAAATCATTAAGAGAATTGGTCCAATGGCTTATCGATTGACACTTCCTAGTGAATTCGATAAGATCCACAATGTCTTCCACATCTCTATGCTCAGAAGATATAGGTCTGATCCATCATATGTTCTTGAACCCGAAGAGGTGGAATTGAATCCCGATCTATCATATGAAGAAGAGCTTGTTCAGATACTTGACAAGGAAGTCAGAAGACTTCGAAACAAGAATGTCCCTTTTGCCAAAGTCTTGTGGAGAAATAACAAGGTTGAAGAGGCAACATGGGAATCTGAAGAGGTCATGAAGAAGAAATATCCTCACCTATTTGATTCTGGTAAATTCGAGGACGAATATATCTTAAGGGGGGAATTGTAATACCACAAATCATGGCTTAGTAACTTGTCATAAACCAATTAGAGTTTAATTCTACAAACAATCTACAAATTAGAAGAATTGGCTAAACCTAGTGACTAAATTACATGGATTGGTAAAGAAGAAGCCTAATCATGAAGGATCAAATAGTAACAAATTGTAAATATGAAATTGCATGTAATTAAGATGATTAATTAAGGATTTATGAAGCAATTAGACCAAAAATTTGCAGTGGAGGCAAATAGCTTAGCCATGTGATAACACATTGGCCAAGTGGCTATCTTGCTATCATCTTCTCCACTTAGCCAAATTCTCCTCTTCATCCATCTAGGAAGAAAAATCACCATTGTTGAGAGAAAGAAAGCTTGCATGGGATCACAATTGCATGAAAATTGAATAGCTAGGAAGATTGTAAGTAGATTCTAAATCCTTTCTTCCTAGCAACTTGATTGAAAGAGTTATTGATGATGTTCTTGATTGTCTTGATGAAATTGGATGAATGTTATACATGTTAGAGATATGCTAGCTTCAATGTAAACTTGAAATCTTGATTTCTAGTAACCAATTTGATATAGGATATATGTATAGTTGCTGGAAATTTGAGGAATATGAACATGATTGAAAACAGTCTTGATTAGGGACTGTTTTGATTGAGAAATTGTGTAAACATGTTAAATGAACGTAGAACCCTGTTTTGATCATGTTGCTATGTAAAAAGAAGATTAAATTGAATACATATGTTGCTGGAAATGTGACTACACCTAATTGAACTAGTTAAATTAGGTAATGGACTGCCTAGTTGATGAATTGGATGTGTAAATGTGTAGGATAATACGATATGTATAGAGTTGTATGTAATGTAAAAGTCTTGTAAGTCATGTAAAAGATTAAGAGTTTTCTATTAGTAGGATAAGGATTAAGAGTTATCTAAGAAGTCTTCTATTGTTAGGAGTCCTAGTTAGAGTTAAATCCTCAAGGACTCTATAAAAGAGTTCTATGTTGTAACCTATGTGATTCATTCGAGTAAAACAGAAACTTTCTCTTCTATTTTCACAAACTTCCTCTTCTGTTTTACTACTCTCTACATGGTATCAGCTTGGGTTTTGATCCTCTAAATTAAACCCTAGTCGATGGCCAATTCTTCTTCTTCTTCCTCGACTGAAATTACTTCTTCACCAGAAATTTTTTCTGGTTCTGATGATCTCAATGAAACTTCCAGCCATGTTATTACTTGTCATCGACTGAATGGCAATAATTATTTGGAATGGTCTCAATCTGTCAAGATTTTTATCTCAGGACGAGGCAAATTAGGCTATCTCACAGGGGAGATTGAACAGCCTACGGCCACTGCTGCTGGTTATACCAAATGGATGCAGGAAATTAGCCGTGTGATGTCCTGGTTGCTCAATTCTATGACCCCTAGTGTAGGCAGGAACTTTCTTCTTTACCAAACAGCAGCTGAAATCTGGAGGGCTGTCCAAGAAACATATTCGAGTACAGATAACATCTCAGAATTGTATGAGATTGAAGGTCATGCTTCGGTTCTCAAACAAGAAGGAATGTCAGTCACTCTATACTACAACACACTAAATGCTTTTTGGCAGCAAATAGATCTTTATGAACAAAATGAATGGGAGACATCAAGAGATGCTACTCTGTACAAGAAAATTACTACACAACGCAGAATTTTCCAGTTTCTTCAAGGATTAAATAAAGAATTAGATGCAGTTCGTAGTAGGATTCTTGGCAGCTCCCCTCTTCCTTCGATTAGAGAAGTTTTTTCTGCAGTTAAGAAGGAGGAAAGCAGGCGCAATGTGATGCTCCCTGAATATTCTTCCCATGAAGGATCTGCTCTTCTCACTCAGACAACTTCTACTAGAAAAGGCAGGCCCTGGTGTGAGCATTGCAAGAAACCAGGCCATTCCAAGGAGAAGTGCTGGAAACTTCATGGTAAACCAGTCGATTGGAAGCCAAGGTCTTCTAGAGACACACAGTCCCATCTGGCTTCTGCCTCGAGTGTCACAAGTTTTACCAAGGAACAGATCGAAGACCTCCAGAAATTGTTTGGAAAGTTTGCAAGCACTGGTGAGGCAAATCTGGCCATGAAAGAAACTGAAGGTAACTCCTTTCCTACAGCCCTATTATCCACACAACTTACTCCAACGTGGATCATCGACTCTGGGGCATCTGACCATATGACTGGTAACAAGGAATTGTTCCTTCAATACACAGCATCTTCTTCTGGTAGATCGATTAAAACTGCTGATGGCTCACTATCTCTAATTCAGGGCTGTGGTTCTATTAGTATTAATGAGAATCTGTTACTCCATGATGTCTTATTTGTTCCCAATCTTGCCTGCAACCTGATATCTGTTAGCAAGCTTTCAACAGATTTAAATTGTTCCACAATTTTTAATGCTTCTGGTTGTGTTTTGCAGGCAATGGAGTCGAAGACAATGATTGGCAATGCTAGATTGCACAATGGCCTCTATGTTCTTCATGGCAATCCACCCTCTTCTATCTCTCAATCTCCTTGTTCCTTTACAGCCTTAGGACAAAGTAATGATGTTTTATTGTGGCACTTTAGGTTAGGTCATCCTAGTTTTCAATATCTTGCAAAATTGTACCCATCCTTATTCATCAATAAAAAGCCAAGCTTATTTAAATGCCATATATGCCCTCTTGCTAAACAAACCAAAGCATCCTATTTGACATCTACTTATAAACCATCTCACCCTTTTTTCTTTGATCCATAGTGATGTTTGGGGCCCTTCTAGAGTGAAGAATGCTGATGGTTGTAAGTGGTTTATTACTTTTATTGATGATCATAGTAGGACTACTTGGACTTATTTGATGAAAGAAAATTTTGAAACTGAAAGCATCTTTGAGAGATTTTACACCATGGTCATTACCCAATTCCATACTAAAATCCAATTGTTTAAGTCTGATAATGGCAATGGATTCTTTGCTAGGTCTTTGGGTGATTCCTTTCGAAGAAAGGGGATAGTTCAGATTAGTTCTTGTGTTGACACTCCCCAACAGAATGGAGTAGCAGAAAGAAAGAATAGACACCTTCTTGAAGTCACTCGATCATTTTTATTTACCAATAATGTTCCTAAATACTTGTGGGGAGAAGCCTTGTTAACTGCCACATACTTGATCAATCGCATGCCCAGTAAGGTTTTGAAATTTCAAACCCCTCAATCCATTTTCTTGGACAAATATCCCCACTTTAAGCCTCTTTCTTGTACATTACCTCCTAAGATCTTTGGGTGTACAATTTTTATTCATAATTCAGCCAGTAATAGGTCCAAGTTAGATCCTAGATCTGTAAAGTGTGTGCTAGTAGGGTATTCTTCACTTAAGAAGGGCTATAAATGCTATCATCCACCATCTCAAAATTTTTTTGTTACTATGGATCTTACCTTTTCTGAACAGGACCCTTACTTTACTACGGCTGTAACTCAGGGGGAGAATTGGGATGATCTTCAGCCTTCCTACCAACATCAGGTAATCTCTCCTATTGTTTCTATACCTTCAGACTTTTCATCCACTCACTCCACAAATCCGTCCTTGTTGCCTACAACACCCTCAGATTTCTCACATGTATCTCCTTTACAAACACCAAAAACTTCTCAATGTCCTTCCAAAACACCTACTCATCCCAAACAACTTTTGACCTATACAAGGAGAAAGAAAACTATACCTGAGGCCATCCTGCAATCTGACACTTGCCGAGAATTGGATTTGAGTCCAATTGCCAATATGGAAGATGAAGGAAATGTAACCAGTAAGTCTACTACTCTTAATCCGGATAATTTTCCTATTGCTATTAGAAAAGGATTTAGACAGTTCACTAAACATCCTATCCAAAAGTTTGTTGCTTACAGCTCATTGATGCCATCCTTTAAAGCTTTTACAGCAAGTTTAGATGAAGAAGAAGTTCCTACAACTATTGATGAGGCATTAAAGCATCCTAAGTGGAGAAGGGCTGTTGAAGAAGAAATTAGTGCACTTGAGAAAAATGGTACCTGGACAATAATGGATCTTCCCCAAGGTAAAAAACCTGTCGGTTGTAAATGGGTCTTTTCTGTGAAATATAACTCTGATGGCAGTGTGCAGAGATATAAAGCAAGGCTCGTGGCTAAAGGATATACACAGACCTATGGGATTGATTATACTGAAACCTTTTCTCCAGTGGCAAAACTCAACACTATTCGAGTTTTGTTAAGTCTTGATGTCAACAATGATTGGAATCTACACCAACTGGATGTCAAGAATGCATTTCTTAATGGGAAGTTAGAGGAGGAAGTTTATATGAAGATCCCACCTGTCCAAATCAGTTGAGGGAAATCAGAAAATTTGTAAGCTCAATAAGTCACTTTATGGCCTAAAGCAAACTCCTCGAGCTTGGTTTGACAGGTTTACCAGGGTTATTATGAAGAATGGATACAGGCAGTCACTAGCTGATCATACACTCTTTGTTAAGGTAACTTCAAAAAATAAAAGGGTTATCTTAATTGTTTATGTGGATGACATAATCTTGACAGGAGATGATGATGAAGAAATTAGCTGCTTGAAGAATCTTCTGAATAGAGAGTTTGAAACAAAAGACTTGGGGAAGCTTAGACATTTTTTGGGCATGGAGGTTGCAAGGTCAAGCAAGGGGTTGGTGATAAATCAGAGGAAGTATGTCCTTGATCTACTAGATGAAGTCGGAATGCTAGGGTGTAAACCAAAGAGATACACCAATGGAGGCAGGCTTGAAATTTACTAATGAAACAGGCTCTTTAGTTGACAAAGAAAGGTTTCAGAGATTAGTGGGAAAATTGATCTATCTATCACTCACCAGGCCAGACATTACTTTTCCAGTTAATGTGATCACCAAATATGAACAATCCAAATGAAGAACACATGGCAAAGAACAAATGTAATCCTCGTGTACTTGAAGAAGACTCCTGGACATGGTTTATTGTTTAAAAAGACACGAGATAGATCTGTGAAAGTATTCACTGACTCTAGCTGGGCTAGAGAACTCACTGAAAGAAGATCAACCAGTGGCTACTGTACTTTTGTTTGGGGAAATCTCGTAACTTGGAGAAGTAAGAAGCAATCAGTTGTCTCCAGAAGCAGTGCAGAGGCAGAATTTCGAGCTTTGGCACTAGGAATGTGTGAAGGAATTTAGCTACTTAAGTTACTGAGGGAGTTAAACACAGACCAAGAAAATAAGTTTGAGATCCTGTGTGATAACCAATTAGCAATTCAAATTGCTAGGAATCCAGTTCAACATGACAGAACAAAACATGTTGAAATAGACAAGCATTTTATTTCGGAAAAGGTTAACAATGGGATAGCTTCTTTGTTATATACTCCTACAGAAGGACAGTTAGCTGATGTACTTACAAAAGCTTTACCCAAATCAATTTTTGATGAGTTCTTATCCAAGCTGGGACTATACAACGTATACTCTCCAGCTTGAGGGGGAGTGTAGGATAATACGATATGTATAGAGTTGTATGTAATGTAAAAGTATTGTAAGTCATGTAAAAGATTAAGAGTTATCTATTAGTAGGATAAGGATTAAGAGTTATCTAAGAAGTCTTCTATTGTTAGGAGTCCTAGTTAGAGTTAAATCCTCAAGGACTCTATAAAAGAGTTCTATGTTGTAACCTATGTGATTCATTCGAGTAAAACAGAAACTTTCTCTTCTGTTTTCACAAACTTTCTCTTCAGTTTTACTACTCTCTACAAAATATGATCAAATAGATCAAACTAGGTTCAACATGATAATGCCCTGTATTAAGAACATTGATAAGTGAATTATGATGACCTAGACATGTATGAACATGAACATGAATGGAATTTCCATGTTAGGACCTTGCTAAAATGAGTTAAGAAGCTAGAAATCCAACCTAGTGTAATCTGCCCAAAATGCTTTGTTCTGGGAACTGACTTTGAAAAATCACTATAAATTGTATAAAATGAATTTATTGCTGAAATTTTTATGTACAACTCCTTGATATGTCTAAATTCATTAGGAGAAAACAGAACTGAATTCTGGGTTATAGAATGAAATGTAGAGAAGAAACACTAGGGATAGTGCAAACTGTCTAGTATAGCAAAATGCCCTGTCTTTAAGTTAAAAACTATATTAATTGGAAAATAATTAAAATTCAAGCCTTATATAGTCATAAATAAAATTTTGTTAGCTTTCCAACGGTGTAAACCAATTGAAATTCCGACGTACGGAATGAATGATATGCTTGATTTAGTGACTAGAGTGCAAGCTGCCTGGCAGCAGCTACATAGGCAAATGCACATTGTTTTGTGGCATTTTGCAAACTGTCTTGTAAACAGTTTTAGGCCTTTGATTATGTCTTTTGTTTTTACATGAATTAGAATGTAGAAAAGTGTAGTTAACTATAATGGAAAATGTACATGAAAATGCTGCCAAATTTGTGAATGTTGTGTACTTGTAATCTTGTCTTAAATTGAATGATTTTGTGATCTTGTATTGACATGTACTTATTGTGTAATGTGATAGAACCAGGAGTAAACTTGGTGGAAGAGGATAGAGTGGATCACCCTAAAGCCAAGAACAAGGGAGTGTGGATCCAAGACTGGCTAGCTTGGAGTATAGTGAGTGTAGTTACCTCTAGGGTTAGGACTAGGTCCTAACCAATGTATTCTTGTTACATTCTTGAAATGTTAAATGAATCTAATCATGAACTTGACCTAATAAAGGAAGGATGATTAAAGTAATACATGAAACTTGATCCTAGCCTTTAATACATGTCTATTTCGAATGCTTAATCATGAATAAGTGACAACATGGATGCTTGTATGTGCTATGATGCAATGTGATTGAATGATTAAAGACTTGCTTGAGACATATTCTCATATTGATGAAATGAAACATGAAACTACTTGATATGTGAGCTATGGCTCAATGGCCTAATATGAAATGAACTTGCTTCTCATGATCTTGATCTTGAAACACTTGAATAAATGGTAAATAGAACAACCTTGGTAGCTAGTTGGATTAGGTAGAAGGGCATGCCTTAGAGTCTAGAGCTCATTGTGTAAGGGTGGGCTACGGTCCAGGGCTAAAGATCCTATTTGGTGACAGACGGAGGGTACGTATGTGGTCTTTGGCAACAGTAGGAGGGTTGATCAGCACTACGGTGCATCTTGTGGAGACAGTTGGTTGGAGACTCGATTACCTATAAAAACTAAGTACCAATGGGGTTGTTTAATGAATAACAATTGAAATAACAATCCTATACCATATGTTACTTATCTTGAATGCCATGAAATTGTATGTTACATGACTTGAAAGCATGACTACTTGATTTCTTGTTTTGCAAGCATGTGTGCTTGATTCATGGAGTATGAATTCTTGTTGCTTGTACCTTATTGGCTGAATGCTTGATATCCTTAGATATGATAACCTTGATATTTGAAAGCCTAGTTAAGATCACTCTAATGCTTGAAAGCCTAGCTAAGATTACTCTAATGCTTGAAAGCCTTAGCTAGGTCTATACTTGATTAAATGACACCTAAAACTTGAAATAACAATTGGTTAGACTTAGTACTACCTCATTAAGTACAATCTTGTACTTAGCACTCTTGTTTTCATTCTTTTCAACTACATGATAAAGGATTCAAACGTTGTTTGATCTTGAAGCCTGTTACCTTGAGCAAGAAGCAACTCACACAAGCATAGTTAAAGTATGACTTCATACTTGTTTTGTATATCTCCTAGAATGGTGGCTCTAGATTGTATATAGTTAGCTTGATCATGCATTTTGGTACACTTAAAACTTGTATGTATTGATCTTGATAGGCCTATCATGTTATGTATATAGTATCAAGTATGTAATGAACTTAAGTATCATGTAATTGAATGAAGTTTGTTGCGCATATGGTGATTTAAGAATGAAATGATCTAATATTGATCTAGTATATCTTGAAACAAATGAATGTCTTGTTTAGTATACATGTTTTGCTTGAAATGTAAGTAGTATGAGATGAACCATGTGGATCCCTTTCCATTCGAATGACTTGGACCTAAAGGGTCACTTGTATGTAAAAATACCTTGATGTATATGTATTGTATGCTTGTATAAGATGATTGCCGAATGCATGGGATTAGAATAATACTTGGATGAACTAGTTATATGTCTTGTTGTATGTATTTGGAGTTAATGGTCGAATGACCTAGTTGATTAGGAAACTAGTTACATGCTATTGAATGTTAGATAATCATGTTTAGTAAGTATAGGATTGAGATGTCTAAATTTATACAAACTAAGGAACCTTGAATTGAATTGGAAGCATGTTATACTTAGGAATCATTTGAATGACATGGTATAAGATGAAGTAAATTGAAATGTAAGTTAATTGCATGATAAGCAATGTATGATTGGTTGCCTTGGCCTTGTTCGAATGCTTTTGGATGATTTGAAATCAATTGTGAGTTTACTTGTATGATAAGAAAGTTGCCTTGTTCATTATTTGTATTGTGTTCGAATGCTTTGTTCCTTGCCTTTCCATTGCTTGCTTGTTAAGTAACGCTCCCGAGCCGAGTTCCTACTAGATTTGAAAACAAAGTTTATAAAATCCAAGGAAGTTTATAAGATTTGAAAACAAAGTTTACGTATTATCATGAAGAATTAATAAGCGCATAAAAATATTGACCCATTAATAGGTACACTTTCATAACGAGGGTTTTTGCATAATCCTTGAGTGATAAATGTAATATGTAGGTAACTTTTATGTTGAATAACATGAATTGATGGGATATAAGTCATAATGCTTGGTAAGAGGCCGAAACATGAATTGTAATTTAGTGGCATACTTGCTTAGTTCGAAATTTTGGAAAAAAAAAGATTGGGTTTGGTTTCATTTGAATTTCTTGATAAACGTTTATCAAGAACGTGACTACGAGCATTCACGTTGGTCTGATTACGTCCTTTAGAATTCCTAGTGGTGGCACATAGTTTAAGTATGCATGTTTTTTTGAATCCCATGCCGAGCTTAAGATGTATTTAGGCTTTATATTTATTCAAGTTTGTATTGGCCATTTATTCTTTTATGCTTGTGGTTGTGAGAATTCTTTAGTAGATGATGCTAGTATAGTATCTAGAAGTTTTTAAAGATAAAAGATTTTAGACAGATATATTTATATACCTGAAATAAAAAAAGAGAGAGAAGAGGATCAATTGTTAATAGGTAAGATCAACAGTATCTCATGATTCTAGATGGACTTATTAAGCTAACGGCCTCATACTCTTGATTATTAGAATATTAACCTTGACAAACATTATGTAGGAATTTGTACTTCTTGATACCTATAGGAATTTATAGACTCGGTTATTGGACATTCTAATTAGAAAGGTTTCACATGATGAATTGTCCTCTAAGCCAATTCGAATATAATGAATTATGTCATGTATCTTATTTATGATGTAAAACTTGGTTTAGATGTTTGGGGTCAAGTTTGGTAGCATGACATGTGAAGCTTAAGATGCATGATATCTATAAATGTGATTTCAAACCTTTACTAGAGTTCTAAGAGTTGTTGAATATACATTCATTTAGCTAAGGCTAGAGTCATGACCAAATGCTAACACTTAAGTTGTGTTGCATATGGAATCTTTTCATAAGCTTAAAAATGTTAATGGTTAATCATTGATAAGCTATAAGTTGTACAACATGGATTTAGTTGTTGTCATGCATTGTTTAAGCTTGAATGTTGGGTATCCGTTATCAATGATTAAACTAGATCGAGTAACGAAATAAAAGTTTTTAATTTATCCACGTTTTTTGGCAAGAAAAGCCCTGCCTTGCTTTAATGTTTGTGTTGTTACGCACTATTTCTTTGGAAGCTTGTCCGGTAACACGTTCTACGACAGTTTTTCTTCTAGGCTGAGTAGAGGGTGTTACAGATATAATCTTCTAAACATATGAAAAGGTAAACCATATCCGTATCAAATACGTACTTATATCTAATACTCAATTCGGAATCCTCAGTGATAGAGAATATGACTAACAGACACAATGTACTAAACAGGCAGACAGGTAAGACTAATATGCGAACGAAAAGTGAGAGCTTTCAACCTCAGAATCAGGTGAGAATATGTGATGGTATGAGCATGAATCGGTGTTCGATTATGAATGCTAATGAAACTGGTACAAAGAAAGAGTTGATATGTTAAGGTTAGCATTTGTACCTACTAATGGTGCGACCCTTTGCAAATCCCAACTCGTTATCCACGCAAAGGTTTGAATCATCATTTGTCCTTGACCTGGACGAGGTTCAAGGGGCCATATTCTTGGCATCCGAAAAAACCCCTTTGTAGTCCACCTTCATAGAGATTGCCTGATGCACGATTTGAGGTTTCAACGAGTATCTACATTTTCCTCCCATCAGAGTCCAAGAAGAAGTTTGATATTAATTTTCAACTTAAAATAAGTTCCAACACAAAATAACAACAATTAAAATGTGATACATTCACTTACAACGCCGTTGCTAAATAAATGTCGGAAAAGACGATTCAATATTAATGCATCAACAACGTCGGTCAACTGCAAAAGACCACAACTATGGAAATCAAAATTTGGCTGCAGAAATTGAGTTGAATGTTAAATCAGAACAATAAATGACATTTTAATAATTCCTTTTCCATTTTTGAGGAAAATAAAGGCACTAAGAATGTTGTACCATAAATTCATCAAGACACAGTAAAGTCGCATCATCTGATATCTCTCCTGCCACAACTTCAAGTGGATCCGTCACACTCTTGTGACTCTACAAGAGTTGATCATTGTTATAAAATCAAATAAGCATCACAAGATTAGAACAAGATTTTGTCAAAAATAATTCCAACTACTAGTGAAATCTTGAAAATAAAAGAATATAACGTCTAATAAAGTATATAGTATATACACATCATCACATGAATGCATAAATAAATACACATTAACATGTTGGAACCTGAAAAATATGCTCATCCGGGTTAATTCACTGACACTCAATATCTCCAAGGTTGAAGTATCATACAGATCCTCGTTCATACTATGAAAGATAAGAATACTGAGCAAAAGTGAAATAGTATTGAAATAGCTCAATTACTATATTTAGTACCAAGTCTTGTCTACAATGCGAGGTGTTTTCTTACTTAATCACCGACTTCTTCAACTATGAGAAATTTACAATCATATATATTCTCACCAGCAAGAGACTTGTGAAAATGGATCTTTTTCTTCCTCCAATTGCAAGGCTTAACACAATGGAAATAGAACATAAGATAGAAATCAGCAAGTATGAGCAGTTGGCATGGATGGCAATGAAGAGTGAGAACATTCGATACCTTATATTATGTGGACATATACCCATATTTTCCAATACAATATTTTATCCATTATTCTAACAAAAATATATAATAAATTGCAAAATTAAATATGCTAATGAAACTTACAATTGATCGAAGAAAAGGTCCATTAACGTAGTTTTCCCAGTGCTCACTCCTCCGTAAAGATATTATCCCTTGACAGGGGAGTATGAAACTGTGGATACTGTGGCATTAAACGAGACCAAAACCACCGATTCTTGAAGAACAACTAAATGTTGACCAACTATTGATGAATAAAATAAAATAGGAAGAATGTGACAAAACTAAATTTTATTTAATATGAAAAATATGAATAAAGTCTATTCATAAATAACCAAAACTTGAAAACATGGGTCTAACATGGGAGCAACAAAATAGAACTTTTACCTAACAGTTTTCTCAAGAACTTTTACCTGCAAAAAACTCTGTTAAAATAATTTCACAATGCCACTATATGAGAACACCTTAAAACTGCCTAACACAATTGCAGTAGAAGGAATGCTTTACATTATTACAAACCAATCACACAAAAATCTTACTAAACGTTTAGCAGGTGCACAAAGTTTCATGAATGTGAAGCTGGATTCACCGTCGTGCATTGCTTTTGATCGATGAACGCGATGCGTTCCACACAAGCAACAAGCCGAATAGCATCATCAAGTATAAGACCCTCATAATTTTATTCATTAGGAAATTTATCCTCTCTAACAAAATAAGCAACAAATGTAAGCCTAAGGAGAAATTCATACCTAGCAGGCATTAGCATCGAAAAGCTCACCAGCTAAAATTCTTCGTTCATACTCCACGAGCGGCCCTCCTCGGTTCACTTCTGCATACAATCACCCTTAAATGACAACTTCACATTAGGTCTATGGATTTCAACTTTACTTGTGGCATCAGTTGAGAAAGGTTTTGATGTAAAAATTGCAGCGAATAAAAATCTATGGATTTTGGCATTATCAGACAATCTATAAACAGAAGTAGAATTTATCCGAATCAAATGGCTTCGTCTCCTTACAAAAGCACTCGAATAATTATTTATCTTCTGTGAACAAGATGATCTTATGTTGCGAATTAATTAAACGGTCGCTCTCATTTTTAATTTAAACAGATAATTCCAACTAAATAAGAGCTCCAAGTCCTTCAATTATACAGTTTCCTGAAAAAAAATTGAAGTCTGCAAATATTAGAAACAAAATTAAATTATTTATTCAAATTATTAAACAGAAACTATATCCAATCAATGAAGCATAAACCTTTCATTGTCAATAAACTTTATACTTTTTCCTAGAGAGAATAAGAATTTATTGTAAAAGTTAGCGTGATTAAACATAAATTATATCTAGTCAATGAATAATAGTTTGGAGAGAATTAAAAAGTTGAACATTGACCACCACCTCATTAATTATCTATGAAAAATCACAAAAAAATATTGAAAAAAAGAAGAAGAAAGGATGTGCATTAGGGGTCAAGCTTTTGTTTATTTTACATTGAAATCTATACCGCGTTTGATCCCAATGCTTCAACTTTCCAGTTGAGAAAACAAAATTATGAGCAAAGACATAATATGTATAATCTGCAGGTCAAATGAGAAACAAAATCACTCACCAAGATTAATTGAGTAAGCTCTATTAAATTGTATGAGCTACAAAATATATGAAATCCTCAAGAGGAAAAACGGGAAAGTAAAAACAAAATTTATGTGCTGAATTTTTTGTTGTGGAAACGAGAAGCGACCCAAAGTTTCAAGGGAGTTCCTCCCAAGAAATAGGGGATCAAAAAAGAGAGAAGGAAGAGGAGGGTGGTGGAGGAGGAGACTCAAAGCGCCGACTTGCTTCGTGTTTCATGTAAGTTTATGTTGTACTTTCAATAGTTGACAAATTTATATTTATATATAGAGTAAAACTTCTATAAATTAATAATGTCGGGATCATGTAATTTTATTAATTTAAATAGATATTAATTAATTTATAAATTAATAATTTATTAATTTAGAGAGATTTTTTTCTGATTCAACGAACTTTCATTATTCTTTATGAATAAAACATATGTATTGTATTGATTAATTAAATGATGTTCATGTAAAATGTGACTAATTAAATGTAATGCATACCTCTAAGAAACAAAGTTCATTGTAGTACGTAATACTAGGTAAAAGTTAATGCTAGTTCATGTATGGTAAGGAAATCAACCACTATATAAACAACATCAAGCATTCCTAATTAGTCAATCCAAATAAAGTGGCCATAAATTTTAAAGAATCATATTTTAGTAAGTTTTTCTAGTTATATTTTTAATTTTATAGAATTATTAATTTATAATATTGAAGGGACCATAAATTTATATAAGGGTCTTTTGGAAAATTATTGTCTTAATAATTTATAGAAATTATTAATTTAGACCTTAAGCCCAAGTTGGGACTGAAAAAAATTATTATTTTAGAGAGATTATTAATTTATCAAATATTAATTTATAGAGGTTTTATTGTAAATGCTAATATTATTTTTATTTTGAAAAATAAAAGTAAAATTATATTATTAACAAAATATAAATACAATACATCTAAAATAATATTAAAAGTAGGTTTAATTTCTTTCTTTGTTCTTTGAACACTAGCAGCTTGCTCTCTTTCTTTTTTTTTTCCTAATTGACAGAGGTATCCATTTTGGCGTCAGTTATCGATCGTTGATGATTCATATTTCTTTTATTTTTTACTTGTTTTGTTTTCTTTGCACATTTTGTTGCGCTTTTTCTGTCTTTATGACACATTTTCTCTACCTTTATGGCACGTCTATGCCTTATGGCACGTTCTATGGTTACTTTTATGGGTTTTTGTTGTTCTTACGGTGACCCTCTATGCTTGGTTTTTATTCGTGTTTGTCGGTGGTCACGTAGAGTTCGATTCCCTATTATGTTGTTTGCCGATATAATCTGTAGCGGATCATCATTTTTGGGAATGGGCGTAAAAGGTGGTTGTTGATTTTGAGGATTTCATTTAGTTCATATTTTGATAACTCCCTAGGGACCCTTCAAACAATGCACCGTGAAGATTTTCTTTGGTGAAAAAAGAAAGTGTCTAATCTGACTGATGCAATGCTTATCTTTTCTTTTTAGATTTACCATTTTATTTTTGGTTGTTATTTTGGATGTTTTAAAACCTTTGTTAGGTTATCTTCTGATTTTATTTTGTTTATCTATAAAGTTGCATGATTGATGTGTTCAAAAAATAATATTTTTTAAAAGGATGACGTGTTACACCTAAATGATTCGAGTTTAAGAAGTTTAGTTTGTAAGTGTATGTGAATTTATCCAAACTTAAAATCAAATATTATTTTATACTCGAATAGAATTATCAAAAAAATGTTACAAAAAATTAATCAATTCAAAGTATAAACTACATAAATATGGATAAAATGATTATGGACAGAGCTTACATATAACTTATATTGATGGAATTTAAACCTACACACTCAAAATCTTATG
This sequence comes from Hibiscus mutabilis, assembly GCA_019671005.1. Classification (NCBI taxonomy): domain Eukaryota; kingdom Viridiplantae; phylum Streptophyta; class Magnoliopsida; order Malvales; family Malvaceae; genus Hibiscus; species Hibiscus mutabilis. Next base: position 48,568,913 of record CM033745.1, read on the forward strand.
ACGCTTTTATTAGATTTAATATTGCGAGACAAAAAATCATATTACAAAAATAAAATTATTTTGTATTCAATCACAAATTGATACAGTATATGGGTGTATATATATATAAGTCTATAATAGAGATAGAATTCTACTATACATAAAACACATAGAAACCGAGATATATACACAAGTCATAAACTCTCGACTAGATAAAATATACACGAGTTATTAAATAAGTAAAAAATAATGTTCATCTCTAATACACTCTCGCAAGATGAATGATTTGTCGGAGACACCAATCTAGGATTGAAAGTGAAGAAAAAAACTTTTATCAAGTGACTTTGTGAGAGTGTCCGCAAGTTGAATTTTGGAAAAAAAATATGATGAATAATTAATGATCATTTAGCAACCAAGTCATGAAAAAATAAGAAGTCGAGAGCAAGATGCTTCATACGAGATTGAAAGACTGAATTTTTGCAAACATATATGGCATTAAGGCTGTTACAAAAAAAAAAAAAGAGATGATGGCTTGCTTAGAGAAACTTCAATTTCTTGATTGAAGATTTTGAATCGAAAGGACTTCGGTTATCACATTTGCTAAGGTATGGTATTCAACTTCGATAGATGACCAAGAGATTGTTTTTTAACGAGTTGATTTTCACAAGATAATACTAGAACACAGATAGACTGCATAAGTAGTAGTAGACCTACCATTCGTTGATGATCCACTCGAGTCTGACAGTTACAAAGGCTATAAGATGAAATGAAGATGTCAAGCGAAAAACAAGTCCATGACACAAGGTGCCTTTTAGATAGCGAAAAACTCATTTTAACATCTATACAGTGAGCGGATAAAGGACCATGCATGTACTGTGATACACGATATACGAATGAGTGAAAGTAAAATACTGAAGAAGTCCAAAAATCTAACAATAACTAAAGTTTGAAGGTATCTATTACAATCGACAGATCAGACGATGATAGTTTACCGAATAAGGACATAAGCATGGGAATGAGCTTGGCAACATTTATATGAACCTGAGCTAGGATATGTGAAATGTATTGCATTTGAGACAAAAAATAAGCCAAATAAAGTAGGAACAACTTCAATACCAAAAAAATGACAAAGTCAATTCATATCCTTTAGAGAAAATATTACGAATAATAAGATAATAAAGTGATCATTAAATCACAATATCATCCCCACACTAAGAAGTACATGGTGGCCTCATTTGCATAAAAAACAAAGAGTGAAGTATTTGTTTTCAATTTCTTAACGTATTTGTTTTTTATTTATTGTTCTATTGTTTGGATCCACGTCAAAACAAGCAAAAAAAATTCATAAAGGTTAAGCAATAATTATATACCAAAAAATACTAAACACAAAACCCTAAACCACTAATCTTGAATAGCTTAAACCCTAATTTGCTAACCTAAAAACAAAACCATAACATTTACCTAAAACCCCTAAACTCGACCCTTATCCAAAAATAGACCTAGCAAACTTGACTCTAGACTCGAGACTCAAATAGATTTATTTGACCCGAGATCCAATATGGATTCAAACATGATAGTCTAAACTTGACCTGAACTCGAAGAAAATTGAACCAAAATTCAGTTGAATCGAAAATCAACCCAAACCAAAAGTAACTAAAACCAAATCAACTCGAACCAAAAGTAATCGAATCAAAAATCAACTTGAACCGAAAGCAATCGAACTGAAAATCAAGTTGAACCGAAAGTAACTCAAATTTAATTTGCTCAAATATGTATGTTTTATTATCCTTTTGTATTATACTACTAATTAACTATAACAACCCAAATTTTGGATCTGTGAATTTGCTTCACCCGAACCTTGGGCTTTGGGTGTTTGGGCCAAGGTATTGGGCTTATTGGGTGCTTAAGAAAAGCTTAGTGAGCTCTCTATTAGACTAGTGGGCTTGGGTGGTGACCATGTCTTGGAAAGGATGAAATTGGAGAGATTTATGTAGTAAATTTCCCATAGTTTGAAATAAGGACTGATGGCTTTTATGAAGCCATTTGTTTGGGTGTGGCATGTAGGAACATGCTTACCTCACCCACTTTAATTCACCATCTTCTCTCTTCTCATATTTCCTTTCAAAACCCAAAGACAATGATCGAATTTTTATCATCTTAAGTGTTATTCCTGGAATCAAGATTTAAGGTATTTTTTCAGCATCTCAAGGGCTTCGAATTAAGGTAAGAACCATCCATTTTGGTGGGAAAGTGAACTCATGGGTTTTGGTGGGGGTTTGAGGGGAATGAGGATAGAAGGAGATATTTAATCTCATTTTCCAGCCTTGGAATGGTGTTCTTCGTAACCATCACTTCTCCTGCAAGTTGTAATCGTGGTAAAACTTCCTTTTGTAGTGAAGAAGTTGGGGAGAACTCTAAAGCTTAAAGGAAGAAGAAACCTTGAGGGTTGGAGGCAATGAGCTTATTTGAAGTTGTGGGAGTAAGGTTACTACACTTATAACTCCTTTGTTTCATGCACATCCTTAGGATGATGCTTTGTAAGCTTGATTTAGTCTTTTGGTTGCTTTTCGTATAAAAGACTTGAATAATGGCTTAATTCTGGATTTAGGTTATTAATGTGTAAAAATGGTAGGAAATTACCTTAAATATCTCTCATAACTTGCAGGTTCGTTATAGGGTCATGCTAAGGATGTTTGGGGGTGTTGGGAATGATTTTTGAGCTTTAAAGTACGAATTATGGGCCCGAGTAATGGTACATGAGGTGTCCAAACTGATAGTTGGGTACCATTATCATGTTCAACATGTATCGATATGCTATTCAAGTCGTATTAGTACAAGTCGACTCATACCGGTACCCAAAGCCTGGTTAAGATTATAGTAAAAAAAATTGTATTGGTACATGAAAGCTGTATCGGTTCCTGAGGCTTTGTGCCGATGCTCATGTCCGAGTACCGGTACTAGGTAGCCTCTAGGGTTTGCAGGTATGAGAGTAAGGTTAGTACACCTCTAACTCCTTTGTTTCATGCACATCCTTAGGATGATGCTTTGTATGCTTGATTTGGTGTTTTGGTTGCTTTTGGTATAAAAGACTTGAATAATGGCTTAATTCTGGATTTGGGTTATTAATTTGTAAAAATGGTAGGAAATCACCTTAAATATCTCCCACAACTTGTAGTTTCATTATAGGGTCATGCTATGGCTGTTTAGGGTTGTTGGGAATGATTTCTGAGCTTCAGAAAATGAACTCTGGGCCTGAGTACCTATACGCAAGGTGTTCGTACTAGTACCTCATTTTCCAAATAATGAACACTGATGAATTATGAGTAGGGTGCCGGTACATTATTCAAGTTGTATCAGTATGGGTCGGTCTGTATCGGTACCCAAAGCCTAGTTAAGATTCTAATAAGCAAAAATCATATCGGTACACGAAAGGTATACTAGTTCCTAAGGCTCTGTATAGATGCTCATGTCCGAGTACCGATACTGGTAGCCTCCAGGGTTTCTAGTGAGCAATTTTAGTATCGGTACGTGATAAGTAGTACCAATACCCGGAGTCCAGTATCAGTACGCATAGTCGCGTACCTGTACGCTCTAGGCATTTTGCCAGGAAATGTTCTTTTTGAGCTGAGAGGATAATTTTTTTTTGGAATAGGTACTAATTTCTTTCTTATGAAGTATTAAGATATAATCAACTTAATAATCGAGATTTCACTCATGTACTCTCTTATAATGTGTAACAACTTTGTAATTAAAAGGGTGACATGTTATAATTAGCAACAATTGGGGATCTTAGGGATTGTGTTGTTGTGTGCCAAAAGTGGGCACTTATGTGGCTGAGTCACCTTGATTGTTGGGATTTGGATACCCAGGAAATGTGTTGCAACACTACTGTAAGTGGCACCGAATGTACGATCTCGATGCTTTTGTATCCTAGGGCCTCGTTCGATGATATTCGATGGTTAATTTCGAGTATAGATTATAAGTTCCTGATGCTTTGTGTCCCCGAGCCTTACTTCGAGTGTAAGTTTCTCGATGATTTGTGCCCCTGGGCCTTACTCAAATTTTGTATTTGGTTGGTTTGCATGATTATGCCATGATATATATATAAATATATGTATGTATTGCTTATTGATAAAAACACGTTTTCATGCGACTAACTGTAGCGCCTCATAATGATATTTAACATCATTGCATCATTTCTAGCTACACGCTCATGTTTATGATTTGCATGAAGCATGGTAGAGTATAAGTATACCACTAGGCTTTGTAAACTCAGCGTTCAGACTCGTTGTTTTCATTTGTAGGTTAGTAGGTTGAGCACGTTGCATTAGATGAGCACTATCAGAGTAGGTTTCAACGCTTTGTTCAGAGTACAATACTTAGATTATTGGGCTATGTATTCTTAGGACCCTATTGTAATGTTTATAACTCTTATTTTGAATTTGAGTTGATCAAGTCGAATGTTAAATGTTTTAAATTATATTGGAGCTCTCTTGTAAACTTTTTACAATTAATTATCTATATTTAACCGTTGGATTTAATTGACTTTGAAAATCAACTCTTTTGGGCTAAACTAGGTTGAGAAATTTTATGATAATGGTTTGGGCTTGAGGCCCAAATGTGATAATCATGTTTAGGGTGTTACATTAACAACTACCTTTAGTAATAATTTAATGGTTTAACATCATCTTTTCATCTTTAAAAGAATATCTTCATATATTCACTCAAATCGAAAGCTAATCGATCCGATATTGACCCGACATGAAAAAGAAACTTATCCGATATTAATCAAACCTGAAAACTAACTAATTCATATTAACCTGACCCGAAAATCAACCGATCCGATATTGTAACATACTCAAACCCCCTTAGTAGGATTAGGCATGTTACTACACAATACATATAGGTACCAACAAGAACAATTAGATTAGGACAAGCAAGTTCAATGAGATTCAAGTTTACTTAAATATCAAGTAACAAGTTTCAAACTTACTTGCTAAGAAAGTAAGTCTATCGAATGGGGAAGAGGGATGATGCATTCGATTTTAACCTACTCATATTAAGCCATTAGCTTACACTTAAGTGCTTAAGTGGTTATCAATCTATGTTTAGAAGGACATGATCAATTATGCATACTTCAATGTTATATGAACATTTCAAACTAGAACCTAAGGTGACCAATAAGCTTTATGCATATTTAGGATAATTGCCATTATACCTATTGAAGTTTAGTCATCTTACACTATGTTGGATGGAAGCATAGCAAGCACATGAGATAGTCAAGGTTCAATTTCTAATCATCAAGCATAATAGTCAAACTATGCGCATACATACTCAAAATGCAAACATTACACCTTAAGGGTTCTAATTTAAGTTAAGTTATACAAACTATACTAGATAATCATATATTTACAAGCCTTAGGTGCCACCATCCTAGGAGTGCTATAACAAATTGAATACATACTTTTCAAGCAAAATGTGACTTGAGTGAGCCTTGACATCAAGATAGGATATGATATTAACCTGTATCGTAGCAAGGAGACTTGATAAGCAAAGCTTAGTGAGTGAGTTTAAAGAATACAAGCAACCATACAAACAAGTCTCAACTATGAACCATCTAATAGATGGTATAGTTCCCCCATCAATAAGGAACCATTCGAACAATCAATAAAACAATAACCATATGTGCAATTCCAATCATAACCAATGTGAGGTTTATACTATAAGCATGTATCAATCATCAATTGCATAATAAAGAGTACAATATGCCATTCGAATAACATCAATCATATAGCATTTACCAATACAATTCCTTTATTTCTTTTATGGATTCAATAGATGTGGTGTATGTTTTTCATTTTAAGTATAGCATTGAGAATCGATTACTCAGTCTAGATACTCGAGTCCCCAACCAAACTGTCGCCAAAACAATAATCAATATGGTACAAGTACCAATCAATAATCCCTCCTACTGTCGCCAATGACCAATAACAATTCTTCCCTCCTACTGTCGCCAAATAAGGACGAATGTCCCAGACCGTAGTCCACCCCGACACTGAGCTCTATGGACTCTATGGCATGCCAACTATATCTATGACCGATGCGAGACCAAGGCTTACATTAACATCATTTTATCCATTTCAATATATAGTTTGAATCAATATGCACATCTAGTGCCAATAGCCCTTTTTCGAATAGGGTTCAATGCCAATTCCAATATCAATAGTCAAGTAATCAATATTCCAATAGTCAATGAAGGTATATCAATCAATATATCATTAAACAATGAATTGAGTTCCTTCTAATTATAACAAACATGCTTCATTTCAATAGAGTTCAATTAAGCAATAAGCATATCATGGCAATCAATTGTAATTCAAACATGCTTCTCAATCAAGTAACCACTCAAAACTTCTCAAAAGAGCACTTACCTTGCTAATGCTCAATAGCAAGCTCATTACACAATTTACACTAAGAATCAATAAGTAATTCAAATTAGAAATGGACTTGGAGAGTTTACCGCCCTCTCCAAACTATAAACTACGCTCACAGGAATTTTTCGAGCTATTGACGTTCCCAGATCGAAATCCCTTTCCCTCTACTAGCTTGCTGATCTATGTGAGCCCCTCTTTCCTCAATTTCCACTTGATCTATCATTACATATAATGCATAGTGTATTAGGTAGAATCCAGCAACCATTTAATTCATTATATGACTCCATACATTCAAGCATTCAATTCAAAACATCAAGATTGTTGCTGCCTGGTAGCATGTGCACTACTTGCTTAAATGTTCATATCTTTTATTTCGTACGTCAGAATTTCGAACCGTTTACACCGTTAGAAAGCTAAATTAATTTTCCTTCTAACCATATAGGCCTTGCATTTTTATTCATTGTCAATTAATACAGTTTTTATTTAAAAATAGACCAAATTATGCCACTGGACAGTTTGCACTGTCCTTAGAGATTAATCTCCACAAACTGTTTTATAACTCAAAATTCGATTCCATTTTTTGCATACGAAACTAGACATACTCATGATTCTATACATATAATATTTATTCCCTAATTTGGTCTATGTGATTTTCTACAAAATTTTAAACTTACTACCCGAAATAGAGTCTTCTGGACAGATTTCCTTAAGTTAGATTCTAGCTCCATTAATCACTTAGACAAGGATTCTAACATGATTGTTCAACATATATACTCATTCATACATGTCTAAGTTAGTCCAATTATGTGTCAAACCTATAAAAACAGGGCAATTAAGCAATATTTTCGAATTGGTTCAATAAGACATCATCTTATTAGAATTTTCAGCAACAAGAATTTCAATTCACATATCAATCATCCATTCTAATTATCATCTAAGTTTTTCCAGCAACTAACATAACAATTCACCATCAATTTGGTTAATGACAACATCAATTTCAAAGGCCATTCGATTCTAATGTGTTCTCACTAGACATATATACCAATTGGTTCAATATAAGAACACATACAAAACTCTTAATCAATTCCCAATTTCCAGCAATCAATCTAACATTTCTAAAGCCAAATAAGTTGTTATAATCAAAAAATCAAAGAGGAATTCATGAACACTAAACATTACCTTAAAATTGAACACAATTTCAAAGCTTTATCACAATCCCCACATGAATTAAGCTTGCATTTTCTCTCCTTTCTCTCAATGGTGTTTTAGGTTTGATGAACAAATGAAGAAGATGGTGTATACCACCTAAAGTGGCCGGTCATGTAAGGCTTGGGGGACATGTGGATTGTCCACAATCCAATTTGATTTTACCATGCAATCATGCATTTCCATTTTCTATTCATTTTGGTCCTTTTTAATTTGATCACTCGGTTTAGAGAATAGCTCAATTTAGTCATTATAGCTCAAGTGTCCTCCTTTTAATTGTCACAATTAGATCCCTTCTTCCTTTCAATTTGGACATAATTTAACTAGCCAATAAGTTTAAATAGTGGTAACAATTTCTAGTCCCGGTTTAGGGATATCACAATTCCCTAATTTAAATTAAGTTATCACTTTTAGTAACATGCTACTAGGCTAGGGTTTAGGAATATTACAGATATTGATTGAACCCAAAATAACATAGACCCGAAGTAAATATGAATTAAACTCAAATCAAACCTAAACTAAAAGTAACTTGACCCAACTCAAACCCGATCCAAACTACATAATTGTCACCTCTATCTAAAAACCCCTAAATCGTTAACCTAAATGCAAAAACAAAGAAAGCAAGAAAGCATTTTTGCTCAAACGCGCCTTCTACAATTCATGCTACGTATAAAAAAAGACATGCCTCATCAAACGCACCTTCCATAAAGTTTTGATGCCAAAGCATACATTTGCTCATCATAGTATAAATGTATGTCATTTTGGAAAACAATCTTTATGATGTTAATTTAGAAAAAAATAATAATAAATGGGGGTATTAGAACCAATTCTCTATGTAATTTCTCAAATCTTCCAATATGGTACAAGTACTTTCTAAAGGTTCAATGTTCCCCGTGTAGTTTGCTTTTGTCTTCTAAACTGCCCATGAGGCTAAAGACGTTAAATGCTAATGTGAAAGAGACATGTGATGCTCTCTTAAAATGCCATGTGACATTTTCTATAAAAATACTTAAAGTCAATGGGCTTTGAAATAATTTAACCTTTTTTATTTTCATGGGACAAACATGAAAAAAATAGAAGGTGCGACAATAATTTTACCTTTTCCTTTTTATATTAAGTTACACAATTCTTTTTTCATTCTTTTCATAAAAAACACCCACAACTCTTGTTTTTGACCACCTTCACTATCAATGTTAATTATACTCACTATTCAGTTAGCAATCACCACCAAAATTAAGTGTTTTTTTCTCCTTTATTGTTATATTGGTATAGTTTTCTATAAAAGGACCCAAATCTCACAAAATCAAAGCCAAAATTTAGAAAATTTTCATTAGATCTCTATACATTGTCAGGTCGAGCCATCCTTGGAGTATATTCTTTGGTATAAGCTTTCTTCTCTTTTCATTGTTTGGTCTAGCTAGAGTCACCCCAAACTCCATGAATTGAGATTGGTCAAATTGAGTTTTTGTCCTTTTTTGTTTTTTATGCTTTCTTTTAATTTTCGTTGAGTTGTATATGTGTTTGATACTCGAATTGGAGCACTCACACCGTTGATACATGAATGTTATATGTTAGGTATTTGTATGGGAAAAAGTAAACAAAGCGATGTCAACATAAAATAAGACATGTAAGAGAGATATAATTTAATGTGGTTCAGTCTTGCCTACCTCCATGGGTGAGAGAAACAAATAATTCACTAAAAATATTGAGATCACGAAGAGTACAAATACATGATATCTATTGTATCCCAAAACTCAATATATGTCCCCAAAACCCACTATATCACAAACACTCTTTTAATGTCCCTATAATACCCATTTTTTAACATATCTACAATAGTTGTAGAAATCATAAAAGGGATTACATCTCTCCGAAATAATTATATCATATAATTCTAAAGGTTAAAACAAAATAATTATATCATATAATTCTAAATGTTAAAACATACTTTATATTTATAAATTCAAATATTTGGTTAATAAGAAATCTTGTCTCATAAGACTTCTTTACATAATACAAATATTTATTTATCGAGTAAACCTAATTACTAAGTAATATCTAACAATATGATTACAATAAAGTCCAAATTAATTACCAATTAAAATGTGTGTCAATATGTAACAATCTCTCCATTGACATAAAGTCCGTATGAGTATTGATATTCAAATATTCAACAATTTCAATTCTTAAATAATATATGTTGAAGCATTGTCGTATCGATTGAGAATTACTCCTCTTGCAATTGAAAACTCGTTGCAACAAAAATGCTCTTGATGTCTCCAATACCTCTAACAAAATTTGTAACAACAAAATCCTTCGGAACTCTACAATTCAAATATGGCTCTGATACCATGCGTTAAGATTTTATAAGCGTGAAAATAATCAAAACAATATCAACAAAGAACAAGGTACACACAAGAGACAATATTTAATTTGATTCAACATTTCCTATCTCCACGAATCTACTATAAACGTAGAAATCACAAAGAATACAAATATATGATATCACATGTATCCTAGAACCCCATATATATATATATATATCATAAAACTTGTGGATCCCAAATTACTTTCCCAACATCCCTACAAAACTAATCTCTACAACATAGCTGCAATAGTTGCAATGATCATATAAGGGATTATATCTCTCCAAAATAATTTACTCTCATTATTTTAAAGGTTAAAACATAATCTATATTTATAGAGTCAAATATTTGATCAGTAAGAAATCATATTTCATAAGACTTCTTATCTAATATAAACCTTTACTCATTAAATAAACCTAATTACTAAGTAATATTCAACCGGTAGAATTACAATAAAATCTAACTTAATTACCAATTATAATTTGTGTTAATATGTAACCCTATTTAGTTTGGTTCATGAATGCTATCTAGTTTTTCTTATGTTTGTCACATTTTAATGGATTTTGTTTGGTTCTTTATTTTTAGGATGCTTGGAGAAAGGCAGAAGACGATGAAATAATGTTTAATATCGATGAAATATGTAGATGAATAAACTTTTTACATACTATACATTTTAGGAATTCTTTTTTGTATGATAGTATCGTTCAACATCATGTTGATGCAGTTTGTATATGTATTATATGATATAAGCATGTCAATGTGTTTTTGCTCATACATTAATTGTCTCTTTTTTTAGCATACTCTACACTCTTGGAATTCTTTGGTGGGTGATAGAGATAAACATTTTTCATGGTAATACACATTTTCATCATAGCTTCTCTGTGGGAACTCCAAGTTAACAAGGCTACCATAAATAGATCAAGATTTGAAGCTTCGAAGAGCGAGAATTCGAAGCATTTAAGCAGGTGAAGAGGGAGTTTTTTTGTGGATCAAGATTCGTCCAGCTTTCATCAACACCCTCATCATCTCTTTGTGACTACGGAGGTGGTGACGACACCTTAAGGGTGTTGTCAGCGGCATTGAAGGGGCAAAAGCAAGAAAAGGAAGATGAGGAATGGTGTTGAGTTTGAAGGAGAATGTCATGTGTTCTTGTCACTTTACTATTTAACGTCGTTAGCCTCGTGAGACATTTTAAAAGCGAGAAGCAAAGTACATGAGATATATTAAATATTTAAAAAGTACATGCATTACATTGAAAGATTTAGCAAGATAGTTTTCTTGGAATGGTGCCATTATCCCTAAAAATAATATTTGGATAAAAAGTCGGTGATGTCATTAAGGCTTAGATAAAATATTAGCCCCTAAAGTATACTCTTTAAACTATTTTTTTGTCAAAACTAGTACCTAAACTATTATTTTTGTTTACTTTAAGTTCTATAATTATCTAAGTTAAAAAATGTTTGTTTAGGGACTAATAACAAAAACTGGCATAGTTTAGGTATTTATTTTGATTAAAAATAGTTTAGGTACTTAAAATGATAAAATAATAATAATTTAAATATTTATTTTAGCTAAAAATATTTAAAAAAAATAAAAAATACACATAATTTAAAGCTGATTTTTCATTTAAATCCATCATTGATGATGAAACCAAAACAAAAAAAACGCACTCTTCATTTTAAATTTCTCAAGGATTCTTTTATTTCCGTAGTAGATGGCTTTAATGTTTTATAAGATTTTGGATTCTAATTCTCTATATCACTATAATATTAGTTTTTCATATTATATACTGAATTTGAAATTTGATTTAATTTGCACTTTAACATTAAAAATATTTCATAGAAGTACTAAAAATTTATCATAATTTATTACTTCCTGGAGTATTCAAATCCGAGTCTCATCCTACATTATATTATGCATGAATTATGGCAAGAGAAAGAATTGTGTATAGTTTCTCTCCTAATTTTATTTTTGTTTGTCATTTTTCACGTGTTTATAACGATGCAAATACATTAATTATTTTTCACGCATTTACATCGTTATAAATATATTCACTATTTATTCACAAATTCACATCATTGTAAATACTTTCACTGTTTTTTCACGTATTTTCATCATTGTTAATACGTTCACTATTTTTACGTATTCAACGTGTGTTTAAATATAATATAATAATCAATGTCAAAATTAGGGGAAAAATTATGAAGCTGGAATTTTAAGAGTAAAATATTGCATTCATACATAACACTTATCTTTTAACTTTATCACAAATTTTAATCACCAAACACATCGACATAGCAACAACCATTTTTCACCATTTTTTATAGCAATGTCCCTATTATGTCGCTAAAAAAACCGAGTTTTCGAAGTGTTTGTGATTTTTCGGATATAAAATATTTATTCCGAGGGGGTTTTAAAAAACCGCGTTTTATTTAGAAATTGGAGTCGCCACCGGCACTTAGGTAGGCCGGACACCATAAAACCAGAGATTCAAAAACTTTGGGTTCGGGAGTCAGTTACGGATGGGGAAGGATTAGCACCCCCACACCGCCCAAAATTGATACTTTAATAATTACCGCTTTATTAATATTAGATTTTTCGGATTAAAGTGACGATTAATTTAAAATTTGGTTATAATTGCGAGTAAATTTTAAAAAGTCCCGTTATCCGAGGGTAAACGCCCAACCACTATCACTACGCCTGATACTGGCCCCGTTTACGCTCGGATAAAAGGACGCCACACTGACAATTTATATTCGATTATGCAAACTTAGTGAGCAAAATATAAAATATGGCAAATAATTTAAATACAATACAAATAAATATTAACATAATAGAATACTAATCTAACATAAACAAAATACTAATCTAAAACATACATACATAAATATTAATCTAACTCATAAATAAAAACAAATTTAACATAAATAAAATGCTAACATTCGTAAATATTAATCTAAAACACAAAAATAAAAAACTAATCTAACATAAATAAAATACTAATCTAAAACATTCATAAATATTAATCTAACACATAAATAAAAACTAATCTAACATAAATAAAATACTAAACTAAAACATTCATAATTATTAATCTAACACATAAATAAAAACGAATCTAACATAAATAAAATATTAATCTAAAACATGAATAAATACTAATCTAAAACATACATACATAAATAAACATACCAACTAAAACACAATTTTAAATTAACTACTACTTCATTAAATCATAAAAAAATTACAACACAAATAAAAAGAAAAGAAAATATACCTAACTAGGAGCTCGAATAACGAACCCCGACTGAACCCTACCGGGATCTACCACGACCTCTCCAAAATTATTAACTAGATCGGACCTAAAATAGGACCCCGATCGAATGTTGGATCGAGCCAACTGGGGCCGAGGGCACTGCCCCCAACACCTGGCCAGCCTTGCGGCCGGCCTAGCTCCCAATTGGGGAGCCGATTCACAATTTCCCATTTATGGCAAATTGGGCGTGATTCATGGCTGCCCCCATGCCTTGTATTTATAGGCAAGGGGTGGGTGAAATGGGGTGACGTGGAGCACCCTACTCCACGCAATTTCTCTTTTTTTTAATAATATATATTTTTACCTTTTATATTTTGTTTTTATTATTATTTTTCAATAATTTTATATTAATAATACTACCATTAAAATAATACTAATAACACTAAAACCCGGTCAAAAATGAGTGATTACAGTTGCCCCTCTTTGCTTGTTCTTGTGAAACGAGGACAAATCAAAGATCAAAAGCTCTTATTTTTGACCTACTTTCTTGTCTTTGGCTTCGGAATCACGTGTTCTTCTGGAACTCTCCGCTCTTCCTTAGCTGAATCTTCAAGCTTGAAAGTTCTTCCTATATAGAACTTCTTCACCTTCTAATTTTGTAACTATAGGTCCTCCCTATATAGAACCTTTCATTCTGAAGTCTTGAGTTATGAGTCCCTCCTATATAGAACTTTTCACTCTAAGACGGTAAAGCTTGGAGTCCTTCCTATATAGAACTCTTCACCTTCAACGCTGGTTTCTCCTATATAAAACCTTTTGCGCCACTGATGGATTCTTCCGACCGGGAGTTCCTCCTGTATAGAACTGCTAGTCTTCAAACCCTGGAGCCGCCAGTCCTTCCTATATAGAACTTTTAGCTTCTGAAATCTCGGAGCTACAGGTTCTTCCTATATAGAACCTTTCACTCTAAGATAGTAAAGCTCGGAGCCCTTCCTATATAGGACTCTTCGCCTTCAACACAACGGGTTTTTCCTATATAAAACCTTGTGTATAATGGGTGAATTCCTTCGGCTGTGAGTTCTTCCTATATAGAACTGCTAGTCTTCACCCTTGAGCTACAAGCCCTTCCTATATAAAACTTTCAGCTCCTGAAGCCTCAGAGCGGCAGATTCTTCCTACATAGAACCTCTCGCTACGGGAGCTTGAAAATATAGGCCCTTCCTATATAGAACCTTTATCTTCGAATTTTTCTTTTCTCTTTTTTCTCTTTTTCCTTTTTTCTTTTTCCCTCTTTTTCTTTTTCTCTTTTTTTCTTTTTTCTCTTCTATTTTTTTCTATCTCATTTTCATTCTTTTTTTACAAGGCTATTGATATCTCTGGACTTACGCTACTAAGGCTGCCACATCATGCCCGAAGGACTTACTAATGGCCCGAAGTACTTATCACCATGCTCGAAAGACTTACTGGTGGCCCGAAGGACTTAACACCGTGCCCGAAGGACTTACCGATGACCCGAAGGATTTAACATCTGGGCCTCATGCTGCTATGGCTGCCGATTTTTCTGGACTCACGCTACTAAGGTTGTCGCAATCTTTCTTCACATTTTGGGATTCACGCCGAAAATGGCTACCGATCTTCTAGGACTCACGCTACTATAGCTGCCGAAATCTTTCTTCAATTTGGAGATTCATGCCGAAAATGGCTACCGGTCTTCTAGGACTCACACTACTATAGCTGCCGAATCTTTTTTCAATTTGGGGATTCATGCCGAAAATGGCTACCGATCTTCTAGGACTCACGCTACTATAGCTGCCGAAATCTTTCTGCAATTTGGGGATTCATGCCGAAAATGGCTACCGATCTTCTAGGACTCACGCTACTATAGTTGCCAAAATCTTTCTTCAATTTGGGGATTCATGCCGAAAATGGCTATCGATCTTCTAGGACTCACGCTACTATAGTTGCCGAAATCTTTCTTCAATTTGGGGATTCACGCTGAAAATGGCTACCGATCTTTCTTCAAATTTGGGGACTCACGCCGAAAATGGTTGCCAAACCTTCTTCAAATTTGGGGACTCACGCCGAAAATGGTTGCCAAACCTTCTTCAAATTTGGGGACTCACTCATGCAATGTAATGCTTTCTTAATACTCTTTGATAATTCTTCAAGTACCTGTCCAAAACAAGCAAAAATTGACATACCCCTATCTATATGATGCATGCAATGTAATGTTTTCTTTCTCCTCTTTTTCTCTTTTCTCATTTTCTTTTTCTTTTCTTTTTTTTCTTTTTTCCTTCAATTTCTTCTTATTTTTTCTTTTTCTTTTCTTTTTTCTTCTCCCTCTCTTTCTTTCTCTCTTTTTCTTTCAGCCCTTTTTTGTTCTAAAGTCTTACACCCTGAAAAATCGCTCCTCAGATTTCTTCATCTCTTTACTTCTTTACTGTATGCTTTTAAATCCTCATTTGAACATGCTTTTAAACCTTTTGTGTGGAAGGCTTTCTTGTCTTCAGGGTTATCACCCGTCTTCATAAATGATCCTCTGGTTCTTATATTATTCTTATAAGAACCCTTGTCATATTCTTCGCCTGGCATTGCCCCATTCAACCACGGGCTCCACTGCTTTTAATTTTTTGACCCATCATACAGACCCTTGATCTATTTCTAGTCACCAAGGTGAGCCAGAATGCTTCCATCCCTTGAGCTCATCCTTGATCTTCTCGCAGCACTTCGATGGGAACTAACTCTCGGTTCCTATGCTTTAAATCTCATCATCATTCATTTTTAAAGTAATGCAAAAGGCAATTTACTTATGTATATTTAAAAAAATAATGATTGTTTGAAAAGATAACAGTCATTTCGAAAACCACAACTTGGAGGGGATACCAAACATTTAGAAAACATTGTTTGGAATAAATGGTAAACATCTTTTTCTTTTCTTTTTCCTTTTTTAAGGACCAAACATTTTTTTAAATAATGTTTGGAGAATGGTAAACAAAATTCGAAGTATATTGCCAAACATTTTAAAAACTAATGTTTGGGGGAAATGGTAAACATCAAAACTTTGGGAGAAAATGTCAAACCTTTTAAAACATGTTTGCCCCCGAAATATCAAACACCATAGCGCATCTGCTTCAAGTTGCCAGAGATCAACTCTAATGAAGCGCATATTTAGAAGATCTTGACTATTGTGGAGATATATGCCAATGTATAGTTCCTTCTGGTCTAATAGGCTTTTGAGAGGAACAACCCTACCTAGTTTCTACCCCGTTTAAGGTGGCTCTCTTAATCTCACTATCTTACCATACCCCATTCTTCCCTCATTTGGGTGTCGATCAAGCACTTCGAAGTTTGACGTTCCTTGAAGCAAAGTTAACCCTTATAGGCGGAATGAAATCTGAAGACATTCTCATTCAACTTGGATATCTATGGATGACCAGAATGGTCTTTGGGGGCTTGTAATGTAGGCCTTTGGTTTATGGTTAAGTGAAACAGTATTTCTGTACTTGTGTACCTTGGATATGCCCATTATTCCTTCCCTTTTTTGGATCACTCTAGACTGCCCGTTTTCGGGTTTTCACCCTAGAATTCATTTCCTTTCTTTTTACTGTAGGCTGCCTTGCATTCTGGCTATATACTGATATTTGTTTTCTGTTCAAGAATGTTTGATCCTCCAAAACTCCTCGAAACTGAGATTTCTTGAATGAAGGACTACGAATACATTTCTGGGAATTCTTGTGATTGGCACGCCCAGATGAAATGTTATTCTTTCTTTCTTCTTTTCTCTCTTTTTTCTTTTCTTCTTTTTCACTTTTTCTCTTGGATCGCTCTAGACTGCCCATTTTTAGGTTTTCACCCTAGAGGTCACTTCCTTCTTCTGTACCTTCAGATCAGTGTATTTTGGTTGGATATTGATGCCAACATGCTCAGGCAGACTACTCTTTTTCTTCATTTTTAGGATCACTCTAGACGGCCCATTTTTGGGTTTTCACCCTAGAGGTCATTTCCTTTTTCGAAATTGGCAATCTTCGGGCTGACTTGTCTTGACTTGGCTTCAATTCGAGCTTCTATACTAATTTTCAAAACTGATATTTACTTGAAATGTGGATTCCTTGTGTCTCTTGCTCATAGTTGAAGTCTTGTTCTTGTATTGTTTGATCCGTGTGTGAAGCATATACAATATTCTTTATTTCTCTTTTTCTTTTTTTCTTTTTTTTTTCTTTTTTTTTTTCTTTTTTTCTTTTTTCTTTCTCTCATTTTCTTTTTCTTCTTTTTTATTTTATTTTTTCTTTTATCTTTTTTTCTCTTTTTTAGACTGCCCATTTTAGGTTTTTAGCATTGAATCTCTTTCTTCTTATTCGAGTCTATGAATGTATCCTCGAATCAATACGTATCTATACTGGGTATTGATGCTATCTTCTGCTTGAAGTTAATTGCCTCTCTGCAGCTCTTCTGATATTTACTCGATCTGGATTGCTTTGGCCTTCCGATTGCCATTTCTTTTCTTTTCTTTGGTTTTTCGTTTGGACATATCCATGTTTTCAACCACTTTCTTCTGATGATTTTCTGATCTTCGTATCCAATCTGTATGGTCTCATCTCTGTCTTCTGGTACCATTTGTCGTCACATTCACAAATGTCCTGAGAAAGCCTTCAGGGGGTAGAGGTTTAGGGTCAACTCTCGTTTCAAGGATCTTAAACGACAAACGCCTGAGAAGATAAATTCCTAAAACGGGAACTGCCCATTGTCTGAACGCTCACTTTGTTCCTCTGTTGGCCTAAGTAAACTAGTAGATACTCACATTTACAGTATCCCCACAACATTCAATATCTTCTAAATATATGCAACTTAGAGTTGATCTTTGGATCTGAAGCAAATGTACTGTTGCATTCAAAATTCGAGGACCTGGTATAGAAATGATATATACATATGTCCATTCAAAAATGCGTGTATATGTATATGAGAGAACAAAAACTACCCCATAAAAATAAAATATTTAAAGAATCAAGAATGTAAAAATGCTTTCTAAATGGAAATGTGATTTTTAATTCTAAAAAATATCTGTTTGAGTGTTTTTTTCTCTTCTTTTTTCTTTTTTTCAAAGCATTGAGCATTTCTTTGTGAACTGATGGAAAAACCATAGGGATCTCCAGACTACCTCCGAGTACTAACTCATTTCGGTCCTTTGTAGTGTAGGCTTGTGCCACTTCTCTTGTTTTTACTTGCTGGATCAATTCTTGTCATGACTCCCTCGTCAACCAACTTCTTGATTTCTTCTATTAACAACCACAAATTTCTTGGTGCCATGCCTCGGTGCCTTAATGTAGAACTCACATGTACTGTATGGATTAAAACTGTGGGCTGATGAGCTGGGCGTAATCTTTATCGGCCCGGAGGTAAGGTACTAACCCTTGACCAGATGATGCCATATGGAATACTCCGAATATCTCTAAATATGTACTTGTTCGAGGAATTTTTCTCGGTGATTTAGAGGAATCTGTCTATCTTCTTCTCTTACGATCACGATAACCTTGAAAGTGGTACCCATTTATCTCTTTCTTTCCTTCTGCTCCTAGATAGGTCTGGTCTTTAAACTTAGGTCTCAAAGTGCATGTTCGTTTCTCTCTCCGACTGTCATTAAGTCCTCAAAGCTGGCCTTCATTTTCTCGAGCATCTTATTAAAGAAGAAATATGAAAGGTGGCATGAAACATGTAAGTCACTTTCCTCTTCATCTACGGGAGGCTGTACCTAGGTTGCTAAATGCAGCCACCTCAAAGCACGTTCCTTGAAGCTTTCATCGGGTTTCATCCTCGTACCCTAGAGATACTAACGACTTAGTGTTAGGTCTAAAGCATATCATATCACGGTAGGTCCTGCTAGACTGTCATAGAAGTAGTGGATCGATAATTTTTATTCTCGATGTAGCCCTCTATCTTTATGCAGGATGTGATCAGGTGAATCTTGGGCCAGCTTGTTCCGTCATTATGCGTAAATCTGGGAATCTTTGAAATCTGGAGGAATGACCAAATCAGGGTTCAAATAGAGTTTTCTTGTATCAAAGGCATTAAACTTCTTCTTTTTTCTTTTTTCCTCTCGGGCCCATCTTTTAACTGCTCGAATCTTGATTTTTGAGTGTCTTCAAATTCTTTTATCCATGATAAAACCCTAATTGGTCTTTGAATTACTCCTCATAAAATTTATGCAAGGTAATGATAATGTCATGTAAAACATGCCAGGATCGTGCAAAGCAATGCAATGCAATCCTAAAATATAAACATGAATGCAATAAGGTATTGATTCCAAAAGTGATCCCCATAGAACGACGTTCATTGAGGCCAAAAGGTTTCATTATATCAGATATTAGATATTTACAGTTACTAATAAGCTTCAGTGCCTACTTTCTTAACTTCATCCAGTAGTCCGGTCAGCTTGCCTCTGTAGTCCAACACTTGGTCCATGTTTTGACAAAGCCTGCCACCTTGTTGAGCCGCCTTACCTGCTCGAGTAATATCGATCTTCGGGTCTTCATCTATCCCCTACTTAGTCTTTCGTAGCTTGGAAGTTGTCTTTTTCCAACTGAAGAGTGTTGGATTGTCATTGCTCTGTCGTAAACTTGTTTCCAAAAATTTTGTTAATGGCTAAGTTATTCTATAGCTCATCCCTGGAGACTGTCGTACCTATTCCTAATTTCCTCAAACTTACCTGATAACAGCCTGACTTGATTCTTGATTGCCTAGTTTCTCTTCTTCCAATATTTTGAGTCGTCCTTCAACTGAATAACACCGTTCATTTACTCTTTAAAGGTGACCTAATATGATATTCTTAAATACTCAGTAGAGCTTCGGGTGATCATTCTGAAAATTCAAATTTATCTCTTTTATCTAAGCTGGCTGAACTCAAAAGAATATCCATCTCCTAGGATGCCCCTATCTCTGACCTTCAAATTTAACTCGCTTAAGTGACCCACTTCGGCATTACTTGAACTTTGTCCTGGATATCGATTCTTCCTCGACTTTGCCCCTCGGGTGATTGTTAGCTTACTATAGAATTGGGGAACTCCGTCTTTAAAACCCAAAATTCTCATCGTGATAAGATCTTGAACTTGTTCCTTAGGGCCCCACAATCCTCAATATTGTGACCCAAACTTCCTAAACAGTGTCGTAATCTTTCGGATAAGACTGTCTCTTCGCTAGAGACTTTACCGAGGTAATAAGCCTCTTCACGATGAACATTAGTAGTAGTTCGGTGTACCCCACAGGAATTGAGATGTACTTTTTATTACTTGTTTCTCGGGTTTCTTCTGAACCGAGCTCTACTTTTTTAAAAGCTCAACTCAAACATACCTTCCTCCTATTTACTGATGCGGATCACAAAAGGGTTCAATTTGTCGTATTTAGCTGGCTTAGAGGTAGAATTCTGAATATCCCGCTTTCTATTCTGATCCTTAATAGGTTCTTCTTTCGATTCGATAGATCGCTTACCTTTCGTCAGGGTATTCATCTGATTCATCACTTCTTCCCTCCGCTTCTTTCAACTCTTGAACTTTATTTTGCTCATTACCAGTACCGTGTCTCCTTACCGTGTTTGACCTGAAGTCTTTAGATGGTTCTTCTTCTATTGATCTCTGATCTTACTCTAGGACAAAACCCTAGATCCGTGCCCTCTAATATCTGACCAGACGACCCTTTGCCAATTATGAATGATTTCTGAGATTTGAGGAACCACTTCGGGAATCAATACCCTATAAATGCAAGAATGCATGCAAATGCGATGTTGATTCTTGAACAGTCTTTAAAAAACTTTCAATAGAGAAAATGTCTATTTGCCAGAACTTAATAATGAATTATAGGTAACAATTGGATTTATTCTGGAGACCTTGACTTCGGAAAGCAAAACCTGTGCTCCACGTCTCGATGTCATCTTCAGGATGATAGATGACCTCGTCTTCTCCTCTTATTCTATTCCATGGACTCGTGACATCATGATCTTTATTTTTGTGGCTTATGAAAAGGACATCAACAAGTGCAGGCATAATGCAGACAAGATCTTTTCTTCTGTAGATCTGGGTGCAAATGAATAATACGTCTAAACAGGGATGGATTCTATCGGTCCGAGGGGAATACTTTAAAAAATTTAGGGTTTAAATTAAAATTCTCAAAGATCATTTGGTTTAAAAATTCCACCCATTTTTTATTATCAAAAAGTTTTAACTTACTTAAAAAATGAAACTTTTAGGTTTTTTTACTATTATTATTCTGAAAGTCTTATGAGGGAAAAATATTCAAAGCAAAATAATAATATTTTCAATTTTTTTTAAAATAAGTTAAATTAAAATCTTTGAGATTTTTACAAAATGGTCAGATGTGAAGATTTAAAATTGGGGTTCTGGGCCCTAACTAAATCTTCTGCGTCGCACGTGCCTTACTATCGTACCGTCTTCTTTCTCGATTGGTCTTTGCTCGGCCTAACTTGATACTGTAATATTATCGTTTCCGGCAAAGCAGACTTTTCTATTTTGAAAGCCTTTTAATGAACTATTCTCGAATCAACACCATCTCATGATATGCAACATGAATGCAAATAAAGGCGTTGATTCCGCTGGTAATCACCCTTTCGAATGACTTTCATGGGAATTAAAGGGTCCAGATTACAAAAAGGGTCCATATTACAAAAGGAGTCCCTATTACCAAAAGAGCCCCTATTACAAAAAGTCTTAATTACAAAACAAAGTTCTACACATAAGCCCTAGCTCTACCTCCTAGCTCCTCGACAGCTCTGAGCAACTTGATAAACCTTGGTGCTTCTTCCATGTTCGGGGTTACGAAAGGTCGGAGGGTCGCGGCTTCGGTAGCTAAGTCATTCACACACCTTGTAGCTCGTTGTACGTCCACCATCAGGGTCTTGTGTGTATACTTCGGCACTACACGCTTGCTCGTCAAATTGTTACATCGGATCTGTTGATCAATCTCTGACCAATGTCGCACGACTGGATCGATGTCGTCCTTCTTAAGACACATTTTTTCCATGATGAAAGATTTTCTAATCGGGCAAACCACTTGAATCAACGCCTCTATATAATGTGGATGCAATGATAATGCAACAAAAGTATGTGTAAAATAAAAATAAAAATAAAAATAAAAATAAAACACAAAAAGAAATGAGTTAGTACCGGATAAAAATAATAAATACATAAATAAAAGGACAAATTAAATAAGGTAAACAAACAAAACAACCCTATTTATCCATTATAAAACACCTAAGGTTATCCGCATGGCTCTAACAGGGTGGGTTTCTATGTTCTCTACATGCAGTGTTGGTGCTAGGAGGTACCCGAATTGTCCTTGTTGTCCCCTACTAAGGGTAGCAAGCCCCCTGATCATCACCCATTATAGGCTCCTTTCAACCGGGTTCAATTCAGGGGGGCCTGTTCGCTTATGCCTGTACGAAGGAACGATATCCTTACGAAAGCATAAGGTACTCGAGCCCGAAGGTACTTGCTAGGCCTACACGGGAGAACGATATCTCCACGAAAGCATTAGCGTTTTCCCCCCACTTAAAAAAATGGGTTTATATGCCAAATTTTAAATGCGTTAAAATAAACGCGCACTTATAACTAATTTTTAATTTAATTGTCATTTTAATCCGGAACTTCTAATATTAATAAAGCGGTAATTATTTTAAAAAGCTCAACTCTCTTTTTGTTTTTTTAAAACAAAAAATGGTCCCCAGCGGAGTCGCCATCTGTAGCGATGTCCCTATTCTGTCGCTAAAAAAAACTTGTTTTCGAAGTGTTTGTGATTTTTCGGATATAAAATATTTATTCCGTGGGGTTTTTAAAAAGTCATGTTTTATTTAGAAATCGGAGTCACCACCGGCCACTTAGGTAGGCCGAACACCATAAAACCAGAGATTCAAAAACTTTGGGTTCGAGAGTCAGTTACGGATGGGGAAGGATTAGCACCCCCACACCGCGGAAAATTGGTACTTTAATAATTATCGCTTTATTAATATTAGATTTTTTGGATTAAAGTGACGATTAATTTAAAATTTGGTTATAATTGCGAGTAAATTTTAAAAAGTCCCGTTATCCGAGGGTAAAAGCCCAACCACTATCACTACGCCTGATACTGGCCCCGTTTACGCTCGGATAAAAGGACGCCGCACTGACAATTTATATTCCATTATGCAAACTTAGTGAGCAAAATATAAAACATGGCAAATAATTTAAATACAATACAAATAAATATTAACATAATAGAATACTAATCTAACATAAATAAAATACTAATCTAAAACATACATACATAAATATTAATCTAACTCATAAATAAAAACAAATTTAACATAAATAAAATGCTAACATTCATAAATATTATTCTAAAACACAAAAATAAAAAACTTATTTAACATAAATAAAATACTAATCTAAAACATTCATAAATATTAATCTAACACATAAATAAAAAAACTAATCTAACATAAATAAAATACTAATCTAAAACATTCATAATTATTAATCTAACACATAAATAAAAATGAATCTAACATAAATAAAATATTAATCTAAAACATAATTTTAAAACATGAATAAATACTAATCTAAAACATACATACATAAATAAACATACCAACTAAAACACAATTTTAAATTAACTACTACTTCATTAAATCATAAAAAATTACAACACAAATAAAAAGAAAAGAAAATATACCTAACTAGGAGCTCGAATAACGAACCCCACCGGGATCTACCACGACCTCTCCAAAATTATTAACTAGATCAGACCTAAAATAGGACTTCGATCGAATGTTGGATCGAACCAACTGGGGCCGAGGGCGCTGCCCCCAACCCTTGGCCAGCCTTGAGGTCGGCCTAGCTCCCAATTGGGGAGCCGATTCACAATTGCCCATTTATGGCAAATTGGGCGTGATTCATAGCTGCCCCCATGCCTTGTATTTATAGGCAAGGGGTGGGTGAAATAGGGTGACGTGGAGCACCCTGCTCCAAGCAATTTTTCTTTTTTTAATAATATATATATATTTTTTACCTTTTATATTTTATTTTTATTATTATTTTTCATTAATTTTATATTAATAATACTACCATTAAAATAATACTAATAATATTAAAACTTGATAAAAAATGAGTGATTACATTTTTAATACACAAATATTATTTAATACAACACATATTTTACATCTGTTATACCAAACAAGGTTAAAAATCTCTTTTTGGATTTGTTGAAGATAGAAAAGGAGTGGGAGGAATGTGGGCAAGGACGAAATTCAGAGTAAGCATAAGAAGAGATAAAAGTCTATTAAATTTTTAAATTTAAAAATTAAAAGAAGATAAAAATTATATTTAACCGATATTTAAACTTAAAAATAATCTAAAATAAAATTGTACCCAAAAATCTGGGGAAAATAACCGTCTTTCTAAACCTATTAAAGACTTTGTCCCTGACGTGGGGCCATCGGCTTTGCCCATCCCATAAACCAATCGCCACAAAATCAGGACAAGATAGTGACTTTGGTGGGTGGTTGTGTTTTTATAGGCTTCGGCGCCTGTCTTCTTTCTTCACCTTAATAATAAGTATGATGGGACAAAGGATAAGAAAATAGTAGCTTTTTTCTTCAGCCTAATCTTCCATCCTACATAATTTTGCTATCCTTCAGTTATTTGACAAAAAAAGTACATCAACCAATTAAAATCTAATTAAATTAAATTCTACTTTATCAGTATTATCAATATTATTTTAAAATAATTAATTGAGTTTCAATTTAATTGACATCGCCATTGTTATAATATTCTAAATTAAATTAATTTGAGCATGCTTAAGTACAGAATATCATTCAATTTATAAGTAAGAATCTTAATATTTTAGATATATTATAAAAATAGTTTAAAATTATGGTGCTATTTCAGTGAAAACGTGTAATTATTGTGGTAGAATTAGGTAAAAATATTAAAGCTACATCTCACGAGCATGCATTACATTTGCCAAATTGGTGGCCTTGACCTTGACCTGACTACACAGCCGAATGGGGAAATTTTAAATGGTTATTTATCTAATAATTAATTAGAAAAATAACCTGCAAATTTGATTATTTAGAAAAATGACCCACGTAACTTAAATTCATGTCTTATCAAAAACGAATTTTAAACTCGTGTCCTATTAAAAGTGAGTTTTGTATAAAAAACGCGATAAATTATTATTTCTCTTTCTTACCAACTTAGTCAACATGAAATTCATGTTTTATTAAAAGCGATTTTTGAACTCGCGTCCTATTACTAAACTATTTATCTATTTCGTATTTATTTTTCACTTAGAAATATGAGTTAATACTTAATATACTGTTAGTTAGTGTAATTTTTTTACCCTATCATACATGTTTAAACTCAATATAAAATTTAAATCTCTAACCTTAAACTTTAAAATTCTAAATCTTAACTCAACTCTAAACTCTAATCTTAAACTTTAAATTCAAAACCCTAAAAACTATACCATAAATTGTAAGCTAAACTTCTAAACCCTAAATTAAATTCACTTCTAGTTTTTTTGCACTGACGATGCATCAAATATTTTCTCCCTGAAATATACATGGACTAAAAATGCTTACTTTAATAAAATTAGATAGTTTAACCAAATAGAACCAATCGCTATCTATGTGTTGTCACTAATTTTTACTTCTTAAAAAATAAAATGTAACTCACTCTTTCTAAAGAAAAATAAAACAAAAATAAATACCCATTTAAATAAAACCTACCACTAAATAAAAATAAACCCACTTTTTAAATTCACCGTAAAATTAAAAAAAGGTCCATTTTGAAGAGATCATTCCTAAAAAAATAATAAATTTAACCCATTCTAAAGGAGCCCAAACTAACCCATTTAATCTTTTTTTTTTCAGGTTTAATCGAGACCGTCAGATTTAGGGTTGAAAAATCAAGGGTGTGGATCGAATAAAAAAAAGAGGGAAGAGTGGGGAAGACCCCGCACCGCCACGCGCGCAGGATCATCTCCCCCAACTCCTCCCCTTCTTTGACAGCAGCTATTGTCGCAGCTTCCCTAGCCACGCTGCAACCGCCGGTGACCACCGGGGTGAGTACCAACCGACTCGCCTTCTCCCGGCCAATCCAACGCCACCGACGCCGCTCCTCGCCGTCGCCGGTAGCCTGCAAACGAACGGACGAAAGTGGTTGATACCCTAGCTTCGGGTTAAGGAAAAAACACCCAAATCTCATCATATTCAAGTCAATTTTTTGTTGATTTCAATCACCATGATAAGTCAAATAATTCGATTCATTTTTTGGATTAATCGGATGAGATTTAGGGATTTCTTGTCCCTAATTGCCTTGAAAATGAGGGTTTCAAACCTTATAAATAGAGCCCCTTTTCCCCTTTGTTCATCATCCAAGAATTCACTCAAGAATCATCCAAAATCATCAAGAATACTCTGAAAAATCATTCAAGTTTGGCAGCACATTGTTCCAAATTTTGGAGAAGAGGAAGCTAGCAATTCTCCACTTTTCGGTATAATTCTCTTCCCATTTTTCCTTTATTTCGAATTTACCTTTTTTTGTGTTTATGTTCTTACTTTTAGGATGCATTTGATGTTGGTTTGGAGGCTTTGATCTTGATAACTGGTTGATATCTGATTATCTAGTGTTTATGTGATTGTTTTGGTTTGAAAAAAATAAAAAAAGGAACCACCCCAACAAGCGGCGGCCGGCACGGTGGCTCCCCTTTGTTCTTCATTTTGTTGATCTTTCAAGATCATATTTGGTTTTTAAATAAAAAGGTATTTGATCCATTTTTTTCCTAAAAAAGCTAAAAATTGTGTTTGTGAAAATAAAAGGCTTTTATACCTAAAAGATATTGGGACAATTGCCTTCATTAAAACCACGTTTTTCACACCTCTAGAAATCCGGGAATAAATTTTGAAAACCTCATAAAATAGTCACTCAATTTCTACAACTTTTCTGTGTTTCTTTCAATTTTGGTCACATTTAAAAAAAATAAAAATAAAAATTTCATTCAAAAAATAACAAAACAAGTTTTTTTAAGAAAGGGGTGTTTCTTTAAAGTATAAAATAAAGCATTTTTTAAAATATAAAATAATATAAAGTTTTTTTTTAAATTTAAAAGAATAACATTCAAAACCTTTAAATAATAAAATATATTTTTGAAATAAGAATTCTTTTCCAAAAAAATATTTTAAAAAACGATCCAAAAAGATACTTAAAAAGAAAAGAAAAAAATATACTTAAATTAAAAAGATAAAAACTTTAAAACAAAAAAGGGGCTTTCAATCATAAAAAGAATAAAAAGTTTAAAAACATAAAAAAATCTTTTAAAAAAAGAATAAGTTCTTAAAATATCCAAAAAAAGGAAAAAAAACATTTTCATCCTTTAAAAGCTTTTAAGTTTTAAACTTTGTAAATATCAATTTCTTGTCTTGTTTTGCTTTTAATGTTAAGTTAGCCTTACGAATAGGTTCTTGAAACTTAGATAGAAACTTCTTTATAATAAAATTCTATTCACAAAAAGTATAAAATATACTTAATAAAAACTTAAACCCCTAAATAGGTAATACACTTAGACTTTTTAGGATTAATAACTTTAATTTAGAATAAAAAAACTTCAGCAAATCAATTTTCTTTGCTTGTTTGCTAAAGAAAGTGAAATTTAATTAATGCAGTGTCTTACTAAACGGGAATGATGGGTTAGTGCCAGAAGTGTTGGTGGTGATTGGAGTTCATTTTTCGAATAGTAAAGCCATTAAAATGGAATTAAATTTATAAACAGACAATAATTTTAAGCTTTATGTGAATTCGCAAAATTTGACTTTTAAAACTTTTTGTAATCGACAAGGTGCCAGTTTTTGGACAATGTGGGGGTGCTAATCCTTCCCTACGCGTAACCGACTCCCGAACTCGTTTTTGTGTTTTCCCAGACAAAAAATGTTGTTTTAATAAAATAAAATGATTTTATTAAAATAACCCGTTTTAGGTGATCTAATCACACCTTTTTAAAAGAATGGTGGCGACTCCGTTGACTTTGTTTTAAAATGTCGAAATGCCTCAAAAAAAGGGTTGCGACAGCTTGCCGATTCCGCTGGGGAAAACTTTTTTTTTGTTTTTTACAAAAAAGAGAGAGTTAGGCCGCAAAGTCGATTACACCTTGTTTTAATGTCAAAAATTGTGAATTCACGTAAAACTTAACCGTATTGTCCGTTTATAAGTTTAATTCAATTTTACGTATTTCAGACTTAATTTCAAGCTCTAGACCCGAGCTTTGACCCAATTCGTTTAAGTGGGGGGAAAACGCTATTGCTCTCGTGGGAATACTGGTTCTCCGTATGGGCCTAGTAAGTACCTCGGGGCTCATGCCCTATGTCTTCATGTGGATATTGATCCTCTGTACGAGCATAGGAGTGAGTCCCCCTGAGTTGAACCTAATTCGTTCGAAGCCTATAATGAGCAAGAATCAGGGGCCTTTCTACCCTTAGTAGGGGACATCAAGGACAATTTAGGGACCCTTTTAGAACCGAACCTTTGTGAGAATCTAGAAGCCCACCCTATTAGAGCCATGCGGAAAACCTAGGATTGGGTCAATTTCTTCTGTAAGAATAGTCCGTGGAGACATGTCCAAAAGTGTTGGAATGCGCTACCCAGTTATTGTTCATACAAAGAAATTATTTTAAACCTTTTATCTCTTATCTCTGTTCTGCTAAGTGTACTAATCAGGTGTCCCTCTGTTGCTTGTTTGTTTTGCATATTCATCATCATTTCATACTTAGAAAAGGTTGATTCTTGAGACACTTGCTCTGTTAGAAAACAACTTTTGATCATGGATGGAAGACTCCTTCAGAAGGAAGAAGACAATACAGATGTGTATAACTGGTCCAAGGTCAACCAATAGGCATATGGGGACAGTTTGACAAGTGACCATGTGATAGAAACTTCAGAGTATGCCCACATCAGTGTCAAACAGAATAATGTTTAGGAGCTACGAGAAATCTGGGAACGTTTTGACTACTCAACTAAGCAACTCTTTCTTGGCACCTATGGCAACATAGCATATCTGTTGCATGCGGAGGTAGATGAACCATTCCTCAAAGCGCTAATCCAGTTCTGGAACTTGGGTATTGTTGTTTCATATTCAATGGTGAGGATATGATGCCCACAATTGAAGAATATTCTTCACTTTTTAACTTGCTCAAAGTGAAGAGGGACCGAGTCTATGCTAAGCCACCTAAGAACAAAATGCCCACTTGAGGCTTGAAATTTTTGCTGGTATGGGGGACAGATGGGTAAAAGGCCTAATACAGAAAAGAGGAGGCAACTTTTCTTTCCCATGGTGGAGTATCCAAAATATAATTCCAACTCATCTAGATAGGGAGAAGAGGGTAGATTTGGTAGCTATAACAATCTACGACTTGGTAATCTTTTCGAGGGTGTTAGGTAACATTGATGTGGCCATACTAGACCTTTTTGAGCAATTGAAGAGAGAGACTAAACCGGTGCCAACGGTCCTTGCTGAAACCTTCATCTCTTTGAATGCTTGCTGAAACTTGGAAGGAGTGCGTTTCAGAGACTAACTCGGGACCGACGTGACCAAGACATCGTCTGGAGAGCCCCATGGTTGGGCCACACTAAGGTTTTGTATAAATATGGTGATTATAACCATCTCATGTTGCTAGGATTATGGGGTGGAAATGGTTGTGCTCCTTTGTTGGTCTCTCATCAGTACAACTCCCGATAATTTGTACCTTTCACCGCATGCCTTGATTCAACAAAATTCGAATTTCAAGGAGAATTTAGAGAGAAAGTTCAAGCTATCAATGATGCATGGAATCATTGCTACCGCATAAAGGTAGAGCACAACAACAAATTCACGTTTACTCCCGACTATAATGAGTGGAGGCATGCGAGGGTGAATGACAAAATTCTACTACCTACCAGCCAAACCAAGCCCATAGAGGAGCATCTAAAAGTGATCTCGTCTGAAACAGATATTTTAAGGGCTGAACTTAAAAGAACCAAGGCCGCGATGGAATATTTAGAAGAACATCATGCAAGGGACCTCTATGAAGCAAGCTTAGAGGTGAAAAAATATAAGGGAAAAGTGGACCGGGTAGTAAAGATGTACAAGAACTTAGAATGAGAGTTTGAGATACAGAGGGTTGATTTTCTCAAGTTTCAACCTACGGTCCGAAATACAGATTTGAGGAAGACTCTTGAACAATGGAGGCAAGAAATGGAACAAGTCGTGGGAAAGAAGAAAGAGCACAGCAAGCGAGAGATTGAGAAACACAAGCGGGCCCTTGCTGAGGAAAGAAATAAGGGTAAGCAAGTAGTTGAAAATGAGAAAGATAAAAGAACCCTCGAGAAGGAAGGAGAAAATGTCGTTGCGTGGAAGAGGAAAGCCTATGACAACAAAATCCGCGTGTGCTAGCTGCAATCTCAGTGTGATGTAACCCATGAAAGGTTGAAACAAAGCCAGTCCATTGTTTTTGAGTTACATGCCAAGGTAGCAAAACTGAGCCATTCTCTCCATGCACTCCAGCATACATGGAGCTTCAGACTAGTCAGGCGGAAAATAAAACTCTAAAGGAACAAGTGGAAGATATGGAAAGCATTATCCATGAGTACAAAACAAAGATTTAGGTCTTAGAAGATGCCATTGATGGGGGCAATGATTACTGGTTCACTCAGCTTAGGGACAACGCTAGAAAGTTATAGGAACGAGATGAATTTGATAAAACCGTTATGGCCCAAGTGCAAGACATGGCCAAACATGTGACGATGCTAGCTACAGAAGTGACAACCCTATGCCAATACGTCAAGCCAATCGGGGAAGTGGGGCCAAGGCTCATATGATTGATAGAGGAAATAAAGGAGTTAGGTGTTCGGTTAGAGAAATATTCTTAGATACGTTCAAACTTTTGTAATAAGGATCTTCCTATTCAATAAAAAGCTAGTACTATGAGCAATTATTTATGGAATTAATGTCCCTTCGTTTGTATTCATGCATTTTTCTTGTCACGCATTTTCATTTGTGTTATATTATTTTAATTCATATCACTGCATACATGTACATACATAAGAATCTAATTGAAATAATTTGTTTAATAGAAAGTCAAAATAGCAAAACCAACTCACAAATACGGTACTCGGTCTAAAACCAAAGCTATGACTTCAGAGGACCTCATGACATCCCTCGAAATAAGCCACAAGAGTACACAGGACAGGCTAGACAAAATCGAGAACGACTTGAAACAGGAAATGGAGTTAATGCACAAGAAAACGGTAAGTCAGATAGTGGCAATGCTAGGGTTCGAGAACCTGAATTGAAGTAAAGATATAGATGCCCTGCCACAGTTTCCTAGGATTGCTTATGCCTATCCCGGAATTCAGAAAGGGACCACCTCATCCAAAACCTGGTTTCCACTTCATTTTGCGGAATCTTCTGCTCGAGCACCAGTTGAGCCAGGGATCAACCAGGCGGAAGCTCAGAATTACGAGGTCTCGGACCTTGACGAAATAGCTGACAAGGTTAGTATCAACAAAAAGTTAGAAGATCGCTGCGATAGGTTGGAAGAAATGATGAGAACTTTCCGAGAGGGGAATATCCATGGTGGTGCGGATGCTTAGGACTTGAGTTAGTTGTCTAATTTGACAATACCTCCAAAATTCAAGATCCCTGATTTTGATAAGTACGATGGGACTACATGTCCTACGACTAACTTAACTATGTATTGCTGAAGGATGTCAATGTATTTGGACAACAAAAAGCTCCTAATTCACTACTTTCAGGATAGCTTGATAGGGTCCGCATCCCACTGGTATACCCAGCTAAGCCGTGAACATATTCAGATATGGAAAGATTTATCAAGAGCATTCAGTGAGCAGTACAAGTATGTCATTGACATGGTCATGAATAGGCTTGTCCTACAGGGGATGGAATAGAGGCATAATGAGAGTTTTCGCCAATATGCCCAGAGTTGGCGGGACGTGGCTACTCAAGTTCAGCCACCACTGCTGGAGAACGAGATTACCCTGATGTTTGTAGAGACCATCAAAGGCGCTTGATAGAGGCGAAACAAAGAAGTTGATGGGTGTCAAATTCGTCAAAAAATAATACCTACTTGTTCTTTGGATATGTAGTAGCGACAAGTAGGGTCGATTCCACAGAGAATGGTTAAGAAATCAAGTTCACAAGCAAATAAAAGTAAAAAAGGGGGTTTGTGTTTGATTTGAAGAAAGTAATTGAATTAAGGAAGAAATCTATATAAGATGAAACTCTAGTCAAAGTAGAACTTGGAATATTAAATCAAGAATTTAGATCATTGACCCACAAAAGATAAATCAACATCAACTTCAAATAGCTTGTTTTTAGATTAGATGAACACCACCAAATAACCTAAATCTCTTCTAAGATGGATAACAAATTAAATGCCAGCAAAAGATTAACTCTTATTATCAAGATTAAATTCCTAGATACCACTAAAGAATTATAATCTATCAAATATCATTAATAATCTTTAAGAGACCCAAAGCACATATTCTTCCTAAGCATGAACCCGTTAACTTATTAAGAACTCATATTCATACCTTTATAAATTGAACCTGAATTTCTTTACCACTTGTATCAAATACTATTGAATTGGTTGTAGCATATATTTAACCAAACATACACATGAAGATGAAGCACAAAAGATATGAAAATACTTGAATAAATATGAAGATAATTTGGGAATAAGATATCTCACTAAAAACTTGAAATAATATCCTTTTATCTACACTTGCCTAGAAAAGAAGGGTTTAGCCGCTCATGGTCATCGACGGCTACAAGAGAAGAGGGGAGAAGGTTTCGACTAGACTAGGGTTTCTACTTTTTTATTTTCTCTTCACCCTTTGATCTATATTTATAGGAAATAACAACCTTAACTACTTTTAATTATGGAAAAAGTAGAAGTCCACTTTGTAGTAGGATTACTTGTCCTCCAAGTTAAAAATCTACTTGTTCTCTAGGCCCAAATCTGTCTTGCACCTGGTATTTTTGCAGAAATACTATTTCCATGGCAAGTGCAACTTGCCGAGGCAATTAAGGCGGTTTATGAAGAGCTTGCCGTGGCAATTGGGACTTGCCTTGGCAATTAACAAGAATTCTGGAGGTGACGCCTAAATGGTGCTAAAACTTGGCTTTTATGTATAAAACATCATTAAGGCCCAAAAACACTTGCAAAACCAAATAGAATCCGAATCGAGGGCTTTAAGATAGATTAATGTGCTAAAACATAGGATTTAATATGTGAAAAACATGGAAATATATGACTTATCATATACCCCCACACTTAGATTATGCTTGTCCTCATGCATATTGAAATTCAAGATTTATGGTCCTTTTGGTAATGAAGAAAGGATAAGAGAAGTAATAAATCATGATTTGCAAATTAGCACAAGCAAATAATATCTCAATTAATTATCATGAAGTCAAGATGAAATAAAATCAAACACCTTCGCAAATGATTCACTTAATATCTCTCAAAGTGTTTAAGGGACAACAATACTCAAGTCAAAGCATGAAAATATACTTACCATAAGCTTGAAAATATATCAAATCTCCACCACTTAGCTAGGGTGAATCACAAGATCAAAAGGTCTTTAAATTGGTTATAATGGGGCTTAGTACAACGTATGATAAGAAAGACTTTTGGATTTTTGAATCGAAGAACTACACAATCCTTTTCCTCTTTTGTATCAAGCTTTTGCACAAATTTATTTTTGGGAGAAACAAGGATTCAATCTATTTCACACTTTTTGTCTTTTATTTTGAATTTTCTTTTTGAACAAGACAATTTTCTCTTTTATTTTTTTTCTTTTCTTTGTTTTTTCAAGATTTTCTCCCTTTTCTTTTTTCTTTTGCTTGATTTTTCTCTTTCAAGTAAGGAAAATGTGTAGTTTTTCGATTTCGAGTGCAAATTGGGGAAATCAACAAAAATGAATTAGGCTTGTAATGTGGTTAATTTCCAAACAAAAGGCTTAGGCCCAAAAGTGGTTCTATAATGGTCATATTTACCAAGGTAGGCTTTTTGGCTCAAGGTTCATACCTAAGTGCCTTAATCATCTCAAGTAATTCAATCCTACAATGTGGTCTTGATATGCATAACATCGCAAGTTCTAGAAGAAATCTAATCATGCTTGACAATCAGTCAATGAAGAAAAATATAAAGCACAAGATATATGCTTATTAAGGCTTAAGTCTCACAAAGTGGTTTGTTGTGTCCGATTTTTATCCATCCGACTATCGAATCAATTAATATGAGAAACGATTTGCATGTCTAACAAGATCTAATCAATCCTATTTTACTTCCCATATCATTCTCATCTTTACCTAGGGATCAAATTTTCTTAAAAATCTCAACATGTTAAGTTCAAAAAAAAAAATTCATGTGAAAGTAACACTCAAAGTCATCAAGAAGCATGCAATTTCACACAACTATATCCCATGGTTTTAGCAAAAATTAAGCACATCAAAGTTAACTCCCCCACACTTAAACCTAACATTGTCCTCAATGTTCCCTAACCTACATGCAGAAAATAAAATAAAAGAAAGCAATTATAAAGTGAAGGGAGAAGAGTGCTCCCTCATGCAGCATGCGTCGGTAGGGGTGTAGGGTGTGGTGGTATGATATCTGCGTGCTCGAAGTTTGCCCTTTGGTTTGCCTTAAGACCGGCTGAGTTGCCCGGATAACTAAGTTTTCCGCGGCAACTGAAACTAGTTTGATTGTCGTAGCAACTAGATATGTCGCGGCAACTAGGACTGGATTCCAAATTGTGGGCATACCTTATTCTAGTCAAGTGTACCTAAAAAATAAAAATTGCATAAATTATTGAAACGAATATATAAAACTTAAACTAAAAGCATAATAAAAATAAAAATCATGGGTTGCCTCCCAAGAAGTGTCTTTCTTTAACGACTTTGGCTAGACGTAACTCTCTTTAATCCTCATATTGTGGCGAGAAGATGTTCATCAGGTGGTTCATCCTTGATGGACTTGAACACGTCTACTTTCCATGGTTGGTGAGTTAGAGGCTTGTCGGGAGGCTTGGCACGTTGGTGCGTTAGAGGCTTGGCATGTTGGTGCATTAGAGGCTTGTCGGGAGGCTTGGATCGATTGGATTGATTCTTGGATCCCAGTTGATGTTCGCCACTATGACTGGATCAACTCCTCTCTTCCATAGGTTTGGGTCATCTCATAGGTACAGCTTCGCGTCACATTTGATCTTGTCTTTCTTAACCTGCGATGTACGTGTTGAAAATGCCTTTGTCACAAAAAGTTATGCGATGTCCGCATACCATGGTATGATGTCTTTGTGCGCAAGGAGTTGTCCTCGGGTTTTATCACAATCAAGCTCTTTGATGGTTTCCTGCATCGGAGAGTTAGTAACATCTAAGGCAAATAATGAACATGCATCCTCATTGCGTGTCATGGCATCATAGATGTTGAATTTTATGATTTTACCATTAAATTCCATGGTAAGTAGTCCATCATGCACATTTATATCTATTCTAGATGTTTTCAAGAATGCTTTTCCTAACAAAATTAAATTAGGACTAGATGAATCTTTTTCCTCCATATACAAAACATAAAAATCAGCAAGAAATACAAGCTCATTAACTTGCACCAAAACATCCTCCAAAACACTTTTCGAATAAACATTCGACCTATCGGCAAGCTGTATGATCACACACGTATCTTTAAGAGGACCCATATTGTTAGCACAATATATAGAATTATGGCATAACATTAATAGATGCTCCTAAATCTAACATGGCTTTCTCAATTTTTATGCTTCTGATTTGACAAGGGATAGTGAACATACCTGGATCCTTACAATTTTCAGGGAGTTTCCATTTAAGTACGATGGATACGTTCTCACCCATTCTTACCTTTTCATTGACATTCAACTTCCTCTTGTTGGTGCATAATTCTTTGAGAAATTTTGCATATCGAGGTATTTGTTTTATAGCATCAATCAATGGAATATTTACCTCGACCTTGCGGAATGTCTCAAGAATTTATTTTTCTTGCTCTTCTTTCTTGGTCTTTGAGAACCTTTGAGGAAAGGTGGTTGAATAACGATGGGTTGAATTACCTTGCTTGTGTCGACATCTTCCTTGCCCGATTCAGCTTTGTGCGATTTTCCATCTTTTTCGGGAAAAAGGGGTTTGCCAAAATTTTGTTAGTTTGCTAGCCTTCGCTTCTTCCTTTTCGTCGCCCTCCTTGGGTAAAGAATCAAACAACTTGGAAACAGGACCAGTCGAATTGCCTGGGAAACTGGGAATGGTGTGATTGCCTGGCCAACGATGCCAATTTTTGATGGGTTGAAGAATCCTACAAATTCTTGCCACTTCTCAAAGTAATTGCATTCACGTTTTGTTTTAGAATCACAATAGTTTGAGAAGGTAACTTACCTCGAGTTTCAGATTGACTAAGAGATGAGGCAATTTGACTTACTTGGGTTTTAAGATTTTTAATGCTTGACCTTGTCTCTTGATGGAATTGCTCGAGGTTGTGAGCAAGCTTGTAAACGACATCCTCCAAGGGTGGTTTTGTCGATGAAGATAGTTACGCAAAATTCCCTTGTTGATTGTTCCTTTTTCCCATAGCTCAAATTTGGATGTTTTTTCTAGCCCGAATTGTATGTATTTGAGTACATACTGTATTTCTTTTATCTGTAAAATCCTCATATGGCGTTGGCTTCTTCGGTTCTCTCTTCTTAGAGTGTGGGGCACATATCGGTTGCATGATCTTGCCTTGTGCAAATCCCACATGCCTTGACTTGATACACATTACCTAATGCCAATTTTTCAACAAGAGAAGTTATATTCGAAATCTTACTTTCAAGGGAAGAAATATTTACCTCATTCACATGTCGAGAGACGGTGTTATGTGTCGAGCCGAATTGTTGAGAGTTCGTGGCCATAATGTAAATGAGGTCTTTGGCTTGGGTAGGCGTCTTGTTCATAATTGCACCTCTACTTGAGTCATCTATCATCCTTCTCTCAATAGGTAATAAACCCTTATAGAAATATTGGATGAGTAATTGGTCGGACACTCCATGTTGTGGATAGCTTGCAAGTTGCTTGAATCGTTCCCAATAATCATGAAGCGTCTCGGGATTTTTTTGTCGAACCCCGCAAATCTCATTTCCAATGTTGGTTGCTCTTGATGCCAGAAAATATTTTTCAAGGAAGAGCTTTTCCATGTCCGTCCATGTTTCAATCGATCCGGATGGTATGTAGTACAAGCAATATCTGGCATGGTCGGCTAGTGAGAATGGAAATGCCCTTAGCTTGACTTCATCAACGGTGACATTGTGGGGTTTCATGCTCGACCACACCACATGGAATTCCTTCAAGTGTTTGTACGGATTCTCATTCTCGCATCCCCTGAAAGTAGGAATAAGATGTATTAGTTCGAATTTTAATTTGAATGGTACCTCAGGATCTTGGTAATTAATGCAAAGAGGTTGTATAGCGATCTCGGGGGCTGTAAGTTGGCGTAGGGTTTTTTCAGCCATGTTGTTGGTTTAACTGTTCTCCAAGTCGGCTTCCAAGTCTCCTTGTGTGGTTGCTTGTTTGCTTTGCTTCGTTTCCTTCCTTATTTGCCTTTCGATTTTGTCGATATTAGGATCAAACAAAAGATTTTTATCTGCAAGAAAAGAGCGAAACATAAAAGTAGAAAAGAAAAAAGAAAGAAGAAGAAAAAAATAAAAAAAATGAAAAATAAAAAAAATAAAAATTAAATAAACTAAATAAAAAGTGAACTTAGCTTCTTGACGCTATTCCCTGGCAACGTCGCCAATTTTTTATAGGTGTCGAATCTGTCAAAAAATAATACCTACTTGTTATTTGGATTTGTAGTAGCGGCAAGTAGGGTCGATCCCACAGAGAATGGTTAAGAAATCAAGTTCACAAGTAATTAAAAGTAAAATGGGGGTTTTGTGTTTGATTTGAAGAAAACAATTGAATTAAGGAAGAAATCTATATAAGATGAAACTCTAGTCAAGGTAGAACTTGGAATATTAAATTAAGAATTTAGATCATTAACCCACAAAAGATAAATCAACATCAACTTCAAATAGCTTGGTTTTAGATTAGATGAATACCACCAAATAACCTAAATCTCTTCTAAGATAGATAACATATTAAATACCATCAAAAGATTAACTCTTATTATCAAGATTAAATTCCTAGATGCCACTAAAGAATTATAATCTATCAAATAGCATTAATAATCTTTAAGAGACCCAAAGCACATATTCTTCCTAAGCACGAACCTGTTAACATATTAAGAACATGAATTCATACATTTAGAAATCGAACCCGAATTTCTTTACCACTTGTATCAAATACTATTGAATTGGTTGTAGCATATATTTAACCAAACATACACATGAAGATGAAGCACAAAAGATATGAAAATACTTGAATAAAGATGAAGATAATTTGGGAACAAGAAATCTCACTAAAAACTTGAAATAATATCCTTGCATCTACATTTGACTAGAAAAAGAAGTGTAACACCCCTTTCCCGGTCTGGTAGGGATCTGGGTCGGATAGTGTTATCGGAAGACTAATCAAAGTTTCAAAAAAAGTTTCAGAGTTCAAAACCTAATCTAAGTATCACATTGATTATTCTTAAAACTTATCCACTTTGTTTGTTACTAAACTTAATCGGAGTTATGGTTAATTTTAAACTTTCTTAACCTTAGGGGATAAATTGTAAATTTTACAATTTAAAGGTCCTTAGCCGAAATTCAAGTTATCATACTAAAATTAATCTTACTAATTATTAGCCTGTGAAATTTCATCACTAACGGAGGTCATTTACCTATCTGATTAGACGATACAATATTTAGTGACCATTTCGTAAACTGTTCAAAATTGTTTTGTTATTCGGATTAACCTATCGAGTGATTTCAAAACCTTACCAAATTTTACCAGTACACTTACAAATCATGTTCCTATTGGTACGTCACATTTTTAGGGCATTCAGAATCTATTTACCAGGTTTTCACCTTAGGCTCATTTTAGGCACTTTTTAACCATTTTAACCTATCCAAATCTAAGCATACAACAAAACCATTTTACCAAGTCATCATATAAATCTAGAAAGCCTTATACAAAACAAGTTGGTCCATATGCCACTTCACTAGGAGTCGGAATTGTTCAAGGTCCTGAAAATGCATGAGACACACATGTTAGTCTTACATAGCTTAGTGAGGTAGTTATAACATTTACAATGAAATGCATGATAATCAAATATACAAGTAGTCATATTATACTATGCACAATTCATGCTTATTACACATATTCTCATGCTTTCTTATCCACATATTACATGTCACATAGTCATATCATAATCATAATGTCATAGCACAATTCATAGGCACATATCACATTAGGTACTATTGTATACATGGATTCCCTTGTATACCAACACATATAAAGGAGAATGGGCCGTATCCCTTGAGCCGTAGCTTCGGAGATATATCCCTTACACAACCAACCTTATTTACCCCACATATAGGCCGTAGCCCTGGACCGTAGTCCTCCCTTACTTAACCGAGTTCAATAATCCTATGGCATGCAAATTGTATCCAATGTCCATAATTACACAAATTCACATAGTCCATATTTTTCAAGTCATATCATATCAAATACAAAATGAGCCTTAGCTCCAT
Organism: Hibiscus mutabilis; assembly: GCA_019671005.1. Taxonomy (NCBI): domain Eukaryota; kingdom Viridiplantae; phylum Streptophyta; class Magnoliopsida; order Malvales; family Malvaceae; genus Hibiscus; species Hibiscus mutabilis. The sequence continues at coordinate 48,608,916 of CM033745.1, forward strand.
ATCATGTAACATTTCATATCATTTCATATATCACATACATGTAACATATCATAGTCATATTTGCACATATTAAAGCAATGCAAGGCACTTATCGGATTTGCCAATCGAATTCAACATAGTTGCTCTACGTGAGCCCTTAAACAAATACAAACGTAATCACAAAATAATGCAACAGGATGGCACCGAGCCTATCCCTTGACACAATTACTCTTAAACTAAGGGCACAATATTGTTACGAAGCTATTTATCTTCTCGTATGAGGATCCAAACATGTTCTTCCTCGAAAGCCAGATTAGATTGGATCTCCACAGATTCTGGTTCAATCACATGGGAATGATCTTACCGTACTTGCATAGCATAAATACATGGAAGACATTGTGAATCTGACTTAATTCTTCGGGAAGAGCTAACCAGTAGGTAACATGTCCAATCTTTTCAATCACCTCAATTAGACCAATAAAGCGGGGACTTAGCTTTCCTTTCTTTTCAGAACGAAGAATCTTCTTCTACGGAGATACTTTGAGGAAGGTCTTCTCACCAACCTCGTACTGAATATCTCTCATGCCCAGGTCGGCATAGGACTTGTGTCGATCGAAGGCAGCCTTAAGCCGATCATAGATAATGGTAGTCATTTTTTCGATTTCTCGAAGTAAGTCAGGACCTAGCATCTTGCCTTCACCGAGTTCAGTCTAACAAAGAGGAGTTCTACACCTCCTTCCATATAGAGCTTCATACGGAGCCATTTGAATTGAAGCTTGGTAACTGTTGTTGTATGCAAACTCAACCAAGGGTAGGGATTTCTCCCACGTATTCCCGAGGTCAATAACACAGGCTCAGAGCATATCTTCCAGAATCTATAAGGAAGAATCATGACTGGTATATACACTATCCACATAACTTCAAGGAGGGTTTAGAGTTACCTGAATAACTCTTTCAAATTGGCCGTCAGTTTGAGGATGGAAAGCAGTGCTAAGATGCACTCGCGTTCCCAAGGCCTCGTGTAAGGTTCTCCAAACCGAGACGTAAATCATGGGTCACGATCGGAGATGATAGATACCAGAATTTAGTGTAAATGAATAACTTCATGGGTGTACAACTCCACAAGTTTAGGCAAGCTGAAATCCATTCTTACTGGAAGGAAGTGAGCAGACTTGGTGAATCGGTCCACAATGACCCAAATGGCATCATTTTTCTTCGGAGTCAAAGGTAGACCATTTACGAAGTCCATCGTGATACGCTTCCATTTCCATTGTGGAAGCTCGATAGGCTGAAGAAGGCCAGTAGGCACTTTATGCTCGGCTTTGACTCATTGGCAAGTCAAAGACCTAGCTACGTAGTCCGTGATTTCATTCTTCATACCAGACCACCAATAGATTTCCTTTAGATCTTTGTACATTTTGATAGCTCCAGGGTGAATAGAGAAAGGGCTAGAATGAGCTTCACTTAGGATTTGGTTCCGAAGATTATCATCATCGGGAACACAAATGCGGTTGCACAAACACAACAAGCCTTCAGAATTCATAGCAAAGTCAGGATCTGAGCTATCCTTGACCTTAGCAATAAGGGGTTGAAACTCCTCATCAGTTTCTTGGAGTACCTTAATTCGAGATATATGGGTGGACTGAACTCTCAGCTCAGCTAACAATTTTTTATACTTCCTGAGTTGGAAATGAGCATTCAAGCATCTCGTAGAAGAAGTGGGCTTTCGACTAAGAGCGTCAACCACCACATTGGCTTTACCAGGATGATAGTCAATGACTAAATCATAGTCTTTCAATATCTCCATCCATCGGCGTTGATGAAGGTTTAACTCTTTCTGAGTTAGGAGATATTTCAAGCTTTTGTAATCAGTGCAGAGATAACACTTCTCACCATAAAGATAACGCCGCCAAAATTTCAAAGCAAGCACAACTACGGCGAGTTCTAGATCATGAGTCGAATAGTTCAACTCGTGAGACTTGAGTTGACATGAGGCATAAGATATGACTTTTCCTTCTTGCATCAGAACACAGTCTAATCCCAAGTGGGATGCATCACTGTACACGGTGAAGTATTTGCCCGACTCGGGTCACACTAACACAAGGGCATGAGTAAGGACTTGCTTGAGCTGGTCGAAACTTCTTTTCTGATCAACAGTCCACACAAAAGGAGTATCCTTGCAGAGAAGCTTCGTTAAGGGTGTTTCAAGCAAAGAGAATCCCTTAATGAATCTACAGTAATAGCCTGCAAGGCCCAGAAAACTACAAACTTCTCCCACATTCTTTGGAGGAGTCCAATCAAGGATTGCATAAATCTTTTTTGGGTCTACCTGGATTCCCGCAGAAGAAATCACATGGCCAAGGAAGGATACTTCAGACAGCCAAAATTTACATGTACTAAACTTAGCGTGGAGCTGTTTCTCCTGAAGGGTCTGAAGCACGATCCAGAGATGTTCTTTATGAGAAGCATAGTCTTTAGAATAGATCAGAATGTCGTCTATAAAGACAACCACAAACTTATCGAGATAGGGTCAGAATACACGATTCATCAGGTCTATAAAGGCTGCAGGTGCATTCGTGAGTCCAAAAGGCATCACCAAAAATTCATAGTGACCATATCTGGTTCGAAAGGCAGTCTTTGGGACATCAGACTCTTTCACCAACATTTGGTAGTATTCAGATCGAAGATCTATCTTAGAGAAGACAGAGGCATCTTTTAACTGATCAAAAAGGTCATCGATTCACGGAAGTGGGTAGTTGTTCTTGATCGTCACTTTATTCAATTGACGATAGTCAATACATAGACACATCAATCCATCCTTCTTTTGACAGACAAAATCGGTGTTCCCCAGGGTGGGGGGCTTGGTCGAATGAATCCCTTATCTTGAAGGTATTGAATTTGAGCTTTTAACTCCTTCAACTCCACCGGAGCCATTCTATACGGAGTAGTGGAGACCGGAGTAGTCCTAGGTTGTACTTTTATCCCAAACTTTACTTTACGAGTTAGAGGGAGTCCCAGAAGTTCTTCGGGAAACACATCAGAAAATTCTTTTACTACGGGTATATCTTCGATTTTCAAATCTCCATGGCATACATAAGACTCTTTTTAGGCTCGGGTTCGGACTTTATTAAGGTTATGCTCTCCTTACCGAATCCACGAAGGTATAATTTCTTCTTTGAACAATCTACCCAGGCTTGATGCTCGGCTAGCCAATCAAGGCCTAGGATAAGATCAAACTCATGGAAAGGTAAGGCCATCAAATTGGTTTGAAATTTGATTCCTTAGATCCTCAAGGACAAGCTTTACAGATCAATCGTATAACCACACTATCTCTTACTGGGTTAGAGACAATAACCTTAGAAGTAACTGGTTCAGATTCTATAGCATATTTTTTTAATCAACGGTTCGCTAATAAAAGAATGCGTAGAGCTTGAACGTGTTTCTACTGCAACACGTCTATCGTTAGGCGCAGACATTTTCAGATCTAATCATACAGAAATAATTTAAATCGTGTAAGTTGCAAGTCACAGATAACATATACAGATAAACTCCTAGGTGGCATATACCAACACAAACTCATAGCGGATTCCTAGTTAGTCCTAGAATCGACTAAACCTAGGCTCTGATACCACAATTGTAACACCCCTTTCCTGGTCTGGTAGGGATCCGGGTCAGATAGTGTTATTGGAAGACTAATCGAAGTTTCGGAAAAAGTTTCATAGTTAAAAACCTAATCTAAGTATCATATTGATTATTCTTAAGACCTATCTACTTTGTTTGTTACTAAACTTAATCGGAGTTGGGGTCAATTTTAAACTTTTCTTAACCTTAGGGGCTAAAATGTAAATTTTACAATTTAAAGGTCCTTATCCAAAATTCAGGTTATCATACTAAAACTAATCTTAATAATTATTAGCCTGTGAAATTGCATCACTAACGGAGGTCATTTACCTATCTGATTAGACGATACAATATTAAGTGACCATTTTGTAAACTGTTCAAAACTGTTTTGTTATTCGGATTAACCTGTTCGGTGATTTCCAAACCTTACCAAATTTTACCAGTAGACTTACAAATCTTGTTCCTATTGGCATGTCACATTTTTAGGGCGTTCAGAATCTATTTACTAGGTTTTCACCTTAGGCTCGTTTTAGGCACTTTTTAACCATTTTAACCTATCCAAATCTAAGTATACAACAAAACCATTTTACCAAGTCATCATATAAATCTAGAATGGCTTATACAAAACAAGTTGGTCTATATGCCACTTCACTAGGGTTTTATAGCGAAAGATAACATACATTTATGGTAGAGACGTGACTTGCAACCGCAACAACACGATCAAAGCTCAAAATTGTTCAAGATCCTCAAAATGCCTGAGAAACACATGTTAGGCTTACATAGCCTAGTGAGGTAGTTATAACATTTACAATGAAATGCATGCTAATCAAATATACAAGTAGTCATATTATACTATGCACAATTCATGCTTATTACACATATTCTCATGCTTTCTTATTCACATATTACATGTCACATAGTCATATCATAATCATAATGTCATAGCACAATTCATAGGCACATATCACATTAGGTACTATTGGATACACGAATTCCCCTGTACACCAACACATATAACGGAGAATGGGCCGTAGCCCTTGAGCTGTAACTCCGGAGATATATCCCTTACACAGCTGACCTTATTCCCCCCACATATAGGCCATAGCCCTGGACTGTAGTCCTCCCTTACTTAACCGAGCTCAATAATCCTATGGCATGCCAATTGTATCCAATGTTCATAATTACACAAATTCACATAGTCCATATTTTTCAAGTCATATCATATCAAATAACAAAATGAACCTTAGCTCCATATCATGTAACATTTCATATCATTTCACATATCACATACGTGTAACATATCATAGTCATATTTGCACATATTAAAGCAATGCAAGGCACTTACCGGATTTGCCAATCGAATTCAACATAGTTTCTCTATGTGAGCCCTTAAACAAATATAAACATAATCACAAAATAATGCAACAGGATGGCATCGAGCCTATCCCTTGACACAACTACACTCACCTCGACAACCTGATGCTTTTAAGACTCTCGGATAACAGCGCCTTTATCCTTGGCTTTCGGAAGAGATGACGGTTGTTCTTTATCAACCCCCAATCGGTTGTGAGGATTCGAATTATCGAACCGAAAAACTCGGTCTTAGCAACCTATCACTGAACTGATTGTTTGTTCCTTATTTTCCTGACCCTTTTCGCAAGATCTCCCCCTCCCCTATTTATACAAATGGCCAGCTCCCCAAATTGATTTCCCACGTTCCACGTGGGCTTGGTGCCGTGGCACATTTGGGCATAATGCCCCTCCTTGGCTAGCCACGTGGTGGCCACCTTGCCTCCTTAAACTGCCGAATCATCCCCCTATGTGGGGATTTCATGGTAAATTCCTTCAATTTGACGAAATTGCCGTGGGTCCCCCACTTTTTTTAATATAATAATAATAATAACTGATACGGTTAGCCCGAATAACCTTTATTGCTTCAGATTAGGCACACGATCGAGCTAATTATATAACCAGTATAAAATATTCGATCACCGAAACTTAACCCCGACTAGACCAATTTTTGGGGTGTGACAAGAAGGGTTTAGCCACTCATGGTGGTCGACGGCTACCAGAGAATAGGGGAGAGGGTTTTCACTAGACTAGGATTTCTACTTTTTATTTTCTCTTCACCCTCTGATATATATTTATAGAGAATAAATGGGAAGACTTTACATTAAATACAACGACCCTAACTACTTTTAATTATGGAAAAAGTAGAAGTCCACTTTGTAGTAGGATTGCTTGTCCTCCAAGTCAAAAATCTGCTTATTCTCTAGGCCCAAATCTGTCTTGCGCCTGGTATTTTTGCAGAAACAGTTTTGCCGTGGCAAGTGCAACTTACTGAGGCCATTAATGCCATTTATGAAGAGCTTGCCGTGACAATTGGGACCGGCAATTAACAAGAATTTTGGAGGTGACTCCTAAATGGTGCGAAAACCCAGCTTTTACGTATAAAACGTCATTAAGGCCCAAAAACACCTGCAAAACCAAATAGGAACCAAATCAAGGGCTTTAAGATAGATTAATGTGCTAAAACATAGGATTTAATATGTGAAAAACATGCAAATATATGACTTATCAGAAGTCATACAAGAAGAAGTGTAATACCCTAAAACGTACCCTAGAAGTAATCAAGCTAAATAACCTAATTAGCTAGCTTAATTAAGCTTGATCCTAAATCAATTAGGATGATTAGTGACCTAATTGAAAGATTGAATGAATTGAATGACCAATTTAAGAGTGAACAAATCGAATTAAATGAAGAAAAGAGGATTGCATGCAAAATTCCTAAGTTCTTAAATTTCCCTTGCTTAAGCTTTGATTAGTGGTTAATTAAGGGGTAAATTGGCCATTTCTCTAAACCCCTAATAAGTATCATCTTCTTCATTCTTTCCTTACTTGCTGAAATGAAAGGAAAGAAATAGAGGGAGAAAAATGGTGAGAGAACCACCATTGTTAGAGCTTGGAGGCTTGCATGTGTTGCCATCCTTCATAGGAATCATGCTTGCATAATGGAGAAAGTAAGCTCTTTTCATTTCTTTTCAAATCGGATAGTTAGATTAGGATTAAGTTTGATTTGTGTGATGATTCATGGAAATTAGCCATGGTACATACTTAATTGATACTTGAATTGTTGTGTAACTATGTTAAATTAAGGAATGAACAATAGGTATCATGTCAAATGTAACAAACAATTGAGTTAACATGTTCAAGATCATAGCCGAATTGAATTGGCAAAAAATGTGGTAATTTGTGTACTAAATTGAATAGGAGAAGTGATTGGCAAGTAATCATCTAGAAGAAATCATATCAATAGAGAAATTGAGGCCTTGTCTAAGTTAAATTGATAGTGAAATTGAAGGAATTGAACTAGATTTAAAGATGGTCACCTTGCTAGCAAAATTGACCTTTGGGACTGTTTTGAATAAATTAGTAAATTTGGGACTAACCTGGACGAAATTAAAGGATGGAGGATTGAGCTAAATACAGGAGAGGGATTAAAATGAATGCTCGTTATCTAGGATTGCTTGAAATGTGGCTAAATGAATTGCTTATAGTGTAATTGGCAGAATTAGTGAAATATGGACTGTTCTGGAAAAACTGTTAATTTAAGGACTGAAATGGATTATTTTGGGACCAATATTGACTGGTAAAAACAGGTTAATCAAGGTCTAAAAGGAATAAATTTAATGGAATAAGGGTCATAGGCTAATTAGCTTACTAAAGTGGACCTAAGTGTAATCCGGGCAGTTTTGAAACTGTAAATTGACCCGACTTTAACTAAAAAACTGTATTGATGTAGAAGGGATAAAAATATGAACCATATATGGATGGATAGATAATTAAGTTAGCTTTCGAACGGTATAAACGGATTTAAATTTCGACGTGTACATTAAAAGATATAGACAATTTAGTGAAGGGTGTACAAACTGCCAGAAAACAGTTTTGGTGTTTGTAATAGCATGTATACTTGAAATGGAATGCATGTGTGAATTGAGTTTGATTTGGTTCTAATACATGCTTACATTATTTGAATACTAGATTAAGAAAATGATAGAAAGGATGGATAATTATCTGGATATGAATGAGGATTCGGGTATTCCGTAACTTCGGGATACAAGGTGAGTGTAGCTTTACTTAGGGTTATGACTTAGGTCCTAACCAATTACATTTGTTACCTTGTTGATATGGAATTGTCATGAAATGAACCTAAATTCTATTTGGTAAATGTATAAGGGAAGAATGCTTAAATGGAAATTGGATTAATGAGACATGCTTGATGTAATTCTGGCCATGCAAATGAACTATGTGACCATTGTTTGAATTTACTTGAATTCTTGAATGCTTTATTTGAATGCTTCTTGATATGTCTAGGATAAACATGCTTGATAACCTAAAACATGAATATATGTACTTGATAATACCAGAATGATACATATCACTTGAACTAAGGCTCTAATTAACTTGAGGGCGATCATAACCTTGAAGAATAAGGCTTGAACTTGAATGTGCTTGACTATTAAATACTTAAACTTGGATAAGCTTGATACTTAAGTGATTGTGATTTAAACATTTGATTGACTACACGACCTTGCTTGATAGCTAATGGACATTTAAATTGAATATACACTTGGAACTATTGAATGCTGGATATGTAAATAACTTGATACTAAAGCTAGATTATGAAACAAATGCTTAATAAGACTATTCGAATACTACAATAATGGTTAAGAAAAATTCTTGCTTGATACCTAATGAAAATGAATGAAACGTGCTACCTTGTCTTGAATGGCTTGTTCGAATTTGTTGAAGGTTTGAGTGACCTTTCTTGATGTTTGAAATTCTTGATCACTTGTAAAATGAACTAAGGTTCACATGACTTAAAGGTTTAAAATGAATTTGATCTTGAATTGCTTGATGCTTAAAAACTTGATGTGTGATTGCTTGATAATAAAAGATTCAATAAGCCTTTGGTTGCTAGTTGGTCTTAGGTAAAACGGCATGCCTTAGAGTCTAGAGCTCAACTTAATACGATAACATGTTTGGTACTTTATGTACTCTAATACGTGGTGTAACAGACACATTATTGTTTAGGTACTTTGTGTACCCTAATACGTGGTGTAGCAGACACCTTCTTGTTTAGGTACCTTGTGTACCAACTTGATACGATAACATGCTACGTACTTTGTGTACCCACTTGAGACTCGATTACCTTGTCCTACTATCTACCAAGGCAAAACAAGAATAGATAAACTTGAAACAAAGACTTGTAATCATGAATGAAGAGTGATCAAACTTGATTCTTGATAATGAAATGGTGAAGTAATGAATTCATATGAGTAAAATGGTAAACATGTTAACCTGAATTGCATGTTACTTGAAAGATAAGTAATAAGGTATATGGTCACCTTGTTCGAATGGATGTGATGTCCTTCTTGCTTGATTTGTTTGATCTTTGCTAAAAACAATGGTTACTTGAAATGGTTACTTGCTTGTAATCGAATGATGCTAGATGAACTAGCTAGGACTTGATTTTGCTTGATTAAAGCTTAACATGGTTAAACTTGATTAAAATAAACAGAACATGTCAATAAGATTAAGAATAAGCCAAACTAAACTTGAATGAATATGTATGCTCATGTTTCTTGACAATGACTTGTAAAGTAAGGGATATACATGGTTGAATTGATAAACTTGATACTCTAAGCTTGCTTGTAACTTGAAACATACATGGTAATATAAGGCACCTATTCGAAAGAAATCATATGATTGCTTACTTGAAGTTGTGTAATTCTTGTGGTTGTGATCTTTGCTTGATTGGTGTAGTACAGAACTTAAATTGAAGTGTTTGATCTTGTGGTGTTAAGAGCTATTCGAATAGTACCTTGTGGACTATCTAAGATTTGCTAAAATTGAATTGAAGCCTAAATAAGTTATGCTTGAAATAAAGACTCTAAAAATTGAAAAGAAGTGAACTAAATTCACCACCTTTAAATATGTTACTTGATTTGCTTGAATTGTTAGAACAAAGTGCATGAAATGAAATTGTGCTTGGACTAAATCTAAAGGAATTAGAGGTAAAATGATGTTGTATAAGATAAGCTCATCTTGGATTCATTCGAATAGGACTAAAGTCCTGAATTGCTTGTCTAGTTCAATCTAAAATGAATTAGAAGTCTAGATTTAATATAAGGGGTTATTCATGCTAGTTTAATGGATTTAAAGGAACCATAACTACATGTAATTGAATTGGCTAAGACTAGTTGATGGACTGCTCAAATAATGAATTAAAGGAATGATGTTGATCGAATGGATTAATTCGAACATAGTACTACAATGCCATGTTTTAATCCCATTAATAGGTAAATTGGAATGACCTAGACTAGTAGGAATATGTGTATATGTTGAATAATAATGTCAGAAGCATGGTCTAGGTAAATAATGAAGCTAAAATCAAGTCTAGTGAAATCTGCCCAGAAAACTCCGTTCTGGGCAGCAACTTTGAAAAATCACCATAAATTGTGTAGGTCAAATTAAGGGCTGAAATTTATATGGATTGGACCTTAATATGACTATTTTCATTAGGAGAAAACGGAATTGAATTCTGGACTTTGAGCTAGAATCTGGAAATGAAAACCTCTGGACAGTGCAAACTGTCCAGAAATGCAATTGCCCTATCTTGGAACTAAAAATTGTATTAATTGGAAAGACATTAAAATGAAAGGTCTAAACGGTTGTAAAGAGGGTTAAGTAATATTTCAAATGGTGTAAACTAATTGAAATTTCGACGTACGAAATGAAAATTATGTATGTTTAAGTAAATAGTGCTCCAGCTGTCTGGCAGTAGTAGTCTAGGTGATTTGGATAATTTTGTAAACTGTATTGTAAATAGTTTGGACAGTTTTGGTTACTGCCCTAAATGAACTCTTGACCTTGAATAGTGAATCACCTTAGATAATTATACTTGAAACCAAGACAAGATCTAACTAATATAAAATACTAGGCTTAACCAAATAGTCTAATTAGTTTACATGCTATGAAGTAAAAGAAATGATTTGAGTGATGTATATAAGTAAAAGGTCAATTAAGACACTTGATATATGGAAGGTTAATAATACTTGTTACTCGAAAGATAAGTTAAAGTATAAATGAATCTAAATTAAATAGGAAGGTTTGATTGTCTAGTTTGGTGGCCTAAATCGAATGAAATGATTGAACACTTGATTGGTGCCTAGTTTTTGAATATGAGATGCTTATTTGAATGTGTAAGGTAAACCCTTGAATTGAACCCCTTGATCATTGTGTGATTGTATACTCAATTGATGATTGAACTCTAAGTTATGCTTCAAACTAACTTGATTAAAACTTCATTAAGTGGTAATTGAATTAAAGACCCTAAACTTGATAAGCTACTAGTTCTAGATACTACCTCACTAAGTACATAATGTACTTATCACTCTTGTTTGCATTCTTCCCAAACCTCGGGTTAAAGTTATTCTGAACGATACCTTGACCTTGAAGCTATCTTTCTTGGAACCAAAGCGAGATATTCGAAGCTTGAAGTATGGTTTGTAGCTATATTGAATTCTCCTAGTTGGTGGCACATAAGTAGATTTAGACTTGTTCATATGCATCATGTTTTGTTAAAAGATTGTATATATGTATTTGCTTCTGGCTTAATGAACTTGTTATGTAAATATAAGGTTTTCTTGCGATTCGAATATGCCATGGGATGATTAAAATGGAATTGCTTGAAGCTTGTGATTGCCTATGATAATATATGCTTGAATGGATATATGATTGAATTGTATGTAAATGATCCCTTGATGTTATGCTTCTTGAACCATTCGAATTGGCTATGATTTGTATGACTGCTTATGTGATTCTTAGTTTCATGTATGCTAGTATTTTCAAGTCACGTAAGAATGGATATAAGATAATGCTACGTTAGATTGTTAGACTATGATGGGAATTCATATATAAATTAATCTAAATAGACAAGACCTAGTAACTATACTTGCTTTGTTTTGAATTCATCTTGTGCTGCGCTTATACTCTAAATGAAAATGAGATTGATTTGCCATGTTTGTTATTTGTAGTTTGAATGCCTTAGTTGTCACTTGAATTGTAAATGGTAACAAGCATGAATGGGAAACACTTGTGTTTAAATCAGATCGGTAACCTTAAAATGAATGTAAACTTAATCAAGATTGATCGCAATAATATCTTGTTAGATAAGAAATTCATCTATTAGGGATGAATTCTAAAAGAAAAATTTTAATTGACCCGTATTTTCGTTTTGCTTGTTCGTTTTCTCGTCGTAACGCTTCTCTCTCCTAACCCGGGTGTAGGGTGTTACAAGAAGGACAATGAAGTAAGCATGACGAGTGTGTACAACCCTAATTACTCAAAATGGGTAGTCCTGAATAAACTCGCTACTCAAAATACCAACCTGGTGGCCTCAAACCCACTGAAAGACGAGCGAAAATACCAAGGGAACAAGAAGCCCTACTTTTCTCCCATTCCCATGATGTACGCTGAATTATTCTCCGAACTGGTTGAAGGACAGATGGTTCTACCGTGACATAACCTCCCTTCTCTCCCCCATACCCACCATGGTATGACGAAAAAGCACAATCCGAGTACCATGCTGGAAATATGAGGCATACTATTGAGAATTGCATAGCTTTCAAAAGGGTAGTAGACGACCTGCGAAAGTCAGGTCTACTATCTTTCGATACGTCTGATAAGAGGGATAAACCTCTGCCCAACCACCAAAAGACTGGGGTAAATGTAGTAATCGAGGAGGAGGATAAAATAGTCAAGAGATTTGTTGCAGAGGCTAAAGCACCCATGGCATAGGTATGGGCCCAAATGATTGAAGTTGGGATAATCAGAGAAGAAACTTGTAAGTTGAAGGACGATGGTGAGTTCTACTGCAAGTTGCATCAGAAAAAAGGACATGAGATTCAGTGTTGTGCCAATTTTAGACAACTGGTCCATGCTAAAATGGATAGTGGAGAACTTGATTTCTTCAAGAAAAGAAATGAAAGCCCTACGCTGGATATATGTGCATCAGATGAATTTTCGGCTAGAAGGAATTACGCGGGGATGAAACATTTAGTAATCAAAACCAAGGCCAAAGTCGCTGAAACACAAAAGAGTGTAACTCCCCGAATAATCATAAAGGCACCGGCCTCTTTTCCATACAAGGATAGCAAGCAAGTGCCCTAGAATTACGCTTGCTCGGTGACAACCCCGGTAAGTACATCAGTAGGAGAATGACCAAAGGAAGAACCAGTTAATCAGGTGGGCAACTTCACGAGGAGTGGGAGATGTTTCTCACCATCAAGATTTGAGGACAGAGACGCCGCTCAGAGGAAGGCAGCAACTAAAGAACCTGAATGAGAAAAGGATTTATTTTTAGAAAAACCCAAGACATATCATAAGCCGGTGAAGGAGTTAGAGGCTCAGGAATTTTTAAAGATACTCAAGCACGATGAGTATATTGTAGTGGAGCAGCTTCATAAGCTTCTGGCAAGAAACTCGATGTTGTCATTGCTGCTAAGTTTTGAGGGCCACCGAAACGCCCTATTAAAAATTTTAAATTGAACATTTGTACCAAAAGAGACAACGACCGACAAGATGGACAGGTTAGTCAGCAACATTGCCGTAAATAACTTCATCATATTTAGTGATGAGGAAATTCCAGCAGTTGGGAGAGGATCATACAAAGCCCTCCATATCTCTACTCGATGCAAGGGGCACATTCTGCAAGAGGTTCTTATAGATAATGGGTCCGCTCTGAACGTCTTGCCCCTAGCCACATTGAAAAAGTTGCCAGTTGATAGCTCTCATATGACCGCTTACCAGAACATTGTGAGAGCATTTGATGGAACCCAAAGGGACGTTCTGGGCAAAATAAAAATACCTCTGCAAATTGGACCATCGACTTTCGAAGTTAATTTTATAATGATGGACATCAAGCCCACCTACAGCTGTCTATTGGGGCACCCCTAGATTCACACCGCAGGGGCTGTCCTTTCCACTTTGCAACAAAAATTGAAGTTCATAGTCGACGGCCAGTTGGTGGTCGTTGGAGCTGAAGAAGAGATTATAGCTTCAGTATCAGCAGATGCCTCTTACATCCAGGTTGACGAAGGCGCGCTAGACTGTCACTTCAGGACGCTTGAACTTATTAATGCCACATTCTTCATTGAAGGAAGCAAGGTCCCTAAGCCGAAATTATCAAATAACGCAAAGATGCAAGTTAAGCAAACTTAGGGAAAATGGGCAAAAGCTGGCAAGGGCATTGGAAAGTAGCTTCAGGGGAGGTCATACCCCGTGATGATCCCCGATAAGAGAGATCGGTTTGGGCAAGGTTACAAGCCTAATCCTATACAGAGAAGAGCGGTAATAAGGGAAAGGCAAGAAAGGAGGAAAGCGAGACTGAATGGAGAAGAAATAAAGTGGGAGTCGATGACATTCCCACCATTAAGTCACAATTTCAGACCAGGAGGGATCGTGAATCATGATATTTCAAATGACGAGGAGGAGAAAGGAAAGAATGATCTAGAGAAGGTTTTTGAAGAGCTGAACATCAATGCCATATCGGAGGAGGATGAGGGAAATGAGTACCTCTCTATGATTCGCCCTTGCTCAGAGCTGAACAACTGGATTGTGGAAGAAATCCCTATAACCTTTAGGTCATCCACAGAGTAATACTCAAAACCAACCCTTTTGCCTCTGGCCTGAAGGCAATTAGGGATCTCTTGTTAAGGGCCTATGTTTAAAAAATTATGGTTCTTTATCAATAAAATGATGTTTTTCTAATAAATCTTGCGTGGCAAACATTCCTTCGCAAATACTTAAGCACCGAAAACAAGCTCAAGGGAAAAAAAGCACCCAAAAATGAACATAAAATCCAAAATAAAAAAGAATCGTTCTATTTATTTGTTTGTTTCTCCACTTTCATTGTATATATATTTGATCCCTTTTCTTTCAGGTGTCCAAATATCAATGGTACAAATAACTCTGAATCTGACCTGGAAATTGACTTTGAATTGCCATTGTGTTTAGAAGAGGTTGAAGACTGCGAGAAAAAAGAAGAATATGATCTACCTAACGATATGATCAGGTTAATAGAGAGTAAAGAGAAAAAAATTTTGCCTCACAAGGAAGAGATAGAAGTTTTGAATCTTGGGACTGAAGAAGAAAAACGCAAAGTGAAGATTGGCAGTTCTATCACCGTCGAGGCCCGACAGAGATTGATCAAGCTTCTACAAGAATATAAGGACATATTTTCCTAATCGTATCAAGACATGCCTGGTCTAGACACTGACATTATTGTGCATTGACTCCCCATTAGGCTAGAATGTATGCCTTTGCAACAGAAACTAAGGAGAATGAAGCCTGAAATGCTTTTGAAAATTAGAGACGAGGTAAAAAAGCAATATGATGCCGAGTTTCTTGAAGTGGTAAAATACTCTGAATGGATAGCTAATATCGTCCCAGTCCCAAAAAAGGGTGTGAAAGTATGCATGTGCGTCGACTACCGAGATCTCAATAGAGCAAGTCCTAAAGATAATTTCCCGTTACCACATATTGATACTCTGATGGATAACACAGCAGGATATTCTCTCTTCTCCTTTATGGAAGGTTTCTCAGGGTATAACCAGATCAAGATGTGCCCAAAAGATATGGATAAAAGCACGTTTATAACTTTGTGGGGAACCTTCTGCTATAAAGTCATGCATTTCGGCCTAAAGAACGTAGGAGCGACTTATCAACGGGCCATGGTGACTTTATTCCATGATATAATGGACAAGGAGATAAAATTATACATTGATGACATTATTTCCAAATCCCATTCAGAGGAGGAACACATGGTGAACCCGGAGAAACTCTTCAAAAGGTTGAGAAAGTTTAATTGAAACTCAATCCGGCCAAGTGTACCTTTGGGGTACAATCAGGAATGTTACTAGGTTTCGTCGTGAGCGAAAGGGGAATTGAGATTGATCTAGACAAAGTTAAGGCCATTCAGGAACTTCCTCCACCCCAAACACAAAAAGAGGTCTGAGGTTTCCTCGAAAGGTTAAATTACATCGCCCGTTCTATTTCCCAATTAACGGAGAAGTGTATCCCTGTATTTAGGTTACTTCGAAAGAATAACTCGGAAACATGGAATGAAGAATTTCAAACAACACTAGAAGAAATCAAGAAGCAGTTGACGAATCCTCACATTCTGGTACCGTCTGTTCCAGGGAAACCCCTGATCCTGTAATTAACCGTCTATGAAAACTCGATGGGATGTGTGCTAGGACAACACGATGAAACTGGGAGAAAAGAGAAAGCAATTTATTACTTGAGTAAGAAATTCATAGATTGTGAAACTAGATACTCTTCAATCGAAAAGTTGTGTTACGCTTTAATGTGGGCAACTAAGAGGCTGATGCGGCACATGTTATACCATACCACATAACTGATATCGAAGCTGGATCCTCTAAAGTTCATGATGGAAGCACCGGCCTTGTCAGGAAAATTGACCCGTTGGAAAATGCTATTTTCAGAATTTGGCATTCAATATGTAAGCCAAAAAGCTATAAAGGGAAGTGCTCTAGCAAACTTTCTGGCCAGTCGTGCTTGCGAGGACTACGAAGCCTTGAATTTTAACTTCCCGGATGAAGACCTAATGTGTATCTCGACTAAAGAAAGTGAAGGCTTGGAAGAGTCTTGGTTAACGAACTTTGATGGTGCTGCTAACGCCTTAGGACGAGGCACTGGGGCAATCCTAGTTCCACCAAAAGGGAATTATTATCCTTTCACTAGCCGATTGGAATTCTTCTGCACCAACAATATGGCCAAATACGAGGCTTGCATACTTGGTCTACAAGTGGCCATCCAAAAGAAAATCAAGACTTTAAGAGTCTTTGGGGATTCAGCGCTAGTCATCTATCAAATTTGAGGAGAGTGGGACACAAAAGACGCAAAGTTGGTGCAGTATCATAAATTGGTCCTTGAACTAATCAAAGAGTTTGATAAAATCACCTTTAAATACCTCCTGAGAGAGGATAACCAAATGGCTGATGCTCTCGCTACTCTAGCTGCCATGTTCAAGGCAAGTGAAGGTACTGAGATGATGCCAATCAAGATGCAATTGTCTGACTCCCCACCCTATTGTTTTGATATAGAAGAAGAGGCAGATGGTCTTCCATGGTATCATGACATCTTGCGATATATAAAGACCCAAGAGTATCCCTCACAAGAAACTCGCAATGATAGGAAAATGATCAGGAAGTTGCCCGCGAGATATGTCCTCGATGGCGAAGTCCTATATAAAAAGAATCGAGACCAAGTATTGTTAAGATGCATAGGTGCTAAAGAAGCCCAAACGATCCTAGAAGAGGTTCATGAAGGAGTTGTTGTCACTGATTTTTCACTTATGTTATATTGTCGATTAGTATAATTGTTATACATTAGTGTTACATTGTTATTGGTATTATTGTTATGTGATTAGTATATTGATGTGGTAGTTAGTTTTATCATATCTATATACATATTTGTTAGTGTTTTAGTTAATAGTTAATATGTAGCTAGTATAAAACCCAAAATATAAAGAACACAGCCCATTTGTATTAAAAAGTACATAAAAATAAAAAACAATCCATTAAATAAAAACCCAAGTCCCTTTAGTTTAAAACAAAACACATATCCATTAAGGGCCCGTTGGACCGATTATAACTAAATAAAACCCTTAATCCCTTTGTTTCTTTGTTGCGCAGCCGATAGAGGGCCGTTGGATCAAGGATCGATCCAATGACGTAGATCACGCCAGCTGGAGGATGATGTAGCACCCCATTCTCTCAGCCGTTAGATCAAGGAATGATTTAACGATCCAGATCACTCCAGAGCAGAGCACACAGATTGCTACTCACGCGTGGCAGCCACACGCTCATCGTTCCGCCTTCTAGTTTCCGTTTCATCTTGTCCGACGAACGCCCATACCATTTCTGCCTCGAATAGCACCTTGTCGGTGTCTCCCCCGTCGTTTGAAGTCATCAGAAATATACAAAAAGGGAAATAAAGGTATTAAATCCCAAAATCGAAGCAAAACCCATCAAAAGTCAAAAGATTCAATCCCTAAATTGAAGCTCGGCAAGAATCAAGCTAAAATCAAATTAAAGCAGAGGCAAATCGGGTAGAAATTAGGGATTCTTGCTTGAAATTCAAGCATTTTTGTACCTATAAATAGCACTGTAATTCTTTGTACAAATCACACAAGATTCATACAATTTACACAATTGATACACAATACACATACGATTCAGGCAATAGGCATTCGGATTCTAGAAGTTGTAAGCAAGCAAGCAAGCAGTTGTAATCGAGTATTCATCAGAGAAATAAAGCTCATTTTCTAGTAATTTTCTCTTTATGTTTCAAGTTTTAAGTAAAGAAAGGAGGATAACATTTTTTACCTTTGTTTTGAATAGCACCGCCGTGAATTTGGTTTCGATGTAGCTCCGGAGAAAAAAATACGATTTGGGGATCGTCGAAATCTGGGAAATTAGGTTATTTTCTAGAACTTTTTACTGTCGGCCGGTGGAAGGCGGCCGGCTCGGCAGATGTTCATCGTGTTCTTCAGTTCATGAAGAACACGAAGAACACTTTAGAGGATTTTAAAGGAATTGGTTTTGATCTATTTGGAGGAAATGAATAAAATGCTTTTTGTTTATAATTTTGGCTATATATACCAACCCGTTTGACCGACCCGTATCCACCGTCAGACCCGCGCCCTTCTTTAATGGACCTTGTATAGTGACCCTCCAGTTTTTTAATTCTTCAAATTTGGTCCTTTTTCTTTCAAATTGAGCACCAGATTTTCAATTGTTTTCAAAACATCTCTCAACTTTCGTTACCCTTTTAATTTTTTCCTTAACTAAAAATAATTTTGAAAATATTAAAATAGTTAACTCTTTCTTTATTTAAAATTATCTTTTACTTTTAAAATAGCAATTTAGTTTATTTTCTTATTTTTTTGTTTATGTGAATATGCGATTGTTGAGACCCTAGGAATAGTTTCTTTAATAAACTTAGATTAGAGCCTTGTGTGAATTAAAATTTCCTTCATAATTTAATAAAATACACTTAATTTCACTTAAATCTTAATAGTAAAATTGAATGTAGATCTCTCAAGGATTTAATCATTTATTGGTTTTAAAAAACTTTAACACACTTAACCTTTTTTGTTTAAAAAGTGCAAACTAATTAATGCGGTGTCTTACCAAACGAAAATGACGGGTTAACGCTAGGAGTGTTGGCAGTGATTAGAGTTCATTTTTCGGGCGGTGAGGCCTTTAAAATAGATTTATATTCATTAAACGGACGAATAAATTAAAACTCTTTTGAACTTGCAAATTCCAATTTCAAAAATGTTTTTTGAAATCAATTTGGTACCAATTTTTGGACGTTGTGGGGTGCTAATCCTTCTCCACACGTAACCGACCCCCGAACATGTTTTCTCTTGTTTTCGTGGACAAAAAATGTTATTTTGATAATAAAACGTTTTATTAATATAACCCTTTTTAAAAGTGATCCAATAACACTTTTTTTCAAAAAAGATTGGTAGTGACTCTGTGTTTTCTTAAGTTTTCCAAATAACGTCAAAATTCCCTAAAAAGGGTTGCGACAGCTTGGCGACTCCGCTGGGGACAATTTTGTTTTTAATAAAAACAAAAGAGGGCCAGCCCACAATTTGTTTTCAAAAAAGTTTTTAGAAAAGGAATTTGCATGTTTACAAATCTTTCAATCTATTCGTCCGTTTAATGAATATAACTCTATTTTACGAATGTTAAAAGTGTTGCAAAAAGCTCTATAGCCGAGCTTCACCCAATTGTTAAGTGAGGGGAAAACGCTTTGCTCATGTCAGAATATTGATTCTCCGTATGATCCTAGCAAGTACCTTTGGGACTCATATGCCTCATGTCTTCGTAAGGATATTGATCCTTCGAGAAGACATAGGAAGTGAATCCTCCTGAGTTGAACATGGTTCGTTTGAAGCCTATTATGGGTGAGAACCAGGGGCCTTGCTACCCTTAGTAGGGGACAGCAAGGACAGCTCAAGTACCCTTTTAGAACCTAACCATGACTAAGAATATAAAGCCTACCCCAATAGAGCCATGCGAAAACCTAGGGTCTTAGTTTTAAGTCAAAATTATGTCGTAAAGATAACCCGTGGAGACATGTCCTAGAGTGTTGGAATGTGCTTCCCAGAATTATTCATGTATGAAATTATTTTGAACCCTCTTTGTTTTCTTAATTTTAATCTTTCTTCCCCTCGCTTTGTTGTTTTGCATATTCATTCATGCAACAACATTCCATATTAGAAGGGGTTGATTCTCAAAAATATTGGCTCAACTTTGAAAAGCTCTCGTCATGGGTGGAAGGATTCTGAAAAGTGAAGATGAGAATGCAAAAGTGCGACATTGGTCCGAGGTTAACCAGCGAACATTTGGGGACAATTTAGCAGCTGATAAGGAGACAGAGACTTCAGAATATACCCGCATCAGTGTCAAACAAAATAACATGCATGAGCTGCGTGAAATCTGGGATCATTTTGATTATGAAACTATGAAGTTGTTCCATGAAGTCTATGGTGATATAGCATATTTTTTGCACGTGAAAGTGGATGAGCTGTTTCTGAAATCCTTGGTACAATTCTGGAATCCCGGGTATTGTTGTTTCACTTTTAATGGATAAGATATGATGCCTACATTTGAGGAATACTTGGCTCTTTTTAATCTGTGCAAGGTAAAGAAGAGCTGGGTCTATGCCAAGCCTCCTAAAAACAAAAACCTGCACTTAAGACTTCAAGCTTTTGCTGGTATGAGTGATGGATGGGTCAAAGGGCTAATACATAAGAGAGGGGGCAATTTCAACTTTTCTTGGTCAAGTATCCGAAATATAATTCCAGTTCATCTAGATAAAGAAAAAAGAGTGGATCTCTTGGAAATTGCAATTTACGGCTTAGTTATCTTTCCGAAGGTCTTAAGAAATATCGATATAGCGTTGTTAGACTTATTTGAGCAGTTGAAAAGAGGAGTCAACCAGTTCCAGTTGTAGTTGCTGAAACCTTCATTTCCCTTAATGCATGCCGAAAAGTGGAAGGTGTGCGCTTTGGTGGATGTGCTCCCTTGGAAGGTGTGCGCTTTGGTGGATGTGCTCCCTTACTCCAAGTTTGGGCCCTTAGTCACTTCTAGAAATGCCCAACATTGGCTCTATCAAATGTATTTTCTTCGAACTTTTCTCCTCTCCGAGAGTTCTTGGCGAAAGAATGGCCCGTTGTTAAGAAAAGTAAGTGGATTGAAATTTTCAAGGACCGTCGTGACGAAGACATCAGATGGAGGGTTCCTTGGATAGGTCATACCAAAATTCTGTACAAGTGTGGGGATTTCAACTTCTTGATGCTGCTAGGTTTATGGGGGAGGAATTGGATGTGCTCCTTTCCTAGTATCTCGTCAGTTTGGGTCTCGATAGTTCATCCCGTTCACTACTGGTCTTGGCTCATCAGAATTCGAGTTCCAAAGAGAGTTTAGGCAGAGGGTTCAGACAATCAGTGATGCATGGAATCATTGTTATCGTATGGAGTTAGAGTCTGATAAACATTGTATGTACACCCCTGATTATGATATTTGGAGGCATACAAGAGTGAACGATAGAGTCATAGCACCAACACCTGGACAGGCCAAGTCTTTGGAAGAATATTTGAAGGTAGCCCCTACAGAAGCTGACATCCTAAGAAAATAATTGAGAAGAGCCAAGTTGGAAATAGAAGCCCTGTGAGAGCAGAACTAACAGGATCGATTTAACTCAAGGATTGATGTGGAAAAGTATAAAGGGGAGACGAAGCAAGTGATAAAACTGTATGAAGACTTAGAAAGGAAGTTTGAAATCCAAATGGTTGATTTCCTCAAGTTTTTTATACTACTGTTCAAAATGATGATCTGTGAAAGACCCTGGAACAGTGGAAACATGAAATCGAGCATGTTGTGGGAAAGGAGAAAGAGCGTGGAAAGCAGGAAGTTCAGAAGTACAGACGGGACCTTGTTGAAGAAAAGAAGAAGGGTAAGCTGGTAACTGAAAATGGAAATGGAAAACTAGTTCTTGAAAAAGAGAAAGGTGTGTCTGCATGGAAAAAGAAGGCCCATGATAACAAGATCCATTTATTTGAGATGCAGACAACATATGACAAGACTAGTGAGAAGCTGAAGCAAAGCCAAGCTTGTGTTACTGAGTTGCAAGCCAAGGTAGATGACTTGAACCATTCCCTGCATGAACTTCAAACCTGTTTAAGCGAGAATGATACCTTGAAGAGACAGGTTGAAGGAATGGATAACATCATCCAAGAATATAGGACGAAGATCTTGGTCCTTGAAGATATAATAGATGGAGGTAATGACTACTAGTTCACTCGCCTTAGAGACAGTGCCAGAATATTTCAGGAGCGGGATGAGCTCGATAGGACCGTCATGACCCAGGTTCAGGATGTGGCTTGACATGTAATGATGTTAGCCACTAAAGCTTCAGCTCTTTGACAATACATCAAACCAGTAAGAAAAGTTGGACCAAGACTTATGTGGCTCATTGAGGAAGTCAAGGAATTAGGAATTCATGCACAAAAGTATTTGTAGAAAATATGAAATTTGATGTAATAAGGACCTTTTTCATATTCAATAAAGAGTTGTTTCTTGAGAAGATATTTCATGGAATTAATGGCCCTTCACTTGCATTCATGCATTTGCATTGCATCCTTTTTTTGCTGCTTTAATTTGCATTTGTGTGTTTACATTTGTTCATGCATTCATCATATAATAAGAATCTAATTTAAATAAAAACATGATAGAAATTCAAAATAGCAAAAACAACTCACAAGTACAGTACCCGGTCCCAAGCCAGAGCGATGGAAGATAGAGTGGTGGCCTTGGAAACTAGTCACAAAAGTACCCGGGACATGTTAGATAAGCTGGAAATAGAATTGAAGCAAAAAATGGAATTAGTTCACCAGAAGATAGTTAGCTCGATTGCGGCAATGATGGGATTAAAAGACCCAAATGCAGCAAAAGTTGGTGAGGAAACTAATGCTCTGGCCAAATTCCAGGGAATGACTTTCACTCATCCTGGAATGCAAAAGGAAACTTCAACACCAAAGGCTAAGCTGACTCCCTATTTTGTTGAGTCCTCCATCCAGAATGAGTTTAAGGCCAATACAGATTGAGCTCACAACTATGAAGTACCTGACCTGGATGAGATTGCTGATAAGGCTAAAAATGAGAAGAAATGGGAAGATCGTTATGAGAAGTTAGAAGGAATGATTAAGTCATTCCAAGAAGGAAGTATTCCTAGTGGTGTGGATGCCAAAGATTTGAGCCTGGTGTTAAGTGTTCAAAAGTACTATTTCTATAACCCTTTTTACTCATATTATTATTAGATTTAGGCTCATTTTAGTTGTATTATTTGGCATCCATGCATGTTCTCATGATTTCCTTCACTGTCATGCTTGATTTTTTATAATTTAGTTGATTTTGTGGAAAAATGTACTGCTGGTGTGTATTGTTGTGTGTGCAGGATCTAATTGCCCAAGCAAGTAGGAGATTTCCATGGCAACTAAGGAAGGAAACTAAAGGATCTGTCAAGGCAGTCGAAGCTGCTTTCCAAATGCCAAACTGAAGGGTTTGCCAAGGCAATCAAAGTTGTCTCCTAAATGTCATGCTGAGCAGATTGCTGAGGCATGTCAGGACAAATCCACCTCATTAGGGATAAGCATGAAAAGAAATAGATAAATCTCAAAGATTTGGATTTCTATGCAGCATTTAATGAAGATTTAAATTTAGATTTATGAGGAGTTCTTGGAGATCAAAGGGAGTTTTAATTCCAAGAGTTTTAGGAAAAGTTTTTGGAGGAATTAATATATAATAAAAGATATATATTTCTTTTATTCTATTTAATTCCAACTTAACTTCCTTATCAAGAAAGACTTTGACCTAGCCAACTCCTATAAATAGAAGACCTAGCCGCCTACTTCAAGGTGTGCGATTGGAGAGAATTCGACAAAGGGGCTGCTTGACATCTTCTTATTTTTCCTTCTTTGTTTTTATTCTATTCATGTTTAGGGATTTTGTTCTTGAGTTTATTCTGTGCCCAGCCATGAACTAAACTTATTTGGATTAGGTTATTGTGTTTTTGTGGTTGTGAAAACGATTGGATTTGTTTAGGTATTGAGTTTGCAATTTTACTTCAAAGTTTGTTCATTCTTGGTTTTTAAATTTTGTGAGTGAATTGGGAGAGGATCTCATGAATTCATCCATTTATATAATATTGGGAGAGTTAGATTCAAGAAACGAATGAGCATGGTCTTTATTCAATCAATTGATGGTGAAGACTAATTTGACTTAGGGATAAGTTGCGAATTTTAACGGCTAAAAGGAGCGCAAGATAGATTGTTGTCCACCCTTGGTTCATGTAGGGATGTATTATCAAGGCATGCATAATTAACAGTGTTTTGAGTTAGGGTTAATGAGAAATCATTGAAGAACGCTTCGCCGAACTTTGAAGGTTGTCGCCCAATTGCCCAGGCATCGCTCCATTCCCAGTTGCCCAGGCAATCGTAGACCTGCCCAGGCAATCACAGACCTGCCCAGGCAATCGCAAACCTACCCAGGCAATCGCAGACCTGCCCAGGTAGTCACAGTATTACCCAGATTATCGCAGAATTGCCTCATCAATCTGACTAGATTCAATTGTTGAAGCAATTGAGCTACTCTAGCACTCAATTACCACACAACGACTCACGATAACCCAACCTACTTTCTCTTATTCGATTACATATTCTTTTTATTTAGTTGTTCTTTTATTTTCTTGTTAATTAGAACTCCTACAATCACCAAATTGTGTTTTTACTTTCAGTGCGAGAAGTTAGATTCCCAAAGTAACACCAATCCCTGTGGAGACAATATCTATACTATACTATAACTTGCGACGTGTACACTTTCATTGCGAAGCACTTAATACGCGCAACACTTGGTGACAGACTTGGTAGTACCTCCAAAATTCAAAATTCCAGATTTTGAGAAGTACAATGGAACTACATGCCCGTCAGCACATCTAACTATGTACTGCAGAAAGATGTCGATGTATCTTTATAATGAGAAGCTACTCATTCATTGCTTACAAGATAGTCTAGTAAGGTCAGCTACATGCTGGTACACGCAACTAAGTCGGGTTAACATTAGATCGTGGAAGGATTTATCCAGAGCTTTTAGTGAGCAATACAAGCATGTCTCAGACATGGTTCCAACCCGACGGGTCCTGCAAGGGATGGAACAAAAACATCATGAGAGTTTCTTCCAATATGCGCAGAGATGGAGGGATGTAGCTGCTCAAGTTCATCCACAATTACTAGAGAATGAAATCACCCCAATGTTCGTGGAGACATTAAAAGGCTCATTTTATGACCGCATGCTCAATCATGCCACTAAGAGCTTTGCAGATATGTTAATGAATGGAGAGTTGATTCTGGAAACTATGAAAAGCGAAAAGTTGGATAATGGAGAAATGAAGAAACAAATAAAAAGAGGGAAAGCGAAGTTAATGCCACTAGTGTTTATAACCCCAATTATTCAAAAGGTTTGGTCTTTAATAAGCCCAATGTCTCGACTGCAGCTCTAGCAGTTACAAACCCTCTGAAGGAAGAACAAAGATATCAGGGGAATTCAAAGCCGTATTTCCCTCCTATTCCAATGACATACGCAAAATTGTTTGCTAAATTAGTCAAATCCAAGATGGTGTTGCCAATACATATCCCTTCTTTCTCACCACCATACCCTCCATGGTACGATGAGAAGGCATAATGTGAATACCATGCAGGAGTTAGGGGACATACCATCGAGAATTGCACCACATTCAAGAGAGTTGTAGATGATCTGTGAAAATCAGGCATGTTGTCTTTTGACACGTAAGAAGATAAAGGAAATCCTTTGCCAAATCACCAGAAGGCAGGTGTGAATGCAGTCATGGAAGAGGAAGAAAAGGTGATTAAAGAATGTGTTGCTGAGGTTAGAGCACCCATGAAGTGGGTATGGGCCCAAATGGTATTAGCTGGGATGCTGGAAGGAGAAGCCCAAGAACCAAAGATCGAAGATGGGATGTATTGTGAGTACCACAAAGTGAAAGGACATGAGATTGAATGTTGCTTAGAGTTCAAGCAATTGGTCCAAGACAAGATGAATGAAAAAAAACTTGAGTTCTTTGAGAAAGAAAACAATGAGTGCATGTTGGATGTTTGAGCATCAGAGGAGTCATCCTCTAAAATAGACTATTTTGGAATGAAGCCTCTGGTTATCAAAACCAAGGCCAAAGCAACTGAACCCACAAGGGGTGTAAACCCACGACTTACAATTAAGGCACTAACCTTATTTCCATACAAGGACAACAAGCAGGTTCCTTGGAAATACGCTTGCACAGTAGCGGCCCCAGAAGGATCACTTGTTGAAGAAAGAACAAAAGACGAACTAGTTAATGAAGTGAGCCGTTTTACAAGTAGTGGAAGGCTCTATTCCCAGCCGTCGGCAGAAGATAGAGATGTCGCACAAAGAAAGGTTGCTGCTGAAGAGCTTGAGAGAGAAGATGATAGAGATTTCTTCAAAGAAAAACCAATAGTATACCATGAGCCAGTGAAGGAGATAGAGGCTCAAGAATTCTTGAAAATTCTTAAACATAGTGAATATAGCGTGGTAGAGCAACTCCACAAGCTCCCGGCATGAATCTCTATGTTATCTCTTCTACTAAGTTTTGAAGGTCACCGTGAGGCCTTGTTGAAGATTTTGAACCGAACGTTCGTACCAAAGGAAATCACAACCGGCAAGATGGACATGTTAGTTGGTAACATTGTTGTCGACAACTTTATTTCGTTCAATGATGAAGAAATATAAAGAGAAGGAAGGGGATCGTGCAAAGCTCTACACATCACCACAAGATGCAAGTGATACATGCTACCGGGCGTCCTTATTGATAATGGGTCGGCCCTGAATGTTCTGCCATTAGCAACGCTAAAGAAGCTGCCTATAGATAGCTCTCATATGAGAGCTTATCAAAATACAGTAAGAGCGTTCGACGGACTCAGAAAGATGTGTTGGGGAAAATTGAAGTGCCTTTGCAGATTGGACCATCGACCTTTGATGTAGAGTTTATGGTCATGGACATTAGGCCCAGTTATAGTTTCTTGCTTGGGTGCCCATGGATTCATACAGTAGGAACGGTCCCTTCTACCTCACATTAGAAGTTGAAATTTGTGATTGACGGCCAATTGATAATTGTAGGTGTAGAGGAGGAAATCATTGCATCAGTAACTACTGATGCTCCTTTTATCGGGATTGATGAGGGTGCACTAGAGTGTCATTTTAGGACAAACTCTAGGAAAATGAGTTGAAGTTGGAAAAGGAATTGGGAAAAGATACCAAGAGAGGTTGTATCACATGGTAATCCCAGCAAAGAAGGATCGGTTTGGCTTTCAAACCCAACAATTGGCAAAGAAGGGCAGAAATAAGGAAACGCCAAGAAAGGAGACAGGCAAGGCTGAAAGGGGAGGAAATTGAGTGGGAACCGATGACATTCCCACCCCTGAGCCATAACTTCAAATTCGGGGGCATGTTGGATCCAAGTGCCCCAGTTAATAAGGAAGAGAAAGGAAATAATGATTTGTGTGAAGCGTTTGAGAAGCTGAGCATCAACGTTGTGACAGACGAGAATAAAGAGAACAAATACCTATCCAAGATTTGCCCCTGCTCTGAACTTGACAACTGGACTGCTGAAGAAATTCATGTAGTCTTTAAGACAGTTTCAGAGTAATTCCCAAAACCTACCCTTATGCCTTTAGACCCGAAGGCAATTAGGGATTATATGTAAATGGTCTATGTCAAACTTTATAATTTAAATTTCAATAAATAT
This sequence comes from Hibiscus mutabilis, assembly GCA_019671005.1. Lineage (NCBI taxonomy): Eukaryota > Viridiplantae > Streptophyta > Magnoliopsida > Malvales > Malvaceae > Hibiscus > Hibiscus mutabilis. The sequence continues at coordinate 48,636,513 of CM033745.1, forward strand.
GCATTCTCTTTCTTCCAACAAATCTTGTGTGGCAAGATTTTCCCATAAATAAAACTTAAAGATAAAATTAACAAAAACATTCTTTCTATCCATCTCTTTCCTTTGTATATAACCCTATCCCTTTTCTTTGCAGGTCTTTAGACATCAATGACTTAAATGACTCTCAGTCTGACGTTGAATTATCTTTATTCTTAGAAGAAGTCAATGATGTTGACAATAAAGAAGAATATGACTTGCCCATAGATCTACTCATAATGGTAGAAGGAGAGGAAAAGTAGATTCTACCACATAAAGAGGAATTAAAGATATTGAACCTCGGCACTGGAGAAGAGAAGCGAGAGGTAAAGATTGGTACTACCATTATAGCCAAGACCCGACAAAGTCTTATTGAGCTTCTAAAAGAATTCAAAGATATTTTTGCCTGGTCGTATCAAGATATGCCTGGCCTCGACACCGACATTGTCATGCATCGGCTTCCTATAAAAGTAGGATGCGAGCCTGTAAAGAAAAAAGCTTAGAAGGATGGAAGCTAAAACACTTATCAAGATCAGAGATGAGGTGAAGAAGCAATATGACACGGGATTCCTCGAAGTAGCCAAGTATCCTGAATGGGTGGCCAACATTGTCCTAGTGCCGAAGAAATATGGAAAGTACATATGTGTGTTGACTATAGGGATATCAATAGGGCAAGCCCTAAAGACAATTTTCCACTCCCACACATTGATACTTTAGTCGATAATACAGTTGGTCATTCTCTTTTCTCTTTCATGGACGGATTCTCCGGGTATAACCAGATCAAGATGTGCCCAGAAGATATGGAAAAAATGACCTTTGTGACACTTTGGGGGAACTTTCTGCTATAAAGTAATGCCCTTTGGGTTGAGAATACAGGGGGCAACCTATCAAAAAGATATGGTCACCCTTTTTTATGACATGATGCATCTGGAGATAGAAGTATATGTTTATGATATGATTGCTAAATCTCGATCTGAAGAGGAACATCTGGCAAACTTAGAAAAACTCTTCCTAAGGTTGAGAAAATTTTAGCTAAAGCTTAATCCAGCTAAGTGCACGTTTGGGGTTACATCTGGAAAATTATTGGGCTTTATTGTAAGCAGAAGGGGAATCGAGATTGATCCCGATAAGATACAGGCCATACAGGAACTCCTGCCACCTCAGACGCAAAAATATGTTCAGGGTTTCTTGGGAAGATTAAATTATATTGCCCAATTCATTTCCCAATTAACAGATAAATGTGACCCAATATTTAGGTTGCTTAAAAAGAGTAACCCAGGGACATAGAATGAGGAATGCTAAATCGCTCTAGATAAGATCAAAGAGCAGTTAACCAACCCTCCTATGTTAGTACCGCCTGTTTCGTGGAGACCATTGATCCTTTATTTGACTGTATATGAAAATTCTATGGGCTGTGTATTGGGGCAACATGACAATACTGGAAGAAGAGAAAAGGCGATATACTACTTGAGCAAGAAGTTCACTAATTGTGAAAATAGATACTCTTCAATTGAAAAGCTATGTTGTTCTTTGGTATGTACGGCTAAAAGGCTCAAGCAGTATATGTTATATCATACTACATGGCTAAACTCGAAATTGGATCCTTTAAAGTTCATGATGGAAGCTCCAGCTTTATCGGGAAGATTAGCATGTTGGCAAATGTTACTATCAGAATTTGACATCCAATATATGAACCAAAAAGCAATAAAAGGGAGTGTCATAGCTGACTTTTTGGCGAGTCGTGCCTGTGATGATTATGAAGCATTAAATTTTAATTTCCCTGATGAAGACTTGATGTGTATCTCAGAAGATGATGAGGCTCTAGCAGAATCTTGGGTTATGAACTTCGATGGTGCAACAAATGCATTAGGATGAGGTATAGGGGCAATTTTGGTTTCGCCATAAGGAAATTATTACCCTTTTACCAGTCGATTGAAATTCTTCTACACTAATAACATGGCAGGGTACAAGGCTTGTATAATGGGTCTAAGAGAGGCTATAAAAAGGAAAATTCGTACTTTAAGAGTTTTTGGGGACTTTGTATTGGTCATCTATCAGGTACAAGGTGAATGGGAGACAAAAGATGCAACGTTGGTAGAATATCACAAGTTGGTCCTTGAGTTGACCAAAGAATTTGATGTGATCACTTTCAAGTATCTCCCTAGAGAGGACAACCAACTAGGAAACGTCATAGTATGTCTTTTATGAAAATTTGGGGATGCGAAGCTTATGTTAAACATAAGATGTCTACAAAGCTCGAACCCAAATATCATAAATGTAATTTTGTGGGTTATCCTAAAGAAACTAAAGGATATTATTTCTTCAATCCTACCGAGAACAAAGTGTTTGTTGCTCAAATATGAATCTTCCTAGAAAGATAATTTGTTTTCAGAAAGGAAGTGAGAGAAATATTGAACTCAATGAAATTTGAGATCAACCATATATCATTGAACAAGAGATTGAACAACAACAAGTTCCACAAGTTTTTGAGGAACATTCAACGGTTTTGGAAACACAACCACTGCGAAAATCTTTGAGAGAATGCAATACACCTAATAAATATGGATTTCTTGTCACATTACATGGTGATGTTCTCTTCATGGATCAAGATGAGCATAAGACTTATCAAGAAGCCTTGACAGGCCCAGACTTTGAGAAATGGCTAGAGGCCATGAAATTTGAGATGGATTCCATGTAAAAAAAACAAGTTTGGACCTTGGTTGACCCACCTCTAGGGATTAAGCCCATAGGGTGTAAATGGGTTTTCAAAAAGAAAACTGACATGGATGGTAATGTACAAACATACAAAGTGCGAATAATCGCTAAGGATTTTAGTCAAATTCATGGTATAGACTATGATGAAACCTTTTCTCCTATTGTTATGTTTAAATCCATCTGGATCTTACATGTGATAGCTGCATTTTATGATTATGAGATAAGGCAAATGGATGTTAAAACCGTTTTCCTTAATGGAAAACTAGATGAGGATGTGTACATGACAGAACCTGAAGGTTTTGTCGATCCAAAAGATGCCAAAAAATATGCAAGCTACAAAGGTCCATTTATGGACTGAAACAAGTTTCTCGAAGTTGGAATCTTCGTTTTAACGATGCAATCAAAGAATTTGATTTTATCAAAAATAAAGATGAGTCATGTGTTTTCAAGAAAATTAGTGGGAGCACTGTCATATTCTTGGTACTGTATGTGGATGACATACTGATTATAGGAAATGACATATCTAGCTTACAATCTATGAAAACTTGGTTATGAAAAATGTTTTCCATAAAAGACTTGGGTGAGGCAACACACATATTAGGAGTCAAGATCTATAGAGATAGATCAAGACGACTACTAGGACTGAGTCAAAATACATACATAGAAAAGTACTGAAAAGATTCAATATGGAAGAATCCAAAAGGGGGTTCTTACCTATGAGACATGAAATTTCACTCTCGAAGGAAATGTATCCTTCAACACCTCAAAAAAGAGAATGAATGAGTAAGATTCCATATGCTTCAGCAATTGGATCTATCATGTATGACGTGCTATGTACTCGTCCAAATATATCATACCCTTTAAGTATGACAAGTCGATACCAGGTAGATCTCGGTGAAGGTCACTAGGTCGTAGTTAAAAACATCATTAAGTACTTAAGAAGAACAAAGGATACATTCATTATATAAGGAGGTGAGGAAGGGCTAAGTATAAAAGGTTATACTGATGTCAGCTTTCAAACTGATAAGGATGATTCATGATTGCAATCAAGTTTTGTGTTCTGCCTTAATAGAGGCGCTGTGAGTTGGAAAGGTTCAAAGCAAGATACAGTAGCTGGTTTTACAACAAAATCCGAGTATATTGTAGCATGCGATGTTGCGAAAGAGGGTGTTAAGATCAAGAAGTTCATATATGAACTAGGAATTGTGCCAAGCATTTTGAATGCTATAGATCTACGTTGCAAAAGAACCCAGATCTCACCAACGATCTAAACACATACTTAGGCGTTACCATCTCATTCGATATGTGGAAATATGTACAGTACCAACAGATGATAACATTGTCGATCCACTGACAAAGGCTCTAACGCAGCAAAAGCATGATCGTCACACTAAGTCACTTGGTATTATATACATGAGTGATTGGTCTTAGTGCTAGTGGGAGATTGTTAGAGTATGCCCAAAGACCAATCATAAGATGATTTTAAATGACATTTGTTTTTACCTTGTTCATTCATAAAGAGGCATCGCCATTATTATTTTCAGTTACAATTTTGCGTGCATAAATAAACTAAATTATAATAAATTCCTTAGAATAATATAATTATTCTTAAATATTCTTAGTCGAGTATTATTGAAGGAATGGACAACAATAATGCATTAAGACTAATTTGTATTTGATTGATGACAAAATGTTGTCATTGACATAGAGATGTCAAAATCAATACATAAGTATGTGTTAGAGAACGGCATACTGGACTGACCCGCTATGAGCATGTTTCTTGGATTATTATATGACAGTCACAACATTGCTCATAATGATAACTACATTTATGATCTTCATACTTGAGATCATCATTATTTCAACATCGTGAGTGACATATTTTGATACAGTCAAATGTGTGTCGTAACTGACTACTTTATAAAGACTGATATTGGATATATCGCAATCTATGTAGTGGGATATGGTTGATCAAGATAGGATTTGTCCCTCTTACATAATAGGAGTAATATCGTAGGCCACTTGATTGGGTGAGACTAAAAATGCATGGTCATGCTTGAATAAGTTGATATGAGATATCATAGTTATTCATTTATAATAGTCTACTCAAGATATCAAGAAATATTAGATGGACTATACAAGTGTGATTGTTCCATGACTTGTGTCCAATCTAGATATAAAGTACAAAAGGATGTAATACTTGAAAAATAGTTAATCACGAAAAGATTATGTCAAATTATGATTTCTTGTAACTTAGGCGACAATGACATATTGCTAGATGTCACTCATTGTTTGTAATATTAGAAATGTTCTAATATTTACTACTAATGTTACATGAACCTACAGGGTCACACCCACAGTTGAAATGAGCATATATTAAATGAATTATATATAAAAAATTTGTTGTAAACGAATTTAGTTAAATTATTATATATTTGATATATATATTTTAACTATTGGATAAATATTAAAAGAAAATAATTATTGTAATTACGACTCTTTTAATATATAAATAATATAATTCAATTTAAATTAATATATATATTGAAATCCTAATTAAATTTGAATTAGGATTATATATATTAATATATATTGAAATCCTAATTAAAGTTGAATTGGGATTATATATATTAATATATATTGAAATCCTAATTAAGTTAAAATTGGGATTATATATATTTAATATATATATTGAGATCTTAATTAAAGTTGAATTGGGATTACATATATTTAATATATATATATATATATTGAAATCCTAATATGAGTTGAATTAGGATTTCAAAGGCTATATAAAGGAATGAGAGATCTAGCAATCATTAATGCTTTTGGGGAAAAACCCTCTAAATAGTTTAGAGAGTTTCATATGCTCATTTCAATTGGGTGAACTACGTAGAGGTCAGAGCATTATCGTTCCGACTTAGGAATCGACATCGTGGAGTCGTGATTGGATATATATCTCCTCCAAATTCAGAATTCTAGATTTTAAATAGGTAATTCTTCACCCTTATTCACCTCGATTTATTCCTCGTACATGATTTCTGGTGATAACCACCGGATAATTTTTCTGTTGCATCATGGGGTGTACCGGCGTGACCCAACAGTTACAATTAGCAAATTCTTGCATTCTCACAATAATATGATGAGAACGTGGCAGAAGGTGTTCAAACCTACTTAAACAAATCCATATGGAAATAGCTAGCAATTAAAGTGAGCTGATGAGTCGGGTGTGGATTTGCCGGACGCTTGGTCAAACAGACGGTGGTGGCTTGAAGTTGGTGGCTTGAAAGGGATTAAGGTTTTTTCTTTTTGGGTGAAAAAATAAACTTTTAAAAATCCAAAGGTGAAATTAAAAATAAACCTTTTTTATTAACGTGCACGTCATCAGGGTAACGGAAATAAACGTTCGAGTGACCAGAAGTTTACACAATGAATACGTAAGTGACCAAAACGTCCAATTTTTGAAATCGGTGACCAAAAGTTCACACTGACTAAGCGTAAGTGACCATTGCAGTAGTTTACCCTATTTTTTCAGCTGCCAGATCAGCAAGTCGTTAACATTTAACGGCAACAAACATATTAGTGACCAAAAGTTTACAGATCGAAAACATAAGTGACCTTATAAGTCGAATTTAAAAATTGGTGACCAAAATTGTACTCAGCGAAAACATAAGTGACCATTGCAGTAGTTTGCCCAAATGAAATTAATAAAATAAATAAAAACAAGAACAAGTAAAAATCAAAATAACTAATCTAGTTACCATCCCCGGCAACGATGCCAAAAACTTGTTAACAAAATATTGCTTGGCAAAAGGTTGAGGATTCTACGTAATTATTCAAGTAAAAAATGCCAAGAATATATCTTTTTACATGCAAGTATACACGGTCAGCAAGTAATACAGTAGTGAGAAGAGTATCGTATCCACATGTATTGTCTATGTATTAAATGCCATGATAAATACTTGTGAAGTATAAAGTAAAGATAATTACAATTGATTGAGGGTTTAACTAAAAGAATTAAAGTGATAAAGGAAATTGAAGTAAAGACCTAGGTAGATTGGCAAACAAATGGTGTAAAGATGATTGGTAGGCTTGGCAAGGGATGTTTGGATTTCACACTAGTAAAGAAAGCAATTAGTAACATTAAACTTCGGTTCTATTCCCGAGCAGATTTTAAGTTAGTATTGCCTCTGTCGATGGCAATACCCTAAGTTCACTACTTTCAACACCTATATGTATATAGTGAGTTTTTAAGAAATTAACTTGGCGAAGAGTCAACTTATACTCCTAAGGGGTATATTTACTTCAAGTGTAAGTTTCATCTACTTGAATATCTTCTATCGAAGTTTCTCTCCATAGTATTTAACAATTAATCCCTATCTCCTAAGTTTGTCAAGATATTAGGCGATAATAAGCATTCAATTCCAATTGTCGTATGGTATTAAATAGGTTAACAATAAGCACATGCGAAATAGAAAATAAAACAAAAGCAATCAATTACTAAAAACTAAAACACTAAGTGTTCATCGCAAACACCCCTGGCCAAATTAAAAGATTAGTTCATGGCAGGTGAAACCAACAACAAATTATCATTTTCAATCATCCTCACAAAAACCAGAAATTATTTGAGATATGAAACAAAAGAAGAAGATCTTTCGATGCAGTCCCTCAATGGATCCAAAGTTCTCGACAAATTGCACAGTCGAACCAATGGTTGCTCTCTACCCTTCTCTTTTACTCGCGTCTCTAGCACACCTACGCCATCTTCCTAACTCCTTTATATAGGTGCAGGCTGAGCCCTAATTAGGGTTAGGGGTCCTAAATTTTTAGTGCTGAAATTCTCGACAACAACATTTTTTGTTTCATAGAATTATGGTTGATCTGGCTCTTACTCGATGTTATTTTTTTGGACATCGTCCTTCCTTCTTTTTTCACTCATGCTTGTCACAATTCCCTTTAATCATGTCGTACGTGCATGTCACAACTAGAAAACACCTCTTTCACACTAGCAATAAAAACTACACACTCCTCAACTCCTAAATGCAAATGTATGAAAATACTGGCAAAATATATTAATATATACCTAAAGTCAAGCAATATCATGAAAATATATGTATGGAAAGTACATCTTTTGAGGAGTTAACAAGTCCAAAGTCAGAATCCCTTACACATCACTTGACTTCCCATATTTGTTGGACAAAATCTCTTGCAATCTTCTCATATTTTGGCATAATTAGGATCTTGTATGATCTGCAAGAATAACTAAAATACATTAATAATAATAATAATAATAATGAAATAATAATAAAAATGGGTCAATTGGACTTTTACTCATGTACAAGGACTTCTTTTTATTTTTTAATAGACTCTTTTATGGACTCTAATTTATATAGGACTCTAATATATTTACAAGCATAAAAGGGCTGGATAAAATTGGTGACTACAAGAGGGTCTCCACGTATTGGGACTCTGCAAAATATAATCTAGATTAGTCGACTAATGAGTCGGATACTAATGGTTAAACACAAAAAATAATAGTTCAACTACATTGTTCAACCAATATTTAATTAATGCAATTGTATAGCATGCAATAGCTTGGATTTTACGTGTCTCGTCCGTTCAAGTTCCAGGTTCAGTTAACAATATAATCCTCCAAGTCAAGACTGCCCAATGCCTAGCAATATGGAAAATAGTTGACCCCTTTTTTTTTGCTAATACAAAAACTCAAAGGCTTAGTTTAGATTCATAGTATCTTTCTGCAACATATCAACAACTTCAGGAGGGGGGACATCAAATGATAAGCTACTTATCGAACTTCCACGGCAGATCGGGGCAAGGCTATCTGCGACACCATTGGTCGTACGACTAATGTAACAGGTAGACACCTCTCAGTCCATATCAAGCAGACGATGTATGGAACAAACCAAAGTATGGTAAGCTAGTACACGAGATGTTCGTTGAATGATCCAAGATACCTCTAAATTATCCATTTCCAACTCAACTCGTCGAAACCCCTTATGCCAGGCATGGTCACGGACAGGCCCCCTTTGCTCGGTTGGCAAGCCGTGCGGCACTTGAAATGGGTGTTACCCAGACAAGTCAGCCTTCCTCATGACTCATTGTCCAAGGAGTTATCTCGGTCTAGCCTTCTTAGGGTCACAAGGCCCTAAGGCTTTAGAGTTTCGAATCCTGCAGGGCCTAGCGATAGCTGCACTCCAACCTCGTACTTCAGCCACGAGCGCGATATGGGGCCCTATGGCCCCAAACCGTCCCTAGGTATTTCTCCCGGGGAGACAGTGCGCCAACCACTAGGCCCCACATGGGCCTAGGAGTAGGTCGCTTACACCAAGAAAGCTCGGTCGCTAGCCCAGGCGAGGGGGTGGTGGAGACCCGACACCAGACCACTTCCCCCTAAAGAGCTAAATAAACTTACCAGGAATGCCGTGAGTAGACGTTGCTTCGTCCCAAATGACACTTTTTGGATAGGGCCTTCATCGTCTTCCTAAAGCTTCTCAACTTGCATCCTTGACTTGGTAGCTCCTTAGGGAATGCTCATATCATCACTCGGTCCACCATTGCTCGGTCATGAACGGGCTTGTCAAGGTAGGGTCGCAATATAATAAGGGATGGCCTTGACATTTCTCCTCCACTTACTTTATCGATGTCCTCATCAATGTAGCCCCAGAAGGGATGGTTCTGACAGTCTCCCCCCACTTCCTCTATCGAGGCCTCATCGATGTAGTCCAAGAAGGGATGGTTCTGACATTCTCCCCCACTTCCTCTACCGATGGCCTCATCGATGTAGTCCAAGAAAGGATGGTTCTCCTTGATATTGACACCAGTTCTTCATCACCTGTTGAGCTGATACGGACCCCTGTGGCAGCACATCTTCGATTCGTGCTCGATTTGGTATGTTTTTCTTGTCCCGCCATTTGATCCTTCAAGCAGCTAATTCAATCCTTGATCCTGGGTTCTTTCTATCTTCTTTTGACTATGTTGTACATTCGTAACCATCTAGGTTGACCACAAACTCATTATGACCCAGTTCCACTTCTATCATGTTGAGTTTTAGATTCATGCTCCCCCACTTTTACTCTGATTATGGCTCGGGCAAAAGACAAGTAACAAACCATCGATCCACTCGAACAAGTGCCTTGTAGTTTCTCTGTGCTCCACGATCTGCCCATTAACCTACAAAAATACAAAAGTAACATACCTGGCCATGAGCAGACGTGTTATGACTCGTCACTCAATGGCTTGCTCCTTGAAGTTAAGCATCTTCGCCAACTTTGCCTCATCTCGTACCGAGACCTCCAAAGTATTGAATGTGTCACTATACATATGTCATCAACATTAACCCAAGTTTGCCAGCACATGCTCGTGTTGCACCTGGTTGCTCAATAATGCAAAGATGATCTCTAGTTGCCAACACCGTATCGCATTGTCTTGCCTTTTGTTCTCCTCAATACATCCTGTATTATAAGATATACAAGCAATTTTATCAATGAAAACATATCCACACAAGTCTCGTATGATTACATGGTTGGCACACATTGCCTTATGCTACCACCAATCATGGTATGCCTTTGTATGTATACCTCAGGTGTTTTGACTATTTGAGAACATAGTCTCTACGACATGCTAATATCATCCACTCGTGAGGTTTTCTTCTTACTCAATTATACCTGCACCATTTACCAAGTGAACGCATACCAATATTCTCCCGAACAACCTTACCCTTGTTCCAGTAGCAAAATAGATGGTCATATGTCCTCGCTAGAACTTCTTAATGGTCTCCTCTGGCCCTTGTAATAGCCAATTAAGTTGCCCCTTTTTTTCGTTTCTCCTTCACTCTCTTCGTAATGCATGTAATCAAGTAATAAGCACAAAAGTACACATTTGATCTCTTGACACACATGGCCTATACTCCATGGGTAAGTTAATTCCCCACATCTACTGATGTCTTCCCCATTATCCACTTACTAGAAAAGTTCATCTTGTTATCACGCCCATAAAGTAACCTGTATTAGCACCCACAACCATCATATCAACATTAGTCTCGTGTCGTGGACTTCAAAATGATGTCTCACTTGTGCCCTCTACGTGTGACTTAGGTCTTCGCAGGAACCAAACTCTTCCCCATATGCCCACGACATCTAGTCAGTAGAGTATTCTCATGTAGGATCAAGACCTCTTTATTCTCTTACATAATCTCGAATAGAACCTGTATTCGCTAAATCCCTTAGCTTCTTTTGAGCATTATATTCTACATTTTCGGGAAAGAAATGAGCCCATTAACTCTCCCTCTAGCTCATCACATATTTTGATAGGACAAACACCATTAATAAACTTGGACCGCCACCACCACTTGGCGTCCCCTATTAGATACACCAAGGCCACCGCGACCTTGTCTTTATCTATTTTAGTATGCGTATATCAGAAATAATGCTTGACGTCGAATAAGAAATTTTCAAGCTCCTTAGCATCTCTGTTCCATTCATACCGCTGAGGTTTTGAAACCCTAGTCCTTGGACCCTATCTACTGTCATCGAATTGCTCATAGCTATTTGTATCAGGTTAACTTGAGTCTTGATCTCATCTAGTCCGAACTTCATATGACTCAATGCTTCTTTTACCTCCATTACCAAAATCTTTGATAGTCTAGGTCAACTCTTGCTGCGTTTCCTTTATTGCTCAAAGCCGATCATTTGATGCCATAGCTCTCGTGGCAGCCACTACGGCCTTAAGTTCCTTCACCCGACTAGGGTCTACCAATCCACCACCCTGTGTTGACACCCTAGCACCTGGGTGTGTTCTCTCTCTCTGGGAAATACTCGTTCCACGTTTTCGCGTTTGTCACCATTCTTGTCGACACACACAGAATCATTGTGCCCGCACAGACATCGACTTTTACAAATAGATGTGATATTTGTATCGTGTCCTTCTTTGTTACATGAAGCTAACATTTATTCCTGTTGCATACGACTAGGGCTTTTTGACACCTGCCAAACCTTCAAACCGTCTTGGTTCTCTAATCGATTGCCCCCACATCCCTCAAGGAATTGATAGGAACACCTGCCTTCAGAACACACACAAAGAGAAAATTGACCACGAAATTGGTTAGTCCAATTACATAACAATAAAATGAAATGTACCTTACAAGTTCAATGGGACTTTCCAGTACGTCTCCCACTGCAATTTCACGCTCTGTATTGCCAAACTCTGGGAAGTGAGTTATAAATTCCTTGACCACCACATTTCTATTTTTGGGTAACACTGACATATTCGTGGTAACCAGGTTTTGCTTTTGGTCCCTTGGTCCATACATCAACTTTGACCTAAGCCTTGGCTTTACTAGCTCGCCCCACCAACTAGCTTGTCGGTAGTAGCCCATATCACCACTGCCCAAATTGGGGATTTTGTAACACTTGGGTGAGATCTGAATTGTACTTGAATCATCACCGCATACCCATCGAGCTTGTCTGTCCCACGCTTACTCTTTGGCTCTGCTTGTGAAGGAACTCCTAAGGAGAGCTTTCCTCAAATGCACCCACATTACCAAGTTGTACCACCCTTGTGTTTCTCACCCAAACGAGTAGCTTTACAAATAGCACTTTGCCTTACCCTAGTCAGCATCCCCATCAAAGAAAGATTTTTGTGTCAAAATGAGTTTTTTTTTCATCCAAGATAAAACGGTATTGACTCGCACAACCTTTGTCATCTCATATTTGCAATTTATTGCCAAAGAATCTGGTCCAAACTACCACACCCAACACATTCCTTTTTACCTTAAGACCCAATGTGTCTTGAGAAAATTGCCATTTACAGACAAATCATTAGCTATGAGAAACATTTCCCTTAGGCTCCTTGATTTTATCTGACAATGTAACTTTTCCCCGAGAATCCATGATGTGTCCGTCCGCTACAAGAGTCCACGACAACAAGAGGGAGCATACCAATAACTCTGCACTCCCTTTTACTCCATTTTTGTTTCGAGAGGGGCCACTCCATCCGGCATACAGCGATCGTCGTGATCCTTTGACCACTTCGTTAAATAGTTTGAGGTCCTAAGAGTCTTGTCCTGCACCCTTAGACGATCACACTATACCAAAGTACTCCCACAACAAACGAGTTTTATCATACCCCTTTGATTTTATCAATGGGCGAATCCACCACCTTGAAGAACCTGACTCCGCCGCATTGAGTCCCCGAACCCAAAGCAATTATGAAACGGTTTCAAGTTGTCTCCAACTCTTTCTTTTAGGGTTAGTCTACGAACCCATGACTATTCGTTGTATCACTCTACAACCATCTATACCCACTCCTCTTTTCACCTAGAAAAAGATAGTTAGGCAACAATCAAGCACCACAGTGCCAGGATAAACATTATTTCCATTAACTTCAATCAATCAAGAATTTATCCCATTACCCGATAGCCACTATAGGGAATGACTCTCGTCTCGAATGATGCGTAAGCATCCCCATATTGCCAGAATTCGTGCCCCCATGCTATGAGGAATACACACTTCATCATGTCCCATAAACAGCCTTCAACGAGCCTTTAAAGCAACCCAAAAAAAAATATTGCCGGTGTCCCAAATCACGGATATACACTATTATACAAAGATCAATCTCATCCACAAAAGTTCTTGCGCTTCTTTGCACCTCAACTCGATCGCCGTCTTGATCAGCCAACAACAATGTTACGCCTGTAACGAACAAATGAGCACTACTGTGCCCTAATTCATACGCGCCACCGCGCTACTGTAACACATCGGCACTACCTTGCCAAACCCACCATTAGACACCTTTGCGCCTTGACTAGGTCTTGATCAATCAGCATAAAGAGTCACCCTGCCTACCCCACTCGCGGAAGCACTTGGCGTAGGTTCTAGCCACCCTGCCTACCCTCACAGGGCGCTCGGCGTGAAACTAGACCACCCTGCCTACTCCACTAATGGATGCGCTTGGCGTGACATTACACCATCCTGCCTACTCCTTGAAGAGAAGCGCTTGGCATGGGATTAGACCACCCTGCCTACTCCCTACATGGGAACGCTTGGCGTAGTCCTCCACCCTGCCTACTCCAGTCCAAAGAGCGCTTGGTTTACTATCATTCGACCCTGCATACTCCATTTATCGGAGCGCTTGGCGTAGAATCCACAATCCAGCGCCTCTGCACACAGGAAAAAAAATATAGTCTCTCTTTTTTTTTCCTGTCATGATGATCCACCCTGCCTACTCCACCTGTGGGAGCGCTTGGCGTGAGACCAACTGATCCACAAATAGTCCAACTCTCATTTTTGCTACACATCCGTCTGGCGTCACCACGCACCACAGCCACTAAATAAAGCATCATAGTGTTCCAGTTGGTACATGAGCACTATGGCGTTTGGTTATCAAATACGCACCACTGTATCAAAAGCCATAGCCAAACGCCACCATCACATGAGTACATTGTCCATCGTATTCTCGCTCTGATACCACGTGTCACGGACAGGCCCTCTTTGCTCGGTTGGCAAGCCGTGCGGCACTTGAAATGGGTGTTACCCAGACAAGTCAGCCTTCCTCATGCCTCATTGTCCAAGGAGTTATCTCGGTCTAGCCTTCTCAGGGTCACAAGGCCCTAAGGCTTTAGAGTTTCGAATCCCGCAAGGCCTAGCGATAGCTGCACTCCAACCTCGTACTTCAGCTACGAGCGCGATATGGGGCCTTATGGTCCCAAACCGTCCCTAGGAATTTCTCCCGGGGAGACAGTGCGCCAACCACTAGGCCCCACTGCCCGCACACCTAGGCCCCACATGGGCCTAGGAGTAGGTCGCTTACACCAAAGAAGCTCGGTCGCTAGCCCAGGCGAGGGGGATGGTGGAGACCCGACACCAGACCACTTCCCCTAAAGAGCTAAATAAACTTACCAGGAATGCCGTGAGTAGACGTTGCTTCGTCCCAAATAAGGACACTTTCTGGATAGGGCCTTCATCGTCTTCCTAAAGCTTCTCAACTTGCATCCTTGACTTGGTAGCTCCTTAGGGAATGCTCATATCATCACTCAGTCCACCATTGCTCGGTCATGAACGGGCTTGTCAAGGTAGGGTCGCAATATAATAAGGGATGGCCTTGACACCATGCATGGTATAGACCATCATAAACTGCCCAAAGCTATGCAATAAGAACTAAAAACAACCCCATGCTTCTCGCGAAACCAAACAACCAATTACCATGGGCATCACACAAGACACTCCCCACTGCAGCCGAGCCATTCCTTGGATGAATAGCCCCATCCGTGTTAGCTTTAATCCAACCCTCTTACGGACAGCACCACCCCAATACACCATTGCTGCGTTTGATTGGCGGATTTGGTTTCTCCCGCATGTGCCACCAAACTCCTCAGCAACCCTACGACAATGACTCACAAACTCTTCCTTCTCAACATAGTTCTCATTCAAAAGAACGCTACATCTTTTCCACAATTTCCAGCATATAACCGCGAACAAAATAGGGCCATTGTCGTCACCATTTAAAAAACAACCCTTGCCAGCAATGTTCATGGTAATCCAGTCTTGCAAAGGTGCACCTAGAAAGCTCTCAAGTCTCTCTGCGGGTATCAAGTTAGACCAGACGGCTTTCACCCTTGGGCACCTTCGAAGGATATGGTTAACATCTTCATCCTCTCGACGAAACAACTGGCATATGCTTTGATCTGTCATGTGGCATCGCAATCTTTCAACGTTAGTGAGCAAACCCCTTGCAAAGCTAGCCAAAGAAAAACTCTAACACATTGCAGAACATGTAAGGAACAAACAGATTTCCAGTGTGCTTTTGTTCCTTCATAAACCCTCAGATCAATAGCTGTGTACGCGGATCGTGTAATGAACATCTGGTTCTCTTCCCATCTCCAACCCGGTGTATCTGAACCTATGGACAGATTAGGAGGTGGAATAGCTGCGATCATCCTTAAGATACGGGTTGGAAGAATCAATGATAATCTCTCCCAATCCTAATCCCCATCAGAATTAACATAGGATGCAACATAAGCTGGATTGGGCGTCTCGGCCTGTGTGCAATCCAACACAAATGGTCTTTTAAATTCAACCAATTATCATACCAGAAGTCAGTTTGAACGCCATCTCGAATATTCCATCATATATTATTATAGACATCATTCCAAACAGTCTTCAAGCCCCTCCAGGGCCTCGAACAGTTACCATCACTTAATCTAGTTGGAAAGTCCACTCGCCAGCAATACTTGTTTTTTAGGACACGCACCCATAGCTTATCTTCATTAGAGAGAAGTTGAAAGTCAATCTTCATGAGGAAATCTTTGTTCTGTTGATGAAGATCTTTCATGCCAAGGCCCTTATCCTCTATTGTCTTTTGAACCTCACTCCATTTAACTAGAGACACTCCATGCTTGGATGGCGAGTTGCCCCACACAAATCGGCGAATCAACTTCTCCATCTCCTCATAGAATCCCTTAGGAAGCCAAGCTAACTACATTGCATAGATAGGAATTGCCTGCAGAATTGATTTAGCAAGCGTAGTTCTCCTAGCCAAAGTTAAGGAATTAGCCACCCACCCTGCAAAGGCATTGTTGCATTTTGTCCAGAATATACGAATAAGTAGCGAATGCCACTCTCTTATGCAGTAATAGTGCCCCAAGGTATCTACCCGGTTAGAAACCTCCTAATATCCCAAATATTGACTATACCATTGCGATCCTCCAATGCAACATTTTGAGTAGTAAATCTGGGTCTTGGATTGACTAACCCGATGCCTCGATTCCTTGCAAAAATTTATCAACACATTTTTTAACATTGTCGCTTGGTCTACAAACGCTCAAGTGAAAAGAACTAGATCATTCGCAAAAAATAGATGGGATAATTCAGGTCCTTGCCAAGAAAGGCGAATTTGCCTCCAAGTTCCTTCGCCTACATTCTGCATTATAGATTGGGAGAGTCGATCCATGCAAATGACAAAAAGGTTTGGTGAAATTGGGTCACCTTAGCGAATACCACGAGAAGGCGTAAACTCCTCCGTCAAATCACCATTCCACAAGACTCGTGTTGAAACTGAACGCACACAAAGCATAATAGATGCAACCAAACTGCTAAGCATGCCCAAAAGAATTACCTTCAATGTAATCCCATTCAAGCCTACCATAAGCCTTCTCTAGATCCATCTTAATGGTCATCCATCCCTTCTTACCCGCCTTAGGAATTCATTGAGTATATCACTTCCTGAGCTAGAATAATATTGTCCGTTATATGACGCCCTAGAACAAAGCTAGTTTGGGTTTGTGCAATCCATTCCGATGAAAACGGTTTTAGACGATCAACAATGACCTTGGTACTGCGTAATTTTAGTAGGGCACTCCACTTTTGGAATAAGAACCAAGAGGGTTTGATTAATCCAAGGATCCATACGTCCCTCCTCAAAGAAATCACGGACCAACCGATACACCGTTGGGCCTACAGTTGACCAGTTCTTTTGGTAAAACATCACTGGCAGCCCATCCGAACCGGGTGCTTTCAATGGTGCCATAGAGAGAACCATACTTTGAACCTCGTCAAACAAAACTGGACTCACCAAAGGACGCAAATTAGCATCAGAAAAATGTTAAAAGTCACCCTCATCGACTATGGCAGCTTGTTGTCTGGATTCACTACTAAACAAAGAACGAAAAAAATGGCAGACATGTGATTTCAAGAGAGCTGGGTCGTCACACCACTTTCCATCATCCATTTCTAGAATCCGTACAGCTTTACGTTTGCATCTCAGCATTGTACTTGCGTGGTAAAAAGAAGTGTTACAATCACCTTTTTCAATCCACTCATTACGGGACTTTTGCTGCCACATACTTTCCTCCTGTTCAAGAACAAGGTTCAATTCTTGCTTTAACTCCACCTCAAGATTCAAGAGATACACAGACTCATGTTGCTCCAATGATCTCTCAATCCCTCAAAGCCGAGCAAGCAGTGGCAATTCTTATTTACCAATACGCCCAAAAACAGTATCATTTCATTCCTTACTGCACTGCTGGAACTACACAAGATTCACATGCATCGACTTCCCCTCGTCCCAAGCATTATTACAAAAGATTGGAAATCTGGATAGTCATTCCACACTGCTAAGAAACGATATGGTTGAGTGAACTGACGTCCAACTCTATCCCCTAGATCAAGCATAATGGGTCTGTGGTCCGAACCCAAGCGCTGTAAGTGCAAAACTTCTGAAGAAGGGAATAAACCATACCAATCTTTATTGCAGATACACTGGTTGAGACATTAAGAAAGATAGCCTCTCTTCCACGTGAATTGAGGTCCATTATAACCCATGTGGATCAAACCAAAATGGAACATGAAATCAATGAAGCGAAAGCATACCCCAGTACGACGCTGAGAACATCCACTCCTTTCCAATGGACTACCAATAACATTGAAATCTCCTCCTAGCGCCCACGACCAATCATTACCCGGGTCTAACGCATACAACTGGTCCCAAAGGCCTCTTCTCATAGCATGATCCGGGCTTCCATAGACAAACGTGAGAAAAAAATATATTCTTTTGTCATCTAGGACCGATACAAGACCTCGAACATATTGATTAGATACCGCCATGACATCAATACTAACCTAAGTCTTCCAAAGAACCCAAATACCTCCCAAAAAACCCATTGCTTCCACCCTGTAAGAGTAAGCAAAATCAGAGCGACGAATAAAAGAATACGCTTTATCACCACTAATCTACGCTTCCATTATCACAAAGATATCAAGTTGTTGTTGCTTCACAAAAAGCTTGAAATGCAGATTAAAGACAGGGCCTTGAGCACCTTGTAAGTTTAAAAAAAAATAGCTTTAACCATAAAGAAATGTATAGGGAAAAGACGGCATAACCTTAATCGTGCATTGCAGCGTCTGCCGTCAACTCGAACGTTGTATTCGCCTGCCATTGTACAGAGCCCTCAGCACCCTCGACAGAAGCTTGTGCTCCAACTTGCTGCTGCAACACTGCCTCTTGTGCCTTATCGAGCTCGAAAGATAAAGACTCAGCCAACTTTGCTAAGGTCGGTTGACTCGGTTCTTTATTATCTTTTTTCTTTGACTTAACACTCTTCTTAGAAACCCATGTGCCTATAACTCTAGTCTTGGAAGTTCCCTTGAAACTATTCCCTGCAATGGTGGCTGGAAGAACTCTTCCATTCCTCTCTCGAAGCACTGGTCGCACTACATTGTAGACAACCCGAACAACAGTATGGTTTGCAGTTGGTACAACCGGATTAGTATCCATCACAGGGCGAACACTATTGCCCTTCAAAGTTTTGCCAGAAGTTCCTTGTTTTGATCCTTGAATACTAGATTCTGCTATAGGACTACCATCATCCTCCCCCTTGCCAAAATAGAACGTGGCTTACCTACGAACAAGACCTCAGATGGCACAATTGCATTGGCAATAATCTCCTAGGGTTCATCTTCCACATCACGTGATTCAGTCTGTTTCTCCACATCCCTTTTCGGTAATTTCACCCTTCTCTTATGTTGAGCCACTTGCATCCATGGCCCATACATCTCATCAGTACCACTAGGGGGACCAGCCTGAATATATTCCGATTGGGGGGATCCACACCACATGTCTCTTTAGAGTGACCATACTTATCACACCCGTAGCAAATAACTGTTAGTCCCTCATATTCAATAGTCTGATGTCGGCCATCAAGATAATACCAAACTTCAAAGGTTTATCCAATCAAACCATCACCGCAAGACGGGCAAATCTACCTCTCTGAGCTTCACTGGTGTTATAGTCGATTCGGATAATCGTCCCAAGAATTCCAGCAATGTGACAGAACAAGCTTTTGGTATAATACTTGTAGGGTAGGTCCAGGAACCTAACCCACACCATAATTCTTGAGGGATGATCAATTGTCGTCCAGAAGTCTCGGCTCCAAGGCTGCACGGTCAGGTACGAACCATAGATAACCCAGGGACCCCGGATAAGACTCTATCACAATCCTCTTCCATGGATGAACGTATAAGATAATAGTCGTTGTCCAGATCAATAAGTCGCATCTCACCCAATTAGCCCCTTTTTTAATAGAATGGAAAAGCTCGACGGGCCTAATGAGATTCCTGAGCCTAACACAAGAATTGCCTTTTAGATTTGAGTTCCATACAAAGGAATATGATTTCAACTTGTCCAACAATAAAGAAAACTACACTATGTTTACTTTAAAAATAGTCCTAATTTTAATTTTGTTGAGTTTGAGTATTAGTCTTCGTTTATATTTGGTCTAAAATCGACATCCAGGAGTAAGAGACAACAGTGAGTAACAAAGGACTCTCGTATCACTCTCGGACTAGGTAGTTGATCGTAGATACACATACACATGCCTTGCTTGGCCAATTTCAGTGTTATCTACTCTCAAACATACCCAGAGAAGTAACCAGTGTTGCGAATTAGGAGGACAAGGAACGTGGGTCTATCTCTGAATCTAACCTTGAAGGGAATGAACAAAGACATCTTTTTGGGTAAACAAGGGCTTGGTTCTCATGTTGGTTGTTATTAGATTGAAGAAACTTTAAAGTTTTCGGTTCATTAGAGGCGACTCGAAAGTTATCAGTAAAGTTGGATTCAGATTAGAGACCGAAGTACAAAGAGGCCAACGGGGTATGACCCTCACAACTTGGGACATTCTTATCAAGTCTGTTGAAATTTTAATTTTTAGGTTGAAGGGGTAAACTTGTCCTTGTAGTAAACTCAAATTTTTTTCGCATTAATTTTGTCATTAAAGACATTTAATTAGTTGCATCAATTTTTCCCCTTGACCGACGTTAACTGTTACAGTGATGACGTGTCAGTACATGTGTGATGATAATGTGGCAAAGGGGCTAAATTGATTTTTTCCCTCAACTTCGAGAGCATAATTGATTTTTTTGTTGAGTTCAGGGCATAATTGATTTTTTTTGTAATATGCATATCCATCTTATGGTCCATGCTCGTGGGTGCAAGGTTGTCCCTTCCAAAAATGTCTCTCTAAGGTTTGAACTTGCATTCTCACCCTAGGAGTGCAATATACCTTACCAACGCACCTAACACTTGTTGGTGAACATAATTGATTTTAATTAAAAGTTTGATAACTTATTTAATATTTAAGCTAAAAAATAAGAATCTTAAAAGTTATTAAAATTTAAAAAATATTAAAACTAGATAAATAATTTATTTAAAATTCAAGTTAATTTAATCGATTTCGACTTAAACTTTGACAAATGGAATATATGAAAAATCAAATAACAAATGAGTGTAAATATACTTTGGGTCCCTGATAATTTTAAAAATAAGCATAGTGAGAGCTCTCAAAAAAATCAAAATATTGTTCAATTTTTTTAATTACATAAACTTCATAAAAATAAATAAACTATTCAAAAAATTATTGAACTAAAAACTAATATAAAAAATTAAAAATTATTAAAAATTATAAAATTATAAAATTGTTTATAAAATGTTAAAAAATTAAACACTTTCATTAAAAAAGTCTTGGACTTCGTCAGTCTGAGTATTATCATCCATTAAAAAAATTTAGGAGAATCAACCTTGTATAAGAGTAACAATAAAACTCAAAAAAACTTTCGTTTTTCTACATCAAATTGATGCTCATTAATATTTGATGTAGAAAAATAAAATAAAGCAGAATTTTGGTTTTATTACTACTCTAATACAAATATGGTTTCATTGAAAATATGTTCAAAAAATATTAACAGGCTTAGTATAACCAGAAACAGTCGAAGACTTTTTCGATGGCTTATAAATATTATTAAAATTTTATTTTCTTACATTTATAACTTTTGATCTTTTAATTTTATTTTTAATTAATTATTTTAATTCATTATAGAGTTTTATTTTTAATATTTTATGATTATTTAAATATTATTTAAAATTTTAATAATTTATTTTTTTAGCTTAAAGATTAAATAAGTTATTAAGTTTTTAATTAAAATGAATTATGCCTCTTATCGCAACCCTTTTTTCGGGGCCCGGCATTTTAAAATTAAAAACAATGGAGTCGCCACCAATCTTTTTTAAAAAGGTGTGATTGGATCACCTAAAGATGGGTCATTTTAATAAAACATATTATTTTATTAAAACAACAGTTTTGGTCTGCGAAAACAAAAAATGGGTTTGGGAGTCAATTACATGTGGGGAAGGGTTAACACCCCACAACGCCCAAAAATTGGTACCTAGCCGATTACAAAATGTTTTAATGTCGAAATTTGCAAATTCACGTAAAATTTAAATTATTGTCCATTTATGAATTTGATTCCATTTTAACAGTCCTACCGCCAGGAGAGTAAACTTTAATCACCGCCAACACCTCTGGCACTAACTCGTTACCTCCTTTTGGTAGGACACCACATTACTTGTATTCCAGTATGCGATATGAACAAAATTTAAGAATGTCGAACAAAATTAATGAAAGGCATACATAAAAAAGAAATTAAAAAACATATGTATAAGTAAATAAATGAGCAAAAAAGATAAGATTTGCAATTTCGAAAAAAAAGTGCATCATTTCCTAAATCCAGTCAACACTTGGTATTCGAGTTGGAGTTTAAAAGAAAATACAAATTGAAAATTAGTTAGAAATAAAAGAAAGATTTTCAAAAAAAAAGGTTTAATACTAAAAAATACAAAATAAAAGGAATTTAAAAAGACTAAATTAAAACATATTATAGGTCAAATTAAAATAAAAGGACCAAATTGAATTCTTTTAAAACCATGTGTCTGGAGGAATAAAAGGGCCGAGGGGTTTAATGAATGCAATTTACCCATTTTGTTTTAAATCATATGGGTATAAAATCCAATTTCACAAACACTTCCCATAATTTCCTTTTTAAAATTTTTGGATCAAAACCATGCATTCATCGTATGTTCATCATCAGTTCTTCCTAAAAACCATACTTTGATCTTACAAAAACATAAAATCACTTTTACTTTGGTGTTTTTTCCGATTAAAAGCTTAAAAATCTCATGAACACATTTGAGTGTTTTTTTTTTCAAAATGTTAGAGACATGAATATGAACAAATAAAATAAAAACAATAAAAGAAGGGATACCTAAGGATTTGAAAGCTTGATTCTTGTATTTCCCCAAAACTTGTAGACTGACTCCTTTATAGATAGTGTAGTGAGTGTTTACAATGCCGAGTGTGGTGGGTGGTGAAGTGAATGGTCGATGAGTGGTGGATGTGAAGATTACAATGGAATGAAGCCTATTTATAGGCTTCAAAAACCCTAAAAATCCTAAAGCATGTTCCCTTTTTATGCTTGATATACATGGAAAGGTATCAAACCATATTCAATATAATTCTAAAAAAATAGGGAAATATCTAATCTTGATTTTAACTACAATAAATCAATTGAAAATTTGTATTAAGATCAAAATCTCGTATTGAACTCGTATACAATTTTTCTACACGCATTGTCTTCAGTAAAACGAGCATATGTTGAGCTCCCGACGTCCGATTAAGGCGTTTCAAGATGCGCTAGAAAGGTAACTGAATGGCCGTCAATACTTAAGAAGACATCATGGCCTGAAAATGCTTGGATCCTATCGGAAATTTTCCATAAGTCCGTAGTGTGGAATCCTTTGCACATAACTTGACTTTCCATACTTGTCGAGCAAGATCTCTTGTAATCTTCCCATATCAGACATAATAATGATTTTGTGTGATCTGTAAGAATAACCAAAATGCCTTAATAATAATATAATATAATAGAAATAATATATATAAAAAATGGACTAGATTTGGGCCTTTATTGTAATTAGACTCTTTATTTAAATAAATGGACTCTTTTTTGATTTTTTGGGTTTTGGATCTAATAAGTATATTATAAGTAATAATAATAATATAATACTATAATATTAATAAATATTAAATAATAATAAAAGGAAATAAATAATAAACAAAATAATAAAGGGGTAAAAATTCAGTGACAATAGCTGCCCATCTTTGCTCATTCCGGTGAAACAGGAATAGAGCAAAGGAAAAAGGACACTGATTTTCACCGATCGCAAACTCGTTGGTCATTAAAATAAGGTTCCATTCTCCTCATGCCCGAACAAATAGACGTTACTAAAAAATAAGGTTCCTTTTTCCTCGCGCCCAAACGGATAGACGGGTTCCATTCTCCTTATGCCTAAACAGATAGGCGGGTTCCATTCTCCTTACACCTTAACGGATAGACGGGTTCCAATCTCCTTACGCCTGAAAGGATAGGCGGTTTCATTCTCCTCATACCCGAACGGATAGACGAGTTCCATTCTCCTTACGCCTGAACGAATAGGCGGGTTTCATTCTCCTTACGCCCGAACGGATATACGGGTTCTATTCTCCTTACGCCTGAACGGATAGGCGGGTTCAATTCTCATTATGCCTGAACGGTTAGGCGGGTTCTCGATCTCCCTACGTCTGAAAGGATAGGTGGGTTCTATACCTGTCAAAATTTAACAAATGCAATGATTATGATGAGCATGCTCCTAGGGATGCCTAACATACGAATGCATGTCAATTTTTGTGATTTCTCATTTGTACATTTGCTTGCTTAACCTAGACAAATAGCCATCTCTACTGTCTATGATGCACTATCCTCATTCCTCGTATTTTTTTGCTTTATTAAATGGTCATTTTCTGCTTCACCACTCTCATTCTTCGTACCTCTTCACTTTTCGGAAAACATAGAGTGATTATAGACAATTATCTCATTTTTTTTCCATTTTCAATTTTTGTTCATCTTTGCTTCATAGAGAACATTTGGTCTTTATGCATTTGATTCAGATGTTTATCAAAACAATCTGTTTTGCCATTCAGGCATCTCTTGAAATAATATCAAACATCTTCAGTGCCTATTGTGATTTCTCAAGTTCTTGCCCCTACAGGGCACCTTGAAGGGCTTGCATATAAATCCTTGCAGCAAAGTTTATTTCCACCTTGAATTTCTTTAAATGATGATGGCGTCAAAGTCAGGGATCTTGAATCCTTGGTCAACATAAATTGCCCCAGTTGGTGGCGTAGTTTGCACACTAGGCGTAATTCTATCCCCTTTTCATGCTTTAGAGATCTTACATCTTATGTGCGGATCTTTCTTGACAACACGGTCCACTTAAAACTCTTCAACACATGTGCTTTTTTTTACATTCTCATGCAAGGTGATGCCCTCGTTCAAATTGAGGTTCAATCGTCGGCCACTTCATTATTTCTTGAAGCGATGGAAAACATTCGTCCCTGGTTCCCTACAGTTGGGATCAATCCCAAGAAATCTTTTGTTTTTCGTGAATCTATGTCAGCCTACTTGTAAGATGCAAGAAAAGGCTAGAAATGAGAATTAAAAGAAAATAGTCATGGAAAACATGGAAAAGAGCAAAACAAATCAGATGCCCCAGAATTCATAATGTGAATGATTCATGAATCCATCAATCGGATAGTGCCCCACTTTTAGTCAGCTCTCTTTAACTCACCCACTCCCCAAATTTCAATTTTCCCACTTTTCTAATCTCAATCAAACATTAGAAGTTTTGAGGTCCCTGAAGAAAGGTTAACTCAATTAGGCGGAATGTGTTCTGAAAACAAACTCCTTTTTCTCAGATACTCATGTGTGATCCAAATGGTCTTTAAAGGCTTGTAACGTAGGCTAGGCTCAGGTTACAAAAAGGATATATAGGCTCAAATATATATGTTTTAAGGGTGATTAAACTAAGGAACAATCTTTCTTGATGAAATCTTTATTCTTTGGATCACTCTAGACTACTTATTTTTGGTTTTCACCCTAGAGTTCATTTCCTTTTGTGGCACATGTCTCACTTGAAGGATTTGTACATGTTTTTCTCTTATTTCGAATTTTCTTTCGCATTTCAGTTTTCTTTTTTCTTTTTCTTCTTTTTCTCTTTTCTTCTTTCTTTTTTACTTTTTAACCCCTTTTTTGTCCTTTTCATTTTTAGTTTAGGACATCCAGCTTGATTTGGTATCTTCTTTTTCAATTGCAAACAACCTTTCATCCTCTTTGCCCCTAGTGTGAGGAATGATCCTTGGTTAGGTTTCTGTTGGGCTTGATGATCACCTTCAACCGATGCTTGCCAAGTGGTGAAGAAGTTGGATTTTTGGGTGATTGATTTGTGGAAGCCGAAAATTGAATGACACGATGAATTTATAGTGGTTCAGGCTTCGAACAATCACCTACATCCACTACCTTAGCTCCCACTAAGGATTTTCCAACCAATTCACTAATTGATTCGTCCCTTTTTCTAGAAATATACAAACGGCTAATCTTTCTACCCAAAGAT
The DNA here is from genome assembly GCA_019671005.1 of Hibiscus mutabilis. Taxonomy (NCBI): domain Eukaryota; kingdom Viridiplantae; phylum Streptophyta; class Magnoliopsida; order Malvales; family Malvaceae; genus Hibiscus; species Hibiscus mutabilis. The sequence continues at coordinate 48,662,574 of CM033745.1, forward strand.
TAACCAAACACTCTTTACAAGAGAAAGAAAATAAGCAAACTAAAATTCCTCTCACAAGGTATTTGTTTGCACTCTTTAAGCTCTCACCCAAACCTAAACACTTGAGCAAATATGACAACTTTGGCTCACAAGTGTTGTCTATACAAAGGATGAACAATTAAAGCCCTAAGACACAATTTCTCATCATATAGTTGTTGACAATTGAAGCATTCGCCTTTCATAGATGCTTGAAGGTCCCTTTTATACTACCAAATGAGTTCATAGTCGTTGCTGACCATTGGGATTGAATTGGAGTTGTTTGGGGTCTTTATTTTCCACATTAATTGCAGTTCTGAGGTTGTCTGTATTGGTACGCGGGTAACCGTATCAGTACGGCCTTCTTCATAACTAGCCTTGAGCTTTGATCAGTTGATGCGTATCGATACAAGTATAGGCATATATATACGCGTATAGGCGTATCGGTATGGCCTACAATTTAAAAGACCATTGGAAATATGACCGTTAGGAGGTTTTGGTCGTTGGGATAAGTGCCACATAGGCGTATCGATACACCAAAGGGTGTATCAAAACCACCCTTCTCCGTATCGATACGAGAAGGCCCTGTGTAACACCCTAAATCCTAGCCTAGAAGTATTGAAGTCAATTGCATAAGGTCATAGCTTAATTGAATCTAGAATTTAAGCGAAATTGATTAGTCAAGGGTCTAATTGAAAGAATGAATGAAATAAGTGATCGTTTTAAAGTGACTACATTGAATTAAATAAGAAAGATGGGGAATGCATGCTAAATTCCTTGTTTCCTCTAATGCCCTTGATTAATTCTATGATTAACAACTAATTAAGGCTAAGATAGTAAATTCCTAAATCCATTACAAGGGATGTCATCTTCATCCACTTTCTTCACTATTGCCGTTTGGAAGAGAGGAAAATAGGGAGAAAGAGAGCTTGAGAGATCAGCCATTGATGAAGGAAAATTAAGCTTGCATGTATATTCTTTTGTAAGGAAATTAAAGCTAGAAGCAAAGTAAGTATGAATCTACTCTTGTTCAATCGAATAGGCAACTATACTTGTTGAATTGGACTATTTTGATGATTATAGATGAAATTAACTATTGAATATGTTGTTATATGATTGAATGGTAGTAGAATTATAAAAATTAAAGAATGAACACTAGGTATTATGCTGGAAATTATGTGTAAGGAATGGTGTAACAAAACTAGGATGCTGGAAATTTGAAATTAGATGTTGATGTAAGAATTGAATGGTTAGAACTTGTAATTGAACTATAGAATTAATGAATTGAACATGATCATGATTAGATAATGTAATTAAGGTGTCAAACAAGCTGAATTGTTAGTAACCAATGAAGTAAATAAAAGATAAAAGTATGAACATAGTCATAAAACATAGAAACTATTTTAGTAAGAACCTATTGTGTAAACATGCAAAATTAAGCATTCTAACCAACTTACTCTGTTTTGGCTGCCTTGAATAATGAATTAACATTGACTAAACATGTTTATGATGTCATATGAAATGAATTATAGGGCCAAAACATTGGTTAAAATTAATTTAAGGAATTAAAATGTGAATAGGTGCAATCTGCCCAGAATTGCTCTGTTCTGGGCAGTAACTTTGAAAATTTACCAAAATTTGTATAGATAAAATTCAGGGATGAAATTTTAGTGACATGATCCTTAGTATGTCTACTTTCATTAGGTGAAAACATAATTGAAAACTGGGTCCTATGCTGGAAACTGTAAATAGAAATAGCTGGACAGTGCAAACTGTACAGGCAGTGTAAATGCCCTGTCTTTGAACAATAAATTGTATTAATTGGCTAAGAACTAAAATACAAGCCTTATATGCTGATATAGACAATTTTTTTAGATTTCCAACGGTGTATAGTAATTGAAATTCCGACGTACGGATTAACATATATGACCATTTAAAGGGAAAGTGTGCAAACTGCCAGGCAGCAGTGTCCTGGGCAGTTTGGGACTATTTCTACACCTAGATGCAAACTGTTTCCAAAACAGTTTTGGAACATTGTAACCTGTCCAGTTATGTATTAAAATGAGGTAATAACAATATGGAGATGAACTAGTAAGAAATGCTTAAAAGAAAGCATAAAAACAGTAGCTAAATGTTAGGTACAAATGTGGTAACATTGCTACTATACATGTGTGACTTTATGTGCATGTTTTGATGAATTGTATGTGTTATGCTTGCTAGACCAAGGGCAGCAAGTTGTGGAAGAGGAATATAAGAGTGGACATCCCAAAGCTAGAGCAAAGGGATTTGGATACAAGACAATTGATTTGCTAGGAGTATTGTGAGTGTAACTATCCTTAGGGTTAGGACTTAGGTCCTAACCAACCTTGTTATTGTCTTAATTCAATGTCATTGCCATGTAACATGACCTAATACATATTTGGCTAATTAAGGGAAGAATGACATGTATGACAACTTGTTTGATGCCATGATCTATTTGTTTACTTAAGTGTTAAGCAAATGAAATGAAATGCTTGACATGTTGCATTGCTTAAGCCAAAGGTAAGAAATGGCATGCTTGCTTGGAGAATAAGGTACGCACATGGCATACATATGCATGTGTTTGTGATTAATATACATGGCTGGTTGAAATGAAATGAACAATGGTACCACTTTGTATTCATGCCATTTGAATGGTATGGATAGATTTGTCTTGGGAGTTAAAACCACATAAGCCTAAGGGCTTGGCCTTTGAATGGCATAAACTTGTACTGAATAATGAATTGTGTAAAGCTTGAATGAAATGGATAATCACAACCTTGGTAGCTAGTTTGGATAGATAGGAGGGTATGGCTTAGAATCTTGAGCTCATATTGGCACTACGGTGCATATTGGCACTACGGTGCATATTGGCACTTCGGTGCATATTGTTGAAGATTTGATTATCTAGTAAACTACTTACCAAGGATGTTATAAGATGACTTAATAACTTGAAATGAACATTGTTTTCTTTGGTGGTGTAATGTGAACATTGCTTGTTTTGTAAGATTCTTGAATGAAAAGATGACACATGAATGGTTGTAAAACTAGTTACTTCTCATGAAAGAAATGTATAGATGATGACTTTGTGTATGAATGCCTACTTGGTGATTGGTGTATTTGGTTGCTTGTCTTCTAAGCAAGATATTCAAATAGCATATGGATATATATATGATGGATGATGCTATGTTGATTATATGATATGTGAAGATTGCCTATGTTACCCCTTGAATTCTATTGGTATGTGTTATGTAGAGATGATCTTGATTCTTTGAAATACATGTAAACTTGGATATGTATACTTGAAATTGGCTAGACTTAGTGTTACCTCACTAAGTACATAACTTGTACTTACCACTCTACTCTTCATTCTTTCCATAACAGATTAAAGACATTATCAAGAGGATATCTTGAGATCAAAGCAACATCTTGAAGCAAGCTTGAAAGTATGATTTCATACTCTTTGTATACTCCTAGTTTGGTGGCACTAGAACGTGTAATATGTAGCTTTGATCATGCATTTTGATGTGTGTTTAAGACTAGTATATGTAATGTTTTGTTAGGCCTATCATGTAACCAACTTTGATGACCTTAAACTATGTATATGAACTATGTTGATATGTATATCTATAAGTAGATGCTGCGCAAATTGTGACAGAAATTCAATGTTTGTTGAATCTTGTTTAATTTGAATGTTAGACCAATGTTGTATGATCATGCATTTGCTCTTGTGGCCATTGGATGATTCGGCAATGTCTATTGATTGGAGATAATGTATGTTCAAGCATGCATTAACAATGTATTATCTAAGGATGCCATGAAATGTTATGTCTTGATTGAAAAAGAAACAAATGAAATGTACTAAGTGAACACCTAGCATTTCAAATAGGGTGTATGAACATGTAATAAGAATGTAAATTGGATGCCTTGTATTAATCATGTTAATTGGTTGAATAATTAGTATCTTGGGATGCAAGTAAGCTAATTGAAATGAGTTAAGTGACCTCCTTGTATCATTTGAATTGAGTACATGAATTTGTAGTAAGAATGAAGTTGAATCATATCTAATAGTAACCTATAGTGAAGTAAGCCACACTTGCGATTGTTGTTTGAATGATGTATGTGAATTGAATGGAATGGTAATATGATAATGGTAACTTAGGATATAAGTATGAAATAGGACAAATTAGTACCTAAATTAGCATGCTAGAATGTTGGTTTTGTTTAATGCGGGTTACATTGTATGTTTTGTATGGTTTTGTTTTGGTGACTTGCGTTGCAAGTCATGTATACTGAGGTTACTTGTTCGAAAAGTAACCTATCTATTGCTTTGCTTTCGCTTTGGTAACGCTCCTGAACCGGGTTACGGCTAAGCCGGGGATGGGTTGTTACACCCTATATCGGTATGGATCTTGACAGTTTCACAAACTGTAGCTGAAACCCATTATACGTATCGATATGGGGTATATCATATCGGTACGGATACTTGAAAAACTCAGGTTTGGCTACTTTAAAGACGTTTTAAATCACCCCAAAACCTCTTTAAGCTTCCTCAAACTTATTTTCAAGTTGTTTTGACTTAAGGCATGTTTTAAATTCTTTTCAATTTAGTCCAAAACATTTTTCAATTTATTATGTCAATCTATATCTCAACAATCTGCCCCTTTTTGATTTAATAAAACCAACTTGAAAAATTGTTTGGGATTCTCCCCCTTTAAGATTAAAAATTTGAATAAGAGATTTTTAAAATTGAAATATAGATAAAGCTCCCCCTTATTCACTTGAAAAATCAATTTTTCAAACCAACTCTCCCCCTTTTTGTTATATCAAAAAGTATTTAAAAGACATTAAGCTCAAGAATAACAATAGAGGTTTAAAAATTTTGACACTATTAGAAACTTTGGTTTTAAAAATGGCTATCGCTTACTCAAAGCATCAAATATTGTTAGTCCAACAATATGATTATCTAGTTGTCATAGAAAAAAATCTAATTGAAATAAAAACCAAAACAACTAGAAATTTACCAACACTTGAACTTCAAGGGAGGATGTGAATCCTTCCTTCTTCAAGTGTTCTCCTTCTTGTGTGTATGGAGCTCCCCCTCAAATTTGGACTTGTTGATCACTCTCCATCACACCAAAACAAGACAATCATGTAATTTTTGGTATCTAAATTGCTTTGGATCCATAAACGTTAGTAGCACAAAGTTTACCCCCTTAGGAATCCATTTTTCGATTTCATCCTTTTTATTTGAAGTGATTAGTTATTTTGGAACTCAAACACTTCTAAAACATTTACCGTTTAAAAATCTAGGGGCACTAGATTGTCTTACATAAAAGTTTGATTTTCTCAAATTGTTTTTCTTTTGAAGTTCATTGGATCAAATCTTTTTCTTTCTTAAGATCATCAACTTCCTTTTGATGACTTCCGTTGTTTGAAGAAATTTTTGTAAATTTAAAACATTTTGCTCAAAATCCTTCATTTTTGCTTCAAACTCCAAAATGGTTTTAGAAAGCAAATCATTTTCGATTTTTAACTTTGAAATAAATTTTTTGTTTTTCGAAAAAGAAGCTTTAAACTCAAAAACCAATTGGTCATAGGCTTCTTGTAATTCATCAAAAGTATAGGAAGTAGAAGTAGATGAATTAGAAGTTACCTCACCCTCTTGGAGGGCCATGAAGTATAAGTGGGTAACCTCATCTTTATTTGTGGAGTCTTCATCACTCCATGTTGCCACATACGCCTTCTTTGAAGATGGCCCCTTTTTCTTGCATTCATAGCTCTTTCAGGGATTTTTCATCTTCTTTGTTGATTCATGCTTGGATTCTTTCATTTTGCTCTTCATGAACCGGGCAAATTTCATGAAGAGATAGGACATCTCTTCATCTTCTTCTTCCTCCTCACTTGAATCTTCATGATGGCATTGGAAGGATTTGAGGACTACAACATTCATATTGATGTCTAGCTTTTTGATTTCCTTCTCCCCATCTTTCTTATCTCTTCCTTCTTCTTCTCTTCATTATCCTTCTTCATTATTTGATGAGTGAGAAGAGACCCCATGAGTTCATCAAGCTTCAAGGTCTTGAGATTCTTGGCCTCGATGATGGTGGTCTTCTTTGAGTCCCATGACTCGGGAAGGGAGTAGATAAGCTTTCAGACAAGCTTTTCTTCCGGAATGACTTCTCCATAGCCTATAAGTCCATTCACTATGGTAGAGAAACGATCGAACATCTTCTCGATGTCTTCTTCCGGATCCATCTTGAAGTTCTCATACTCTAGATTGAGGAGGCCGATCTTGGTCTCCTTCACTTCGTTTGTTCCCTTGTATGTGACTTCAAGCTTGTCCCATACCTCCTTGGCACTTTTACATGAAGACATTTTCTCATGGATATTGGGGCTAAATGCATAAAAGAGAATGTGTAAAGCCTTGCAATTTAGCTCCATCTTCTTGCGATCATCCGTATTTCATTCTGTCTTGCATCTTTGTGGTACGTATGGACCATCTTCAACAACGTCCCAAAGCTTGTAATCTTTGGCCTTGATGAAGAACATTATTCTAGTCTTCCAATGAGCATAGTTGGTCCCGTCAAAGAAAGGTGGCTTGTCGGTGGATTACGCCATTTCGTCGGTTGATTGTATTGTTGGTTGAGCTAGCCAGATTGCCTCAATAGGATGTTAATCCTCTTCGATTGAGCCTCACTCTGATACCAATTGTTGGGCTCGATGATCACCTTCAATCGATGCTTGCCAAGTGGTAGAGAAGTTGGATTTTTGGGTGATTGATTTGTGGAAGCCAAAAATTGAATGACACGAGGAATTTATAGTGGTTCGGGCTTCGAACAAGCACCTACATCCACTACCTTAGCTCCCACTAAGGATTTTCCAACCAATTCACTAATTGATTCGTCCCTTTTTCTAGGATTAGGAGGAAACCCTTACAAACGATTAATCTTTCTACCCAAAGATTAACCAAACACTCTTTACAAGAGAAAGAAAATAAGGAAACTAAAATTCCTCTCACAATGTATTTTTTTGCACTCTTTAAGCTCTCACTCAAACCTAAACACTTGAGCAAATATGAAAATTTTGTCTCACAAATGTTGTCTATACAAAGGATAAACAATTAAAGCCCTAAGACACAATTTCCCATCATATAGTTGTTGACAATTGAAGCATTCGTCTTTCATAGATGCTTGAAGGTCCCTCTTATACTCCCAAATGAGTTCATAGCCGTTGGTGACCGTTGGGATTGAATTGGAGCCGTTTGAGTCTTTATTTTCCATATTAATTGCAGTTCTGAGGTTGTCTGTATTGGTACGCGGGTAACTGTATTGGTACGGCCTTCTTTATAACTAGCCGTGAGCTTTGATCAGCTGATGCGTATTGATATGTGTATAGGTGTATCGATATGTCATGCAATTTAAAAGACCATTGGAAATATGACCGTTTAGGGGTTTTGGTCGTTGAGATAAGTGACACATAGGCGTATCGATACACAAAAGGGTGTATCGAAACCACCCTTCTCCGTATCGATACTGGAAGGCCCTGTATCATTACAGATCTTAACAGTTTCACAAACTGTAGCTAAAACCCTTTATATGTATCGATACGGGGTATATCGTATAGGTACGGATACTTGAAAAACTCAGGTTTGGCTACTTTAAAGGCGTTTTAAATCATCCAAAAACCTCTTTAAACTTCCTCGAACTTATTTTCAAGTTGTTTTGACTTAAGGCATGTTTTAAATTCTTTTCAATTTAGTCCAAAACATTTTTCAATTTATTATATCAAAATCTATATCCCAACAGTTTCAAACACAAGAAAAATATCAGGCTCAAAGGGGGACAACAATGGATTTTTTTCATTTTCTTATTCGTGAAAGGAAATTGAGGAATACCAAATGTCATTTCTCACATAAACATCATCGAAGAAAAGCAATCTTCAGTTGGTAGATGTTTTAGAGTTATCACTTCATTCAAAGACCTTAACAACAATGTCTGAAAGGAAAATTCACTCAAAGTCTGTATATGGGATTTCTCCATTAATCATGAACACACTTTATTGCCCTTCTATCTTGGGATTAGATCCAAGAACCATTCATACAATCAATAATATGGGCTCTACCAAAGAAGATGTATTTTGGAAGAGAAGTGGATGAAAAATAAAAATGAAATGTTTGCCACTTGAGAAAATAAAGGGAATGCGTCTTTAAATCAAGTAGAATAACATAGAAGCCATTACAAAAGATCCCTAATGCTCACGGGCAAAAGAAAAAGGGTTGGTTCTAGGTATGACCCCAACATTGTCTAGGAAAATCCTTTATTTTCTTGAGCATTACTCCAGGAAGGCATCGGTGAATTCTATCCAAGCATGCCCATATCTACTCTATGACAAGATTCTATTGCTGGAGTAGTTCAGGTTAGAGGCGCTCATCAGATTCTCCTTCCTCGAGTTTCCCACTTTTGATGGCCGCCAATATCAACTCCTCATTTAGAACCATGTCTGTGAAACCTTTGGTGGCATGGTTTAATATATGGTCGTAGAAAAAACCATTTAAAGTCTCCACGAACATTGGATTAACCTCGTTTTCCAATAGTGGAGGTTTGACTTGGGCTGCCACGTCTCACCATCTCTGAGCCTACTGGTGGAAACTCTCGTTGGGCCATTGTTCCATGCCCTATAGTACAATCTTGCTTGGGACCATTCTGTCACATGCTCGTACTGTTTAAGGAAAGCTCTTGACAGATCTCTCCAAGTGCATATGTTGACCCGGCTCAATTGGGTATACCATCGGGTAGTAGACCCCGATAGACTGTCTTGGAAACAATAGATGAGTAATTTCTTTTTTTCCAAGTATGGTGCCATTTTTCGGCAGTACATGGTCAAGTGCGCTGAAGGGCAAGTGGTCCCATCGTACTTCTCGAAGTTTGGAGTTTTGAATTTTAGAGGAACCACCAAGTCAAACACTAGACTTAGATCCCTAGCGTCCATACCACCATAAATGTTTCCTCCTTGTAGGGCTCTGATGATTTCTTCGAGTCTGTCACAGTGATCTTCCAGCCTCTTATTCACTCTAGCCCTATCGGTTGACTTGTTGAGAACCTCAATGCCTTGGCTTTCCCCATGACTTATTCCAGACCTTATTAGAAAATGGTCTAAGCTTCCTATTATGCGGATCTAGAACCTCTTATTTGGTGGAAATGTCTGAGTGGTCATCCCGAGCTGAGGCGACGAAATATCAACGATTTCAACCGTCTTTCCTCTTTATGGGTCTTTGAATCCCAACATAGCCACTATTTGGCTGATAGTGCTGTTCTGAGCTTGTGCAATATCTTTTTTCAGGTCCTTTTCTAACTTATCGAGCCGATCTTAAGTACTCTTGTATTTTGTTTCTAGAGTTATCAATCTGTCCTTCGTTGTCATAGCTCGAGTACCGTACTTGTGTGGAATCCTTCTACTTGAATGGAATATGCCATAATTAATCTTTTTATTAGGTGTGTATGTATGCAATGATCAAAACATAAACTAATGTAAACACAAAAACTAATGCAGACAAACAACAAACCAAAAGATGAAAATGCATGAATGCAAGCGAAAGGTCATCGATTCTATTGAGGTATTGCTCTAGAAGTAGTTTTTCATTGGAATTCCAAGTTCCAAAAGACTTCGAATTATATCATGAGTATATCTCAGCTCAAGCACCCTGCTCTTTCATCTCTTTGATTAGCCACGTGAATCTAGGCCTCATTTCCTCAATTGGCCTAGCATACTAGCACAGGGCTAAAGCTTTTTTGGCCAACATCATCACATACCTAGCTAGATCTTGGACTTGAGTCATGACATTCTTGTCGAACTCGTCACGCTCCTAGAGGCTCATGACATTGTCCCTAACACGGGTAAACCAATAGTCATTGCCCCTTCATTGATATCTTCGAGGACCAAGATCTTTGTTATGTATTCTTGAATGTTGTTCTTTATGTGCCTATTGATTGACCTCGGACCAGTGACGTACACTCCCATTATCTTCCTCTTTTTGAAGGAATCTTCTATCCATTGCGAAAAACTATTTTCTACTTGAGCAAATGTCTTGAGAATCAACCCCTTCTAAATATGAAATAATGATGCAAATATGTAAAACAAAAAAAAACAAGACAAAAAAGAGAATGGATTAGTACCTTGAAAAAAATGTAAAAGGTCCAAAATAATTTCATTGTACGAATAGTAACTGGTCAGCACATTCCAACACTTTTGGACATGTCTCCACGGACTATTCCTATGAAATAATTTTGACCGAATTCCAAAACCTAAGGTTTTCCGCATGGCTCTAATGGGATAGGTTACTAGATTCTCACAAATGTTTGGTTCTAAAAAAGGTTCCCAAATTTTCCTCGCTGTCCCCTACTAAGGGTAGCAAGGCCCCTGATTCTCACCCATTATAGTCTTTAAAAGAAACATGTTCAATTTAGGGGGCCCACTCCTATGCCCATACGGAGGATCAGTATCCACACGAAGACATATGTTATGAGCCCCGAAGGTACTTACTAGGCCCATACGGAGAATCAGTATTCCCACGAGGGCAATAACGTTTCCCCCCACTTAATCGAACAGGATGAAGCTCGGGTCTAGAGCTTGTTACCAAATCTTAAATGCGTAAAATATAATCAAATTCATAAACTGGCAATTAAGTTAAGCTTTACGTGAATTCGCAAAATCTGACATTAAAACAAGGTATAGTCGACTTGTGGCCTGACTCTTTTTTTGTAAAAACAAAAAAGTTGTCCCCAATGGAGTCGCCAAGCTGTCGCAACCCTTTTTTCGAGGCTCGACGTTTTAAAATCAAAAACAATGGAGTCGCCACCAATCTTTTTTAAAAAGGTGTGATTGGATCACCTAAAGATGAGTCATTTTAATAAACATTTTATTTTATAAAAACAGGGGTTTTGGGCTGCAAAAACAAAAAACGGGTTCGAGAGTCAGTTACGTGTGGGAAAGGGTTAACACCCCCCACAACGCCCAAAAATTGGTACCTAGCCGATTACAAAATGTTTTAATGTCGAAATTTGCGAATTCACGTAAAATTTAAATTATTTTCCATTTATGAATTTGATTCTATTTTAACGGCCATACCTCTAGGAGAGTAAACTTTAATCACCGCCAACACCTTTGGCGCTAACCTATTACCTCTTTTTGGTAGGACACTGCATTAGTTGTATTCCAGTATGTGATATGAACAAAATTTAAGAATGTCAAACAAAATTAATGAAAGGCATATATAAAAAAGAAATTAAAAAAACATATGTATAAGTAAATAAATGAGCAAAAAAGATAAGATTTGCAATTTCGAAAAAAAGTGCATCATTTCCTAAATCGGGTCAACACTTGGTATTCGAGCTGGAGTTTAAAAGAAAATACAAATTGAAAATTAGTTAGAAATAAAAGAAAGATTTTCAAAAAAATATTTAATACTAAAAAATAAGAAATAAAAGGAATTTAAAAAGACTAAATTAAAACATATAATAGGTCAAATTAAAATAAAAAAGACCAAATTGAGTTCTTTAAAAACCGGGTGTCTGGAGGAATAAAAAGGCGGAGGGGTTTAATGAATGCAATTTACCCATTTTGTTTTAAATCATATGGGTATAAAATCCAATTTCACAAACACTTCTTATGATTTCCTCTTTAAATTTTTTTAGATCAAAACCATGCATTCATCGTATGTTCATCACCAGTTCTTCCTAAAAACTGTACTTTGGTCTTAAAAAATTATAAATCACTTTTCTTTTGGTGTTTTTTCCTACTAAAAGCTTAAAAATCCCATGAACACATTTGAATGCTTTTTTTTCAAAATGTTAGAAACATGAATATGAACAAATAAAATAAAACCAATAAAAGAAGGAATACCTAAGGATTTGAAAGCTTGATTCATGTATTTCCCCAAAACTTGTAGACTGACTCATTTATAGATAGTGTAGTGAGTGCTTACAATGCCAGGTGTGGTGGGTGGTGAAGTGAATGGTCGATGAGTGGTGGATGTGAAGATTACAATGGAATGAAGCCTATTTATAGGCTTCAAAAACCCTAAAGCCCTAAAAATCCTAAAGTATATTCCTTTTTTATGCTCGATATACATAGAAAGGTATCAAACCATATTCAATATAATCCTAAAAAAGGGAAATATTTAATCTTGATTTTAATTACTAATAATAAATAAATCAATTGAAAATTTGTATTAAGATCAAAATATTGTATTGAACCCGTATACAGTTTTTTTGCACGCGCTGTCTTCAGTAAAACGAGCATATCTTGAGCTCCCGACGTCCGATTGAGACGTTTCAAGATGCGTTGGAAAGTTAACTGAAAGATGGTCAAAACTTAAGAAGACATCCTGGCCTGAAAATGCTTGGATCCTATCGGAAATTTGCCATAAGTCCGTAGTGTGGAATCATTTGCACATAACTTGACTTTCCATACTTGTCGAGCGGGATCTCTTGTAATCTTCCCATATTTGACATAATAATGATTTTGTGTGATCTAAAAGAATAACCCAAATGCCTTAATAATAATATAAAATAATAGAAATAATATATATAAAAAATAGACTGGATTTGGGCCTTTATTGTAATTGGACTCTTTATTTAAACAAATGGACTCTTTTTTATTTTTTTTTGGGTTTTGGATCTAATAATAATAATAATAATAATATAATACTATAATATTAATAAATATTAAATAATATAGTAATAGTAATAACAAAAGGAAATAAATAATAAACAAAATAATAAAGGGGCGAAAATTCAGTGACAACACCTCTGAACTCGGAAAATATCAATTATGTCTTCGAAGTTGGTTAAAAAAATCAATTCAGCCCCTCTGTCACATCATCATCACACGTGTATTGGCACATCAACATCATGGACCACCATGTGAGTATAGTGAACTGCCATGTCAGTATCGTTAACTACTACATTAGCATTATAGTGGTCAACATCAGTCGAGGAGCAAAATTGAATTGAATAACTTCGAGGACAAAACTGATGCATAAAAAATATAGGGGGTAATATTGCTGATTTGGGTTTACTAATGGGCAAGTTTACTGTAACACCCCGGATTTTCCCCTACTTTAAAACCTTAATTAAAAAACACTAATTTTAGAATTCCTAATTTCTGAAACCCTAACTTTTGGGGATTTTGAATCATTTTATTAAAAATTATAGACTAAATCATGAATTTTGGAAACATTTGATTCTTTCTTTAATTTTGAAATTTCTTATGACAAAATTCTGAGAAACTTGAATTTCAAGGACAAATTAGTATTTTTTAAAAGTTTTGGATTAGTTTGTAATTCCTAAAACTTCATGGTCATTTTTGAAAATTCAACGACTAAATTATAGTTATTTGGTCTAAATTATAGACCATAAATACTTGAGGAGGGTTGCACATTCGATTTGGGGTTGGAAGAGCAAAATATAAATGTTTCACGGGGTAATTTCATAAATAACCCAATTTTTTTAAAATATATATATATATATAATAACAAAGGTAAAAATATTGTTTTTGGAATTGCCCCCACCCTCAAATAGTTCCGTCCCTGGATAGCAAATAAAAGCATGAAAATGGCTTGCCTAAAAGGAATGGTCAAAATGCTTGTTTGTGCTGTTTTCATGCAATTTAATACATGGCATGTTAAATCTTGATCGAGTGATGTTCTCGAGTTGAAAATTGTTCTACATGCCATTCATTTCAGATGAAATTTACTCGTATAGGTTGCACTACACTTTAATGTGGTTTATGTAAGTTTAGAAGCATGAAAAGTTACCTCATATTGCCCAAAATCTGTATTATTTGCAGAGGTATTGATAGTTGCAGATGATGCATTGATACCAAAAACATCAAATGCAAATTTGGTATTTGAACCATAAAATGGTATCGATATCTACCCACCATCGACACCCCAAAGTTATGTATTGATATCTAATCCCAAGTTTTTCAAGAATTTGTTTTTTAAGATACGTTATTGTTGAAAATTGCTTACATGCCATCTATACTTTGATTTGATTTTAAAATTGTCCCTTTGCTATTGTTTGATTTGGTTCTGGTTAGTTTCAAAACTACTTCGTTACTCAGTGTGATATTATCTGTTCAATTAAACGCTCGGGTCGAATAATAGATGTTGCAATAGTATATCTAATAATAATCTTACAAATTTATATTCTGTTAATCTAAATATCAGACATGGAATAACTTACTTTTTGAAAAAAAGAAAAAGAAAGAGAAAAACATCTTAATTGGTGTGAGCTGGCTAGTCAAATTGTGCATATTTTTCCCAAGATCAAGAAAAGCTGAAATGATGTGTTCTCTTAAGAAAGTTCCTGCATATTTTTCCCCAGCACTTTCTGTCCGGTTCAGCTATCTCCAATCCGATTTTGGCATCCTCAGCAAACTCTCTCTGTATGCAATAGAAACAAGGAATCACAGAGTGAACGGAACTAGGATCAACATTGGGAGTGACGAGAGTTTGTTATTACCTGAATGGAGTTGTTGTCTAGAAGTCGATCGATGAGGTTGTACAGGATGTCTTTAGTGTACTCGGGGTGGCCTTGAATGCCGAGAATGTGCTGCCCGATGGCGAACATCTCCACCCCTGTCTTGTCCGAAAACGCAATCACATCAGCTCCCATTGGGACCTCAAATACTTCATCTTGGTGGCATTCTATGATTGACAGTGAAGAGGGTATTTCTTCCAACTCTTCCATGAAGCTGACTAACAAATCTTTCACAATCTTCACTTTCCTCAACCCTATATCCCATCCACTGCACGCCTTCCCAACTTTTCCCCCCAACGACCTGCACAATATCTGTGGGAAAAACATGGAATTAATGAGAATCAATGATTCAACCGTCCGAAATGGTCTTGAAAAAATAGCAGTATGTTAAGTCCACAATTGCAATACAACATTGTAATCAAAAACGCGGTCGGAACAGTAATTTAAATCCCTGATGAACATTTTTAATGAATGATTTGGAGAGAATTTAACGAGTTCGGTTACCTGATGGCCGAAGCAGATGCCGAGGACTTTCTTCTCCATGGCATCGAGTGTCTGCAGGAGGAAGCAAAGCTTGAGCACCCAGTGGTCATTCCCATAAGCATCATGGGGGCTGCCACTGATTACGAATCCATCGTATTTGTAGAGCTCGCTCATGTCGGGGAACTCTCCGTCCACAACCCTGAACAAGTCCCACCTTTCTCCTTCTTCCCCGAAGGCTGCGACGAACACGTTGAAATAACCGCCGTACACTCTCTTTACGTAGTCCGAGTCCGTGGCGGCCAGCAGAAGAGCATATCTCCGTTCTCCGGTTGTGATTAGCTTCATTGTAACTTTTATCAGCCAACAACTGGAGAATTCTTGAAAAATTGATGTTGAGGGGGGAGAAAAAAAGGGGTTTATATAGAGATTTTAGGCAAGGGGTTGGAAATTTCGATGGTGGGGTATTGAGAATTAATGGTTTAAATTGTGCACAGATTTTGACATATTCGTTTGGACGTTGGGGACTCGGTTTGAGCGCACTCCACATGCACAAAGATTCACTGTGCGCGTCAAACATGGGCGCGTCGTATCACATTCTTCATTTGTCCAATAGGTTCATATTCCTCATCGCACTTGAGAATTGAGAGATAGATACATACAGCAGCAGCATCTTGTATAAGAAGTTAGTTTACTTATTTTTCGATGAACTACCATAAAAGTCTATTATTAAATTATTTATGTGGTCTTACTATAATATTTGTTTTAGTTTTAATTTTAATAAAATTTATAAATATTTTACGAATAAAATTGTTCGAACTCAGAGCTCATATATGTTGTTAGTGTGTTTTTTATTTTATTTTTTAAGGTGTCCACTAGAACAAATTCAATGACTAATCTTTTCGTGTTTTGTTGACCCATATAATTATTTTATTTTTCACGATTAAAGTCCACTAAGAGCTCATATACTGTTTTTAATTTCCACAAGCTAAATGTGTTAAATAAGTTATTTACACTTTCCTTTGTTAAATATATCTTAAAGGAGTACATGGAAACCTATAATTTTTATTTGAATTAATAATTAATTATACAAGATTTCTTTTCATTAATGACTTCCCATTATTAATTCGAAAAGAAAAATTAATATAATATTTCTGAAAAAGTAAAGGCCATAGTTGATAATTAGCGAATAGCTGACCGCGGATAAGGTTAGCTGATAGCGGATTACGGTAGTTGATTTGACTAGAAAATTATATAACTGATTGTATAATAGTGTTTGGTAAAATTAACTAATAGCTAATAGTTATTTGATTATTTAAACAAGCAAAATGACATATAAGAACATAATTATATTCCATACTTGTTTGAATAGTTCAGTAGTTATCAATATTTTGTATTTATTAATATTAATTAGATTACAAAAATATTTTTTTATTATAACATTACTAAGAATATTTGAAGGATCTATATATTAACTTATTACTTATATAATTATTTTTAATATAATTTATTAATTATTAAATTTAAATATAAATATAAATTGTGAGAGTAAAAAAAAATATTAATTTACGAATGTCACAATTTAAATACTGAGGGTGAAGAATTAAAATAGAAATGTCAAATTTAAGTTATTTGGCGTTTTTTATAATTGTTAAGGATAAAAAGGTTTTTATGACTCTTATGTCAAAACTTCTAATTTCAAAAAGGCTCTTGGAGCTTTTTCAAAAGTAGAGGTTTCACCCCAATCTACTATTACAATACGCTATTCATGAAACATCCAAATTAACAAATTTAACTAGTCAAACCTTTAATATTGGCTCAAACCTCTAATTTTCGTTCAAACCGTTATTTACCAAATATGGCCCAAAAAAATTCCACCCACCTTTTGATCTTTTGCCAATATATAGCTATGATACAATAATTTAAAGAAAAACTTCAAATCATACAAAAATAAGATGTAATCATTTGGCTAAAGTATTGTACAAGTCCCTCTACTATATCCAAAAGTTCATTTCAGTCCTCTACTATTTTTAGTAACTATCCAAAGACATACAGAATTAGACAATAAGAGAAACAAAATCATCTAACTTCAGAATTATTTATTTCAAAATTTAAAAGGAGATAAAACTTAACTTTTTTTTAAAAGAAAAAAACCCTAATAGGGCCTAATTAAAAACCCCTTCTAGACTTGATTCGACCGAAATCAAAATTAAAACCGAAGAAGTAAAAAGGAGTGCCCAAGTTAAATTAATACCACTAAATCCAGATTATACAAAAAAAAAAAAATGAGAGGACACGACCCCTCCCTTGCCCTTAGTAGCTCCATCTTTGTTCCAGTCCGTTTGAAAATCAACATTTTTGGTCCAAAACATAATGCAATATCAACTATCATTAAGACACGTCTTTCAACTAATAGAAAAGACTGAAAAGCAGATGTTTTGGACTAAAATATTGCTGATTTCAAGCGTACAGTCCACTAGAATATGTGTTGTCAAAAAAAATAGAAGAATTAAAATGAATTTTTAGATATAATAAATGATTTGTCGTGGACTTTAATCATGAAAAATAGGACTCGTAATCTTATAATAATATATATTTTATTGAATTCAACAACTGTCCAGTGAAAACGTGGATAAGATTTATCAGATGAGACATGGGTTTAAAACGCGTTGTCTACAAGATGTATGTGCATTGTCAAAAAATTAAAAATATCTATAAACATATATTATCTTGTAATCACCTTTAAATTATTCAAAAATATTATATATTTTATTTTTAGTTGTTAATAAAATTTGTGAATATTTTAAAGACAACTATTCGAACATAAATTTAATAAAAAAATATCACACTTTTTCACCATCAGCGCTTCTTAGGTTCCGTCAGCTTGTAAATTAAATACAAACGGTTAATCTTATGATATCACTCATTTTTAAGGATTCTTTTAAAAAATTACTTATCACTTCGCTATCAAATGCATAGATTTACTGTTTACACGTTAAAAGAAATAAAAATTCTATCGTACAGTCCACTAGAATATGTTGTTGATTTTAATTTCCACAAACAAAATGTGTTAAATAAGTTTTTTTTTTGAACAAAAATGTGTTAAATAAGTTATTTACACTTTCCTTTGTTAAATATATCTTACGTGGAAACATTATGGTCTTTTTTATTTGAATTTTAAAAAAAATAATAGTTAATTATTTTTATTAATTATTTTTTATATAATATATATTTATTTTGTGGTTTATATTTTATATTCTTGGCTCTCCCTTTTAATAATATTTTTTTAATTCGAAAGTAAAATCAATCTTTTAAATATAATATTTCTGAAAAAAGTAAAAAGAAATTCCACCCACTTTTCAAGGGTTTGTCGTTATATAGGTATGATACAATAATTTAAAGAAAAATTTCAAATCATACAAACATAAAGATGTAATAATTCGGTTAAAGTTCAGTAGAATCCCTCTATCATATCCAAAAGTTCGTTTTAGTCCTCTACTATTTAAAGAGACATTTTAGTTACTATCTAAAAATAGAATTAAGATCAGACAATGATAGAGATAAAGTCGTCTAATTTCAAAATTACCAGAAACCTAATAATTATGTAATTTGAAATTAGAAGGGATAAAAATTGATTTAAATAAAAAAGAAAAAATAATATTAAACAAAAAATTGAGAAGACACGAACCCCCCCCCTCCCATGCCCTTAGTACCTCCATCCTTGTTTATGCCCGTTTGAAATCAACACATTTTAGTCTAAAACATATGAATTAATGCCATATCAGCATTAAGACACATCTTTAAAAGTTGATGTTTTGGACTAAAATATGTTGATTTTCAAGCGAACTGGGACATAAATGTCTCGCCACAAAGTAGAAGGATTTGAATGAATTTTTTGATATAATAAAGGACTTGTAGTGAACTTTAACCGTTGTAAATTGCTGTCTGTTGCTTTTCCAATCTTGATTATATATATATATTGGGAAATTAATCACGTTATTACATATTAAGTAGTAATCTGACTCGGAACATATGAATCTTGGGGAATGCCCAAATGTATGTACCCTTTAATTTGAGGTGGATGCATAGGCTAGACAAAGACTTAAAAAAATCCCACTTTAAAAAATTTCAAAGTATTGGGTTCTGATTCATCGTCAAATTCTAAGTGCATATTAAAAGCTTGGCTTTCAGGATATGGAGTTTATAATTTAGGACAGTGCTGCTGACATAAGCATATATACGTTGGTTGTTGGAATCTCGACAAAATATTTAGGGTATGTGTGGTTTGAATAATGTTATATTTCTTCCGGTGATAGAAACATTTTGGAAAGAGATTATCATATTTGATGGAAAAGTTTGAGGGGTTAACTTAATTTTTTTTTAAATAGAGGTTTAAACCAAAATTTTTAAAGGGTTTAATTTAAAATTTTAAAATTTTGTAATATCCCTACCCGGTCTGGTAGGAAATGGGGTTAGGAATGCTACTGAAGAACGATAATAGTAGTCGGTATAATAATTCCGGTGACTTAGCAATGTTCGATGTCTCAAAACAAAGATTTAACAACATAAAATTGATACAATTGTGTCAATAAATCAATATATGCAACCATAATTTGTTTAGAGGACCAATCTATAAGAATTACAAGTTTAGAGACTAATATGTAAATTCCATTACCCTCATGTCCTTATCTAAAATTAGCCTTATTCAAATGTAATTCGATGACATATAGTTTTCTGTCAATTTGCATGTCAATCAGAGGTCTTTGACTTAGTCAATTGAGCCGTGTGATATTCTGGCCATAATGTGATTTTCAAGAATTTGTTTCATAGCTTTTAACTAACTTACCTGATCGGTATTGGTACTCGAGAGGTCGTACCGATACACCATGCCTGATTTGAATGTTGCTAAATTTCAATGACCAATATAAGTACCGATACGCACAGACCAGTATCAATACACCCTTAATATTATCAATATTGTTTCTTTCGAACTTAAAATGGGTATCGATACTGGCTTAACCGTACCAATATTGGTGCCATAATTCCCAAATTGGGGTAAATTGGGTGTCGGTACCTACATGTCCGTATCGATACCCTACTACAGTAAAATTCCAATGTCGAAAATCCGTATCGATACGCCCAAGGTCGTACCGATACGCCTCATTGACCATCGTTGACCTAGTCCAAAAATACATACTCGTACCGATACGCCTTCACCTGTACCGGTACGACAGGGTCTGTAATAATAAATTACGTCTGGTTTATATCCACTTTAGCCTACCAAATCATATCCAAATTTCATGAAACTTTATCAGCAACCTTGTTTAATACCAATCTATTAGTATGCAAAATTTCAAGGCTAAATGAATCTATTCACCATGTTTTCACCTTTTAGAACCAAATATGCATGTTTTATTAAATTCTCCACATATTCATTGACCCGTTTTACCTTAAACTTAAGCATACACATAACTATCACTTACACATATCAAAATGGGCCACTTATGCATACTTAGATCCTATGCCACTATTCTAGGAGTTAAAAGTCAAAAGAAGCATTACATAGCCTTGTGGTATGACATGCAAAACTTGTCCCTTCCCCGATCCTTAAAGCTTGTATTTCTTATCCTGAAATGCATGGATATGAGATGTATCAACAATGCCATGACCAAAACAATTAATGACAATAATATCAGTGATAGTAATTCAATGTATATAACATCTCATATCATGCTTAACAATGATTTCAACAACTTTAACCCTTGGATCGATATGACATAATAAATACGCAAATTTCTAGCCAACAACGCCAAATCAATGAGTGGTCAAAATCCCGCCAACATCGCCAAAGGACCAATAACACACACATCCCGCCAACATCGCTACATAGAGCCTTAGCTCAAGGACCATAATCCACTCCCTACCAATGAGCTCATGAATTCTATGGCATGCCATTTGATCCAATGTCTATTCGAATCCAAGGTCTGGTGAATTAAGCCAATAACAATGACAATATCAATAGCATTGATTTCAATGATTCTATATCAATGTTTAATATAACCTTCTAATTATTCAATGATGTCCATGTCAATACAAATTTTCGATAGTCAATAATTCAATGCAATTAACTTACTGATGCTTACCAATACTACCTCCTATGAGGTTTTGGCGTAAAGATACCTTGTAACATATTGCCAATGTAATAAATAGTAAATATGGAACCAGGAAGGCACCTAGCCATTCCCGAGACTTCGACTACACTCACCGATACTCCTGAAGCTTTCAAGGCTCCCAGATGGTGATTCCTTGGTTAGGAGGCATCCTTGGTGTTGGTGAATCCTCTCCACCAATATCTTGAGCTAAAACAAAGGACATGGAAAATGAATTACAATGATTCCAATAACCATAATCAAGTCCATAACATTATTTAACTATGAAAACAATAGGAGATAAATTTGAAATCCATGGATGATTTTTGCTTAGGATTCATGATTCTTGAACATATATTCGAACATGATTTGGCCATGAAAATCATTAGTAAATTGAGGGGTTTAAATTACCTGATCAATAGGAACGTGATAGAATCAAAAATTCAAATGAACTTCAAGCTTAGCTTAAACAACAATGGAGGTGCTTGCTTATTCAAAGTGGGAGGTTGAAGATGAAAATAGTGTTTTTTTTACTTTTGGTCAAGTAATCGTGTGAGTTTTCTTTGCTTTCATTTAATTTGTGAGCTTTCCTTCAAATGAAGGAACTCAATCTCCTAATCCCACATATTTGGTTATTAGGCTTGGGCAGGGGCTAATAGCAAGGTTAGTCCCTTAACTTTCTATACCTTATACTTTTGGCCCACTAATTCCAATTTTAATAATTTGGTCATTATACCATGTTTCAATAGTTTCAAAATGGTTTTTAATCAATAATAATTATTAATTAGGGTTTAATACTTGGAGATTTGACCACTTGATCAAAGGTCAATGCAATAATTTGACTTCCGAAAGTTGGACTTTCGATCATCGGAATCCAATTTCAATTAGGTTGGCTTTTAGGGTGTTACAAATTTGAAGCGGGGGAGTTGTAGGGAATCAAAGTGTCAGTACTGGAACACGAGTTTCAATAGACGCTTATTGACAGTGGCATTCTGGGAGCTGTAACCGTTGATCCCTTAGGTGTGTCTCTAGTGAGACAAATGACTGGTGGAATTGGAAGAGGGTGGCGGCGCTGATTCTGATAATTATGATCAATATTTCCAAGGCCACTTTAAATAACATTGATTCCCAAAGTAATCTCCATTCTCAAACCTTACTTTATTTACTTCTACAAGGATGCATTGTCTAAGGGCTTATATGCTTCTAGTAAGTAAGAAAGCATACCTCAGCTCAAGATTGTCGAGGCTAGGACTTGACGTAAATGAAAAACACACCTAGTATCTACCGATCTTTAAATTAGTTAGATAGGAAACTTAAGAAATTTTTGTGTGATTTAAGAATAACACCCTTTAAGGAAAGATAGAATTAAGAAATTCTTTTGCGTTTTAAGAAAAAACATCTTTAAGAAATGATAAAATTAAAAATCTTCGTTTTATGTAAAACGTAGACGAAACGCAAGTGCATGTTTTCCTAATCGATGTAAAGATACATGAAATTCTTGTCGAACTCGCCTTCTTCGATTTTGCTTGTTTGACTTCCTGTATGAATGCTTTATGATAATATTATGATTAAGATGATGCGTGGGCATGCTATGTGATGCAAATAAGTAACTGCTCATGCATACTCGTGAAATTCTCTTTGGGAGCTTTTGCTCAGCCCTATACTCGTGTCTTCATTCTTCGGAATGGGTATTCACTGTCTTTGAACTACAACTATTTGTACTCCTCATTCCCCCACAAAATATTTTCCCCAAAAATTTTGTGGTTTATTCTTTATTCAAACCTTCAAGTTATATGACTTCAATCAACATCATATGTTTCCCTCACTCAGAGAAACCCTTTAACTTCTTCATTAATCAAGTTTTTTCAAGCTTTGTTTATTCACATTTGAACTCCTATGTATGAACACATCTTTTTATTCCATGGACAATGATGCCCCACTATTATAAATTTTTCACAAAATGCTTTTTGTCATGTCATGTACTGCCCTTTCATCTTTGGGCTTTCTCATCATTCATCATCAAAATACTATTTTATCGGCATGGTGAACTGGAGCAATACTATAAGTCCTTGCAATAAATTCTGGTGCATGTGCATGACTTCATATATTAGAGTGAGCACATTCTTCTATGTCCATACATTTTAAGATCTCTCTTTGAAGTAATACAAAAAAATCTTTATATCTACTTAAAAGTGTTTGCTTATTGGTCGTCATTTCAATGAAAGATACCTTTAAGACCAAGGAAACTAGAATTTTAAATGAAAGAAAATAGAATAGGATACTCTGGATATCAAATGCATGAACGTCTCTGATTCAACCCTTCGGTGTGATCATTTCAAGCATAACTTGTGTCTATGAAGACTTTGAATGTTGTGGCAATATTTGGAGCTATGAAATTTCTCTCATACTGCTCGGTTCATCCTTATGACTATCACATTGGTACAAAAAATGGCTCATTTCCAATTCTCATCATTTTCTCTGTCCAGAAATGTGTTCAAGCTTCTCAGGCTTGTTTAACCAAGGAAGTGCAAAAATATCATTCTAAGAATAAAATTCTATAAGAGCATGTGTGTGTTTCCGATTGCAATTAGCCACTCTTTTATTAGCTTCTTTTTCTCTTTTCTTTACCTCAAGATTTCATTTTATTAATTGTTTGACTTTGTCAGGATTTGAAAATCACTCGTGAAGCCAAGGTATAGAGTAGATGGAGCTTTTCTACCTTATTATATACTCAACCTCACAATTACAGTGGAGTGCCCTCGAGGTTTTATTTTCAGTCATTGTTTTTCACTTATCTCGGGATTTCATCTCATTAATTATTCGAATTTGTCAGGATTTGAAAATCACTCATGAAGCCAATCTACATAAGAGATTGAGCATTGCTTCCTTATTAGTTATTCAACATTATAGCTTCAGGGGAGCGCCCCGAGATATTTTTTAGCTACTAGTTACAATCTGTGTTTTATTGGGGTATACAAGACTATTATTAGAATTTTAATTTCAAGAAACTCCTCATGGTTAAACTTGCCTAGTCCACGATTCCACATTTATGAATTTCAAAGATTTTCTCATCATCGAACATAATCAAATGTGTGGTACTCTTTCTTATCTTACTTTGTTGACTTTAGTAGTCTGAGAGACAAATCACACTTCACTGTTTTCACAACAATCGATTGATCTTTATATCGGAATCCATGTCACAACACGCAATTGATATTCAGGGACCTACAAGGATAAGATGGGATATATATATATATTCATGGTTTCAAAGTCAATGTATGCCAAACAAAAATGCATTTTTCATTGAAATGAAAATGTTCAAAAATAACACATGCCATCACAAAAAGATCTTTGATGCTTTCGGGCAAAAATAGCTAAGTTGATTCCACGGATTACTTCAGAAGAGAAATTCAAAACACAGGAAAGTCTTAACAAATCAACACCTATAACATGGAAAAACATGGATGTTCGTTCCTCAATTTCATTCCTTTAAAACTTCAAAGTATCGGTCTTAATCAGATCTTGAACCTTATTTTTTAGAGCCTCACAATTCTTCGTAGTATGGATCAAACTTTCCAAGTGGTAGTCACATACAACGTTAACATCATAACCTTCGAGATAAGGAAGATCTTTTGGCTTGGACTGTAGTGGGGCAAAAAGTTTTCTATCAATGAGTGTTGAGAGCAATTTTGTGTATGAAATCGAAAATGGACAAAGAATTTTCAAAGAACTTACAAATTGTGAGGATGGATTACGGGTGCGGCCTTGAGGCTGGTTGGTTGGGTGACAACCCACCATATGAACTTGAGAATAGGGATGTCAATTGGGCGGGAGGGTGCGAAGGGTACTCTTCCCACATCTATCCCCGTCAAGAATTTTCATCTCTATCCCCGCCCCACGACCCGTTACAAATACAAAATCTAAAACCATCTCTACCCCACAACCCTTAAGACTAAAATCATCCTGCCCCATTACCCACGTGGGTCCTGAGGCCCACCTAATCCCCCATTTACCCGCCCCGTAACCCTTTCATATAATATTTTTATAACTAAAAATATAAATCAAATTTATTATGAAAAAAGTATAAAATACACGTCATTCGGACTCCCACCACATAGTGAAATTATTCTAATTGTCACAATTTTTAAAAAATAATAATATACAAAATTAAAATTGTACAACAAAAAAGTTTGGACTAAAAAGATATTAAAGTCTATTGTAAAAGATCGAAAATAGCACAAATAACATGTAAAATAATATTTTAATTGCTTAACAAAAAATATTACAGAAAGAACTAATAAACATAAAAATTAAAAAACAACCTTAAAATATATAACAAATACCGATAGAATCTAAATAACATACAATATTAGAAAAATAAAATTAAAAAGTAGAAAAATAACATATATATAGTAAGGACCGAAGAGAAGAAAAAACCTTAAAAGAAGACATAACGATAGACAACAATAAAGAATAAACCAATAAACATAATATATGTTATATATATATAAATTTTCATAAATATTTCAAGATAAGTCAATATAAATTATCTTAAATTTGACTCTGATTCAAATTGATATATTAAAAATATTTATAAATTTGATATGATTAATTTCAAACTCAATTATAAACATATATATATATTGAATTTTTCATTAATATCTCAAGAAAAACTCAATATAAATTATCTTAAATTTGACTAAGATCCAAACTAGTATTGTATTTTTAATAACATTTATAATAACATTTTATAAGATCTATTGGGGCGGGTGGGGATGGGCAAGTACAAAGATATAGTCATGCCTTCCCCACCACCCACGACGAATCTAATTTTTATCTTCATTCCCACCCCACAACCCGCGAAATTTGTAACCATCCATGCCCAATTGAATGCGAAGTGGGGCGAATCCTTGCAAAACCCGTCCCATTGACATCCCTACTTGAGAATCACTTCCCTTGGGTGACTCTGTTATTGTGATATTTTATTTTCCCTTTCTTGATGGCATCTTCAATTAATTTGCTCGATATCACCATGTCGGCAAAATTGTTAGTGGCATGATTTAATATATGATCATAAAACGAGCCTTCTAGAGTGCTCACAAAAATGAGAATAATCTTATTTTCCAACAGTGGGGGTTGAACCTGGGCTGCCACATCTTTCAATCTTTGGGCATATTGGCATAAACTCTTATTAGACCTATGATTCATATTTTTAACACGAGTCAGTTTAGGGTCATATCTGTTACATGCTTGTATTCTTCGAGAAACGCCTTAGACAAGTCCCTCCAAGTCTTTTTGTTAACTCGATTCAACTGGGTGTACCATCGAGTAGCAGACCCCATTAGACTGTCCTGAAAACAGTGGATAAGCAATTTTTCATTTTCCAAAAAATGACATTTTTGGCAGTACATAGTTAGATGTGCCGAGAATCAAGTAGTTCCATCATACTTCTTGAACTCTAGGACCTTGAATTTTGGTGGAATCACCAAGTCAGACACTAGGCTCAGATCCCTAGCTTCTATACCACCATAAATGTTTCCTCATTACGGGGCCCTAATTATCCCTTCAAGCTTATCACAATGATCCTCTAATTTCCTATATGTTCTAGCCTTATCCACAACTCGAGAACCTTAAAGTCTTGATTCTCCCCATGATTAATTTTGGACTCCACCGAAGCATTAGCGGAGGTCCTTCCCAAGTGGATTTGGACTTTCCCTTTTGGTGGAATTGCCTCATATATCACCCCAGGTTGAGGTAATGATACGTCAACAACTTCAACTGTCTTTCCTGCTTCCGAGTCTCTGAATCCCAGCATAGCTGCTACTTGGATGACAATGCTTCTTTGGGCTTGTGTAATTTCGACTTTCAACTCTTTTTCTGTTTTGTCGAGCTTGTCCTCTGCATCTTTTAGGTTGACCTCCACAGTTGTCATCATGCAATCCGTGGCCATATTCCTGGTTTGATAATGGGCACCGTAATTGTGCAAAATTTTGCCATGAATTTGGTCTACTGCCATGGAACTTCCCGTAATTAATTTCATTGCTTGTTTGATTAATATGGTGCAATGCATGTAACCCCCTTGACCCGGTCTAGTCAAAAGACTGAATTGAACGAGTCACATGGGGAATACTATAGTAAACTGAAAAGATTTACCTCAATAATCAACCCTATTTTTTTCCTTTTATGTTCTCTAGATGCAATATTATTATCCTAAGTGTACATAATGGCAGCGTGTGAAATTATGACTCGATCGAAAGTCGAAGCGACATCTAATTGCTCTGATTGTCAATTAGGGACCATTTTGTAAAACTTATAGATTTTATGGACTTAATGTGAAATTAAAGTTACCATTGTTCCATTAGTCAGGTTTCGATCTTACATGTCAATTTTTAGCTTAAAACGACCACCAAAACTCATTCAATTGCATTCACAACATTTAGAGACCAAAACGTAAGAAAAAAGAAACTCAAAAGATGCCATTCAACTACCATAACGGTTGGCCGTATCAATTCCCCCCAGGCCCCGTATCAATATGGTGGTTGTTGAATTTAAAACCCAAATTCTAGTAATATTTAACTGTACCGATACGCCCTCGTGTATCGAAACGCCTTCCCTTTTTGCCTTCAGCCCGTACCGTTACGATACTTAGCGTATCGATACGGTATGCCTGAAATGGCTTACCTGTATCGATACAGTAGCCCATGTATCGATACGCTTGGGCCTATAATAACCAATTTTGTTGTTTAATCACACAAATAAGCTACTCAAACCACTCTAACATGCTTCTAAGACACACATAGCATATTCAAGGATCGATTCACAACCAAAAGCACTAGGAACAACATCAAAACATGATCACATACATAAAAGAGAAATCTATAGGCATGCTTCCTATTGCCAAGCCAAGTCAAACACCAAAAACCATACCAAAGCTCAACCAACCAATAGAGGCCATATACAAGTTTTTAAAGGCAACACAAACATGTGCCAAACCAGGGAGTTCATCAAACATACTCCTAAATCATGTGAAAGCCCTCCCATTGCCAATTATTACTATGTTTAGTTCAAAAACCATACTTGAGCTAGGTGGAAACCCCTTGGACTCTTTTTCTTTCTTCCTTGTTGTCCGAACCAGCTACTTCTCTGCATTGTTAAGAAAAGAGAGTGTAAGCAAATAAGCTTAGTGGGGACACTCATTTTAAAACCACAACAATGCCTTTTTGAAAACCTTTTCTCAACAAATCGTTTCTCATCATGCTCAAATACTTTCTCATGCTTTAAAACCCATCAAAACAAAATCATTTACCTTTCTACACATGTATCATTTATCTCATGCATTAAACTCAATGCAAATCTCAATGCAAGCTTCACATGCTTGAACATTACAAACCACAATTCAAAATAGAATCTCATGTATAAATCCCATTATACAAAATCTTTTTAAAACAATGATACATGTAATATCATATATTAGCATTCAAGTGACCCAGATGGCACTACCCCATCCTTGGATAGCACTACCCCTATCCATTAATGTTCGGATATGCGGATACCTTGATGGCACTACCCCCATCAAGTTTCATGGTGAAACTAACCTCACCATAATCTCACTTCGACTGGGTTGGCACTACCCTCATTGCCCGTTGGTGATAGCACTACCCCTATCACTCACATTACAATAGCACTACCCCTATTATGAAAATAAAGAATTTGCTCACGTATAAATTTTGTATATATAATAGTGAACTTATCATCCTATTGGTCGACCAATTATATCTGATAGTAATAATCTCATTACTTGCCAATATAAACTTTAAAACCATGTTACCTTAGTGTTTTTCAATGCATAAATGTAAACCATTTCTCATCCCATTTTAAAAGCACAACCAATATATTAGGATATTTGTTTTGATATAATAATTGAAAAATAGTTTTGGACTAAATTGAAAATATTACAAAAATGATTTTAAGTCCAAACAACTTGAAAATATGTTTGAGAAGGTTTCAAAAGGTTTTGAAGTGTTTTTGAAATGTTTTAAAGTAGCCAAACCTAAGTTCTTAGCTCAACTGTACCGATACAATATACCCCATTTTGATACGTCTTAGGGTTTTAGCTACAGTCTATTTGAAACTGCCAAAACCCGTACTGATACAAGGCTTGCCCGTATCGATACGGAGAGGGGTCGTTTCGATACGCCTCTTAGCATTTCGATACGCCTACGTGGAAAAAACCCCAACAGCCAAAACGCCCTCAACAGTCAATTTCCCAACGGTTTTTTAAATTGCAGACTGTACCGACACACTCCTACATGTATCGATATGCACAAGATGAAAAGAGCATAACATCTAGTTTATGAAGAACACGTACCGATACAGCTACTCACGTATTAATACGGATAGGTCCAGAACTGCATTTATTGCGGGAAATAAAGGCCCCAATTCAATCCCAACGGTCCCTAATGACTAAAAACTCAATTGGGAGTATAAAATACCTCAAGAAGTATCTGAAGCAACTAATGATCCACAAGTCAACAATCACATGATCAAAAACATGTCTTAGTGCTTAAATTTCCATTCCTTGTATAGACAAACACTTGTGAGCTCAATTTGTCAATGTGTGCTTAAGTGTTCTAGGATCTGGGTGAGAGCTTTAGTGTGCAAACATCGACCTTTAGAGAGGGATTTCATTTGCTAAGTTTTCTCTTGTTTAAGAGTGTTCCCAAAGCTCGGTTTGTGAGCTTTGGATGCTAGACTTGGGTTGTGAGTCTAGGTTGTAAAAGGTTTCCTCTTAAGCTTTGAAAAGGGGAAGAATTCTTAGTGAATTAGTGAAATCCTTAGTGGGAAGCTAATGTAGTGGATGTAGGCTTTGGTTAGAAAGCTGAACCACTCTAAATCCTTGTCCATATTTTTGTATCTTTTTGCTTCCACTCCAAACACCCAAAATATATCTTCTCCACCACTTGGCAAGTAAAATAGTTGAGGGATATCGAGTTCTAACAATCGGTATAAGAGCGAGGCTCAATCGAGAGGATTAACATACTATTAAGCTGATCTCGACAAGCTCGATCAACCATTCTATCAACTGGTGTTCATGGCGCAATCTATCGACAAGCCACCATTCTTCAACAGTGAACATTATGCCTATTGGAAGAATAGGATGATATACTTCATCAAGGAAAAGGATTATCGACTTTGGAACCTTATTGAAGATGGACCATTCGAGCCTCAATGAAGGAAGGTAGATTGGAATGACAACGACAAGAAGATGATGAAGATAAACTCCACGGCGTTTTTAGTGCTATTTTGTGCATTGGGATCGGAAGTTTATGCTACGATTTCTTCTTGTGAGAGTGCCAAGGAAGTATGGGACAAGCTTGAAGTCACATACGAGGGAACAAATGAAGTAAAGAAGAACAAAATCGGTCTTCTCAACCTTGAGTATGAAAACTTCAAGATGGACCCAGATGAAGACATCAAGAGGATGTTCAACAGAAGACAAACTCGTTCAGAATTTGATTTACTCACTTCCCGAATCATGGAGAGCAAGAAGACGGCTATTATTAAAGCCAAGAACTTGAAGGAGCTCAAGCTTGATGAGCTAATTGGATCCTTGCTAACTCATGAGATGATGTCTGAACCCTTGAAGAGGGAGAATGAGAAGAAGATCAAAGAACAAGGCATTGATGTTAATGTCATTGCTCTCAAATCCTCCAAATGACGACATGAAAAATCAAGTGAGGAGGAAAGTGAAGATGAAGAGATGGTTCATCTCTTCAAAAGGTTCACCCGATTCATGAAGAGCGAAATGGAAAAATCTAAGCATGAATCAAATAAGAAGATGAAGAATCCCCAAAAGAACCATGAATGCAAGGAGACGAGGCATACCAAATTTGATTGCCCTCGCTTCAACAAAAAGATGTCATCTTCAAAGAAAGCATACATGGAAACATGGAGTGATGAAGACTCCACCGATGAAGATGAAGTTGCCCATCTATGCTTCACGGCCCTCCAAGAGGGAGAGGTAGCTTCTATTTCATCTATTTCAAATTCATATTCCTTTGATAAATTACAAGAAGCCTATGATGAATTAGTTTTTGAGTTTAAGGCTTTATTTTCGAAAAACAATAAACTAATTTCAAAATTGAAAACCGAAAATTATTTGCATTTAAAAACCAATTTAGAGTTTGAAGCAAAAATTAAAGATTTTGAGCTTAAAGTTTCAAATTTACAAGAATTGCTTCAAACAATGGAAAAAGGTCATCAAAAGGAATTTGATGATCTTAAGAAAGAAAAAGATTTGATTTCCAATGAACTTCAAAATAAAAACAATTTGGGAAAAATCAAATTTTTATGTTAGACAATCTAGTGCCCCAAGATTTTTAAACGGTAAATGTTTTAGAAGTATTTGGGTCCCTAAAGGACTAACTACTTCAACTAAAAATGATGAAATTGAAAAATGGATTCCTAAGGGGACTAAGTTATGTGCTACTAATACTTATGGATCCAAAGCAATTTGGATACCAAAAATCACTTGATTGTCTTGTTTTAGGTGTGATGGAGAATGATCAACAAAGTAAAACATTGAGGGGGAGCTTCATACACACAAGGAAAGCATTTGAAAAAGGAAGACTTCACATCTTCCCTTTGGTTAAAGTGTGGTAAAATTTAGTTTAATTTATTTGCTTTAATTTGGTTTATTTACTTTAATTCAACTAGATTATCATAAATTGTTTTACTAACATTTGTTTGATGCTTGAGTAAGGGGGGCCATTTTAAAACCAAAAATCTTATTTATGTCAAATTTTTTAACCTCCATTGTTATTTTGAACTTAAAGTTACTTAAATTCTTTTTGATATAATAAAAACGGAGGAGAAATTGTTTGAAAATTGAATTTTCAAGTGAATAAGGGGGAGCTTTAACTACATTTAAATTTTAAAATCTCTTATTCAAATTTTTAAATACTAAGGGGGAGAATCACAAACAATTTTTCAAGTTGGTTTTATTATATCAAAAAGGGGTGATTGTTATGATATTTGTTTTAATATAATAATTGAAAATTAGTTTTAGACTAAATTGAAAATATTGTAAAAATTATTTTAAGTCCAAACAATTTGAAAATATGTTTGAGAATGTTTCAAAAGGTTTTGAAGTGTTTTTGAAATGTTTTAAAGTAGCCAAACCTAAGTTCTTAGCTCAACTATATTGATACGGTATACCCCGTTTCGATACGTCTTAGGGTTTCAGCTACAATCTTGTAGCGACGTTTTTTCCTTTCTTTTTTTATAAATACACGCGTGGTTTTCTTTTGGAAAATCCGTTGATACAAATTATCATATAAATCACTTTTGAAATCTTAGTTTAAAGGTATTTCTTTTGAAAACTTGTAATCTTTTGAAAACAATAAAAAAAACTTGGAGTCGCCCCGGCCACTTGGATAAGGTAAGCCGGACACCACAAAACCAGAGATTCAATATGAAAGGGTCCGGGAGTTGGTTACGCGTGGGGAAGGATTAGCCCCCATCACGCTTGAAAATCGGTACCAAAATACTTGTTGCTTTTAATCAAAGAAAATTGTCGGAATTTGAAAGGAATTTAACTCGGTGACCTTAATTGAAAACTAACCTTAATTGAACGGGCTTTATCAAACTGGTGGATTCAAATTAATTGGACATTTAATTAATAAGGTTGACGATACATCGGACCATAGATTAAAGTGACATCGAATAAGCCCGACTGCCGTGTTAATTTATGGTTTGAATCTCGCATGTCACCTTTATGCATGATGCAAGCATTTTAAAATATGATGTAATGATTTGGTTAAGTTTTAATTTTACCTTGAATTGGTAAGGATTAATTCAAACATTTGGTCAACATCCTTTAAGCTCGGACTGTTACGACACAAATATCAGAATTAATGAATACCTTCCTTTTTATGATTTGAATTAATTAACATGTAAATCAAATGGGCCAAATGAGGACAAATAAAATGAATGTCAAACAAGGGCTTGAAAATTAAACACACAAAGGCCCGAATTATGAGAATTCAATTAATGTTCTAATTAATAACTAGGTGAATCTAATATTAACCCTAAGTTAATTAATCCTAAAAATGTTAAAGAACCCTAATAAATTATGAGTTACCTTGTGATATGATAATTAATTCGATTAATTTTAAACTAGTATTCCAATAAGCTAATAATACTATTTAAAATAAGCCAAATTAATTAATCATAACTTTAAATTAAAATGTTAGTCTAATTTCCATGTCAATTTTTTCTTAAAAGATAATTAAGAGGTGTTAAACCAATTTTAATGAATTTAACATTTATCCCAATAAGCCAAAGACAAATTTAAATTCACTAAAATGATTCGAACCTTAAGACTAACTACGACTCTAAAACCAATTCTAAATTAATCTAATTAATTTAAAACCGTGCCCCTATGAGACAAGCACAAGCTTAAATTAATTAAATTAATTCCTAAACTAATCCAAAGGCCTTAATAAACACCAATCCCACCTAAACTAAGCCCAAGACCCACTAAGCTAAAGCAAACCCTAAGCCCAAGACAAAAGACCTAAAACTACAAGATAAAGCCTATAAAAACATATATATATATGTATTATAAATATATTACAAATTATTTAATACTATATTTTATCGACTTCATAAAACTATATATATATTATACACTTTAAAAGATCATATTATATACTTCTAGAAAACTATATATATATTAAATACTTTTTGTAAAACCATATATATTAATTTTTTTTTTATCTTTTTTTTAAAAAAAATCGTATTATATATAAAAATAAAACTATATATATATGTTATAAGCTAAAAAATTACATATATTTTGAAAACTATAACATTATAAGATTATATATTATATACTCCTATAAAAACTATACATTAAATATGTCTTATAAAACTATATGTTACAACTTTATAAAGATGTATTATATATTTTCTTCTAAAAAACACATATTACATACAATACTATCTATCGTGAGAAAAACATATATTATATATTTTACAAACAACTTTATATACATAAAAAACTTATGTATTATATATATGTACATATATACCATATATTATATAGGAAACATATATTAAATAAACATATATTATATAGCATTCATCATATAACCACAACAACATCAAGATAAAACCAATAAACTAAACATTAAAAGAAATTAAAGAGTTAAAATAAATGTGCAAAATTTAAATTTAAATGCATGAAAAAGAAAATAAACAAAAAGGGTTTTTAGTACTGGAAAAGGGGCAAATTGAACAAAAATTCGAAGTTGGGAGCCAAATTAAGAGTAAAAACGGGGATGAAATTATAAGCTTTCGCAAAATTTCAGGGACCAGGGGTGTAATTTACATAGGCGAAATGGCTCATCGGCATGATTATCCCATGCAAAGGGACCAAAAGCGTGATTTACCCATACGGAAGCCCTTCAAGCGCAAATATAGAAGGGCGGAGGGATTTATAACGCAAATATCTCATTTTGTTTTGAGGGCTGGCATAAAACACATTTTTTTAAACAAAAAGCTTTTTATCAAAGCTCTCTCCCACCCCTTCCTCATTTTTCTCAGAAGCGGAGATGAACACTGCCACGTGTTCATCCCCAAATTCAGATTTCGGCTACATTTCCAGAAATTAATGACTCTTTTACCGTACACCGCCGCGTCGGCCGCCGTTCGCCAGCGGCTGGCAAAACCTAAAACCCACCTTTCGAAAGCTTTCCTTCTTCTAAAACCAAATCCAACATTCCTTTTACTTAAAAACGGATAAAAGACTTTCCTTTTTTACAAAAGCAAACTAAAAACCTTTTGGGAAACCCTGTTTTCGGCACCCCATTTCGTCGATTCACCATGCGGCTACAGGCGGTCTAGGAGGCTTATCGTCGGCTAAGGAGAAACAACAGCGCAAGGGAAGCCGAATCGACCGAGGGGAAATCAAAACAAAAACGGTAAACCCTAGTGTAATCACTAATTTTGTTCGGGGTTTACCCGTTTTCTTTATTTTGTAATAATGAGCTTATATATATATGCTATTAGGTGATAATAAATTAATGATGCTAAGTTGTTGTATTATAGGTATTGAGCTCATGTGTATTATTATATGTATACTAAGTATGTGTCATTAGTGTGTGTTTATAATATGTATGGTTATTAACTATTTAAATATGAACATATATATGTTGTTTGTCAACCTTGCAAGTAATATACAATTGTATGTATATGTTATTAATATGTTAGTGTGTTTACTATTGTTTAAATATCAGTAATGTCTAAATGTGAGTATGAGTATGTATATTGTATGTGTTGCTTGCATGTATGTATGTATTCATTATTACTTCAATGTCTTTAATATTTGACTATGAATGTATGTATATTGCATGTGTGTTTGTATGTACATATTATGTGTGTATTAATGTTTGTATGTTATGTGTAAGTATATTTGTTTCTATATGTATATGTGTTATATTATAAGTTTATTATTAGAATTATTATAACATAGGCTGATAATTAATTAAAAAACAAACAGATCAAATAAATAATATCAAATACAAGCCCAAGTTTATTAAAGTCCAATTACAATTTTAAAAGCCCCCAAAATATTTATTATTATTATATATAACTACATCTGGCCTGGTTAGGGCCCAATTCTAAATAAACCCTAATAAGATATACTCTTCTTCATCCGCAGCCAAATCTAGACCGTCGGATCAAGGGTTGCTAATCGAACGGTCCAGATCGAGTGAAGATCCTTCAGCTCCCCGTGCGCCACATGTCGCCAATCCAGCGTTGCCACGTCGACCATCAGACACCATCTGGGCCGTCCATTCCATGAGAGATCTTAGTCGTTCAACTTCTTCATGTGCCCA
Source organism: Hibiscus mutabilis (assembly GCA_019671005.1). Lineage (NCBI taxonomy): Eukaryota > Viridiplantae > Streptophyta > Magnoliopsida > Malvales > Malvaceae > Hibiscus > Hibiscus mutabilis. Next base: position 48,698,682 of record CM033745.1, read on the forward strand.
TGCGTCGGCACCGATTTATCTTCACATCCACGTGGTGCCACCGCCGGAAATCCTGCTGCCACTGTACGGCCACCGGCTCTCTCAACCACTAAAACAACAAAGAAAAACATAAAAACGGGGAAATCAGAATCATCATCATCCATAGTTCATTCATTTAATTCTTGCTTAAACATGCAAACAATAAGATCAATAGGCAATGAGTAATCTGAGGAATATAAAAAGCAATGTAAAACACCATCTTGTAACCCAAGATTCGAACGGGAAAATCCAGAAGCAATACAAAAAAAACAAAAGCCATTCAAGGTATATTCTCTCTATTTTTTCCAGATTCAAACAAGCATGTGTATACATAAAGAAAAAAAAGTACAAGAGTCTAGGGTTTACCTTCTCGCTGCCGTAGCTCCGCCGTTGATAAGCTTCGGCCTCCTCGAGGCCGAATGTGTGAAACGGTGTCAGTATCGGAAGGCTGAAACCCTATTTTTGCTTCATTTTTTAGGGTTTTAACTAGAAAAGGGGTTCGATTTCAAGAGAAATAGGTTTAGATCGAGGTTTAGTATAAAAGAAGGGGTGTTTCGGTGGTTTTTTTTGGCTGCCGGCCGAAAACTGGGTAATTCCCAGGTTTCCAGAGGATTTAAGAGGGGAGGGTGTTATAATAGAAAAAAATGGCTAAAAGAGTCTGATTTTCGGATAAATGGGGTATTTATAGTGTTATAAATTTTTAAAAAGGGTTAATTGCATTTTAAGGACCTTCACCCTAAAATAATCACACCCGCGGTCTTTTTACATGGTCCAATTATGTTATTAGTCCCTCTGTGTGGTCTAATTACAAGGGGAAGCCATTCTGCCTATTTTAATTACTCTCCGGGTCCTTCACAATTTTTTTGATGTTTTCAATTACGTCCTCGTTTTTTTAATTTTGTCCCTGTATTTTATTTCCTCACAATTTGGTCATTTTTCCAGTTTTAAATTAATTTTTTTTATTTATTCTTTTTCATGCATTTTTAGTTTAAATTTTGTACATTTACTTCCAGTAATTTCAATTTAATTTTTATGTTAATATTACTAGGAAAACAAGACAATCCCATCTATTCAAGCCTGAAAGCTTGCAGACAAAGTTGGAAAAAAGTATTGGTAAGCATTGAAAGCTAACGGATGGAAATGGCACCAATATTGGTAAGATCTAATCGTATCACTTTGATATACATATATGCTATTACATATTTAATTATGTTAATGAGCATGTAATGGTAAGGTGATCATATGTATTATTAATAATTAATATTGAGATTGATATTATGACAATTGCACTTAAATTTGAATTATTGCCTCACTAAGTAAATACTTAGCATGTAACTGTTTTACATGTAGGAAAGAAGAAATGGTTGGAGTAAGGAGCATATACGGACATCATCAATCAATAACAGGTACATCAGTATCAGTAAGATATCTTTTGATACTGTTTGATATTTACTAGTTGGCATGTATATTAAAAGGGTATGTCTGCTCTGATAGAATTTGTATTTTATTTGGTATCTGGATGAATTTTAAATCAGACAGTTTTTAGGCAGTTTTATTAATTATATAAAGTTAAATTAAATTAATAAGTTGCTGCCTGAAATTAAACTCGACTTGAAGATTAAAATATTATATTTAAACTATATGTGATTAACTACATTTGTAAATAGAAACTAAATATATTGTAATATTTTTAGAAGAATCAAATTTTTATCGAGTTACAAATGTAAAGGGTTTTACAAATGTTTTGTGATATGTCTGACTCGTATTCAGCTATGAATATGGGAAATGGGTATTATAGATCACATCAATGAGCTGAAGTCCTACTCCGATGGGCTCCTTCAATGCAACGATGCAACCTAAAAACCTGCGAACGAAAACAACAATTTCGAACGATGAGCTCATAAAGCTCGGTGTATACACCTCTAATCTAATATGCTTCATGTAAATCATAAAACATAAGCATGTAGCTAGAAAAGATGATATGATAATAAAATAATACATGGCGCTACCACTAGTTGCCTAAACCATTCTTTATCAAATAAACCTATCATGCCATCATCAATCACATCATAACAAACAATCCACAAACCTTGTGTGAGTCCAGGGTCACACATCATCGTGATGTTCATTTGGTTAACATACCATAGTGTTGCAACACGTCTCAGGCATCCAGATCCCATCAATCAAGTGACTCTACCACACAAGTGCTTACATGGCACGAATCAACATCATATCAATTATTGTTATCGAGTCACCCACCTATATCTAAAGTTTTTATTCATTATATTCATATAAGTGAGCTAAATCCTCTTTTCTCAGTTTTACAACTCTTTTTATGTCAAAAGGGGTCTATTGGATCGAACCTCACAATTTTTTAGCTCTTGAGGCAAAAATCAACATTTTTGGGCAGAATACCTAGTGGGTACCAGTACGGTCTTTGCATACTGGTACGGTACCCTTGGGTATTTACAACGTATCGATACCAAAATAGCTCACTAGAATTTTCCTAAGCCTTAGCATACCGGTACAGGTCAACCCATACCAATACGAAAATGTATGGAGTATCGGTACAAGTTGAACACTGTACCGATACCTCCTTCATAGTTCATCTCAATGAAACATTGCTCTTTGAACCCAGAACACTAGGGTAGTGGTACGAGCTCCTCGTGTATCGGTACCGAAGCCCAGAAATAGCTTTCGTAGGCTCATTAATCAACGCACAAAGCCTCCAACTTGTAACCAACGACCTCTTAAGTCGGTCCTACAATTTATGGGAGTGATTTAAGGTGGTTTACTACCATTTTTGCAAGTTACTAACACCAAAACCCGAATTTACCATTAACAAGCATGTTCAAGCATTTAAACACTCAATCAAGCATACAAGGCATCGTCTTTAGGATGTACGTGAAACAAAAGGAGTTGGAAGTGTACTAACCTTCTTCCAATAGCTGAAAAAGAAACTCCTTGCTCCAAGTCCTCAAGCCTTCCCTTTGCCTTGAACTTTTGGAGTGTTCTCCATCCTCTTTCACTACACAAGAAGTTGTAAAATGAATTACAAATTTGCAAGGGTGGAAAGGGTAACTAAAACATTAATCTAGGGCTAAGAAACAGAATCAAACCCTCATTGAACCCACTTTCCTAAAAAACTCCCACTATGACCCAAAACTCACTTTCCAATCGTTTTTTGTTATTCTTACCTTGAAATGTAGATACTTTAATGTTGAAAACAACTCTCCCAAACCCAAATACGTAATTCCTACTCAAAGGAATAAAGATTGATCCTTTGTCTTGAAACTTTATACCAAGATGGAGAAGAGAGATGGGAGAAGAAAAGAGACAAGAGTGAAGCCACCCATCTCTTTTTTTAGCAGCCAAATAAATGAAATTCGGCCTTCCCTTTTCGAAAAGAAGTGTTTTACCTAAATGCCCCTCCATCTTCTCCCCAACCCAAACACATAAGCCCAAAAAAATAAAGGAAGCCCACTAAGGCTTTCATGAGCACCGAAATGCCCAAACTCTCAGCCCAACATGCAAGGCCCATGGTTCGGGCTAAACTAACCCACAGATTCTAAAATTCGCATTACTTAAAATAATTAAGAGAATATCCAAGTTTGAATTTAATTGCAAAAAATCAATAAAATAATTGAAAAGTTGTAATAAAATCAAATTCCAGTATTGAACCCGTATCAAGTTTTTTGCATGTGTTGTCTTCAGTAAAGCGAACATATCTTTAGCTCCCAACATTTGATTGAGGCGTTTCAAGATACGTTGGAAAGGTAAACAAGTTGATTAGAGAGAATGAAGAGATTTATGTATTAATGTTGATGCTATCTTTTATTTTCAATAGGGATGAAAGATGGTCAGTTCCTAAGAAGACACCTTGACCTAGAAATGCCCGCATCCTATAAAAAATTTACCATAAGTCTGCAGTGAGAATTCCTTGCACGTAGCTTGACTTTCCATACTTGTTGGATAAGATATCTTGAAATCTTTCCATATTTGACATGATTAGGATCTTTTGCAATATGAAAAAATAAATAAAATACATTGATAATAATATAAATGAAAATGAAAATAAAATAAGATAAAAAAATAAAATGGGTTGGATAAGAACAAATGACTACAAAGATCATCTGAAAAAATAATTTCCACATTGAAAATAAAAGATACCATCAACATTAATACATAAATCTCTCTATCCTCTCTAATCAACTTGTTTACGTCTTGTTACTAACTCCTCATAAATCAACTGCTTCTCCTTAATCTATTAGGCTAAGGTATAATTAACTTGTAAATATTCAATAAACTACCATCATCCACCCATCTCAATTGGGCGAACATCATTTTCAAGTCCAAAAGAGATTTACGGATCAATACATAGAAAGTTATGTTTTTCTTACCAATATGTTATTCAATAATGTAATTATAGTCCTTCAGAAGCCCTATCAACTAATTTTATCTTAAGTTTAATTGTTTTTAGGTGAGAAGATGCATGTAAATGTAATACTTCTTATCTCACAATAATGATTTCAAATCTTCAATGCAAACGCCACAATAACCAACTCATGATCATGGGTAAAATAATTACACTTGTGTAGCTTCAACATTTTTGAAGCATATAAAAATACCTTCCCCTCATGCGTCGGCATAGAATTGAGTCCATTGTAGGACGCATCACTGAATACCATAAAATTCATTTTCAAATTTTTTGGATCAAAACTGATGTCTTAGTTGATATAGCTTTTGCTCACACAAAACTAAGTTGCTGCTCCTCAATCAACCTAAACAAAACATTCTTCTATTGTAGCTTCATCAAAGACATTATAATCATAAAGAACCCTTTGACGAACCTACAATAAAAATTAACCAAACCTATGATAATAATCGACCAAACCTATGAAACTATGAACCTCTGTGATACTTTGTCATGAATCATTCTGCAGTTCTGTTACTAGCAATAGAAGAAGTAGAGAAAGAGAAAGATAGCAGAAGAGAGAATAAGGGGGAAATATTTTGATAGCAATTTCCAATAACTATTTTGTTACAATCCTTTTCCTTATATGCTGAGTAATTAAATAAAAACATATGAAATCCTTTAATGCCTTGGCACCTATCAGACATGTGTTTCCTTACATGACTGTTGTTGTTTTGCTTGATGTTGGTGCTGACTCATTTCTTTTGTGCCTCAAATTCATAACATTACTTTCCCCTTAGAAAAGAACTGTGTCCTCAAGGTTCGAGTGATCAATTGTTTTATCCAGAAACAAGGGAAGAAAAGCTAGAAAGTTTAATTCATCGTCAGTCGAGATATAGTTATCTTCATTGATGTCAATAAGTTCAGGAAATACAGCATATAGTATGATGGATGCAAGGATGGCAACAGAGGTGTAATACACCAATCTGGTAAACAACACCAATGTCAATACCATCGAGCTAGCCATTACTATATTTGACACTCCAGTCTAACACCATGCTCCTAAATTCTCAGTTGTCCTGAAAAATGAATCGATAGACTTATAACGAGAAGCTAAAGAACCTGCAAGGTTCATGAAGACCATGTCCCTTGTTTCATTGTTTCCATCTAAATGGGATCTTTTGGTTGAACCAAATGATAAACCAATTGGTATGACTTCAGTAGGAGCAACAAAAACATAAATTAGTTCAATTTTGTTAGCTTCAGTTCAAATTTCTGCTACCCGAAAAGACTGGCTCCTGAACATTCGAATCTTATGAGCAACATTTAACAAGCTTGTGGTCATTCCTTTGAGTGCACATATACTAACCAAATACTTGTCACATTTTCTCCCAATTTGTTCAAAAACAACCAAATAGAAAGCATGGACATCAACTTCATCATACTTCACCATCATAGTCAATGCTCGAACCATCAAGTAATGAACCACAATAATTTTAGACATCAAACACACCAACCCAATTGGTGTATCCTTAGAGGTTTTCTTAGTTCCCTCAAGTATATGGGATAAAAAACACCCAAGAACTATAAGAAAAACAATCTTTGCACCACTAACCAAAGACACAACCCAATTCAACCAAAATTTCCTCTTAGTTCCAGACATAGTGATCCCATTAGAAACCAAAAGTACCACAACTGCAAATGGATCTAAATGATTAAATCCATTAGGCAAAGAATCAACTTTGGCTCTCAAGAAATCAAAATTACCTTTAATCATACTATCAAAATAAAATAAACATGATCTTAACCCAACAACGCCAACTAAAACTTATAGAAGAATGTTACTACCAGTTACATATGCCATGAAATCTCCTAGTTCAATACCAAAAAGATGAATCACCAGCTACTAGACCTTCAACTACAAATTTAGTGTAATCAAAAATTGCCCATGCTGAAAGCTCAAATATAGCATAGAACATGAAAAGCCTTGTTGCTCCATTCCGATCTTGTGTTAAGAAGGTTGAAATGCTCCTTTGATGAATTGGCTAAAACCGATAAAAAGATGGACAAATTGCGCAATGATTTTAGAGTGGTTCGACTTTCTAACCAAAGCCTACATCCACTACCTTAGCACACCACTAAGGATTTCCCAATTCACTATGAATTCGTCCCCTTTTCAAGGATTAGGAGGAAACGTTTACAACCCTATCTTTTAACGGCAAAGATAGAACCATTCTAGTTTTTGTCTAAGGCTAAACTAGAACCTCTCCTTTTACATGGGATTTGTGTAAACTTTAAAACCTCACTTAGGTGGGTGTTTACAAGAATTTAAGCTCACAATAGTACAAAGGATTTACAATTAAGCACTCTCTCAAACACTATATACAAGAGAAAAATGAAGAAATAAGAATTAGACTCAAATTCTCTTGATCATGTTGCTTGGATGTGTTGTCTCTTTTTCTTCAAGTGTTCCAAGGCTTGTATTTATGTTTGGAATGAATTCCTAGCCGTTTATGGCCGTTGAGGATGTTTTGGAGCCGTTGGAAGCCATTAAAACTGAGCATTAAATGCTCACCTGCACAGAGGTTTCAAAACCTTTACCAGAAGTTTTGAACCCTTAAGAGGGGATTTGTAAAAACTAGCCATTACAGGGCCAAGGTTTCAAAACCTTCATAAAGGTTTTGAAACCTTTGCTAAGGTTTCAAAAACAGGGGCATTCTGCCCAGAAAGGTTTCGAAACCTTCCTTACGGTTTCAAAACTTTTCCTTAAAACATCAAGTTTTAGCCATTTGTTTACTTTTAAAAGATACATTCGATATTGGTGCAAAATCACAACACTTTAAACATATTTTTTCAAGTTTTGAGGACTTTTGAATAATTTTTGCAATATTTCAAACAAGTCCAAAAACATTTTTCATATTGTTATATCAAAACAAATATATCAACAATCTCCCCCTTTTAGATATAATAAAACCAACTTGAAAAATTGTTTTTGAGATTCTCCCCCTTAGTAAAAATAATTTTTGAATAAGAGACTATAGATTTAAAAGAGTTAAAACTCTCACTTATTCATTTGAAAAATCAATTTTTTCAAACCATTTCTCCCCTTTTTGTTATATCAAAAAGAATTTTTGAAACATTAAGTTCAAAATAACAATGGAGGTTTCAAAACAAAGATTTGACAAAAATAAGTTTTGTTTTAAAATGGTTCCCCCTTACTGAAATCATTCCAAAAAAATGACACTTAGAAGATATTGAATTTCAATGTTAGATCAAATAACATAAGTTTAAGAAATTCAATTATCCAAGACTTTAAATTAAAAAATAGATAACCAAATAAAAAAAGAATTAGCATAGAAGTTACCCATCTTCTTCACTTGTGTGACTTGAGCATTCTTTGATCTTTGCTATCATCACCATTGCTCTCACACACCTACAAAAACATTTTACTTGTTTTTTGGTACCCAATTTGCTTTGGATCCTTTCACATTAGTCACTATGTCTTTAGTTCCCTTAGGAACCCATACTTGTATAATCCTATAAGATTTTCTCTTATTTATAGGGCAAGTATGTATAGAACGACCATGATAATGACAATGCGAGCATTTTTCCATTATGTGATAAGATGAATTATTAAAAATAATTTCTTTTTGTTTTGTTAAGCTTTCAAGCTTAACTTTCAAATCTAGATTTTTCTTTTCTAAAACATCTTTGCTTGTTTTTGAAAAATCTAAATCATTTTTCAAAATTTTATTTTGGTTTTCAAAATCCATTTTTGTTTTCAAAAGAAAATCATTTTCAATTTCGAGTTTTGAAATCATTTTCTTAAATTTGGAATTCATGGTCTCAAATTTCAAAAATAATTCATCGAATGCATCTTGTAACTCATCAAATGTATATGAATTTGAATCACTATAGTTAGAAGATACCTTGGGCTCATCGAGAGCTAAAACACCATCCACCTTGGGTGATTGGAGGAGGTTAGCACAAGATGGAACACCATCTTTCTTCTCTTCTTTGCTATATAGTTTCTCAAGATTCTCCCACATTTTTTTGGCTCTTTTACATGTGGAGACCTTGGAAACTTCTTCATTGAGGCCACAAAGAAGGATGTGCATCGCTTTTGCGTTTAGCTTTACCTTTGTGTCATTTTCACTCTTTTGCTTTTTCTTCTTCTTAGGAGCTTCCAAGTAGCCATCTTCAATGATATCCCAAATCTCAAAATCAAGAGATTTGATGAAGTACTTCATGGCATTGCTCCATTGGAAGTATGTTCTTCCTTGGAAGAGTGGAGGACACGAGATAGAGTGGCCTTCTTCAAATCTTGTCATTTCTTAATCGGAGAACTTTGAGCAAATGATATTTACTTCTGGTTGTTAGTCCTTTGAAGAAGACCAAGCTTTGATACCAATTGAAAATCCTTGTTGCTCCCTTCCGATCTTGTGTTAAGAGGGTTGAAATGCTCCTTTGATGAATTGGCTAAAACCGATAAAAATATGGACAAATTGTGCGATAATTTTAGAGTGGTTCGGCTTTCTAAACAAAGCCTACATCCACTACCTTAGAACACCACTAAGGATTTCCCAATTCACTATGAATTCATCCCCTTTTCAAGGATTAGGAAGAAACCTTTACAACCCCATCTTTTAACGGTTAAGATAGAACCACTCTAGATTTTGTCTAAGGCTAAACTAGAACCTCTCATTTGACAAGGGATTTGTGTAAACTCTAAAACCTCACTTAGGTGGGTGTTTATAAGAATTTAAGCTCACAATAGTACAACGGATTTACAATTAAGCACTCTCTCAAACACTATATACAAGAGAAAAATGAAGAAATAAGAATTGGACTCAAATTCTCTTGATCATGTTGCTTGGATGTGTTGTCTCTTTTTCTTCAAGTGTTCCGAGGCTTGTATTTATGTTTGGAATAAGTTCCTAGCCGTTTATAGCAGTTGAGGATGTTTTGGAGCCGTTGGAAACCATTAAAACTGAGCATTAAATGCTCACCTGCACAGAGGTTTCGAAACCTTTACCAGAGGTTTTGAAACCTTAAAAGGGGATTTGTAAAAACTAGCCATTACAGGGCCAAGGTTTTGAAACCTTTTCGAAACCTTTGCTAAGGTTTCAAAAACAGGGGCATTCTGCCCAGAAAGGTTTCGAAACCTTCCTTACAGTTTCGAAACTTTTCCTTAAAACATCAAGTTTTGGCCATTTTTTGACTTTTAAAAGATACATTCGATATTGGTGCAAAGTCACAACATTTTAAACATGTTTTTCGAGTTTTGAGGACTTTTGAATAATTTTTGCAATATTTCAAACAAGTCCAAAAACATTTTTCATATTGTTATATCAAAACAAATATCTCAACAGAACAAGACCATAACTAGACCTGTATGATCCTCTTGACTTGTTATAACACATATGCAAGAACCAAAAACAGAGTTAAAGCTTAGATGAATATGCCATTTTTTTATCAGTGACTTGTGTGTCTGTTGAACCAAATCATTCACCATCGTATCGACCGTTTCTTCATGAACTTGAGTTGTAGTGGATTCTTCTTCCCATTGAATTATTTTACCGATTAAATCATCCATTAGCAACAACCTAAAGACATAAGGATCTTGTACCAGGACCACAGCTGAAGAGTATAAACTACCGCAAGGAATAATTCTTTCATCGAGCAATTGCTCCACTTGGCGATCGATTTTCTCCTTTTGAAAATGAGGATATTGGCAACTCTTCACCTTGAACAATTTTCCCCTAGGATCATATTGAATGCTATCGTTAGTCTTTTATTGAAAAGATAATCCATCTAGTTTAGTAAAAGCATTTTCTTCTCCCTTTATCTCCTCAAGCAATTCAAGATGATAAATTTCTCCCTCAACCTCCATATCACAAATTCTCTGCTGAGAGCCATAATGTACCACTTGAGCCATAATGTGCCACTCAAATCCAATAAGTTGATCATCAGACTTTTTATCAAAATTACCAGCACCAACTTCACCGATGATGTCGTCCTTTTAAAAATCATCTCCTATATTGCCCTGAGTCTATTGACAATCAATTTTAATGCCCGTTGACGTTGACAATTCTCTGAAAACATGGTGGATCGTTGTGTTTGTGTTGTCTCACTTTTGAAAATTATTTTCTTTTAATGTTGACAATTCGTCGAACAACTGGTGGACAGTTGTCCCCAGGTTGTCCTGTTTAGCCTCAACTGCACCAGATCCATAGATCCCACTATGAGGCACCTAAAATGAGGCTAAAATGAGGCTATACAAAAATTCTTAAAAAATAGTAAGAATTTCGGTATCGACTTTTATGTATATACAGAAATTCTTACAAAAATGATAAGAATTTCGGTATATACAGAAATACTTACCGATTTTGTAAGCATTTATGTATCTACATAAAAGTCGATACTAAAATTCTAACTATTTTTGTAAGAATTTTTGTATAGCCTCATTTTAGACTCATTTTAGGCTGCCTCACCCTAGAATCACCCCTCCACACTAGGAGCAATTAATTTAAAATCTTTTATTTTTTGAATAGGTTTCCCTAGAATCTAGAATGTATGTCGAATAAGCCTCACGACCTTTACACATTAATTTTAGAGCCAAAATAACATTAGAGAAAGTCAATTCTCTCCCCAACGACCAAAACCTCATATGACCATCCTTATTCTAAAGTGCGATCCTCTTCAGACAACAATCTGCTATTGTCTTATACTCCGAAATAAAGATGTAAAAACATGTAATTAGATGGGTTTCAGGTCAGGTCTTGTCAGGTTTGGTTAAATTAGATACAAGTCATTTTAGGTCGATTTGATATTTCGACTCAATTCGCGTTAGGTGCGGGTCAGTTTTAGGTCGAGTTCATTTCAGGTCGGGTTCATTTCAGGTCGAGTCAAAATGGTTCAGTTCTGAATCAGTTAATTGACGGGTTAAATCGGGGCTCGGGTTTATTTTAGGTTGAGTTCATTTCAAGTCGGTTCATTTTAGGTCGGGTTAATTCAGGTTTCAAATTCGAATTAAGTTTGTGTTTGGTACAAATAATCGATAGACTTTGGGAAGGGTCATTTCGAGTGAATTATTTAACGCCTTTCACGAACACGAATCACATTAAAAATAAATATTATGCACTATAAGGAACAAAAATATCATCATATTTGAAATATTGGAGTAAATTACAAAAATTTAAAATTAATAAAGGTCAATTTCGGCGAAAAATAAAATTTTAGGGACTAATATGAACAAAAATATCATTATATTAAAAACATTGGACTAAATTACAAAAAAATGAATTGGGTTCAATTTGGAATAAAAATAAAGTTTTAGGGACTATAATGAACAAAAATATCATCATATTAAAAGTATTGGACTAAATAAAAAAATTAATAAGGGTTAATTTGGAGTAAAAATTAAATTTTAGCTACTAGAATAAACAAAAATATTAGGACTAAATTGCTAAAAATATAAATAAATATGGAGCAGTTTTGACTAAAAATTAAATTGTAGGGATAAGAATAAACAAAAATATTATTCGATTACATTACCAAAAATAGAAATATATATGGGTCAATTTTGGCTAAAAATAAAGTTTTAGGGACTATAATGAACAAAAATATCATCATATTAAAAATATTGGACTATATTAGAAAATTTTAAAATAAATAGGGGTCAATTTGAATCCCTAAACCCCAAACCTCACCCCCTAAATCTTACAATCACTAATAATTAAAGTGCAAACTGAATCCCTAAACTAATCTCATAACTCCTACCAAACACTCAACTTGACACATTTACCCCTAAATCTTACAATCACTAATAATTAAAGTGCAATCCTAATCCTCGAATCCCCTAATCCCTAAACTAATCCTATAACCCCAAACACTCAACTTGAAATATATATTATACCCATAAACCCTAAACCTTAACCTCTAAATCTTAAAATTACTAATAATTAAAGTACAAGCATAATCCCCTAATCCCTAAACTGATCTCATAACCCCAAACACTCAACTTGACACATTTACCCTTAAACCCCGAACCTTAACACCTAAATCTTACGATCACTAATAATTAAAATGCAAGCATAATCCCTTAATCCCTAAACTAATCTCATAACCCCAAATACTCAACTTGACATATTTACACCTAAAACCCAAACCTCAACCCCTAAATATTGCAATCACTAATAATTAAAGTGCAAAACTAATCCTGTAATCCCTAAACTAATCACATAACCCCAAACACTAATAATTATAATTTAATACATTGATGCCGTTTTCATCCTTGCCGAAATAAATTGGGCCTTCAAAAGCCCGCCAAACGTTTTAATTATTAAACAATTTTATAAAGGAGGATCTAATTAAAAAAACTAAACCTAAAGGTCTAAGGAAACTAAACTAAAACTGGGACTAAAATGAATCAAACTAGAACTAAAGAATAAAAAAGGACTTAAGTGCAAAGCTCCTAAACTAGTAATGGCCTAATCCACTAATAATCCCTTAAAAAATAGGCGAGCTAGATTCCCTCCATTTGTTACAGCAATTGGCAATTGTTTTTTAAATATGGGCGGGCTGCGGGCAGATCAACTTGAAAAATGGGTAGGCGGGTTTTTACTTTTAGGGATTAGAATAAAATACAAAAAAATGAATATGGGTCAATTTGGAGTAAAAATTAAATTTTAGGGACAAGAATAAATTGGACTAAATTTTCAAAAATATAAATAAATATGAGGCGATTTTGACTAAAAATTAAATTGTACGGACTAGAATAAAAAGAAATATTATTAAACTAAATTACCAAAAATAAAAATTCCACTAATTTCCTCCAAAAATTTGGGTGGCTTATTCTTCTAATTCCCTCCAAAATTTTAGGTGGCTTTTATTCCTCAAAAAAATTTAGACTAAAAGTAAATTAATCTCAAACCTAAAAAATTGGTGGCTTATTTCCTTCCAAAATTTTGTCTTTTCCCTCTTTTTTACCAATTGTCTTTTTCTTTTTCTACCAATTATTTTAGTTTAATTCAATTGAGTCCCAACTTATATTAATTTAATTGAAATTCCAAATTTAGTTTTAAAATTCTTTTAATTATGTCCGTAATTTATGCTTCTAGATTTTAGTTTAGCTCAATTAGATCTTAAGTTTAATAAGTTAATTCAATTCGGACATCATCATCATTATTATTATTATATAATAAACTTTTGTTAAATATAATTATACACAAAATTTTGATATGGATGTAAACATGTAATTGTACACATGATAACATCAACATGAAAGTTAAAACTTTAATTTAGTTCAAACTTAGTAGTTCAACCTTGACAAATAATTTATATTGAATGAGTTAGTAAGCATATTGAATTATTACTAAGCATTGAATTATTTGATAAAATTTCAAACTTAGTAGTGTCAAATGAATATCTAAATCTAACATTTCCTCATTTTTTGATATTTTTAATTGATTATACATGTATTTATAACAAAAAGATTATTTAACACTTTAAATTGATTTAAAAAATTAATATTTTACATTTACCAACACTTAATAGTTTACATTTATCAACACTTTAAATTCATCAAATCATAGGCTTCCTCAATTACATGTCAGGTAAATCAAGCCAGGTCAATATTAGTTCAGGTCGAGTTCAAAACAAGTCGGGTTCAAAACAGGTTGGGTAAAATCGAATCTTCGGGTCGATTCAGTCAGGTAATATTAGTTATCTTCCAGGTTAGCCTCGGGTTCGGGTTTGTTTCAATCGCGTGCAGGTCGGGTTTCGAGTCCACAGTAACAGGTTCAATTCTGGTTCGGGTCGTTCTCGGTCGGATGCATGTCGGGTTTGGTTACTACAGTAACAGGTCCAACTTGGGTTCGGGTCAACAACAGTCAGTTACAGATCGGTTTCGAGTCATCGCATCCTCGGGTTAAACCAGGTTCTGACTCGAGCAGGTTTCAGTCGGGTGTTCAGGTCAGGTCAACTTTTACATCCCTACTCCGAAAACTAATCCATTCTCAGTATCAATCATATTTTACATAATTTATCTTAATGAATGGAATTCAACTATAATTTGTCTATATTTAAATAATAATCATATCTTAGAATTATAATTAAATAGTATAAAAATAAAAAGTTGTGCAAAGTGTTCAAGGTTATTTAATGAGAGAAATTGGAGCAACTAAAACTTGAAAACCGTGTCATCCTTGTTGCATGGAAGAAATGCTAGGTTTGGATATACTTGCAACAAAGTAAATGGTAATTCAATCTACAATCACTTTTGCATTGCAAATAAAAAAATACATTGAATATATGAATCTCAATGAAAACCTAAAATGTATGTTCCCTTAATATGCGGTAGATACAATGGAAATTCCTAGTGCCTTTTGCTAGCTAGATAGCTTGTGTCTAATAAGATTGGAGTATAAAAGAAAAGAAAAAGAACAGTTAACTAAACACGTTTCTAAGTATTGGATTCTGATTCTGATTCGGTATGGCATATCAGAAAGTTTGGTTTTGATCAAATGAAATTTAGGATTTAGGCAATGTTCTTCGTTGATGCTGTGCTGACATTAGGTATTAGCAAGGATGAACGCATAATTTTATATTAGAGGGCGAACCTATAAAATTTTATGAGGCTGGTAATATATTTTTAATAAAAAAATACATATTTTTTTTAAAAAAATCTAAGTGATATATGAATTTCAAATTTTCAGGAGGCGGTCGTCCCCTCTAGCCCCTCGGTCCATCCTGGATATTAGAGTTTGGTAGCCAATATCCAAACAAACAATGGATAGGACTCAAAATATGCACCACAATCTCAAATTTTATCCCAAGTTTGCTTTTTATTCAAGTAGCAAAACCGGTATCCATGTTGATAAAATATTCTCCCAAAACTTGGGGTTTTCTTCCATCAACTCATATATGTATATCTAATATTCTTTGTGGAATTTTTTATACATACAAGTATACAATTATGCTTGTTTGAATCTCACGTCATATTTAGGTTTATATTTAGGTTTAGGGTTTAAAATATAAAGTTCTGGGTTCAAATAGCCAAATTGTATAGAATTAAAATAAAAAATTTAAAATGTGGAGTGAATAATAATAGCTTAAGATATATGAATTTGTTATCCACAAAAATAAAGCAGAACTCTCGGGGAATGCCAAATTGTGTGTTCCCTTAATTTGGGGTAGATGCAAGTGATGGAGTCCGAAATAATCTATGCTTTGCATAATTCCAAGTGTTGGATTTTGATACGTGCGTGCTAAAAAGCTTTGCTTTGTGGATATGGGACTTTACAATTTGGGTCAGTGGTGCTGACGTAAGCGTGTAGACTTTGGTAGTTGGAATCTTACCGCACGCTTCATATGGCTCAAAGTAGGCCCTCCATAACCCAATGTCACTTAATTACAATTTTTATAAAAAAAGTCATTTTTTAAAAAAAATATAAACATATCACTCGATTAATATGTTGTTATAAACATGTCATTTAGTTTTGAAGAGAAAATAAATCACCCAATTAATATATTGTTATAAACATGTCACTCGATTAACATATCATTACAATCAGGTCACTCACTTAATATATTGTTACAAACATGTCACTCGATTAATATATTGTTACGAACAAGTCATTCTGCTTACAAACATGCCACTTTTCTTTGGTATAATAACATTTTTAGTCTCCAAAACTTGTACTTTCTATTAATTTTACCCTAATTCGAAACAATTCGATATATTTAATCCTTCCCATCAATTTTAGTCTCTTTTTTTAATACTATCAAAGTAAACGAGCTCATCATATCAAATCATTATTTCGATAATTGAGTTCCGCATAAAACAAGTTACTATTAAATTGTTATTATACCAGAAAAGTAACAAGAAAATAATATAACATTTATGGAATAATAACAAGCAATTTAGGAGAAGAATAAAGATTAAAATGATGTTTTTAAATATTAAGAGTTAAAATTATTGAATTGCTTCGAATTAGGATGAAGTTGATAGGCTATATAAGTTTTGAGGACAAAATGTTTTTATAACATGTCACATTAGAAGAAAATTGACCCTAAAAATGTATATTATTTTCCTCCAATGTAGGATTATGTGGTTTTTAATGAGGCACGTGTTAATACTTTGTATGATTTTTTCTTTAATAAAATCATACGTGCTGATAAAAACAATTATAAACAATTTGTTTCAAATTAGAATCAAATTAATATATTACTTGTGAATGCTTAAAAAGTGATTCTTTAATCAACTACCAATTGAGGATTAACCTTGCTTAAGAAGCCTGACACCTTATTCCACTAAGCTGACACCTTATTCCACTAAGCCAAACTACCAATTGAGGACTAACCTTGCTTAAGAAGCCTAACACCTTATTCCACTAAACCAACTGATAGTTAATTAAAGAATCACTTTTTAAGCATTCACAAATAATACTCTCCTAAACAACAAATGTCAATATTTTTTGAAAATTTTAAATAACCCTAAAAATGTGAACATTTGACCCAAAAACACCACAAGTCACTTCTGAAATTTCTGCATGACATTAAATTGATCAAATGGAATTTAGAGTTCAGGCCATTCTCTTCACTGACAAAAGGCAATAGGGCTTGGTATTTGGAATATAAATAAATAGACAATGTGAATGGAATAGCGCTCAAAATATGCACTCCAATGTCTAGAATTCTATCCTAAGTTGCAAAACTGACAACCACGTTGTTGAATATATTCTCCAAAAAGTTTGGACTGTCTTCCTTTATTCAGAGATTAAATTGGAATGAATGTTATAACTCTTTGCTGCCGAACAATTATGTTGGTTTAGTTTCCAAAGGTCCATTTGGATTATTCTATCCTAGGTCGCCTCCTTCCGCCTTGTTTATATGTATTGGAAATGATTTCATTAAAATCCCCTCCCATCTAACGATGATTATTTGACTCAGACTCTACGTGTTTCGACCCGACACAACTCTAAAGAGTCGAGTATATTTTAAAAATCGGTTTCGAATTTAGGTCTGATTTATGTTGAAAAATACTTGACCCGAAATAATAGTTTAATGTTATTCTAGTTTTTTAGGGATAATTGTTATAGTGTCTCTTTATATATATATTTTTCAATTATCTCCTTGTTTTGTCTAATAAAAATAGAATAATTATTATAATGACCCCTCTTTATATGTGTTTTTTCAATTAACTCTCTATTTTATCAAATAAAAATAAAAAATATATTTTTATTTATATCTTGTCAAGATCGAGTTTTTACTCTAAAATTTAGATCGAATTTGAGTCGGGTGGAGCATCATCAAATGTCGGGGCGGGTGAAGGTGTGTTAAATTTTCGGGCCGAGTGCGGATTGACAAAAAAATCGACCCAACCCAACCCATGACCATCCTTACTCCCATTACCATAATAGAATATGGAGTTGATTGAGTTAAATATCATTTAGTAGTTAGAGAAATATATATATAAATTAAATTTTAACATACGATATCAAAACAATTAAGGATACTTGTATAATTTACTTTGAAAGAATTACTTCAAATGTAATATCAGATAACTTATTTTAAAAAATTGTTCATTTCAAATAACATTTTTAAAAAAAATTATAGTGGTGGTTTCAGTGGCGGTAGGAATCCGTCGAGCAACACCGATTAAAAGTTTGTAAATAAATAAATTTGTCGAGTAACATCAGATAACTATCTTATTTTATTTTTTATTTTTTAAACAATGACACGTGGATTTTATTTGACATAAAATATATTACAAATACAATGCATTAAAAAGAGAAAAAATGGACTAGTCTACTAAAAATTTCATACAAAGATGTAAAGAAAAGAAAACCCTTATATAGAGATTAGCATACCAGAAACATTTAGAAATTTTCTTATCTCTAGCCAAAAGAGATGCTTTACGGGATGAAAAAGGAGTGGTGAACGAACCAAACTATCAGACATATTACTCCGCTACACAGTTCTGATTATATTGGCTAACAAACCATCAAACAAGTGGGGATCAAATCAATCTTTTCTATGACAACCGATAGAATCAAATCAGAAAGCTAGCGCCGTGAGGATCTTTATACGAGCACCAAATGATCGCTATGGTATGCTAAAATCCTGTTAAATGACAGATGAAACAAACCACAAAATTCAATGAAAAGCGTGCTACAAAAGCAGAGGAAACGCGTGCCACAAGAGCAGAAATTTTTATTAAAATTAAAAATGCAAAATATAAAAGAGCAAGGAAAATAATGAACACCGATGGTCGACAACCAGTACTAAAATTAGTTGCCGCCATTGATTAAGCAAAAAGGAAATAAGAAAAACTTGCGGCCACGAAGAAAAAACTAGGTTTAAAAGAAAATTAAGATATTTTGGAGAGT
The DNA here is from genome assembly GCA_019671005.1 of Hibiscus mutabilis. Taxonomy (NCBI): domain Eukaryota; kingdom Viridiplantae; phylum Streptophyta; class Magnoliopsida; order Malvales; family Malvaceae; genus Hibiscus; species Hibiscus mutabilis. Next base: position 48,717,507 of record CM033745.1, read on the forward strand.
TTGTATAACTTTTCAAGGATTATTAAAAATCTCAAATGTTTGACATGCAATTAATCATATTTCTAAACAAAATTAGAAGAAATTATTCCATGAACCATTTTCACTACCTCATCCATGGTCCTACCTAATTAAATAAAACCACATCATCTTTATTTTTAAAGTAATATTTTTTTCTTCCTCACACCTCATATATTAAATATAATATGTTAATGAATAAAATCCTTAAAATAAAAAAAAAACACCCTAAAAATTTAATTCGAATCTATTATATTGACGTTTTTATCCGGGCCGAAATTGGTTGGGCCTTCAAAAGCCCATCAAACATTTGGAGTTGCCATCAATCGTTTTGGGTTGGGTGCGACCGAAAACCTGTAAAATTGATCTAAGTCAAGACCAAAATCATCGTCGGATTCGGGAATTAGTTACGAGTGAGGAATGTTATAGCACCTCACTACACCCAAAATTAGTACATGGGGATTTTGGTTGTCTAAAAAAGGAAATATCAAAAAAGGGTTAATAACTCTACTAAAAAATAATTATGTTGTTAAATATGAAAAATAATGTGGTGTGCTAAAAAATGTAAATGCATAAACTAAATTAAACAAGCAAAATAAATCAAAACATAAAAAAAAAATTCGAACTTAATCAAATAAATTAAATTAAATTATTAATTAAGTTCAAATTATTCACCTAACTAGACTAAAACAATTTTAATTAGAATCCGTTCACAAATTAATCAATTTATTAAAGCCAATTAATTACCAAATCAGATTTAAAGTAAATTAAAAGATTTAATTATTAATTAATTTTATAAAAGAGGATCTAATTTAAGAAAGAACCTAAACCTAAAGGCCAAAAAAAATTAAACTAAACTAAAATCAGAACTAAAAAGAAACAAACTAAAACCTAAAGACCTAAAACCTAAGTATCTAATCAAGAAAGGACCTAAAGGGTGATTAATCCATAAACTAAAAAAGCGGAAGCTTTCCCCCAAATGCTTCGTTCAACGTGATTTACTAATAAAGATTTTCAAACCTTTAATTAATGCAGCCAGCTTTTATTACATGCCTATTTCGTTTATTATCCATTTTAACCTAAACCTAAACCTAAACCTAAGAGAACTCTCCCACTTTTTGCTCAACACCTAGGCACCGCCGCACTCTCACATCGGCGACGGCGGAACCTAACGAACAAGGGCTCTAAAACACTCATTTTCTTCCCTTGAATCTGACAAACAAGTTAGTTTTAGCGAAATCAGAACAATACAGAGCAAATATGAAGAAAGGAGTTCAAAAATATACCTTGCTCGATCTCGAGGATACACCGTCATATCGGAGTAGTTTCGGATATATTATTCCTGGTGTCGCCATAAGTCTATTCACCGTTCAAATATCGCAAATGTTGCTCTGATCGCCAACAAAAGGTGTAAGTGACGTTTCGGTTTCTTGCTTTTTCTTTCAATTTCAACACTGGTACTTTGCTTTCTCACAAGTTTTTTTCCCTATTCATTCCTCTTAGTATCCGTATACCCTTCAAGGATTGGTAGAAGGGTTTATAAAGGGCTTGAATCTATCCGTTTGGGTGAAGTTCATGGTCGGATATTATGAGATATGGTGGAGTTTGAATGTGATTTGAATTCTTTTGAGTTTGAATGAATGAATGAAATTCATATTTTATTATTTTTATTTTGGATATGGATCTGATGATAGAGTCCTCAACGGTAAAGGATTTTGCCGGCGACACGAAGGGTTTAGATTGAGCTTTTTTGTTCGGGATTATGGGAGGAATTTTTGGGCTTTTAGGTGTGTTGTTTTTTGTTTTTTATTAATTTAATATTCATTGGGTCCAAATTTGATGGGTACAACTGTCATTGCTCGAGCAAGAAGGATGGAGTAAAGACTAAAACAACAAAATTTTCCAATGAATATTGAACCTACAATGATGACGCCCCGCTAGTCCGGAGGCGTTGAAGTTTGAGAACTCACTTCTTGAAGTAAGATGTACCCAACTCGTCTCAAGGGTACTAAAATTTGAGAATTTATTTCTTGATGTAAGATACAACTCGCTCATTTCAATGGTGTTGTAAGGTGTACCTCTCTCGTCTCAAGGGCACTAGAATTTGAGAATTCATTTCTCGATGTAAAATGTATCTCGTTCGTCTCAAGGGCCCTGTAAGATGTACCCCCATCATCTCAAGGGTAGTGAAATTGACGTATTTTATACACTTGTTTTGGTGAAAATGTGAGAATGCACATGTTACCAATGTGTATATCTTTCATGCAGAATGCCTACATGCTCTTATTCTAATTGCATGAAATCTTTTGTAAAACATATGCTTTTAATTTTGGGTTCTGATCTTTACTCGAGTTAATATTCGCGTATTCTTGCCCCTTCTACTTCGTCATCGAGACCCTTAAATTATGAGATTTTCCATTCATCAAAGAAAGATACTTAGGAGCATCTTCCATATCATCGATGTGTGTTTTAGAACTTTTATCATTCGAGTAATGTGATGTATGTCACATTAAGATATTACGGACCCCGTCAAATAAGGAATAAGTTTAACGATTATCAACAAAATGCACAAATGTTTAACGACAAGCATTCGAAACACAAGACAATCAAAGATTTCCTCTTATTGAATGAAAATGGCGTAGCCTTAAAGAACGAACAAATGTTAAAGAGAAAAAAAGTCAAATCAAAGAACAAAAGAATGCCTTCATATATCAAATGCCAGGACTGCATTGCCATTTCGCTCAAGAATTTTTTTTGATTGTGGCTTCTACTGAGTAGAACTTGAATTCTTCGACCAACGTCTAAAGAATATGAATTCTGCTCTAAATGAGACTTTAAGGAGGTCACATCAACTGTAATTTGGCATGAATCATCTGTTCCGGATCATTTCTATTTTTTACCAAGAGAGCCCTTTCAGGTTTTCGCCTCTTAATTTTTCTTTTTCTATTAAGAGGGCCTTTTCGGGTTTTCACCTCTCAGTTTTTCTTATTCTTATTTTCTTTTCGCATTTTCACCTTTCAATTTTTCAAAACCTCAAGCATAATATTTTTTCATTGAGTCAGAATTCACAAGATTTGGTAGCTCATTTCCATCCATCTCGGTTAAGATCAATGCCCCTCAAGAGAAAGTTTTTTTTCACGACAAACATGCCTTCTCAATTTGGCATCCATTTCCCTCAAAAATCTCTTTGCATGGGTAATATATTCTTTAATACCAAATCTCCTTCATGGAACTCTCTAGGTCGAACCTTTTTATCATGAGCTCGAATCATTCGTTTTTTTGTACATTTGTCCATGACATATAGCTTTTTATCTCTTTTCCTCTAACTTGGACCCATTCGGCTTTATCTAATTTGAGTTCCATTAAGACATAGAGTGATGGGATCTTTACTTCAACAGGTAGGACTGCCTCCATTCTGTAAACCAAAGAAAATGGATTTCCCCTATAGATGTGCGTACCGATGTGTGATATGCATGCAAAGGGAACGCCAACTACTCCATTTTTAACAATTCTTTTGACATTTTTGTTAGCTACTGCGACGACCCCATTAATTTTTGGGCGATAGGGTGCTGATTTGTGATGTTTGATCTTAATTTGTTCACATACCTCGGGTCATCATTTTATTGTTTAAATTGAGGGCATTATCAGAGATAATCCTTTTCGGTAGACCGTACGGACAAATGATTTCCTTTTTTAGGAGCTTGCACACTATCGATCTGGTTACATTTGCGTACAAAGTAGCCTCCACCCATATTGTGAAGTAATCAATCATCACGAAAATGAAGCGATATCGATTTGATGCCTTCGGTGTAATTGGTCCAATCACATCCATGCCCCACATTGAAAATGGCCATAGAGCTGTCATAACATGAAGGGGAGATGGAGTTGCATGAATTTTATTTCCGTAGATTTGACATTTATGGCATCTCTAAGCAAAATTGATACAATCTTTTGCCATAGATACCCAAAAATATCCTAACCTCATAATTTTTCGAGACATAGTGAGACCGTTTGCATGAACTCCACAAATTCCCTCGTGGAATCCCTCTACTATCTTTTTTGCCTCGTGACTTTCTACACGTCTAAGAAATGTTTGATCACTCTACCATCTAAGGCGTATCATGTAGCCGTTCTTCATATCGTCCTTTTGTCATTTTCAGTTTCCTCTTCAGGGTATTTATGATACTTAATGTACTATAGAATGTGATAATACCACACCTCATCTTCAACGTCATAACAACTGTCAGGTGAATCATAAATGCTCATTTGGATTGACATTATACCAGCTTCTCTATTTGCCTTGAATGTTGCAGCTAGAGTCGATAATGCGTCAGCCATTTAATTATCTTCTCAAGGGAAATAATTGAAAGATATCTTCTCAAACCCTTTTATTAATTTGAGAATGAGTTTGTGATACTTGACGAATTTTTCATCTTTGTTTCCCATTCTTCTTGGAGTTGATAAATCACCAGTGATGAATCTCCATATATTTCAAAAATTTTGATCTTTTGTTGAATGACTGCATGTAGTCCCATGATACATGCTTCATATTCTGCCATATTATTGGTTCATTCAAAGTTTAATCGACCAGTAAAATGGTAATGATTTCTTTTTGAAGAAATCAAGATTGCAACAACTCTACGTCCGAGTACATTTGAAGCTCCATCGAAGTTCATTCTCCATAACTTTTCAATAAAATATCCTTATTCGCTAGCAGTTAAATACATTAAGTCCTCATCAGGAAATTCAAACCTCAAGGGTTCATACTCTACTAAAGTGCGGCTTGCTAGAAAGTCTGTAATAGTGTTACCCTTAACAACTTTTAGACTTACGTATTCAATGTCATATTCAGAAAACAAGATTTTCCATCGAGCCATTCTCCCTAATAAGGCAGATGATTCCATCATGTATTTTATGGGATCTAACTTTGCGATCAACCGTGTTGTATGATATAACATGTACTGACAAAGCCTACGAGCGGTCCAGACCAAAGCACAACATAACTTCTCAATGGAATAGTATCTCGATTCACAATCAATAAATTTTTTTGTTGAGGTAGTAGATAGCATGCTCTTTTCTTTAGGATTCGTCATACTGGCCCAACACACAATCCATAGAGTTCTCAAATACAACTAAATACGGAATCAAGGGTTTGCCCAGTATAGGAGGAACCAATACATGAGGATTTGATAAGTATTGTTTAACCTGGTCAAAGGATTCTTGGCATGTTGAATCCCACTTGCCTGTATTATGCTTTCTTAGGAGACGAAATATGGGATCATATTTATCGTTTAATTGAGAGATAAACCGAGAAATGTAATTTAGTCTTCCTAAGAAACCTTGAACTTCTTTTTGAGTGCTAAAAGGGGGAAGCTCTTGGACAACCTTGATTTTATCAGGATCTACCTCAATACCTAACTTGCTGATAATAAAACCCAATAATTTTCCTAAAACAACTCCAAAGGTGCATTTTGCGAGATTGAGTTTCAAGTGAAATTTCCTCAAGCATTCAAAGAGTTTTCTGAGGTTTGTGATGTGCTCTTATTCCGTCCAAAACTTGTCGATCATATCATCCGCATAAGCTTCAATTCTTTGTGCATCATGTCATGAAACAACGTCACCATGGCCTTCTGATACGTTGCCTCTATATTTTTTAGACCGAAAGGCGTCACTTTGTAGCAAACGTACCTCACTCTGTCACAAATATGGTCTTTTCCATATCTTCGGGAGACATCTTGATCTGATTGTAGCTTAAGAAACCATCCATGAATGAAAAAAGTAATGCTTAGCAGTGTTGTCTACAAACGTGCAATTGTGTGGTAGAGGGAAGTTATCTTTAGGACTGGCACGATTGAGGTCACTATAATCGACACACATTCGCACCTTTCCATTTTTTGGTACTAAAACCACGTTAGCCATCCATTCTGGATACTTGGCCACTTGTAAGAACCCAACACTGAATTGTTTCCTAACTACTTCATCCATTCTGGATACTTGGCCTCATTCTTTTGAGCTTTTGTTGTACGGGCTTGCATTCTGGCTTTAACGGAAGCTTGTATGTCACAATGTCTATATCTAGTCAAGCATATCTTCGTAGGTCCAAGCAAACACATCTTTGTACTCTTGCAATAAGGAAACACGATTATCCCTAACACTTGAAGAGATGAAAGTTTCAATATTCACTTCTTTTTTTTATCCTTAGTTCCCAAATTTAATGTTTCTGTCACTTTTTGATAGCGAAGAATATGCTTATTCTCGTATTACATCAATCTAAGTAGATCCAGAGACAGCTCACACTCTTCATAGTTGTTGTCGGGCTCATGCTCTCCCAAGCATACAATACACTCAAAATCGACTCTTGAGCTTGTGGCAGTGTCATTCTTGCAATTGATATCTGAGAACCTGCAAACAATAAGAGGATATATATATATGGCATAGAAAGAAAGGAAAATGTAGAATGCTTTATCACTATGAGAGAGAGAAAGAAAAAAACAAATGGTGAAACTCACGGTGGAAGGAAAATGTGCATTGTTAACTCCTCAAAAGTACTGATTTTTATGCTTATTTCATAATGTCTTTGCTTGCCTTGAGTACATTTAGATGTTAAATCATGCATTTGCATAAGGAGTTAGGAGCTAGTCTGTTGCCAGTATGAATGGTTGTTTTGCTGGTTTTGATGCATGACACAAGCAGGTAGACATGGCAGAGAAGCGCTAGTAGAGAACGCTGGAAAAGAAGCAGAGAAATGCCAAGTAGCAGTTGTCATAGATGGACCAAACAATGCCAAGCTCGGCTGGCAAAGGATTGAAGTTTGATGCTTGGTCAAAGTAGCTGTTGGACCTTGTACGCGTCAGCCCTAGGATTCAAATCGGGATAAGATGATCACGCTTCTTATCCCTTGCGCATTCAAATTTCAAACTCAAAAGCTTATCCTAGGGTTTCCACGCAAGCCTATTTAAAAGATATCAAGCAACCACTTGAAGAGAGAGGATTGGAGAGAGGCTGTATTTTGGTGAACCCAGAGGCGACATGGCTCGACCAACTAAGACCGAGAGCTCTAGAGCATACGAAGGGCTGCATCAACGGATCTTCTTCCTACCCATTCTTTTAGTTTTATTTGTTTCTATTTCAAAATGATGATGTTAAACGATGATGTTTTTTGGTTGGACCCCCAACCATGAACTAAGCTTTTACAGTTGGTTGGGGGATGTTTGCGATTAACGCTTATTTTATATTTGGTTTTTAATAATTAAAATGCCTTGGCATTATTTTTTATCTTCTAGTACATAATTTTTCTAAATCCATTGCCATACAACAGTTAGCATTGTGTGCTTATTGCACCTTAATATCTTAACAGACTTAAGGGGCAACGATCATTTGCCAGATACTAAGGCGAGAAGCTTTGACATAAGATGTTCAAGTAGATGAACTTACTTCGGATGTGAGTCTACCCCTTAGGAGTAAATATTGACACTTAATCAAGTTAATTAATGAAAAACTTCACTATAATCATATAGGGGTTTATTCATTGTTAACTTAGGGTCTTGCCATCGACAGATGCAATGCTATCTTTAATCTGCTCGACAATAAACCAAGACAGGACATTATTAAGGGCTGGCATGAATAGCGTAAAATCTAGGCATCCTTTGCGAATGCTCATCATTTAACTGAACACTTCGTTGCCAGGCTGCTTTCATTTTCACTACACTATTTTTGTCATCTTTCTAATCTAAAACCGAAAACATTTCAAACACTTTTAATTCTTTCAAACAAGTAAACATTGAGCAAATAAGTTATTGGTCAATCCCTGTGGATTCGATACTCAACTTACTTTTGTATTACTTGCTGACCGTGTATACTTGCATGCATAAGACTCACCTTGGTAGTATTCCTTTGTACTTTTACACTAAATATTTTTGCCAAGCGTTAGCAAAGTCGACACGCATTCATTTATTTAACTAAAAAAACTAATTCCTAAATGCGGCCCTTATAATAAATCCCAATACTTTTAGGCTCAAGCAAAGGTGTAAAGTTACAAACATTACTCTTTCAATATTTTAAAAACAACATGGAGTTCTATAGTGATCTAATTATTCAAGACACACCATGGTGGACATAGGCGAATCCTTGATCGATTCTTTGCGATTTCATCCTCATCCCCGACTGTATTAATGTTTTGGCTCCTAGGTCCTTTCTAACGACATTATCTTTTTCTTAGAATGAATGTGCCCCCAGACACAAAAGTTTTTAGAAATTTTAGGAAATTGCATCGGCTCCTCTTTAATATTTTGGCCAATCAACATGTACCTTCTTTATTAACTCTTCTTCAGAATCCGCTTTATCTTTTGGCGTGGGTCATGCTTGTATCCCATATAACTTCTGTCATACTTCATAATTAGTTGGAGTGTTGTGTGCATTCCCTGCAAGAATTTCCTAAGGCCTTTTCCTGATTTGGCTCTTTTTCCAACTGTGAGCTTGACTCCCATCATAGTATTCCTTAAGAGCTTGGGCTTCAGGATCTTTCTCCGTTTGAAAGTTGCATTAACAAACTCGAGTGATCGAAATGTACACTCGTATGCATTTTCTTCCACATCAATGTAAGGTGCATTAGTTGATGTGGATACAATAATGTCTTCCTAAGAGCCAACACTCATAAGACACCCATCAATCACAAACTTTACCTTCTGGTAAAGAGTAGAAGTTACTGCTCCAAAAACATGAATCCACGGTCATCCCAGTAAAGAATTGTAGGCATGTGTGATGTCCATGATTTTGAATTCCATATTGTAAGTAGCTGGTCCGATTAAGAGCAGGACATCAATTTTCCCAATAACCTCTCTTCTTGTTTCGTCAAATGCCCTTATTGAAGTGTGACAAAGCCTCATATGACTCTTGTCCGCCGGAAGTGAATTCAATGTGGCCATGGGCATGACATTTAAAACAGACCCATTATCAACTAGGACATGTGGTAGTATATGTCCATTGCAATGAGTGGTTATATGCAGGGCCTTGACATATCCCATTCCATTGGAGGCATCTCATCTTCACTGAAGGATATAAAATTATTAGCGTATAAGTTGTTCACCAATCTATCCAACTTTTCCACCAATACATCATTTGGGACAGATGTTTGATTCAACACCTTTAGGAGAGCATTTTTATGGAGCTTCGAACTTAGCAGCAAAGTCAACATAGAAATACGGGCTGGTTGTTTATGCAACGATTCAACCATACTGTATTCACTGTGTTTGATAAACTTCAAGAATTCATGTGCTTCTTCCTCTTTCACATGTTCATTTATCTTCGTTGTTCCTCCATTTAGCGGAAACTTGTCTTTTTCTCGACATCCTTTATTTCCATTGGTTTTGAAGCGTTAGGAGAGTAACATAAGTGAAGTTTCCTACTCCACTAATTCTTGCAGTTGCAATATCAAAATCCTCATTCTTTGGGATGGTTATATTAGAACCATAAACTCAAGACACTTGATGATTGTTCTAGTATAGAAAAAGAGATGGAGCCTCAATCACAATTCGAGGCGGGGGTTGCTTTAGTCCTTCTTCCTTCATTTGTGGCCAATAAATGACAAACAGTCGTACATAGCGCTTCTTGGACGATTGTTCTTCCAGCACAAAAACGTCTCCCATTTCTTGACTCTGTTCAAAGAACTCCATTTCTTTATTGTCCGTCATATTATGAAAAATCATTCTAAACTGATCACAACATTTGAATTTCATGGCCTACTTTTCCATGATATTCACAGAAAACCTCTTCATTTTTCATGAAAACTTCAGGTTTAGGATTCACCAATCCTCTTTTTGCCATTTTCTTCCAAACCCACTTTAATGGTGACAACACTTTAGATAGGCTTCTCTTAATCTTGATCCCACCATGGTTCATCACTACATTAACCCTCGGTTCAACATGAGTTGGCAGGGGGTTGTTAGCGACATTAGGTCTTTTTGGCGCATTGACTTGAATCACATTCTGATTTATTAAGTGTTAAACTCTCAGCTTTTAAAGAAGCACCGTACCATGATGGGTATGGTGGTTGAAATGGTGTAAGAAAAATAGGAGACACCAATCGCTCTTCCAATAGGTTATTATACAATTCTTTGTAAGAGATTGGGATATGTGTAAAAGATTCATTCTTCGTGCTAGTCTTTGATGACTTAGGCTCGCGTTGTTGACTTTGTGAGCCTGAGGACGTCATGACATGTTTCGATTACCCTATAGAATATCTGACTTGTGGAGATGATTGATAGTTGGAGTATGAACGCCTGTCATGTCATGCCATGTTGACTTCATTTTCCCTTTTCTTAACATATGCTTTCATGGAAGCTTTAGGATTATTAAGTTTCCCACTTTTGATGGCACATTCAATAGCTTTCACTTGTTGCAACCAGATCAACAAAGTCTCTAGTGGTGCTACCAATAATCTTGGCATAGAACCTGAGTTCAGTCTCCAAAGATTTGATGAAAAGAGTTGTCATTTCTTTCTCAAGTAATGGTGGTTGGACCTGTGCAACCATGTTCTTCCACCTTTAGGCATATTCGCGGAATGATACTTTGTCCTTCTTTTCTATTTCTTGAAGCGACAAACGACCAATCAACATGTCTAGGACATGTTTGTACTGTTCTTTAAAAGCTCGTGCTAGATCTCTTCATGTGCTTACTTGCGTCCTACTTAGCTAGTTATACCATTGTATGACAGACCCAGTTAGGCTATCCTAAAAGAGGTTAATAACAGTACTAAAAAAATAATTATGCTACTAAATATGAAAAATGATGTGGTATGCTAAAAAAATGTAAATGCATAAACTAAATAAATCAAAACATAAAAATGACAAATTTGAACTCAATCAAATAAATTAAAATTAAATTATTAATCAAGATCAAATTATTCACCTAACTAGATTAAAACAATTTTAATTAGAACTCATTTCACAAATTAACCAATTTATTAAAGCCAATTAATTACCAAATCAGATTTAAAGAGAATTAAAAATTAATTTTATGAAATATAATCTAATTTAAGAAAGAACCTAAACCTAAAAGCCAAAAATAATTAAACTAAACTAAAATCAGGACTAAAAAGAAACAAACTAAAACTTAAAGACCTAAAACCTAAGCATCTAATCACAGAAGGACCTAAAGGGTGATTAACCCCTAAACTAAAAAAGGCGGAAGCTTTCCCCCAAATGCTTCGTTCGATGTAATTTACTAACAAAGATTTTCAAACCTTTAATTAATGCAGCCAGTTTTTATTACATGCCTATTTCATTTTTTATCCATTTCAACCTAAACCTAAACCTAAGAGAATTCTCCCATTTTTTTTACTTTTGTTCATCATTCAGATCTCGCAAATGTTACTCTGGCCTCCGGAAAAAAGGGGTAAGTGATGTTTCAGTTTTTTGCTTTTTCTTTCAATTTCAACACTGGTACTTTGCTTTCTCACAGGTTTGTTTCCCGATTTTTTCCTCTCAGTATCCATATACCGACTCAAGGATTGGTGGAAGGGTTTATAAATGGCTCGAATTTGTTCGTTTGGGTGAAGTTCATGGCCAAATATTATGGGATATGGTTGAGCTTGAAAGGAGTTCGAATTCTTTTGAGTTTGAATGAATGGATGCAATTTATATTTTATTATTTTTATTTTAGATATGGATTTGATGATAGAGTCCTCAACGGTAAAGGATTCTGTCGGCATCACAAAGAGTTATTTATTTACGGTGAAAATGGATTTCAGCTTGCCTAAGCTCGCGGAGTTGTACATCCGTGAAGTTATTTATTTACACAGAATCCCCATATCTATCATCTCCGATCGTGACCCATGATTTACGTCTCGGTTTTGGAGGACCTTACACGAGGCCTTGGGAACGCAAGTGCATCTTAGCACTGCTTTCCATCTTCAAACTGACGGCCAATCTGAAAGAGTTATTCAGATTCTGGAAGATATGCTCCGAGCCTGTGTCATCGATTTTGGAAATACGTGGGACAAATCCCTACCCTTGGTTGAGTATGCTTACAACAACAGTTACCAGGCTTCAATTCAAATGGCTCCGTATGAAGCTCTCTATGGAAGGATGTATAAAACTCCTCTTTGTTGGACTGAACTCGGTGAAGGCAAGATGCTAGGTCCTGACTTACTTCGGGTAACCAAAGAAAGGACTACCATTATTTGTGATCGGCTTAAGGCTGCATTCAACCGACACAAGTCCTATGCCGATTTGGGTATGAGAGATATTCAGTACGAGGTTGGTGAGAAGGCCTTCCTCAAAGTATCTATGTGGAAGAAGATTCTTCATTTTAGAAAGAAAGGGAAGCTAAGTCCCCATTGGTCCATTCGAGGTGATTGAAAAGATTGTACCTGTCGCCTACCGATTAGCCCTCCCTGAGGAGTTAAGTCAGATTCACAACGTCTTCCATGTATCTATGCTACACAAGTATCGGTCAGATCCTTCCCATGTGATTGAACTAAAATTTGTGGAGATTCAATCTAATATGACATACGAGGAAGAACCTGTTCAGATCCTTGCACGAGAAGTTAAACGGCTTCGTAACATGAATGTGCCCTTAGTGAAAGTTTTGTGGCGAAGTCATTCCGTTGAAGAGGCAACATTGGAACCCGAGGAGACTATGAAGAAATAGTATCCTCATCTGTTCGCCTGAAATGAAAATTCGAGGACAAATTTTCTTAAGGGGAAGAGTTATCACACCCTGAAAACCGGTCTAGTCGGGGTTAAGTTATGGTGATCGAATATTTTGTACCGGTTAAATAATTAGCTCGATCTTGTACCTAATTTGAAGCAATAAAGGTTATTCGGGCTAACCGTATCGGTTTATTATTATTATTATATTTATTAGTAAAAAAAGATATATGCCGTGAGTGGGGGGACACACGGCAATTCCTTCAATTGAAGCAAATTTCTGTGAATCACTCCACAATTAGGGATGATTCGGCATGGCAAGGTGGCATGTTGGCACCACGTGGCCCAAGCCAAGGGCATTATGCCCCAAATGAGTGCCATGGCTCCAACAAACTTGGAGCATGGAAAATGTAATTGAAGGCCGGGCAGTTTAGTATAAATAGAGAGGTTATACGCAAGATGGAGAGAAAATAAGGAAGAAAGAAATAATTCGATCCAGTGATAGGTTGGTAAGCCCAAGTTTTCCGGTTTGATAAATTCGAGTCCTTGCTATCGATTGGCTCAAGGGGTTGATACAGAACAACCATCATCTCTTCCAAAGGCCAAGAATAAAGGCACCGTTATCCGAAAGTCTTAAAAATGTCGGGTTGTCAAGGTGAGTGTAGTTGTGTCAAAGGATATGCTCGGTGCCATCCTGTTGCATTGTTTTATGATTATGTTTGTATTTGTTTAAGGGCTCTCGTAGAGCAACTATGTTGAATTCGATTGGCAAATCCGATAAGTACTTGCATTGCTTTGATATGTGCAAATATGACTATGATATGTTATACGTATGTGATGTATGAAAATAATGTGAAATGTGACATGATATGGAGCTAAGGCTCATTTTGATATTTGATATGATATGACTTGAAAATTTTATGGACTATGTGAATTTTTGCTAATATGGACATTGGATACAATTGGCATGCCATAGGATTATTGAACTCGGTTAAGTAAGGGAGGACTACAGTCCAAAGCTACGCCTTTATGTGGGGGAAATAAGGTCGGCTATGTAAGGGATATATCTCTGGAGCTACGGCTCAAGGGCTACGGCCCATTCTCTGTTATATGTATTGGTGTACAGGGGTATCCACGTATCCAATGGTAGCTAATGTTATATGTGCCTATGAATTGTACTATGACATTATGATTACGATATGACTATGTGATATGTAATATGTGAATATGAAAGCATGAATTGTGTATAGTGTAATATGACTACTTGTATATTTGATTATCATGCATTTCATAATTTTGATCATCCATTGTAATTGTTATAACTACCTCACTAGGCTATGTAAGCCTAACATGTGTGTCTCATGCATTTTCAGAACCTTGAACAATTTCGAGCTTTGATCGTGTTGTTGCGGTTGCAAGTCACATCCCTGCCATATATGTATGTTATCTTTTGCTATAGACTCCTAGTAAAGTGGCATATGGTCCAACTTGTTTTGTATAAGCCTTTCTAGACATATATGATAACTTGGTAAAATGGTTTTGTTGTATGCTTAGATTTGGATAGGTTAAAATGGTTAAAAGGTGCCTAAAATGAGCCTAAGGTGAAAACTTGGTAAATGGATTTCGAACGCCCTAAAAATGTGACGTACCAATAGGAACATGATTTGTAAGTGTACTGGTAAAATTTGGTAAGGTTTGGAAATCACCCGACAGGTTAATCCGAATAACAAAACAGTTTTGAATAGTTTACAAGATGGTCACTAAATATTGTATCGTCTAATCAGATAGGTAAATAACCTCCGTTAGTGATGAAATTTCACAGGTTAATAATTAGTAAGATTAATTTTAGTATGATAACCTGAATTTTGGCTAAGGACCTTTAAATTATGGAATTTGCAATTTAGTCCCTAAGGTTAAGAAAAGTTTAAAATTGGCCCCAACTCCGATTAAGTTTGGTAACAAACAAAGTGGATAAGTCCTAAGAATAATCAATATGATACTTAGATTAGGTTTTGAACTTTGAACCCTTTTCCGAACCTTCGATTAGTCTTCTGATAACACTATCCGACCCGGATCCCTACCAGTCTGGGAAAGGGGTGTTACACGTACCATATCATAACATATTATTAGCATATTCATATCGGATTCACATCTAGCATATTCATAGCATGTTCATATCAGATTCACACATAGCATATTCCAACATAGCACATGACTTACCCATATCAACTGTATCGAAGACTTAACATGCTTACCATTAACATCCACATATGCTTGCTCTACTTGAGCCCTTAAACATAAATGCAACCATAACACAAAACAAATGCAACAGGATGGCTCCGTGCCAATCCCTTGACACAACTACACTCACCTTGATCACGAGGTTCTCGGATTACAACTCTATTGTGCCTAGCTTTCTTTGGAGATGACAAGGGATCCTTCTCCACTATTTGAGCTAGCACAAAATTAGGGGTTACATTAGAATTCGATATAAGGATTCGGAAACATATTTCAAGCTTACCAAAACTTGTAGGCAACATCAGAATATCAAAATTAACTTCATAATTTATGGGTTTTCCATTGAACATAGAAACCTAGTTTCGAATTACATCTTAACAAATGATGGAATCAACAAATTGATATAGGTATTTTACTCACCGAGTCGTAGGCTTTCAAACGATATACCAGATTCGAATGAAGATCAAAGATTGCACCGAGGTGCTAGCTTAGCTTGAGGTAGAAGATGGAAATGGAGGCGTGTGCTTGGTGAGAAGTAAGGGTTGAGTTTTGGTTACCGAGAGTTCAAAAGCCTGAGAATGAAGGTTTCTCCTTTCCCTACTCATTTAAGGAATTTATGATTCCATCATTTCTTACCTTTCCAAGAACCAATAAGAGGATTTCCTATCCTAAAGGGTTTGCTTAACCCAAGGTCTTTCACATCATATTTATTTACAATACGAAGTAATTTGATGGGTACTCACTTTATTTTCTGAGACAATAACGTGGGGGAATTGACAAGCAAAGAGGTGAGTAAGCACCTTGCTTAATTCCCTCTCAATTGGCTTCGAACAGATTCAGAACAGGGGACCCGTATCGATACACTTATGGCCGTATTGATACACCCTCGCTAAAACAGGTAAGTTAGTTATTGTCAGTGTTGGAGTATGCCCAAAAACCAATCATGAGATGGTTGTAAAAGATATACTTATTTTATCTTGTTTATTAATATAAAGCCATTATTATTATTATTTCAGTCGTATTCTGTGTATCTATAAATAAACTGAATTATAATAAAGTCGTTAGAATAATATAGTTATTCTTGAATGTCCTTAGTCAAGAATTATTGTGGGCTTGGAAAACAATAATGTATTAAGACTAATATGTAGTTGATTGATGACAAAGTGTTGTCATTGACATGGAGATGTCAAAATCAATACATAAGTATCTGTTAGGGAACAACATACTGGACTGACCTGCTATGAGCATGTTTCTTGGATTATTATGTGACAGTCACAACATTGCTTATGGTGATAACTACATGTATGATCCTCAGACTTGAGATCATCATTATTTCAACATCGTGAGTGACATATTTTGATACGGTCAGACGTGTGTCGTAATTGACTACACTATAAGAACTGATATTTGATATGTTATGGTTGATCAAGATAAAATTTGTCCCTCCTACATAATAGGAGTAATATCATAGGCCACTTGATTGAGTGAGACTAGAAAATGCATGACCATGCTTGAATAAATTGATATGGGATATCATAGTTATTCGTTTGTAATAGTCTACTCAAGATATCAAGAAACATTAGATAGACTATACAAGTGTGACTAATCCATGACTTGTGTCCGGTCTAGTTATGAGGAGAAAAGGATGAAATACATAAAAGAAGTTAATCGCCGAAAAAGGTTAAATCGAACCACGATTTCATGTAACTTAGGTAGCAATGATGTATTGCTAGATGCCACTCATTGCTTGTAATATTAGAATTGTTCTAGATATTACTGTTAACGTTACATGAACCTACAAGTGTCACACCCTATGATTGAAACGAACAAATATCGACTAGATAACATGTGTACAAACTTGTTGAACACGTAATTAGTGAGAAAGCGAAATTGTTATAATTATTGTAATTATGGATAATTTCGTTTATATATATGTTAATATTTGATAAGTTATTGTAATTATCAAATATTATTAAATTATATATATATCTCTAAAAGAAACCTAATTAAAGTAGAATCAGATTCTACATATTTAATTATATTCGGTTAAATGTATTGTATCTTTAAAGAATCCAAATTTAGTTAGAATTAGGTTTTTACATGCTATATAAAGACATAAGGTCTAGCAACCATTTATCCCCTTTTCTAAATCCTCTCTAAACAGTTAGAGAAGAGAAAATTTGTTCGTTTTATTCGGGTGGACTACGTAGAGGTCGGAACGTTGCTGTAACGACTCAGATTCAATTTGGATTCTCCTATACTCGTTGTGGAATTCCAAATTATTTGAGGTAATGTTTTCTTCATTTATCACTCCGAATTCGTCCCTTGTACATGGATCACTGGTGGATTATGCCGGATAATTTTTCTGCCGCACCATGGGGTGTACCGGCGTTCCCAACAGTGGTATCAGAGCCACTTGTACGATATGAATTTGGAAATAAATACTTGGATGATGCTTTGTATGAGATGCATGTTATTAGATTAGGGTTTATTCATTTTTTTGAAAAATATATGATATTTTCATGCTTTAGATCGATTCATGCCTAATCTGAATAAATTAAATTGATTGTTCCGAGTGATTAAAGAGTTAGTCACAGTTTTGTCTGGGTTTCAAATGTTAAACGTTAACATATGTGGGTGATAATTATATTTTAGACTAATAGTTAGTCTATGGATTACATGAGGGGAAAGTAACAAAGAATTGTTCAAGTAAAAATCTCATGGATTTTAAAATCCTGAAAAACGCGATAATATTGATAAAAGTTATCAAATCGCGGGGAAACCAGACCCCCGCAAGGGGCTCTGCCCCTTGACCCCTGCGTAGGGACAATCTCATAAGACCTCAATAATAAACCGCGTCATTGTTATGTCTCACAAGGCCTACGTGTCGTGCCTTTCTTTCTTCTATTGTAATTCTCTTATCATCTTACTCCCTTGTATGTAAAACGAGTTTCTGAAAAATTGTAATATTTGTGGAGAAAAGCGTGGACCAAAGGAGTAGAATGATGGGAAAATCAAAGGTGGTTTAGATGCTTGAGAAACAAGTTCTATCTTTAGTATTTTGGTTCTCCTATTGGCTTGGGATGGGCCACCTTGGTTTTAAGGCTATAACTATTGCATTTATATTTACTGCTTTACATGTATCTGATACAAAGTATGTTTTTTTATGATGGTAACTGATTAGATCATAATAGAATGGTGAGATTAATATTAAAAAAACCCTCCATATTTAATTAAAATTAGTCATCCAATATTAGCCCTTGTTAAAACCGCGATCGACACTATGTAGGTTTTGCCATAGCAAAATACTTAGATCTATCTTGGTTAAACGCGAAGAATAAGCAAGTGATATTCACTGGTAGTAATATTGGTTAAACTAGGTTGTTCTAATAAGATTAGAAACGTAAAGACTAATGATTGTTCAAGAACTTTGGTGATTGAAAAACAATACGAAAGTGCATGTCTAGGATTGGTTCTTTGAAAGACTTGGTATTTAAGCGTGCCCAGTCTACCACCTATTTTTTCATAAGTTACCTACCTGGTGCACTGTTCATTATTATTCTTTCTATTAGACCATATTAACTTTTGTTTTGGACAAATAGTTGTTCATCAAATATAGGAATTACATGAGATGTAATTAGCAAGTGTTGCTTACCTAAAAAATTGAATTCTAGGAGTAAAGCCAAAGCTGACTTAGAATGAAATGAAATATGGATCCTTACCCACTAGAAATACTTTTAGCAAGTTTTTCAATTTTGAGGGTTTTTAACAGTGGGAATGTTATTACTTTATAAACATGATAAATAGGTACATATAAAACATATTATACCGTTGTAAATTTATGGCTAAAATATTATCATTGCGATCCGTCCTTGAGAAGGACAAATTAAATGGCTTGAACTTCCTTGACTGGTTCCGCAATTTGAAGATTTCCTCAAACAAGAATGGAAACTAACAGTCATCGAAGAACCTGTCCCTAAAAAACCAGGAAATGATGCTTCTAAAGATGAATTGGAATCCTTTGAAAAATACTAAAGTGACATGGTAGATGTCGGTTGTTTGATGCTTGCGACCATGACCCCTGAGCTTGAGAAGCAGCATGAGGACATGGTTCCCTATGAGATGGTTAAAAATCTCAAGGAATTATATGAGGGGCAAGCTCGTCAAGAGAGGTATGAGACCTCTAAGGCTTTGTTTCGATGCAAGATGGTTGAGGGAACTCCAGTGGGAACTCATGTTCTCAAAATGATAGGGTATATTTAGACCCTGAAAAAGTTGGGCTTCCCTCTAAGTGTTGATTTGGCTATTGATGTTATCCTGCAATCGTTGCTGGACAGTTTTAATCAGTTTGTTCTTAATTTCAATATGAATGAAATTAACAAATCGTTGCCCCAGTTGCTTGGTCTGTAAAGAATAGCAGAGAACATCATGTAAAAGGTTGGCTGCAAACCTATTCTGATGGTCCGAAAGGATAACAGAAAAGGAAAGCCCAACACCAAGGCAAAGCCAAAGCCCAACAAAGGAAAGGCTGCATTGAAACCCAAATGAGGAATTGCAAAAGGAGGAAAGTGTTTCCATTGCAACAATGCTGGACATTGGAAGAGAAACTGCCTTGTCTATCTTGAGGACATCAAGAAGGCAAGGGAAAATAGACAGTCCAGATCAGGTATTTATGTTATTGATATTAATATATCAACATCTATTTCCCGGGTATTAGATATCGTTTGTGGTTCATACATTTGTACTTCTGTACAGGGACTAAAAGGAGTAGAAAATTGGCAGAAGGAGACGTGGACCTACGAGTGGGAAATGGAGCAATAGTTGCTGCATTAGCTATAGGAACATATACTTTGTCACTATCTAGTAGACTTCTTTTAGATTTAGAGTATTGTTATTTCGTACCTAGTTTGACTAGAAACATTATTTCAATTTCTTGTTTGGACAAGATTGGTTTTGAGATATTATTAAGAATAATAGTTGTTCTTTTTCCCTCAGTAATGTTTTTTATGGTACAACTCAATTAATCAATGGCCTCTATATCTTAGATCAAGATAATTCTATATATAACATAAATACGAAAAGATCAAAAACAAATGACTCTAATCAAACTTATCTCTGGCATTGTCGCTTGGGTCATATAAGTGAGAAACGCATATCAAAACTTCATAAAGATGGATTTTTGGATTCTTTTGTTTTCCAACAATTTGATATATGTGAACCTTGCTTAATGGGAAAAATGACTAAATCACCATTTGACGGTAAAAACAAGCGAGCAAGTGATTTATTAGGACTAATACATACTGATGTATGTGGACCAATAAATACACAAGAAAGAGGAGGGTTTCAATACTTTATTACTTTCACTGATGACTTCAGTAGATATGGGTATGTTTACCTAATGCATCATAAAATCTGAAGCCCTTGAAAAGTTCAAGGAATTTAAGAATGAAGTACAAAACCAACTAGGAAAGAGTATCAAAGCTCTTCGATCAGATCGATGAGGAGAATACTTAAGCCTAGAGTTTGATGAACTTCTTAAAGGATGTGTGATTGTCTCACAGCTTACACCTTCAGGTACTCTAAAACACAATTGAGTCTCTGAAAGGAGAAATCGAACGTTTTAGACATGGTTCGATCAATGATGAGTCATACTGATCTTCCAACTTCTTTTTGGGGACATGCGTTAGAGACTGCTGCTTTCACACTAAATCATGTTCTGTCTAAATCGGTTCAAAAGACACCATATGAGATATGGACTGGGAAGCGTCCTAGTATGTCTTTTATGAAAATTTGGGGATGCGAAGTTTATGTTAAATATCAGATGTCTACAAAACTCGAACCCAAATCTCATAAGTGTAATTTTGTGGGACATCCTAAAGAAACTAAATGATATTATTTCTTCAATCTACCCGAGAACAAAGTGTTTGTTGCTCGAACGAGAGTCTTCCTTGAAAGAGAATTTATTTTCAGAAAAAGAAGTAGGAGAAATATTGAACTTGAGGAAATTCAAGATCAACTACAGATCACTGAACCAGAGATTGAACAACAAGTTCCACAAATAGTTGAGGAACATCCAATCATTCTTGAAACACAACCACTGTGAAGGTCTATGAGAGAACACAATGGGCCTGAGAGATATGGATTTCTTGTCACATTGCATGGAGATGTTCTTCTCATGGACCAAGATGAGCCTATGACTTATCAGGAAGCATTGGAGAGCCCAGACTCTGAGAAATGGCTAGAAGCCATGAAATTCGAGATGGATTTCATGTCAGAAAACCAAGTATGGGCTTTGGTTGACCTACCCGAAGGAATTAAGCCTATAGGGTGCACATGGGTTTTCAAAAAGAAAACTGACATGGATGACAATATACAAATATACAAAGGGTGATTGGTCACTAAGGGATTTCGTCAAATTCATGGTATAGACTATGATAAAACGTTTTCCCCTGTTGCTATGTTTAAATCCATCCAGATATTGCTTGCAATAGCTGCATATTATGATTATGAAATCTGGCAAATGGATGTCAAAACCTCTTTCCTTAATGGAAAATTGGATGAGGATGTGTACATGACACAACCTGAGGGTTTTGTTAATCCAGAAAATGCCCAAAAAGGTATGCAAGCTACAAAGATCAATTTATGGACTGAAGCAAGCTTCTCAAAGTTGGAATCTTCATTTTAATGAGGTAATCAAAGAATTTGGTTTTATTAAAAATGAAGAAGAGCTATGTGTTTTCAAGAAAACTAGTGGGTGCACTGTCACATTCTTGGTATTGTATGTGGATGACATACTAATAATAGGAAATGACATACCTACCTTACAGTTTGTAAAGACTTGGTTAGGAAAATGTTTTTCTATGAAAGACTTGGTTGAATCAAACTACATATTAGGAGTCAAGATCTATAGAGATAGATCAAGATGACTCCTAGGACTAAGTCAAAATACATACATAGACAAAGTACTGAAAAGTTTCAGTATGGAAGAATCTAAAAGAGGATTCTTACCTATGAGACATGGCATTTCGCTCTCGAAGGAAATGTATCCTTCAACACCTCAAGAGAGAGAACACATGAGTAAGATACCATATGCTTCAGCTATTGGATTTATCATGTATGCCATGCTATGTACATGTCCAGATGTATCATATACACTAAGTATGACAAGTTGATACCATGTAGATCCCGATGAAGGTCATTGGGTTGCAGTCAAAAACATCCTTAAGTACTTAAGAAGAACTAAGGATACATTTTTTATGTATGGAGATGAGGAAGAGCTAAGTATAAAAGGTTATACTGATGTAAGCTTTCAAACTGATAAGGATGATTCTCGATCGCAATCAGGTTTTATGTTTTGCCTTAATAGAGGTACTGTAAGCTGGAAAAGTTCAAAGCAAGATACAGTAGTAGATTCTACGACAGGAGTCGAGTATATTGCAGCAAGCGATGCTACAAAAGAGGCTGTGTGGATCAAAAAGTTCATATTAGAACAAGGGGTCGTGCCTAGCATATCAAATGCTATAGATCCACGTTGTGACAACAAAGGAGCCATCGCACAAGCAAAAGAACCCAGATCTCACCAATGATCCAAACACATACTTATGCGTTACCATTTCATTCATGAAATCATTGATCAGGGGGATGTAGAAATATGCTGAGTACCAACGGATGACAATATCGTCGATCCACTGACAAAGCCTCTTACACAGTAGAAGCATGAGCGTCACACTAAGTCTCTTGGTATTAGATACATGAGTGATTGGTCTTAGTTCTAGTGGGAGATTGTGGAGTATGCCCAAAAACCAATCATGAGATGGTTGTAAAAGACATACTTATTTTATCTTGTTTATTAATATAAAGCCATTATTATTATTTCAGTCGTAATCTGTGTATCTATAAATAAATTGAATTATAATAAAGTCCTTAGAATAATATAGTTATTCTTAAATGTCCTTAGTCAAGAATTATTGTGGGCTTGGACAACAATAATGTATTAAGACTAATATGTAGTTGATTGATGACAAAGTGTTGTCATTGACATGGAGATGTCAAAATCAATACATAAGTATGTGTTAGGGAACAACATAATGGACTGACCCGCTATGAGCATGTTTCTTGGATTATTATGTGTTCGTCACAACATTGCTTATGGTGATAACTACATGTATGATCTTCAGACTTGAGATCATCATTATTTCGACATTGTGAGTGACATATTTTGATATAGCCAGCGTGTGTCATAACTGACTACACTATAAAGACTGATATTGGATATGTCATAATCCATGTAGCGAAATATGGTTGATTAAGATAGGATTTGTCCCTCCTACATAATATGAGTAATATCATAGGCCACTTGATAGAGTGAGACTAGAAAATGCTTGGCCATGCTTGAATAAATTGATATGGGATATCATAGTTATTCGTTTATAATAGTCTACTCAAGATATCAAGAAACATTAGATGGACTATACAAGTGTGACCAATCCATGACTTGTGTCCGATCTAGATATGAGGACAAAAGGATGAAATACATAAAAGAAGTTAATCACGGAAAAAGGTTAAATTTCATGTAACTTAGGTAGCAATGATGTATTGCTAGAGGCCACTCATTGTTTGTAACATTAGAATTGTTCTGGATATTTCTGCTAACGTTACATGAACCTACAAGGGTCACACCCTATGATTGAAATGAATAAATATCGACTAGATAGCATGTGTACAAACTTGTTGTACATGTAATTAGTGAGAAAGCGAAATTGTTATAATTATTGTAATTATGGATAATTTCGTTTATATATATATATGTTAATATTTGATAAGTTATTGTAATTATCAAATATTATTAAATTATATATATATCTCTAAAAGAAACCTAATTAAAGTAGAATCGAATTCTACATATTTAATTATATTTGGTTAAATATATTGTATATTTAAAGAATTCGAATTTAGTTAGAATTAGGTTTTCAAATGCTATATAAAGGCATAAGGTCTAGCAGCCATTTATCACTCTTTTCGAAATCCTCTCTAAACAGTTAGAGAAGAGAAAATTTGTCGTTTTATTCGAGTGGACTACGTAGAGGTCAGAACATCGCCGTGACGACTCGGACTCGATTTGGATTCTCCTATACGCGTTGCGGAATTCCAAATTATTTGAGGTAGTGTTTTTCATCCTTTATCACCCCGAATTCGTCCCTTGTACATGGATCATTGGTGGATTACGCCTAATAATTTTTCCGTTGCGCCATGGGGTGTACCGGCGTTTCCCAACATGCAGTTGGGCCGTATCGATACTGTCTTGACCGTATCGATACCCCTAGCTCAGAATTTACAATTTGGCTTGAATTTCATACAAGGAAGTTCATTCACTCAAATAGGACCAAAATGTAACTTCATTATTGTAGCGATGTCTTTTTTTTCCTCATCGCTAAATAAAACGATCTGTGGTTTTCGAAGGTGTTTTTGAAAGGTGTTTGTGATTTTTCGGATATAAAATATTTATTCCATGGGGTTTTAAAAAACCGTATTTTAAAAAATGGATGGAGTCGCCACCGGCCACTTAGGTAGGCCGGACACCATAAAACCAGAGATTCAAAAAATGTTGGGTTCGGGAGTCGGTTACGGATGGGGAAGGATTAGCACCCCCACACCGCCCAAAATTGGTACTTTAATAATTACCGCTTTATTAATATTGGATTTTCCGGATTAAAGTGACGATTATTTTAAAATTCGGTCATAATTGCGAATAAATTTTAAGGGCCCCGTTATCCGAGAATAAACGCCCAACCACTATCACTATGCCTGATACTGGCCCCGTTTACGCTCGGATAAAAGGGCACCGCATTAACAATTTATATATCATATGCAATCTTAGTGGCAAAAATATAAAACATGGCAAAATATTTAAATGCAATAAATATTGACATAACAGAAAACTAATCTAACATAAATAATATGCTAGACTAAAACATGCATATATACATATTATTCTAAATAATAGATAAAAACAACTTTAACAAGTCAGAATAACAAGGCAGGAATAATTACGTATATAGACGAACAAATATTTCAAAAAAACATACATACTAGTAATAAAACATACTTCAACATATATGGGACAATATATCATAAAAAGTAAATATACTAGCATGCAATCCTAAAAAAAACATATAAAAATACAAAATATACCATGTACGAATCAACTAAAACATAACATGCTTAATATAAATAACCGGATTAAAAAGATGCATGACTGTTATAAGCTTAATACACATATACATGTAAACATAAAATACGAGGCATATACGAGGGACATAAAATAAAACAATAGAATACATCAACATATACAATTATAATACGAATATGAGTATTTACAAAGAAACATGACTGAAATGAAAGAAAAATAAAAGTCAGTGGCAGAAATTAAAGAACAATAATATGTAATTTAGGGACGAAAATGCAAAACAAACAAAACCTAAAAGGATCAAAACTGTAATTAGGCCAAGGGGCAGACTCAAAATGAAAAGTTCAAAAACGCGGGATGGATTACAAGATTTTGAAAAACAAGAGGGACCAGAGTTGTAAATATACCATGCGGTAAGACAAAAATGAAAATATTGAAAACGCGGGGGGATTAAGTGTGTGATTTACCCATTTCAAAAATAATAATAACTATAAAAAGCCTATTTTTAAACCGAAACCCATTTTCCCCTTCTTTGTTTCATTCTTCAGTTTTCATAACTCAGCCCCGTTCTTATTTTCTCTCAAATATCCACTGTAAAACCCAGAATCCGGCGGCCGGCCGCCGTGTTCTCCACCGCTGGCCGCCGCTAACCGGCGCCGGCAAGCCTCCAAAACACACCAAAATAACCCCCTTTTCATCCTCAACATGAATCCGTGGTTGGATTCAGAGGATACACCCTTATTTGCTCTAGATCTAGAAAATACGAAGCGAAAAAAATATTTTTTTAAACCAAAACAAAACTACAAGGGGTCTTCCCCTCCCTTTAGTTCACCATATCAGGCTTGGAGAAGCCGAAAGGCTTATCACTGAGGAAGGGAAGACCCACAAACAGCGATGGTAAGACGACTCTCCTTTTTTTTGTTTCTGTTTACCTCTTTTGTATATGCATGCAAAAATAAAAAAGAGAAACGAGTATTTACCACTGGACTTTTCTTTCGATTATAACTTGAATGGTTACAACTTTCAGTTTTTGTATTACAAGATTTCTGTTACCACTCTCTATTTTTTTTTGTTACCCCCTCTGTTCAACTCTCCCCTGTTACAAAAGTCCTCGTTTCATATATATCCTTGTCTTTGTTTTGGTACAAGTTGCATCTTGCTTTTTCAGATCTGAACTGACAACTTGTTGCTTGTTGTATTGGGCATGTTCTGAACACGGGGGTTGAATATCGGCATGGTGGCGGTATGGGTGTTCTGCCAGCGGCCAGACGCATTCTCAGCCGTTAGATCAGATCTGATCTAACGGTCGAGATGGCTTGAAGGACGAACGGCTTGGATGAAGCCTCGATTTGATGAGACGGCTCCAGATCTTGCCACGTGGAGCTCCGCAGTCGAGGAGTCAGAACGCGTGGATCTTACGCGCGCGTGGGATATCAAAGCGTCCGCGCGTGGACCACACGCGCGCGTGGCACTCGAACGGTCCATACGTATGGAACACGCGGCTGGCAGATATTTTTGACTTCTTGGTTGTATCGTGGCCGTTGGATTAGATCTTGATCCAACGGCCCACAGTTACCTGCACACCATAATTGTAATTAGATAAGGTTTGGGTTTGGGCCAACCGGGCCTTGTAATTTATTTGTAATTGGACTTGGACTTCATTTTTATTTGGGTTTAATATATTTAATTTTTTTGGATTTCATTTTATATCAGCCCATTAATAATAATATAATTAGTATTATAATAGCAATACACATACATATGCAAACGTATACTTATACAAGTATAACATATTGGCATACGTATATATAATCCTACACATAATTAACATAACATCTATATACACTAAACAAATACGCTCGTACTCTAGATACATACGCGACACACATACATCACTAATACGTATACATACATAGCTTATAATATACATG
Source organism: Hibiscus mutabilis (assembly GCA_019671005.1). Lineage (NCBI taxonomy): Eukaryota > Viridiplantae > Streptophyta > Magnoliopsida > Malvales > Malvaceae > Hibiscus > Hibiscus mutabilis. The sequence goes on from CM033745.1 coordinate 48,744,524, forward strand.
CACACACCACACCTTATATATATATTAGTAACATTCATATAATATAATAAATATACATGCAATATTAATATGTATTTACAAGTGAAAATGAGTGATTACAGTTGCCCCTCTTTCCTTGTTCTCATGGAATGGGAAACAAAACAAAGATTCATAAGCACTCATTTTTATCAGACTTCCCTGTTTGTAGCTTTGGAAAAACGTGTTCTTTTGGACATCTCCGCTCTTCCTTGGCTGAATCTTCAGGCTCGTAAGTTCTTCCTATATAGAGCTCCGTCACCTTCCGATCTTGGAGCTACAGGCTCTTCCTATATAGAACCCTTCGCTCTGAAGCCTCGAGTTATGAGTCCCACCTATATAGAACTTTTCACTTCGAGACAGTAAAGCTTGGAGTCCTTCCTATATAGAACTCTTCGCCTTCAACGCTGGTTTCTCCTATATAAAACCTTTTGCGCCACTGATCTATTCTTCCGACTGGGAGTTCCTCCTATATAGAACTGCTAGTCTTCAAACCCTGGAGCCGCCAGTCCTTCCTATATAGAACTTTTGGCGTCTGAAATCTCAGAGCTACAGGTTCTTCCTATATAGAACCTTTCACTCTAAGACAATGAAGCTCGGAGCCTTTCCTATATAAGACTCTTCGCTTTCGACACAACAGGTTTCCTATATAACCCCTGTGTCATAGGTGAATTCCTTTGACTGGGAGTTCTTCCTATATTGAACTGCGAGTCTTCACCTTGGAGCCGTTGGTCCTTCCTATATAGAACTTTTCGGCGTCTTGAAATCTTGGAGTTACGGATTCTTCCTATATAGAATCTTTCACTCTAAGACATTGAAGCTCGGAGCCCTTCCTATATAGAACTCTTCGCTTTCGACACAACAGGATTTCCTATATAATCTTGCGTGTCATGGGTGAATTCCTTCGACTGGGAGTCCTTCCTATATAGAACTGCTAGTCTTCACCCTGGAGCTGTCAGTCCTTCCTATATAGAACTTTCAGCTTCTGAAGCCTCGGAGCAGAGAATTCTTCCTATATAGAACCTCTCTCTAGAGCTTGAAAACATGTACCTTTTGTATGTAAAAACATTGTCTTCTCATTTGGGATTCACACCACGATGGCCATCGATGTCTCTTTGAATCTGCAGATACCTGTCTGAGATGAAAACAAAATGCTATGACAAATGAATTGACATGCTCCTAATCCTAGTGATGTCTGACTATTCATGATGCATGAGTGTCAATATCTTGGTGGGCTTGTTTTGGTCCTTATTTGATATTGATGTTCGCTTTCTCCTTTCTTACGGGCATCGATACCCCGCTTCACTGTCAGGTTCAACCATCTCAACCTTTCTTTTTCTCCAATTACGACTTGGAATTCTAAAGTGCCCTTTCGGGTTTTCACTTTAGAGAGAGTTTTTTTTTGAGAGGGGTGCCCTTCTGGGTTTTCACCCAAGAGATCTCTTTTGTTATCTCGTATGCCTTCCTTGAATAGATAGGACGTGTGCCATTGGTCATCCTACCTGGTTGTTTGAAGCTTCCCGCCTTCCCTAGCCATTATGTAGGGAACTAGAGGACGGAGTTAACATCGTTTTCTTTGATCACCTGCATTTTCAAGGTTAAATCACAGTAATGCTCCGAAATCTCTTGTTTCATTATAAGCCTATGTTAACTTATTTGACTGAAATTGACAAGAAGGCCAGGAATGGATGCTCAAAAATACGGTTTTATTACGATTAAGGGCTTGGGATATCTTAAAAAAAGATAAAGGTATGACAACATGAGAAAGAAGAAAAGTTAAGTATGAAATACAAGATCCCTCATTATCTTCGATATGAATGATACATGATCCTGCAACCGGTGTAGAATTTTTTTTTTGCCTGAAGCCTCATCTTCATGATGTTCATGGGGATACCATTCTCTTCGGATATTCAACTTTTCAATTTACCCGAGCCGCCCTTTGCGGGTTTTCAACTCGGGTCCTTCCTTTGCTTCAAGACGCCCGGTTTCGGGTTTTCGCCCTGAGCTCTCCATTTTGTTCTCTTTTTTATTTTTCATCATCATTTTTTTTAGAGATAGTACTTCTTGACGGCATCTGAATTTATGGGATTTTTCAGCTCGTCCCCATCCATTTCTGTTAGGATCAGGGCTCCTCCTGAGAAGGCATTTTTTTACGACGTACGGTCCTTCCCAATTGGGCATCCATTTTCCTCGAGAATCTTTCTGGATAGGGAGGATTTTCTTGAGCACCAGATCCCCTTCTTTGAATTCTCTTGGGCGCACCTTTTTGTTGTATGCCTGCACCATCCGCTTTTGGTACATCTGACCATGACAAATGGCCTTTAGTCTTTTTTCGTCAATGAGATTTAGCTGGTCGAGTCTGGCCTGCACCCATTCAGCTTCTTCCAATTTTACTTCGTTTAAGACCCGAAGAGACGGGATCTCTACCTCAATTGGGAGCACACTTCGGTACCATACACCAAGGAGTAGGGTGTTGCCCCTGTTGATGTGCGAATGGACGTCCTATAGGCAAAAAGGGCAAAAGCCAACTTCTCATGCCAATCCCTGTAGGTATCCGTAGTCTTCGCTATGATCTTCTTTATGTTCTTGTTTATTGCTTCCACTGCTCCATTCATTTTAGGACGATAGACTGTGGAATTATGGTGTGTTATCTTGAATTGAGTGCACACGTCCTTCATCATTTTGTTATTCAGATTGGAAGCGTTGTCGGTGATGATCCTTTCTGGCAATCCGTATCGACAAATAATTTCCTTCTTTAAGAACTTACAAACTGTAGTCCTGGTGATATTGGCGTAAGACGCTGCCTCTACCCATTTAGTGAAGTAGTCTATGGCGACCAAAATGAAACGGTGTCCATTGGAAGCTTTCGGATAAATCTGCCCGATGACGTCCATGCCCCACGCTGCGAAAGGCCACGGAGAATTCATGGTGTGTAAAGGCGATGGGGGTGCGTGAATTTTGTCAGCGTATATTTGGCATTTGTGGCATTTTTCGGCGTGTCGATGCAATCTCCCTCCATGGTCAACCAGAAATAACCGTATCTCATAATTTTTCGGGCTATAGACAGCCCGTTGGCGTGCGTTCCACAGAGCCCGTCATGTACTTCGGCTAAGATTTCCTTCGCCTCCTGGGCATCCACACATCTCAGCAATGTTTGATCATGACTTCTCCTATATAGGATCTCCTCATCTAGGACATATTTTGTTGCCATTTTTCTGAGCGTTTTTCTGTCATTGTCGTTTGCCCCTTCTGGATACTTTCGAAGCTTGACATATTGCAAGATGTCATAGTACCATGGGTTTCCGTCAATCTCTTCCTGTACATTACAACAATGAGCAGGCTTTTCAAACGTCTACATCTCAATGAGCTTTATTTCTGCCCCGGTGTTTGTTTTAAACATGGATGCCAAGGTTGCCATTGCATCTGCCATCTGATTTTCTTCTCGGGGCAGGTAATTGAAGCTAACCTTTTCGAACTCTTTGGTGAGCTCTTGGATCAATTCGTGATATTTGACCAACTTCGGGTCCCTGGTTTCCCATTCCCCGCGTAATTGGTAAATGACTAAGGACGAATCTCCGAACACTCGAAGTTCCTTAACCTTTCTCTCGATAGCTGAGTTCAGTCCCATGATGCAAGCTTCGTATTCAGCTATATTGTTTGTGCAGAAGAATTCCAATCTGCTGGTGAAAGGATAATAGACGTTCTCAGGAGAAATTAGCACTGCCCCTATCCCATGTCCGAGGGCGTTGGAGGCTCCATCGAAGTAAAGTTTCCATGACTTATCATCTAAAACCTCTTCTTCGGTTGTAATGCACATCAAGTCTTCGTCTGGGAAACTAAAGTTCAATGCCTCATAGTCATCCGAAGCACGACTAGCTAAGAAATGCGCTCTGGCACTCCCTTTACGGCTTTCGATTAATGTATACGATGTCGAATTCGGATAAGAGCATCTGCCATCGAGCCATCCTTCCCGTTAGTGCTGGGCGCTTCCATTAAGAACTTCAATGGGTCTAGCTTGGATATCAACCGGTAGTATGGTACAACATGTACTGTCTAAGCCGCTTGGTAGCCCAAACTAGAGCACAACACGATTCTGACTTTGGCGGTACCGCGTTTCGCAATCATTGAATTTCTGCTTAGGTAATAGATGGCTTGCTCCTTTTTTCTTGACTCATCGTGTTGCCCGAAAGACGCATCCCATTGAATTCTCAAAGACCATTAAGTAGAGAATTAGTGGTCGACCAGTCTTGGTGCGACTAAAATTGGAGCATTTGTCGGTACTTTTGATATTTTCTAGGGCTCTTTGACATTCTTCATCCCACACGCCAGGATTATTCTTTCTAAGAAGTCTGAAGACCGGGTCGCATTGGTTGGTTAATTGGGAAATGAAACGAGAGATATAATTCAGCCTCTCCAGAAACCGCGAACTTCCTTCTCAAGTGCGGTGGTGAAAAAGTCTGGATGGCTTTCACTTTATCCGGATCAATCTCAATCCCTCTTACGCTACCACGAATCCTAGGAGTTTTCCAGAAGTAACGGCGAAGGTACACTTGGCAGGATTGAGCCTCAATTGGTACTTCCGTAGTCTTTGGAATAGTTTTCTCAAGTTTTGTAGGTGCTCTTCCTCTGTTCGGGATTTCGCAATCATATCATCCACGTATACTTCTATTTCTTTGTGCATCATGTCATGGAAAAGAGTCACCATTGCTCTTTGGTATGTTGCCCCTGCGTTCTTTAGCCCAAACGGCATCACTCGATAACAAAAAGTGCCCCACATGGTTATGAATGTGGTCTTCTCCATGTCGTTAGGGTCCATCTTTATCTGGTTGTACCCTGAGAAGCCGTCCATGAAGGAAAACCATGAGTGTCCTGCAGTGTTGTCAACCAACGTGTCAATATATGGTAAAGGGAAGTTGTCTTTAGGGCTGGCTCGGTTCAGATCCCTATAATCTACACACATACGAACTTTCTCGTCTTTCTTTGGTACTGGTACAATGTTTGCAACCCATTCGGGGTATTTGGCTACCTCCAAGAATCCAGCATCAAATTGCTTTTTCACTTCTTCTCGGATCTTTAACAACATATCTGGTCTCATTCTCCGAAGTTTTTGCTGTACTGGTTTGCACTCCGATTTTGTTGGCAATTTGTGCACCACTATGTCGGTATTCAACCCTGGCATATCTTGATAAGTCCAGATGAAGACAATCTTGAATTCCTGAAGTAGGGCTATCAGTTCATGCTTGGTTTTTGAGGAAATCGTCGTTCCTATTTTTATTTCTTTTCTCTCTTCTTCAGTCCCCAAGTTGACAATTTCTGTTTCTTCTTGGTGGGGCATGATCTACCTTTCTTCGTTGTCCACCATTCTCTTTAACTCTTTCGGGACCTTAATTTCTATCCCATCATATCCTTCCTCAATTCCCTCTGAGACCTCAGGGCATTCGAAATTCACTCCAGGATTGGATCCGGTATCATTCATATCGTCAATCATGAGCGACCTGCATTAAATGAGAATGAATTGTATTGGGAAAGAGACGGCTTTATATGAAGGGAATGAATATGAAGAATGCATGAATGAAATAAATGAAACTTTGGTCATTTTTAAGAAAGTGGGGATATTTTCATTTCAATCAAAAAGTTAACATAGGTGCCCCGTACAAGAGATCCCCATTGTTTATGGGCAAAAACAAAAGGTTGATTCAGAGCATTACTCTGATCTATTCCTAAAAACTACAGGTAGATCAATGCAGCTCTAGTTATCGAGTGTTTCCCCGGGACAACAAGGGCGGATGTTGGTCAACATTTTACTGCCTCGGTCCTTTTCAGCTATCATGTTGATGTACATCCCTTCAAATGATTCACTGAGTACTTCCTCCTGGTTAAGTTCCTCATTTTTCTTCATTGCCTCTCCAATATCTTGACCTGGCTGGTAGAACCCTCCGGAGACAAAAGTGGTTTTCAAACTAGGAAATGACATCGGTCTCCATGGAATGTCTTCTCCTTTAGATCTGGCTTTTCTTTGCTCCTCCTTCCTCTTATATTCCTCTTTCTTCTGTTGGACACTTGGTTGGTAACCCAGCCCAAAACGATCCTTCTTGGTTATCATATTCTTGGGTCTCAGGTTTCCTTGTAATTTCCTCCCCAGCCCTTTTCCTATTTTGGCTCCTCGGCCCAGAGTTTCTGCGACGGTCATCTTGGTACAATTAGATAACCTAGGGTAGGGGATCCGACTTCCCTCTAAAACGAATGTGGCATTTACTAGTTCCAATGCTCGGAACGAGCATTCCGCAGCATCTTCATCATTTTGAATGTAGGGGGCGTCTGATGTCACTGAAGCAACAAATTCATGCTCTGCCTCTACTGACCAATTTGCCTTCAACTACAAATTTTAATTTTTGATGCAATGATGATGGGACAACTCTGCGGGGGGGGATCCCGGTTCTCCCAACCAGCAAACTGTAAGATGGTTTTATGTCCATCACCACAAAATCGATCACATATTCAGTTGGTCCGATCAATAGGGGCACCTCAATTTTCCCCATTGTTCCTTTTTGCGTACCATCAAAGGCTCTTACCGAGTTGTGGCAGGGCTTTAGGTGCGAACCATCTATTGGTAATTTTTGCAGGGTTACCATAGGCAAGACATTCAATGCTGACCCGTTGTCGATCAAGACGCTGTAATACATACCCTTTGCGGTGGGTAGTGATGTTAAGGGCTTTGGTAGACCCCATTCCTCCCTCCGGATCTCATCATCACTTGAACATGATATGATTATAGGCGTAATATGCCCCACTATCATGTCCAGGGTTTGATACTGAAAATATCCTGGGGCACAAAAAGTTTGATTCAAAGACTTTTAATAGCGTCTCCCGATGCTTTTCTCAACTCAAGAGTAATTCCAAAGATCGTGTGATCCTGGCCGGTTGCTTTCGTAGTTGTTCTACTACACAGACTCGCTATGTCTCAAGAACTTTAGAAATTCTTTGGCCCGGGCCTCGATTCGGCTCATTTATCTTTGGGGGAGGTTCTTCTCCAAATATCTGCGTAGGGCTAACTGCTGTACTCTTCCCCTTATATTTTTCAGCCGCTTTCAAAGCCTTAGAGGAATAACATCGGCCGCTCCTTGTGAAATGGCCTGCCTCACCAACGTTCACATCGTTCTGGCTTTGTTGGTCTTTCAGCGTAGGCTCTTTTACCTGATCGTGTTCTGGTTTTTCTGGCGTGGTCACATTTACAGCATAATTCCAGGGAGTTTGTCGCCTATCTTTGAATGGGAATGGAGATGGTGCTGAAATGATGATCTTGGGACTTATTTTGCTGGTTTCTCTCTGGGAGACACCTGCATTCCCTGGCCTGGGAGAGATGATAAAAGGTCTATCCTTCCCGTATTTAGACTTGGGGCTATCCGTCATGTGTACGTCCGACCCCTTCTTCCCCATGGGCTCCTCGAAGAATTCTATTTGTTTTTCATTCATCAATTTCTGCACCAATTTCTTGAACTCGTCACATTCTTGGATATCATGCCCTTCAGTCTGGTGGAATTCGCAATACTTTCCACATTCCTTCTGCCTTGTTATCATGCTTTTGTCGATCACACGAGCCATGCATAACTGTTGAAATACCCACCATAAAGGAGACTTGATTTCTGACACGTCATCCTTTATCCTCCTGGTAAAGCATTCTTCGATGACATTTACCCCTCTGCTCCCATGATTAGGCAGCGGGTTGTTGGCTACACTCGGTTCTTCAAACTTCAATATCCCAGAATCGATTAAGTTCTGCACAAGCTTTTTGAAGGCAAGACAGTTCTCAGTGGGATGTCCAGGGGTACCCCCGTGATAGTCGCAATGCGCGCTTGGATTATACCAAGGCGGGAAGAGCGGATTGACATGAGTAACGATGTATGGCCGGACCAGGTCTGCTTCATACAACTGGGAATAAAGTTCTGAGTACGAAACAGGTAGGGGAGTGAAAGTTCTCCTCTCTTTCTCTTTTCTGGTGACTCTCTCATCTCATTGATTCGAGTTTTGTGTTTTTCCCACAGGTGCTTGTGGCTGTGAGACTGTGAAGTTCTTCGGGGCGGTATAGGTGCTGGTGGTGTTTACTTCATTTCTCTTGTTATACTTTCGAGACCCTTCCCCACCATCAATTCTGCCGCTCTTAATTGGCGATTCGAGGACTCCCGATCTGATTAAATCGGCAAAGCAACTGCGTTGTGTTATTAATGAGGCGATCAAAGAGTGCCCCTTTCGAGTATTGACAAATAATGGCGTGATTTCATGCTCCGTATGGGTGGCTGGATTTAGGCGGCCACTTCTCTCCATCTTTGGGCGTATTGCGCAGCTTTTTCGTTGGACTTCGCCCCATATTTTCTAACATAATTCTGCTAGGGTCGTGGTTGCATTACATGTTTGTATTGCTCAGTAAATGCTTTTGATAGATCTTTCCATGTCTTAACATTTGCCTTACTTAACTGAGTGTACCAACGTAACGCCGCTCCAGTTAGACTATCCTGGAAACAATGGATTAGTAGCTTTTCGTCCTTATGGTAGGCCGCCATTTTTCTACAGTACATTGTTATGTGTGCAGAAGGACATGTGGTTCCATCGTATTTATCGAACTCTGGCGTTTTAAATTTTGGCGGTAGGACAAGATCAGACACCAGACTTAAGTCACTAGCGTCATTTCCTGATTCTTCATTTGATTGTAACGCTTTAAATTTTTCCTCCATGAGGCGAAATCTTTCCTCCAACTTTTTTCTACCTCATTCCTGATTCTTTCGACCATGTTCAGGTCCGACACTTCTTCTTCATAGAGTGCTTCTTGATGTCGAGGGTTGAGTCTCGGTGCCCCTACTTGAAAGCTAGAAGACATTCTGCGGTCAATATACACCTTCCTAGCCTGGTTTGGTGCAGTTGGTTGAACCTTGTAGTGAGTGGGGTACCTTCGGCTCTTGAACATTTTCTCCTTCCACTCTTTTTCCAAGACTCTTTGCCAAAGAATGCGGTTATGTCGATACTATAGATGTTTGCATCGCGCAATCCCGATCACTAAGGCTTCTCTGGGCCTCTTCAAGCCTTGTCTCGAGCTCTCTTTGCCCTCTTTCTAGACTGATTATCCTTTCTTCCATGAGCTTTCTTTGTAACCGGGTAAAGTATGGGTGATGAATGATTGCGGGTTAACTACACACAACGCCACAATATTCATATTGTTAATATGGTTGCAAAAAATAAAATAAAAAAATAAATGCATGTATAATGATGCGAATGTTATGAAGCAAATACAATAATGTATGCAGATAAGGTACTGATTCCGCTGGTAATCACCCTTTTGAACTACTTCCACGGGAATTAAAGGGTCTAAATTACAACAAAGTTCGTGTTACAAAATAAAGATCCCTAGTACAAAAGACTAATTACAACACAGAGTCCTATAGATAGGCTCTGGCTCTATCTCCTAATTTTCCAATTGCCCTGAGCAGCTTGAGAAACCTAGGAGCTTCGTTCATTCCCGGGGCTATGAAAGGTCGGAGTGTCTCAGCCTCGACAGTTAGATCATTCACATGCCTGGCGACTCACTGTATGTCCACCATTAGGTTTGCGTAATACTGGTCTCTGTCCTGTACCATTCGAGCAGCGTCGCGTAGTCTCTTCTGCCAATAGGTGTCCCCTCCGGCTGCAGCCTCCTCGAACACATTAATTCCTTCCTTGTAATCCTCAACAGTTGCTTTGAGGGACTCAATTTGTTCTCGTAACACACCCACTTCGCGTTCTCTTTCTTGCAGTTCAGCGAAGTTATTCCTGCGGTAGTACATTCGAAGTGAGTGTTCAACTTCCGCCACTTTTTCTTTCAATTTGCCATTTTGACTTTGGCTTTGTTCCAGCCTTTGAATAGTGTCATCGTACAGCTTTTGCATCTCTAACAGTCTATTTCGACTACTCATGGACTTTCTTTTCCATACGGCGACGCTTTCTCTCTCATGATGGACAGCTTGTTTTCCCTTGCTGATTTCTTGCCTGAATCTTTCTTTCTCTTGATCAATGGCCTTCTTGGCGGACCGTTTTTCTTCCTCCATAGCCAAACGACATCTTTCTATCTCTTTCTCGATCGCTCTCTTGTTGAGTTCTCGTTCTTCTTCCACCAAACGGATGCCGTTCATTCTTTCTCTTTCCACAGCTATGAACTGACTCTGGCCGGCCTTCTGTATTTTTGCTTGTAATAGAAGGGCATCTTTTTGATAAAGAGTGTTCTTGTCGCTCAAATCTGCATTTAATTTCTTCAATTGCCTAATGATCTCGTCCCGCTCGTCAACTTCTAAGCTTGCTTTATAGAGTTCGCTCGCATGTTGGGTCTGTTGGATGTCCATTTTCCTTATAACTTCTTCAAGTTCATTCCTTAAGATGTCGGCTTCAGACGGTACCACCCTTGTAAGCTCTTCGAGTGACACTGCTGATCCTTGATCAGATTCGGGAATCACATTATTAACCCTCAAACGTCTCCAAAGATCGTAATCTGGGGTAGTCATGTGCTCGATATCTCCTTCCACCCTGATCCGGTAACAATGATCCCAGGCCCTCATGATGGTCTGAATTTTTCCTTTGAACTCCCCTTTGAAAAGAAATTCAGTTTGACTTAATCCGGCGGTATTGGGAATGAACTGTCGTGATCCGAACTGCCAAGACACTAAAAGCGGAGCACAGGCGATCCCTCCATGCAATCCCAACATCATCAGCCAATTGAAGTCACCACAACTGTATAGAAAATAATTAACTTTACCGAGCCATGGGACCCTCCATGCTATGTCTTCATCTTGAATGTTCCTGAAGAAATTGGTCCACATTTTTGTTTTCAAATCCTCTCGCCATTCCTTTGCTAAGTATTCTCGTAAAGGCGAAAAACCTTGGAAGGATATCCTCGGTAAGACTCTTGTCGGCGTCTTCCACATGTGACTCTGAATCCATACTTGTAACAGCTGTGCACATCCTCGAAAACGTCCTTCTTCATGTTTCCGGCTAGCATTTAAGGAAATGAAAGTCTCGACCAAGATTGCTGGTACTGGGTTTACTTTCCGTTTCACCCGCTCAAACAAATCCAGAATGGCTATGTCAATGTTCCCGAGTACTCTGGGAAAGATCACCAAGCCATATATTCCTAAAGCGAATAGGTCCATTTTTTTGCCTCGTCTGGATGTGTCGGTATGATGTCCCGAATACTTTCCCATGCAAAGACTGTATTATCTCCTCAGATTTGAAGGAGGCCACTAACCCAATCGTCACTCATTCCCGCAAAGGTTTTGAGTTTCGCAGTGTAATTCTGATTCCTCGGAGGCTTCGCGTAGATCCAATCTTCCTGAATATTTTTCTGGTTAAGTAAAGCAGTGTATTCTTCTACCGTAGGCATCATGTCCTGCCCATTGAAGGTGAAGCAGCAAAAATCCAGATTCCAGAACTGGACTATAGCTCGGAGTAGGGGCTGGTTAATCCGAACATATAACATCTGTGCGATGTCGCCATAACTATTGCAGAACAAGTCTTGTAGTCTTCAGTCCCATCTTTCCCAAATGCTTTGAAGATCCCATAAGTCGTTCTGTTGGAGACTCACATAGGTGTATCCAGCTATTACGCGTTCGTTCGGCAAACTGTCCCCTTGGATTTTCTGGTTGACCTCTGACCAATGTCTGACTGACAAATTAAGCTCTTCTTTCCTAAGACACCTTTTTTTTCCATGGTGAAAGACTTTACGATCAGGCAAACCACTTGATCCAAGACCTTTATGTGATGCAAATGCAATGATGTATGAGAAAAAACAAAAGCGAAAAGAAAACAAGTCAGTACCAGATAAAATTGATAAATATATAAATAAAAGGACAAAATTAAACAGAATAAACACACAAAACAACCCTATTTATCCCGTCTAAAACACCTATGGTTATTCGCATGGCTCTAACAGGGTGGGTTTCTATGTTCTCTACATGCAGTGTTGGTGCTAGGAGGTACCCGAATTGTCCTTGTTGTCCTCTACTAAGAGTAGCAAGGCCCCCGATCATCACCCATTATAGGCTCCTTTCAACCGGGTTCAATTCAGGGGGACCCATTCGCTTATACCCGTACGAAGGAACGATATCCTTACGAAAGCATAAGGTACTCGAGCCCCGAAGGTACTTGCTAGGCCCATACGGGAGAACGATATCTCCACGAAAGCATTAGCGTTTTCCCCCCACTTAAAAAAGACGGGTTTATATGCCATATTTTAAATGCGTTAAAATAAACGCGCAATTATGACCGAATGTTAATTTAATAGTTACTTTAATCCGGAACTGCTAATATTAGTCAAGCGGTAATTATTTTAAAAGCTTGACTCTCATTTGTTTTTGAAAAATAATTATATAAGAGGGGTACAAAGGTCAATCATTACAAACGTTTAACACATTAGATTCAAAATTTCTGATCACCAGAACCTACTTCCAATTAGGCCAGTTTTCGGGATGTGACAACTTCCCCCTTAAGAAAATTCGCCCTAATTTTCACATCAAGCAAAGAGGTGAGGATACTGCTTCTGCATGGTTTCTTCAGGTTCCCACGTTGCCTCTTCAATCGAGTGGCTTTTCAAAAGGACTTTCACTCAGGCACAGACTTGTTACGTAGTCTCTTGACTTCTCGTGCGAAGATTTGCACAGGTTCTTCCTCGTACATCAGATTGGATTGAATTTCCACAGATTCCAGCTTGATCACGTGGGAAGGATCTGTCCGATACTTGCGTAACATATATACATGGAAGACATTGTGGATCTGGCTTAACTCCTCAAGAAAGACTAATCAGTATGCAACAGGTCCAACTTTTTCGGTCACTTCGAATGGGCCAATGAAACGAGGACTTAGCTTCCCCTTTTTACCGAAGCAAATGATCTTCTTCCATGGAGACACTTTGAGGAAGGCTTTCTCACCAACCTCGTACTGAATGTCCCTTCTTTTTAGATTAGCATAGGACTTCGTCGGTCAAAGAAGGCCTTAAGTCAATCATGAATAATGGTTGTCCTTTCTTCGGTTTCCCGAAGTAAGTCAGGACCTATCATCTTGCCTTCACAAAGTTCGGACCAGAAAAGAGGAGTTCTACATCTCCTTCCATATAGAGCTTCGAACAGAGCCTGATAACTGTTGTTGTAAGAAAATTTGACCAAGGGTAGGGATTTCTCCCATGTATCCCCAAAGTTGCTAATACAAGTTCAGAGCATATCTTCAAGGATCTACAAGGAAGAATCGTAATTGATACAAGACACTTATGCACACAGTTCAAAGGGAGATTAAGAGTTACCTCTATAACTTTCTTAGATTGGCCATCAGTTTGAGGATGGAAAACAATGTTAAGGTGCACTCGTGTAAGGTCCTCTAGAATCGGGCTGTGAATCGAGGATCACGATCGAAAATAATAGATATTAGAACTCTGTGTAAACGAATGACTTCAATGATGTACAACTCTACGAGCTTAGGCAAACTAAGATCTAGTCTCACCGTTAAGAAGTGAGCAGATTTTGTGAATCGGTCCACAATGACCCAAATAGAATCATTCTTATTTGGAGTCATTGGCAAACCACTTACAAAATCCATCGTAATACACTCCTATTTCCACTCTGGAAGCTTGATAGGCTGTAGGAGACCAGTAGGCACCTTGTGCTCAGCTTGAACTTGTTGACAAGTCAAACACCCCTCCACGAAGTCTGTGATCTCATTCTTCATGCTCGACCACCAATATAACTCTTTTAGATCATTTTACATTTTGATAGCTCCCAGATGAACAGAGAAAGAGCTAGAATGAGCTTCACTTAGGATCTGATTCCGAAGGTCATCATCATCGGGCACACAAATACGATTGCGGAAACATAACAAGGCCTCAGAATTCATAGCAAAGTCAAGATTTGTGTTATCCTTGACCCTGGCAATAAGAGGTTGCAACTCCTCATCAGTTTCTTGGAGTGCTTTGATTCAAGATATAATGGTGGACTGAACTCTCAGCTCATCCAACAACTTGCCATGCTTCCTAAGTCAGAAGTGAGCATTTAGACATCTCGAAGAAGGGGGTAGGCTTTTGACTAAGAGCATCAGCCACAACATTGGCTTTACCAGGATTATAATCTATAACCAAGTCATAGTCTTTCAGAAGTTCCATCCACCGACGTTGATGGAGATTCAACTTTTTATGAGTCAGAAGATATTTCAGACATTTGTGATCAGTGTATAAATAACACTTTTCACCATGAAGGTAGTGCCTCCAAATCTTCAAAGCAAACGCAACGGTGACCAAATCCAAATCATGTGTTGGATAGGTCAGCTCGTGCGGTTTGAGCTGACGTGAGGCATAGACAATAACCTTTCCTTTTTGCATCAATACACAGCCTAATCCTAAATGGGATGCATCGCTGTATATGGTGAAGTCTTTACCCGACTTGGTTGCACCAAAACAAGAGCATGAGTAAGGACTTGCTTAAGCTGATCAAAACTCCTTTGTTGATCCATTGCCCATACAAAGGAAGTTTCCTTACGGAGAAGCTTCGTCAAAGGTGCTGCAATCAGTGAAAACCCTTTAACAAATCTACAGTAGTAGCCTGCAAGGCCCAAAAAACTATGAATTTCTCCAACATTCTTCAAAGGAATCCAATCAAGGATTTCTTGAATCTTCTTTGGGTCAACTTGAATTCCTGCATAACAGATCACATGGCCCAGAAAGGATACTTTAGACAACCAAAATTCACATTTTAATGAATTTGGCGTACAATTGTTTCTCTTGGAGAGTCTGAAGCACAATTTAGAGATGTTTTTCATGAGTAGCAGCATCTTTCAAATAGATTAGAATGTCATCTATGAACACCACCACGAACTCATCTAGGTAAGGCCGAAACACACGGTTCATCAGATCCAAGAAGGCTGCAGGTGCATTCGTAAGCCCAAATGGCATCACTAGGAATTCATAGTGGCCATATCTAGTTCGGAAGGCAGTCTTTGGAACACCAGACTCCTTCACCAATATTTGATAATATTTGAATTGAAGATCTATCTTTTAAAAGAATGAAGCATCTTTCAACTGATCAAAAAGACCATCGATTCTCAGTAATGGATAATTGTTCTTGATCGTCACCTTGTTTAACTGACAATAGTAAGTGCATAAGCGCATCAATCTATCTTTCTTATTTACGAACAACACCGGTGCTCCTTAGGGTAGAGAACTATGTCGGATGAACCCCTTATCCAAAAGGTCTTGGATTTGGGCCTTTAGTTCTTTTAACTCTACCAGGGCCATTCTATACAGAGTAATAGAGACCGGAGTAGCCTTAGGTTGCACTTCTATCCCGAATTCCACTTCTCGGGTGGGAGGGAGTCCCGTAAGTTCATCGAGAAACACATTAGAAAACTCTTTCACTGTGGACCATTGTCAAGCTTTGGATCTTCTTTAGACTCTATGGCACACATAAGAGTCTTCTTAGGCTCGGGGTCGGATTTCATCAAGGTTATACTCTTCTTACCGAGTCCACAGAGATATAACTTCTTCTTAGAACAATCCACCCAGGCTTGGTGTTCGGCTAGCCAATCAAGGCCTAGGATGAGATCGAATTCTCGAAAGGGTAAGGCCATCAAGTTGGCCGAAAATAGGATCCCTTGAATCCTTATAGGGCAAGCTTTACAGATCAACCAAATGACCACACTATCACCTAGCGGGTTAGAAACAACAATCTCAGAAGTAGCAGGTTCAAAGTCTAAGGCATACTTTTCTATCAAAGGTTCATTTATGAAAGAATGCATAGAGCCTGGATCTACTAGTACATAAACAAGATCAGAATAATTCTACCATATAAGCCACATCTTTGGCCCCTCAAATCTGGGCACCTTCTTGCTCCAACGCAAGCCTCGCCCCAAGCCTAAGTCCCTCTAAGATGGTGGCAAGCATTACTCCCTCAAAAATTTACCAACTCGTTAAAAACTCATTCACCTCGATCCGCAAAGCCTTCACCTCGGCTTCACAAGCACTACTCCCTCAAACATTCACCAACTCGTTAAGAACTCATCTCGTCTCGTCCTTGAACCGGTCCTCCATGGACTCTACTTGGTCAAGGCGGGACTCGAAAATACCTTGGGTCTCCTTGGCTCCCTGCTCGGATTCATCAAGTCTAGCAACCCTCTTCTCCAACGATATTGTGGCTTTTACCAAGTCTTCTATATGAGACTTAATAAAGTAATTCCGATCATTGAAATCATCAAGAATTTATCTTACCTCATTCATTTTCAATGTCTTCCTCTTTGGTGCCATCTCGCTCACTTCTTTGCAACGAACTACTTCGAAGCAAATCCTCACCTAACTTGACTGCAACACCAAGTAGGCTCGAACTCAAGCCCCCTCGTCTCGCTCTAATACCACTTGTCACGAGGCTAGAGCTCAACCCTAGCTGATCCGTGCGGCCTTAAACGCCTTTGACGCTAATCGGTCGATTCCCACGCCTAAGTTATCCTTCAACTAGCCTTGTAAGCACTCCTGCTTGGCAATGGCTCAAACAAGCCCTTAAGGCTTCGATGGATGCGGAAGCGCTTTAAGCACTGTGGTGGCTACTCTTAGCCACTCGAGAGGCAACTGGAACAAAGAGCTTAAGAACCAAGGACAATTGAAAGGGACAAGAGAAAGCTAGAGTAAATGCCTTAAAGTCTTATCATCCATCTGATTCCATTCATTATCTCATTTGAGAAGAGTAATAAGACTCTGAGACATTTACTCTAGCTTTCTCTTATCCCTTTCAGTTGTCCTTGGTTCTTAAGCTCTTTGTTCGAGTTTCCTCTCGAGTGGCTAAGAGTAGCTACCATAGTGATTAAAGCACTTTCGCATCTATCGAAGCCTAGAGGGCTTGTCCGAGCCATTACCGAGCATGAGTACTCGCAAGGCTGGTTGAAGGCTGACTTAGGCGTAAGAATCGACTGATTAGCGTTAAAGGCCACACGAATCAGCTAGGGTTGAGCTCTAGCCCCGTGACAATATGTATTAATTGTAACACCCCTTACCCAATTTGGCAGAAAACCAAGATCAAAGATGTCACTGGAATTCAAATAAGAGAATCAGACGTTCAAATGAAAATCAAACGAACACAAAACATGCTTAACATCAAAGGAAAACATTAATCAATAATTATCAGAGATCTTAAACCAACCAATACTGATTTTGGTCAATATGGACTAAATCATAAAGTTTCAAAGTTTAGGGACCTAATTGTACTTTTCTAAAAGTTTTGAGGATCTTTCAAAATATTCAATATATTGTCTAAATATATTCTTACACATAATTCTTACAAAATTATGAACTTCAAAAGAAACAGAGAGCACTTCTAACATCAATTGGTAAATATGACTTAAGTACTAAATTACAAACTTTTCAAATTTCAAGGGATTAATCCCTTTTACGCGGGGATCGATCCTTTTACACTAAATGCCTGATAGATCATTTAATTAGGTACTGGAATCTTAGGGATTGATCTGTTTTTACAAGGGATTGATCCTTTATGCATAAAAATCTAAAGCAAAGCATTATGCACCAAAATTAACCAATTTATTCCTAAATATCATATACACTAGCTTAGAACATAATTCATCACCAAAATTAGCACCAATAATGCACTGTAAATCATCAAATTAGTTCCATATACCAACATCACATACACAAAAACAAATACATTAACAAAAGTCATGATCAAAAGCTAGAAATTTCCAAGTGTTGCAATCATCACATAATTCACTCATATCAAACAAGTCACGTAGCTTATTATACATCAACTTTCCTAATTCATATTCATAAAATCCTACTAAACCATATCAATCACATATGCATTTTCATACCAAAACATAAAACACATAACATATCATACGAACCATGAGATTTGACTTACTAGAAATATTACAAACTTAGCGAGCATAGCCAAGCAAACTTCAAACAAAGCATGGAATACTAGAATGCATCATGAAAACCGAAGTTCATATGCCACCACTAGGAGTTAGGCAAAATCGTACATTACTAAATGCTTAAAAGGAATGAGTTGCAACTACTCTGGCACGATCCGATTACTACGAAGACGAATACCTGAAATGTATGTAATGAAATAGAGTAAGCTTACAGAGCTTAGTGAGGTAGTGACCTTTAAGACATATGACATATAAATATTTCAATGATAAAGGATGATATGAATCAATGTAAATAAGACATATGGTGTTATTCAATGCATATAAGTTAAATATGGTATAGTTCAATCTTATTCTTCCAAGCCATATCTTATATTAACTTTGTTTTATGAAAGCTTCATCAGAGTTCAAGAGTTTTCAAAGCTTGCATAGGACATAATTTTGCATTTTCTTTCATGTCTTACACTTATCATATCTTATCGAGATTTTATCAGAGCTCTTATCGAAATTCTCATTAGAGTTCATATCTGAGTTCATACATTTTAACAATATTTGCCTTGGATCACATTGGACATATGTAGCATTGGTCCGTGTTACACATAGCACAAAGCAATGACTAGTGTTCAAACATATCACATATATGGGATTGTCATCCCTGAGCCATAACTCATGAACCGTAGTCTGAATATACCATTGTACCATGCCAAAGCATCCCAAGGCTTCCATTGTTTAAGCGACTTATAGCATTTTAAGCTTTGTTATTAGGAGAGCAGTCTTATGATTGAAGTGAGCTTTAAGCTCCAAAGGACTTAGGAGTTCATAATCCTATAGCATTAAAGCTTGAGTTTTATTTCTTGGTATTTTATGGCATTAAAGCTTGTTTTTTTTAGTATTGAATATCTTATGACATAGAGAAGTCATTAGCTCTAAAGATCTCATGAAAGACATAGTAAATACGAAACTTTAAAGCATAACAATAAATTGCATCAAATGTATATATGGTGCAAATCGTATTAAAGATGCTTACAAAACATTTCATGCTATGAATGTAGTAGTCAAATTGCTCTATGTGAGCCTTATGCATATTGTCACAGCTCAACAACCAATGACTGAGGTGGCTGCACACTTAGGAGTTCGAGCAAACACTTCACATGTTGCCGAGCACAATAGGGCCGAGTCCAGCATCAGCCATGCACACCAAAGGGCTGAGTCTGATGCTAGCACCATCCAAGCACACTAGGGGGCTGAGTCCAGCACACTACAAGCAGCCCAAGAGGTTTTTGTCCAAGCTCTTGGGCCTGCCCGAGTTCAATCCACCCAATTTTGCCAATACCTTGGAGAATGCTCATCTAGTTGACCAAGATAATTAGGGAAAGGAACCAAGCCACCAAATCTTCCCGATTCATGGAGATTCTTATCCCACTGCACAAGGAAAACATCCATGTAAATCCCTTGTGATCTCAACTATTAAGGAATGTGACTAGGATATGATTTTCCTTCCTTAGATAGTTACAGTAGGCTTAATCTTGATCGTCAATGTATTCAGTTGTAACCATTGGATCTAGAAGTGTTCACCTATAAATAGAGGCTTACCCTAACCATTGTCATCATACAATTCTTTCTTGAGTAATAGAGAAAAGCATTCACTCATCCTTTCTTGTTATTCCTTGCTTTGCTTTTGCTATTCACCAAGTCTTTTGCTTGGTTTTCAGGCTGACCTAGCCGCTCATCGAGAGATTCGTGACTAGGGCCACACGGTTCTTGCTAGTAGAAGCCTAGCCCTGTGACAATATGTTCATGATGACACCATGTCATATAAATGCATAAACTACACTCACCTCGATCCAAGCTTAAAGTCGTTTTTCCTTGTAGTTTCTTTCATTTCCATTTATTTCTCTAACCAAATATTAAAGGAACACATTACTTAATATATGAGGCATCTTGCACTATCTTTAAAGAAATATTTCTTTGAAATGTTCTATAACCCAGAATTCGATTTCATTTGTTATAATCAATACTAGTCGGAACAACTTTTCTAATCGTATAAATTATAACTTTTGATTCTGCTTATACAATTTATAGTGAATTTCTAAAGTCATTGTTGATACAATTTTAGGAGCAAACTGCTACCCTATTTTCATGACCTCTACTTACTCAAAAATTCATATCTTTTGTCATACATATCAAAATTGATGACCATTAGAAATACACATGATTATTGTCATATAAGTCTTTCTCCCTAATTTGACTTATAGAATTTACTATGATTTTTCAAACTTACTGTTGTGTACTAGTTCCTGGACATATTTCACTAAGCTAGAATCTACCTTCATTATTCACTTAAAAATGAAATCTAAACATGATTAATCTTTTATAAGCTAAATTTCAAGAATCATTTAATAGTACATAAACCCTAATTTATCAATTCACACATCCATAACACATAAAACCTTAATCAAAAGACATGAAATTCTTAATCTTTAAGGAGTTAGACTTTAATGTTTTCTTGGCCTAGAAACCATACACAAATTACCAATGAGCTTATAATTAACCTAATTTCACATATGGATCATTGATTTCACATAAAATTTAATTTAGGGATTAGGGTTTATGGGTACCTATGCTCCAAACTTAACAATATCAATTTAAAGCCAAGAATATGAACTTACCAAAAATGGTTCAGTTTTGCAAAGATACAAGTTAGTTTGGAAGCAATTTCATCTTGAGTTTTGCAAAAATGGTTGAAGATAATGAATTTGGATTCTCTATCTCCTTTCTTTCTTGCCGAAAGCTATTGCTTTCCTTTTTTTGGCTATCTCATCATTCATTCTATTTTAATTACTTACATTATAAAATCAAATACAACCAAAGTATGTGGTCATGACACTTGGAATGTGACTAAGCATAGATTGGTCAAATCAAAGGGTTAAAACCTTAATTTTTCCATCACTTGGACAAATGACCTCCAATTTCATTTCTTTTCAATTTGATCACTACATAAATTTTAATCCATTCACACACTTACACTTTCCATTTTTTTCATTGCTTACACTTATGGCCTTATTCTTAATATTCTTACAATTTAGCCCTCAACTCCTTAAATTTATTCTTAGTCACTTACAAAAATTCCTTATACTTTATTCACAGTAGTCTTTTCCACCATTAACATTCAAAGTCTTGCATAAATCCAAATTAAAATCTACACATTTTCACACTTTTACAATCTAGTCCTCATATCTAAGTATTCCAACTTAAATATTAATCATTTGAAATTAATCAAATCAAAAGGTGTAACACCTCGAAAACCAGTCCAGTTAGAATTGGGTTTCAGTGATCGAAAACCCTACATTGGAAAGGTCCAAACATTGTATTGACTTTGACCGTATGGTCAATTATATTGACATTAGACTCTAATTGAGTCAATTTGTTGATTAAGGACCTTATCGAATACATTGAAAGTTATTTAGTGACTAAATCATAGAAATCGAAAGTTTGGGGGTAAAAATATATAATATAGAGAGTCGAGGGGCTAACCTCCAATTATAATCACTACATACGTGGGATTGTCTGAAGGAATTCCTTCACTTGAAGGAAAGCTCCTAATTAAAATGGGAGTAAAGGAAATGAAACAAAGATAGAAACCTTACCCGATTTGTAAGGAAGCAAGCACCTCTATCTCATAATCTTCTTCCAGCAAGCACACACCTCTATTTTTGAGCTTTGTGAATCTTGAATTTCCTTCGATTTATCGATATCGATTAGTGGCTATCGATTGGGTAAGATGAATTCCCCAAACAATTGTGTGAACCCATGGATATTGTGAGTGTAATCTCAAATTAGGGTTTTTGATCATCCTTGGAACATAAGATTTTCAAAGTTTTAATCCATGGATAGCAATTAGCTAATCATTGTATCATGTTTAGAAATCGATTTTGATATCGTATTGTTGATTCTAACAATTTCCTATTGTTAACCTAGCTTGAGAATTGGACAAAAAGCAATCACCATCTCCAACAAAGGCTAAGAACAAATGAGTTGTCATACAAGAGCTGTAGGAGCTTCGAATTATCGAGGTGAGTGTAGTTAGAGACTTGAGATTAGGCTAGGTGCCTTTCCTGATTTCATTGTTATTGAATTTAGTATTGCTAACCCTTTTGATAAAAGATATTGCATTGCTCTTAGGAGGCATCATTGGTAAGTATCAGTAAGCTTTGTATTGAATATCAGATATCGATATTGTCATCATCATCAAGCAATGATATTGATATCATCATCGTTATTGCCATCGAATTATAGTTACTTGTTCTAGTCATTGATATAGGCATAGTTATAGTCATTATCATTGAGCATTGATATAGGCATAGTTATTGTTATTGACACATTGATATTGAATATCGACCATTGACATTGTTATTGAGATCATTGAACATTGCCATCGTCACTGTTATTGTCATCAAACATTGGTATTGAGACATTGCTTATTGATAAGGACATTGGAAACATTGAACATTGCTATTGTTGTTGAACATTGGTTATTTATATTGTCACCGGATCTTGGATTCGAAAGGACATTGGATACAATTGGCATACCATAGAATTCATGAGCTTAGTGTACGGGTGGACTACGGCCTATATTGTGGCAAGGCGGAGGGATGTTTGTGTTATTGGTCATATTGGCGTGGCAAAGGGACTAGACTATTCATTGATTTGGTGAGGCATAGGAATTTGCGTATCCACTATCCCGAATCGATCCAAGGGTTATTATTGAAATATGATATAATTGCTATTGAATATGAATATTGCATTGTCATCATCGATTCATTGCATCGTTATTGCTAAAACATGATTTGGAATGCATTTCATTGTTATCGTTATTGTCCGTGACTACCTCACTAGGCAATGTATGCCTAATGCATTTCATTTCATACATTTCAGGTTAAGAAGTTTTTTGATGGAGATCGGAGGAGTTGGTAGATTTTGGCAAGTCACAACCAAGCTAAAGTAATGTATATAGAATCTATGAACTCCTAGTATGGTGGCAAAGTAGTTAGACTAGTCACTTAGGTCCTTTTGGTATGTATGTATTGCCCTTGGTTTGTAATTGTGCCTTAGGCCCTAAATGACACTTTTGAATGGCTTAAAAGTGACCAAAATTGCATACTTGGTCGAAAAAGGTGAAAACATAGTAAATGGATTCGAATGACTATAGAATTTGGCATGCAAGTAAATTATAGTGTTTCAAACTTGCTGGTAAAATTTCATTGGATTTGGACATTGTTCAATAGGTCAAATTGAGTAAAAATTAGATAAAATCTGTCATTATAGTGTAGGGCATACTGATACGGGTACAAGTGTCTCGGTACGGCTGTGCATTTTTGGTCTAGTCAAGCGTGGGTCAACCATAGCGTACCGATACGTCAAAGGCATATCGGTACGAAAAGTCAACACTGAAATCTGAGAAATTAATTGCATCAGTACGATTCAAGGGCATATCGAAACAAGCTAACATTGGTCAACCCGTACCAATACAGCTCTGTAGCGTTTCAGTACGATGTCTGGTAATTATGTTATATAGTATTGAACATAGTTATGAAATATTACAAATTGGTCATTGTTCATTGATGAGCCTAATTGAATGAATAAATGGTATTGGTTTATCTTGAAAATTTACGTGCATGTTAATTATGGGTTGAACTTCGTTGTGGTACTGTTAATTTTAGAAAAGGACCATTAGTTCTCAGAATTTATGAATTAGTCCCTAAAGTTTATAAAGGTTTAAAATTAGCCCTAAAATTGATTAATATAGTTTCAAATTGAATCATTGTTCTATATATCGATAGAGTATCATATCGCATAGTCTCGCATTGGTTTTCGAATGAATTATTGCACTGATCATTATATTGTTCACCGGTAACGCTTTTTGACCTGATTTTTTACCAGACCAGGAAAAGGGTGTTACATTTGTGGTATCAAAGCTAGAGTTTAGTCAATTCTAGGACTAGACCGAAGCCTATTGTATTGTTATTGTGTTACTTTGCCACCTTGGAGTCATATATTGTGTAAATTGTGACTTGTCGACTAATCTGATCTCTTTATATTATAGATATGTCTAAAACAAATGAAGCTCATATTAATGAGCTAGCTATCGAATCCTTGACGCATGGCGAGGAGATATGGGGGGATCATTTGAATCTGCAGGACCCTCATGTACAGGGCACTGGACCTAAGGTGCCGACTGCTCAGGCAGAATGTTACTGGAACATGGCTGACATGTTCAAGCAGTTTATGGACGCTATGCAAGCTGAGCATATTGTATAGCCTACTACACTCATTGTCCAACATACCCGGGCTCCTATTGAGAAGTTATCACAATGCCGAGCTTATACCTTCACTGGTTAGGATGATGACAATCCTAAAGTGGCTGAGTATTGGTTGGATAACACCATGAGAATCCTGAACAAGCAATTGCAGTGTTTGGACGAACACAAGCTGTAGTGTGCCCTCGCGCTGCTTGCTGACGAGGCAATTCATTGGTGGGAGACTATTATTCTCACGGTCTCTGAGGAGATAGTAACCTGGGAATTCTTCCTCCGAGAATTTCAAAAGAAGTATATAAGCAAGTTCTATCTCGTAGAGAGACGCAACATCTTCTTCCACCTCAAGTAAGGCGGATGACCTGTCGAGCAGTACATCCATGATTTTTGTAAGTATTGTCGATATGGTGCTGAATACATAAAGAATGAGGAAGAAAAGTGTCGCATGTTCATTGCCGGGCTCAGTGACGAGCTTCGACCTATGTTCACAGCATTGAGTATCACTGATTTCCAAGACCTTGTGAATCAAGTCAAGGCCACTAAAGCATCATAGAAAGCCCAAAGGACCGGTGGGTCGGGAAAATTAGAAAAAAAGGTTTAGAGACAATTCTCGACCTCTTCGATGGAACAAGAAGGGAAATATCAAGGCCCTAAACAGAATGTGTATCCACAGCCTTCCCGTTCTGGGAATATTGAGAGGCCATAGACTATGACTCAGTCCTTTGCCAAGACGACCTTAGTTGAAAGCACTGGAGGCTTAAACAGAAGCTCTCGGTATCCTGTTTGTAACTATTGTCAGAATAGGCTTCTAGTAGGTCAGTGCCGTAAGAAGACTGGAGCTTGTTTATACTATGGTGAGCAAGGCTTCTTTATCCGAGATTTCCCTCTTAATGCAACCAAGTCTACTACTACACCGGTTAGTGTTGCAACCCCTACTCAATCCTTCCATGGCAAGGTGCCAAGGCAAGATCATCGGGGGCTACAGGGAGACCTAGTGGCTCTGGAAAGACACTAAACATGCAAGAATCGGAGGCTCCTGGCTAGATGTATCAAGTGAGGAGCAGGGAAGATGAGGATGAGCCTAATGTCATTGCATGTACATGTTACGTGTTGTGATGTACTATAAATGATACACAAATGGTGCAAGTATACACGTCGAAACAACTAATAAAGTGATGAGTGAGTGTCACTCTACAAGGATTGGATGTATTTTAAGAAAAGCTCAAGCACACGAAAGACAACTGAAAATAAATGCAATAGCAAGAGGGAACAAGTTAAGAAATGATGTAGCAAACAACTGTAATGAAAACTGGGCTGAATTGAAGATACTTTAAACGTCCTCTCACGTGCATGAAACTCTCAAATTGGGATGACAGGATGGGCTTGTCAAGGACTCCTATGCCTAAGCCTTAAGAATGTTTAGCACTAACCATGTGGTAAAATTTTATCATTCACCCTCACATGTCTCCATACATCATATTCAAGGGTGAACATACTCTCATCATTGTGTTCCACCTTCATGAGGTAGCAATGCTTCCATGAATCGTTGATAGTTTGGATCTTCTCTCTGAATTCCCCCTAAAACTCGAATTTTGATGAGTCAAGACCTATAGTGAAGGGAACAAACTGCCGTGAGCCGTATTGTCGCGAGACCAATAAGGGAGCACAACCAATTCCACCCTACAATCCTAGCAGCATCAAATGATTGTATTCTCCACACTTGTATAAAACCTTGGCATGGCCCATCCACGAAACCCTCCAAACAATGTCCTGATCATGGCGATCTCTAAAAATGTCGATCCACTTGCCTTTCTTAAGTACTGGCCATTTCTTTGCTAAAAATTCCTAAAGACAAGAGAAGTTCGGGGAGAATACATTAGACAAAGCAAGGGTCGAACATTTCCAGAAATGGTTAAGGGCCCAAACTTGGAGCAAAGGTGCACACCCTCTAAAACGCACTCCCTCTAACTTTTGGCATGAATTTAAGGAAATGAAGGTCTCAACTAGTACTGCTGGCACCAAATTGACCTCTTTCTTCAACTGCTCAAAGAAATCTAGTAAAGCCACGTCGATAAATCACAGGACCCTTAGAAATATAACCAAGCCATATATTGCTATAGCCAAGAGATCTAACCTCTTTTCTCTATCTGGATAAGTGGGGATTATGTTTCGAATACTAAACCAAGGGGAGGAAAAACTGCCCCTTTTCTTTCGTATCTGGTCTTTAACCCATCCGTCACTCATATCAGGGAACATCGTGAGCCTTAGGTGTGCATTCTTGTTCTTAGGCGGTTTAGCATAGACCCAATTCTTTGTTACCCTGCGTAGATTGAATAATGCAAAATATTATTCGAACGTGGGCATCATGTCCTCCCCGTTGAAGGTGAAACAACAATACCCAGGATTCTAGAATTGTATCAAGGCCCTGAGGAATGGCTCATCTACCTTCACGTACAACAAATAAGCTATGTCACCATAAGTGTTAACGAATAACTACTTGGTAGCATAGTCGAAATGATCCTAAATCTCTTGTAGCTCCTGCACCTTGTTTTGTTTGATGCTGATGTGAGCCTCCTCCGACGTCTCTGTCATATGATCAACAGTCAAACTATCTCCATATTCCTTCTGATTAACCTCGGACCAGTGACATACATTTGCGTTGTTCTCTTCCTTCTACAGGTACCTCTCGTCCATGTTCAAAAGTTGTTTTCTAACAGAGCAAATATTTGAAGAACCAACCCCTTCTAAGTATGCAATGGTAATGCAACACATATGCAGAACAACAACACAAGAAAAAGAGATGATTAGTACGACGAAAATAAATCATAAAAGGTCCAAAATAATTTCATTGTATAAATAATAACTGGGCAGCGCATTCCAACATTTCTTATCATGTCTCCACGGACTATTCTTACAAAATAATTTTGACCAAATTCTAACTCTAAGGTTTTTCACATGGCTTTATTAGGGTGAGCTTCTAGATTCACACACAGGATTGGTTCTAGAAAGGTCCCCGAGCTGTCCTCGCTATCCTCTACTAAGGGTAGCAAGGCCCTTGATAGGCTTCAAACGAATCAAGTTCAACTTAGGGGGCATTTTCCTACGTCTATGCGAAGGATGAATATCCTTACGAATACTTAGGACATATGATCCCCGAAGGTACTTACTAGGCTTATCAGAGAATTGCAATTCTCACAAAAGCAATATCGTTTTCCCCTCACTTAAACCATCGGGACGAAGCTCGGGTATAGAGCTTAAAAACCATGTTTAAATGCGTAAAATGGAATCAAATTCATAAATAGACAATTAAATTTAAAATTTTACACTAACTCACAACTTCCGTCATTAAAACAAGCTATAACCGGCTTGACCTTGTTTTTTTGTAAAAAACAAAAAGGTCCCTAGCGGAGTCCCCAAGCTTTTGCAACCCTCTTTCGAGTGACTTGATGTTTAGAAAAAAAATAAAACCAATAGAGTTGCCACCAATCTTTTTTAAAAAAGGTGTGATTGGATCACCTAAAATGGGTTATTTTAATAAAATCATTTTGTTTTATTAAACAACAATTTTTGGTATGCGAAAACAAAAATGGGTTCGGGAGTCGGTTACGCGTAGGGAAGGGTAGCACCCCACGACGCCCAAAAATTGGTACCTAGCCATTTACAAAAAGTTTTAATGTCGCAATTTGTGAGTTTGCATGAAGTTTAAATTATTGTACATTTATGAATTTGATTTCATTTTAACGGCCCCACTGCTAGGAGAGTAAATTTTATTACTGCCAACATTTCTGGCGCTAACCCGTTACCTCCCTTTGGTAGAACACCACATTAATTAAGTTACACTTTTATCAAACAAGCAAGAAAAGAATTAGTGCGTTGAAGCTTTTAATTATTCTAAGTTAGTGATTATTGACCTAAAATGTTGTCTAGGTAAATTTTATCTATTAAGGTTAAAATATGGTTAATTCTGTACCTAATCCTAAGAGCTTTATTTAACCTAATCCTACATATTAAACAATCATATTTACTCATATTTGAGTTTTTTACATGAAAAGATTCAATCTATAAAAAAACTAAAATTAAACAATTCTATTTACAAAACATAAATAAACACAAGCAGTTTTAAACGAATTAAAGACAAACAAACATATATACAAATTTCAATATTGAGAAGGAAGAAATCACAAAGTTAAAATTCCAAATTTTTACAAGATTAAATTTACAACAATGATAACAAGAAGATTAAAAAGTTAAAAGATCAATGGAGATGGTGAATTACATGTAAATAACTCAGTTTTAAAAAAAAACTCCTTATGAATTTCTTCTTCAAAGTAAATAGATCAAGTATCAATTTTCGAAAGAACACAAACAAGAATCAACATAAAAAAATCTCTTTTACTTAAACAAAGAAGAAAACATAAAGGAAAATAATAAACGAATACCTCAAAAGAATACATCAGACTTTTTATTCCAACTCCAAATCCAGTACAAAAGTTTGAGCACAAAGTGCGCAAAATTCTCTATGAGTGTTTCACAAACTAAATTGTATCTTTCCAGTCAATTGTGTGTATTTTACAAAGACCTGAACCCCTTTATATAGGCTTTTTGACCTGAAATCCCAAAATTTGAAATAATAAAAAGCCTATTTTGCGTGATTTTTCACTTTTTCCCTTAAATGCAAATACAATTTAATTTAAAGCTGATTTGATTCAAATTTTTGGGGTAACTTTGGGCTAATCTCTCCCTTTTCATTTAATGCAAATTCAGATATGGTCTGAAAAATATTTAATTTTAAATATTCATTCGAATCTGATCTAGTTCTTGCTATATTCGAATCAAAAAGAAAGCCCAAACCCTAACCCTAATTTTCCTACTTTGCCTTGTAAGGATTCGACTGGCGGCGGTAGTGGCATGGTGTAGTTGTCCAACGGTGGCACAGCTCGAGACTCGGGGCAGATGCTCGGTAGTGGTCATCGTCGTTCGACACAGTGACGCGAGGAGGCAGTGACCTCGCCTTAAGCCTATGCTGCTATTTTGTGAGCCCCGACGAGGACGAGTGGAGGAGTGGCGATGCAGCACTAGGTGCGGGTGATCACCAGTGGAAGCGGGGCGACTGTTGGCATCGCCTGGTGTTGCGCGTAATAAGTGCTACGCAATTGTGCAAGTATACACGTTGCAAGTTATAGTATAAAAGATATCGTCTCCACAGGGATTGGTGCAACTTTAGAATTTAGTCTCTTGCACTGTAAAAAGTAAAAACACAAATAAAGGATGATAGGAGTTTAACTAATAACTAAACTAGAAGCCAATAAAGTAAAAAAATAAATGAGAACAAATGAGAGAGATAGGCCAGGTTATCGTGAGTTGAGGTGTGATAGCCGATTGGATCGTCTTGGTAAAAGAGTGCACGGGCAACTCAGTTGCCGTGGCAACTTGCACAACGGGGTTGCCTTGGCAACTAATCGATGGTTGCCTGGGCGACTAGTTGGGAAACTACTTGGGCGTCTGGGCAGCAACCTTCAAGGCTCGGCAGAGCGTTCTTCAATGGTTTCTTCTTATCCCTAAGTCGAAACTCTAGCTACTTGTGCATGCCTTGATAATACATCCATGCATGAATCAAGGGTGAACAACAACCAATCTTGCGCTCCTCTTAGCCGTTGAAATCCTTGACTTATTCCTAAGCCGGATTAATCTTCACCATCAATAGATTGAATAAAGATCATATTCATTCGTTTCTTGAATCTAACTCTCCCGATATTAGATAAATAGATGAAGTTACGAGATCCTCTCCTAATTCACTCGCAAACAAGAATAAGAACCAAGACTGAATAAACCTTGAATAGAAAAGTGCAAACTCTTATTACCTAAACAAAATCCAATAGTTTCTCACAACCACAAGGCACAATAACCATAGCCAAATAGATTTAGTTCATGGCTAGGTTCCAAAGAAACACAAGATAAATAATCCCTAGCATGAACCTAATTGAACAAGAAAGAAAAAGATGAAGAATGAAGCTTTTCAAAATCTCCTTGTCCTAGATGCTTGTCGAAAATTCTCTCCTCTTTCTCTCCTTGAGTTGTCGAAATTCCCCTCTAATTTATAGGGCTAGGCCAAAGTCCTTCTTTGAGGAGGAAGTTAAGTTGGAATTAAATTGTCTTTAAAGAATATAATTCTTTATTATAATTATATTCCTACTAGAACTTCTCCTATCTTCTTGGAATTTAATTCTTCTTTAGTCTCTTCATGGAAATCAAATTCCTTTCGGATTTGGCTTTGCTCCACGTCTTCTTTAAACAATCACTTGCATCACACATGAGCTCAAAAGGTAGCGTCCATTCTTGTGGAACAACAATGGGTCCTGAGGCGAGCTTTTCCTTTAGGGTTTCGAATGCTTGGGTGCAAGAATCATCAAAATCGAAGACTTTATCCTGTTCAAGCAAATTGCACAAGGGTTTAGTGATTTTAGAAAAATTATGAATGAACCTCCTATAAAAGCCTACATGTCCAAGAAAACTTCGAATTCCTTTAACCGAACTTGGTGGGGGTAATCTCTCGATCACGTCCACCTTGGGTTTGTCTACTTCAATTCCCTTGGATGAAATCATGTGGCCGAGCACTATTCATTCATCTAGCATAAAATGGCATTTCTCCCAATGAGGACTAAATCAGTTTCTTCACATCTTGCCAACACCCTCTCTAAATTGCCGAGACAGCTGTCGAAGTCATTACCAAAAACAGAAAAATTATCCATGAAGATCTCAAGGAAGTCTTCGACCATGTCTGAAAAGAGTGCCATCATGCATCTTTGGTAGGTTGTTGGGGCGTTACACAATCCGAACGGCATCCTTCGGAAAGCATAAGTATCGTATGGGCATGTGAAGATTGTCTTTTCTTGATCTTCTGGTGCTATGGCAATTTGATTGTAACCTGAATAACCATCAAGAAAACAATAAAGGGTTTACCTGCAAGACGGTCAAGCATTTGATCAATAAAGGGTAATAGGAAGTGATCTTTCCTAGTGACTTTGTTTAGCTTTCGATAATCCATACAAACCCTCCAACCGG
Organism: Hibiscus mutabilis; assembly: GCA_019671005.1. NCBI lineage: Eukaryota > Viridiplantae > Streptophyta > Magnoliopsida > Malvales > Malvaceae > Hibiscus > Hibiscus mutabilis. The sequence continues at coordinate 48,775,837 of CM033745.1, forward strand.
TCACAGTCCTGGTTGGAATGAGTTCATTATTCTCATTACTTACCACCGTTATACCTCCCTTTTTCGGTACACATTGTACCGGACTTACCCATGTACTATCAGAGATAGGGTATATAATGCCGGCGTCAAGCCACTTAATGATTTCTTTCATTACAACCCCTTTCATGGCATGATTCAGTCTCCTCTGGGCCTCAATTGAAGGTTTGTGATCATCTTCTAACAAAATCTTGTGCATGCACACTGCCGGGCTAATTCCCTTCAAGTCGGCAATTGTCCACCCTATTTCCTTTTTATGTAGCTTCAACATCTTGATCAGCTTCTTTTCCTGCTCAGGCTGTAACTTAGAAGAAATAATTACAGGCAATGTATTACCGGTTCCTAAGTATGCATATTTTAGTTGCTCTGGCAATTGTTTCAACTCAAGAATCGGTGGTTGTTCAATAGAGGGTTTTTCGAGCTTACCTTCCTTACCTGAGTAATCCAGTGGTTCAAAGTATGTACTTGGTCGATTGACTAGCCAATTTGCCTCTTTTTGTTGTTCCTCATCGACCGGTTCTTCATACTCCCCAGGTTCCTCTTGATCGGCAATGTAGTTGCCGAGGCAACTAAATTCCTCGTCGAAGTTAAACTCTACCGTGGCATGAAGAAGTTGGCATTCTTCGGGATCATCGGCATGCCTTAGTGTTTGGAACACATTTAGTTTAACTTGCTGGTCATTCACCCTCATTGTGAGTTCTCCCTTTTCAACATCGATCAAGGTTCTCCCTGTTGCTAGGAATGGTATCCCGAGAATGATAGGTGTATGCTCATCTGCTTCACAATCCAAAACAATAAAGTCAGCGGGAAAAATAAATTTATCAACTTTTACCAGTATGTCCTCGATTTTTCCCTCTGGATGCACATAGGATCTGTCGGCTAGCTGTAGCATAACTGTTGTAGGTCTTGCCTTCCCGATTCCTAGTTTCTGGAAAACTGATTTAGGCATCAAGTTTATGCTAGCCCCAAGGTCGCATAATGCTTTCCTGACATAGTGGTTTCCAATGGAAAAAGGGTATTGTGAAACTTCTGGGATCCTTCAACTTGGGTGGCATACGATTGTGCGACATTGCCATGCATCCCTCTGTTGCGGCAACTATTTCGAACTCTCCTAGCCTTGTTCTCTTGGACACAATGTCTTTAAGAAACTTGGCATAGTTTGGCATTTGTTCAATTGCTTCCACCAATGGCAAGTTGATGTGGACTTGCTTTAGGATATCAAGAAACTTCTTGAATTGATATTCTTGCTTTTGTCGCTTCAACCTTTGTGGGAATGGTGGTGGAAGTCGGATATCTTTGATCCTTTCATTTGGTTTGGAACCTGATTGACGGCTTACCGGGACAACTGGAGTTGCCGAGGCATTATCAACTGGGGTTGGCCGAGGCATGCTTATTGCCGGTTCCCGCGACAATTCTGGTTCAGCATTTGAGGCTTTGCCGCTAGGTTCGTCTTGATCTTTTTGTGGAGTTTTGTTTGATGAGCGGGTTTGAGCCTCTCTAAGTTGTTGGCCACTTCTAGTGGTGATTGCCTTACATTGCTCATGGCTAGTTCCTCTTGCGACTTGAGTATCGCTTAGGTAAACCTCCTTGCGGTCTAGTATTCAGATTTTGAGCAAACCGTCCGACTTGATTTTCCAATGATTTGATTGCCGCCTCTTGGTTTTGCAATCTCATCTCGGTCTGTTAATAAAAGCATCAGTTCTTTTTTATGAAGTTACTATTCTCAGCCATATAAGATTCAGTTTTCATCATAAAAGTATTTAGAGAATTTTCCAAAGAACTAGATGTTGTCGGTTGTTGTTGCGGCAAGAATCGCTTGCCGTGGCATATTCTCTTTGAATCCTGATGCTTGTGCATTCTGATTGTTCTGGTTTAGAGCATTGTTGGGATTACTCCATAAAAAATTTAGGTGCTTCTTCCAAGCTAAATTGTAGGTATTGGACATCACATTGTTGTTCCGATTGTAATTCCCCACATAGAAGCTGGATTCCGAATTCTGCATACATTAAGAAGAATCATGGTTATCACCACATAACTCACAAAAAGAATCCATTACCTTGACCTCATGTGTGTTGTTTGGTTTTTCCATGTTCTGGACCATCTTGGTTAAAGTGGCCAATTGTGCCGAAATTGAATCTGATGATCCTAGTTCATGTATTGTGGCTTGGCGTCTAACTCCTCCTCTTCTAGTAGAGGGGAATTGATAATCATTCTTGGCCATCCTGTTTAGAATTTGCATTGCTTCCTCCGGCGACTTATCTAGGAGTATGCCGTTTGCCGAGGCATCTAGCATCATCCTTGTTGGTGTATTCACGGTGTTGTAAAGCATTGTTACTTGAGTCCACACCGGGAATCCGTGTAGAGGGCATTTGTGTAGAAGTTCTCTATATCGCTCCCAAGCCTCGTACATGGATTCATCATCTGCCTTTCGAAAAGAAGTAAAGTCGTTACGAAGCCTATCAGTCAAATTTGTAGGATTAAACCGAGCAAGGAAAACACGACAAAGATCAGTCCAAGATGCTATTGATCCGGCAGGAATGCTATTCAACCATGCTTTTGCCCTATCCCTTAGTGAATAGGGGAATAATCTTAATCGTAAGACATCGGGGGTGACTCCGTGTATTTTGAACGAGTTGCAAATCTCGAGGAAAGATTTAAGATGTTGTCGTGCATCTTCGATTCTTTGAGCCGCCAAATTGACCAATTGTGTTGATCATATTAAACATTACCAGTTTTAACTCAAAGTGGTCGGCTTCAATTTCAGGTACGACAACTCCTGGATTAAGTCCATCAAGATCTTCTTCAAGATAGTCTCGAATAGTTCTGTTTCGTGCAAGAATCACTCCTCCTCCTGCTGGAACATCTTGATTCATATTGCCGTCTTGATTAGCCATTGCTACTCTTATCCTTCGTCTAAGTCTTTGTAAGGTTCGTTCGATTTCTGGATCAAAGGGATATTCTGGTGTAATCAGTCTCGCCTTAGTCATATACCAATGCAAAACCAAAGTTTGTTAGCCCTTTGAATCTTAAACAAGAAAAGTAAAAAGAAAGTGCAAGAAAATAATAAAAAAAGTCGCTATTGCCAATCCCCGGCAACAGTGCCAAAAACTTGTTGCGCGTAATAAGTGCTATGCAATTGTGCAAGTATACACGTTGCAAGTTATAGTATAAAAGATATCGTCTCCACATGGATTGGTGCCACTTCAAGAATCTAGTCTCTTGCACTCTAAAAAGTAAAAACACAAATAAAGGATGATAGGAGTTTAACTAATAACTAAACTAGAAGGCAATAAAGTAAAAGAATAAATGAGAACAAATGAGAGAGATAGGCCAGGTTATCGTGAGTTGAGGTGTGATAGCTGATTGGATCGTCTTGGTAAAAGAGTGCACGGGCAACTCAGTTGCCGTGGCAACTTGCACAACGGGGTTGCATTGGCAACTAATCGATGGTTGCCTGGACGACTAGTTGGGCAACTACTTGGGCGTCTGGGCAGCAACCTTCAAGGTTCGGCAGAGTGTTCTTCAATGGTTTCTTCTTATCCCTAAGTCAAAACTCTAGCTACTTGTGCATGCCTTGATAATACATCCCTGCGTGAATCAAGGGTGAACAACAACCAATCTTGCGCTCCTCTTAGCCGTTGAAATCCTTGACTTATTCCTAAGCCGGATTAATCTTCACCATCAATAGATTGAATAAAGATCACATTCATTCATTTCTTGAATCTAACTCTCCCGATATTAGATAAATAGATGAAGTTACGAGATCCTCTCCCAATTCACTCGCAAACAAGAATAAGAACCAAGAATGAATAAACCTTGAATAGAAAAGTGCAAACTCTTATTACCTAAACAAAATCCAATAGTTTCTCACAACCACAAGACACAATAACCATAGCCAAATAGATTTAGTTCATGGCTAGGTTCCAAAGAAACACAAGATAAATAATCCCTAGCATGAACATAATTGAACAAGAAAGAAAAATATGAAGAATGAAGCTTGTCGAAATCTCCTTGCCCTAGATGCTTGTCGAAAATTCTCTCCTTGAGTTGTCGAAATTCCCCTCTAATTTATAGGGCTAGGTCAAAGTCCTTCTTTGAGGAGGAAGTTAAGTTGGAATTAAATTATCTTTAAAGAATATAATTCTTTATTATAATTATATTCATACTAGAACTTCTCCTATCTTCTTGGAATTTAATTCTTCTTTAATCTCTTCATGGAAATCAAATTCCTTTGGGATTTGGCTTTGCTCCACGTCATCTTGGACTTGTCTAGTCATCAATTTCGACTACCATATCACCTTGTTTTTTGTAGACAATTGCCCTGGCAACTGGCTCGGCATCTCCTTCATGCATTGCCCTGGCAACTAGCTCGGCATCTCCTTCATGCATTGCCCTGGCAACTAGCTCGGCATCTCCTTCATGCATTGCCCTGGCAACTAGCTCTAGCCTTGCTTTGGCAAGTGATCCTGAACATAAACACAAAACACACCAAAGCAGCATCTTTTCCCACAAAAACTACCAAGTTATGTAATCAAGCTCAACGATGGAAGGAAACATGGATTAATGCATGAATGGCTAATTATGCAACTAATATGAGCCTAAGTCTAACAATAATATGAGTAAAAAGGGTAAGAAAAATAGTACTTTTGAACACTTATCACCTGGCGGCACCGATATCGACTGCTGCTTCTCTCGATTGAGCAAGGGGACGAAGGGAGGAAGAGGCGTGGAGGTGTTGCAGTTGGAGTTAAACGGTTGAGGAAGGCTCGTTGGCATGGCTTGGCGACATACGGCGATGGCGCGGCATCCGCGGTGGTGAACGGCACGATAGTTTGGGGAGTTAGTGTGTGACGCGTACGCGCCCGAGTGAGAGGGAGAGTGGTAGCGCAAGTGAGGGAACAACTCATCTTCTTTCGATTCAATCTGGACCGTTAGATCTTTGGATTAAACCTGAATATGGAAGAAGGGAAAAAGATTAGTTTGGGTCTTATTTTGGACCTAATTATTTATTTTTAGTGCTCAATGGATCCTTATTTAATTAAATTGGGCCCATTCATTAAATTGGACCCATTTATTATATTTTTTGGTTTTTTATTTTAATAAGGTAATAATATATATATACAATAATATAAAATAAATAAATAAATAAGGGCGGTGAAAATTTAGTGACAATAGCCAGCAAGATCGCCCCTTGGAGCCTCAATAATGGAGGACACCACGGTGAGGAAGATGAAGGAAAGTAGCCGCATTTTTCCTCTCTTTCTTAGCTCACCAAATACTTTTCAGCTCTCTCTTTAATGTGGGTGTCCTTTTTTATATACTGAGGGCTCCTAGGGTTTTGTGCCCTTAATTCCTTGTGTACCTTAGGGAATATTCCCTTCACATGTGGGGGCACAACTGGCTAGTGGCATCACGTGTGGGCTGCATAATATCTTCGTTCCTTTGTCCTTTAGTGCACCCAGAAATATCATCCAAAATGCTATGGCATTTTTCCCTTTTCTCCTGTAGTGCTCCTCAACTTTCCTGCACATCACCACATCAAAACAAACCTCTCCCAAGCAACACCAATTCATAAATAAATAGAAATAACCAAACAAACAACACCAAATGCATAAACATGAACTAAATGCGACTATATGAAATGAAATGGGCTTGAATCCACACAATAACCTAAGTAAAAGGGCATGAAATGTATACCTTTTGCAAAGTTAACACACCCCCTAACTTAAGCTATTTCTTGTCCTCAAGCAAAGAATAGAAATGAACAACGAAAATGTTATGGCAATAAATTAGCTTAAGACAGTGCTATGGAAAAATTCCAGTCCTCAAAAAATTAGGGCTTCAACATGTTAGACTGGTTTGAGATTTTAAGAACTTTTCCTTTAAGATAAGACCCTTTGAATGTATGTGTGTGATTACATCCACCCTATGATTAACAATGTTAGAAAATTTCTAGCTAAGTTCTCTAATATGCCCTAGTTTTTCTTAATCAATTTAAGCACAAGTTACTCCCATATCTAGCTTCTCTTTTTTTAATACTTTGAGGGGTGTCAGCTCATTACACCCACCGTCTCTAACTCTAGATGAGTATGGAGAAAACATCTCACCACCAAGCTGGTAGGTAGAGTAATCCCATGACAAATTTCATTCACTCATATGATGATGTCATTTATTTAAACATGGTAACCAGACAATACAACACATAGAGGAGTGTCCCTCTTCAGCTATGCTTAAGCATTTATTTGTAATTCAACGCAAACAAAAAAGGAGCTAATTAAGCCTTTATGCCTTCATTTATCTTTCAATTTCATTTGATACATTTATGCTAAGGCATGCAAGAGTTCTTTCACTAAAAATCATCTAACACTCTAAAGCATAAAGAGCATGCAATCATGTAACAATTACATCACAAAGCATCAGGTCTTATATGCAATTCTACCAATCCCAACAGTCACCAACATTCAATCCATTCACAGCCATAAAATTTAAGTACTCATCATCGGGCATCATCAATTTATTCATAAAACTGTCATTATACTAACTAAATGCCATAGCAAAAATCTGTTCATCACTAATTGAAAATGTGAATGCTTAACTATGAACACCAATGTTGCGCGTAATAAGTGCTACGCAATTGTGCAAGTATACACGTTGCAAGTTATTGTATAAAAGATATCGTCTCCACAGGGATTGGTGCCACTTCAAGAATTTAGTCTCTTGCACTGTAAAAAGTAAAAACACAAATAAAGGATTATAGGAGTTTAACTAATAACTACTCTAGAAAGCAATAAAGTAAAAGAATAGATGAGATCAAATGAGATAGATAGGCCATGTTATCGTGAGTTGAGGTGTGATAGCCGATTGGATCGTCTTGGTAAAAGAGTGCACGGGAAACTCAGTTGCCGTGGAAACTTGCACAATGGGGTTGCCTTGGCAACTAATCGATGGTTGCCTGGGTGACTAGTTGGGCAACTACTTGGGCGTCTGGGCAGCAACCTTCAAGGTTCGGCAGAGCGTTCTTCAATGTTTTCTTCTTACCCCTAAGTCAAAACTCTAGCTACTTGTGCATGCCTTGATAATACATCCCCGCGTGAATCAAGGGTGAACAACAACCAATCTTGCGCTCCTCTTAGCCGTTGAAATCATTGACTTATTCCTAAGCCGGATTAATCTTCACCATCAATAGATTGAATAAAGATCATATTCATTCGTTTCTTGAATCTAACTCTCCCGATATTAGATAAATGGATGAAGTTACGAGATCCTCTCCCAATTCACTCGCAAACAAGAATAAGAACCAAGAATGAATAAACCTTGAATAGAAAAGTGCAAACTCTTATTACCTAAACAAAATCCAATAGTTTCTCACAACCACAAAACACAATAACCATAGCCAAATAGATTTAGTTCATGGCTAGGTTCTAGAGAAACACAAGATAAATAATCCCTAGCATGAACCTAATTGAACAAGAAAGAAAAAGATGAAGAATTGAAGCTTGTCGAAATCTCCTTGCCTTAGAAGCTTGTCGAAAATTCTCTCCTCTTGCCCTATGGGGTTGCCGAAATTTTCCCTCCTCTTACTCACCTCCAAGTTGACGATATGGCCTCTAATTTATAGGGCTAGGTCAAAGTCCTTCTTTGAGGTGGAAGTTAATTTGGAATTCAATTATCTTTAAAGAATATAATTCTTTATTATAATTATATTCCTACTAGAACTTCTCCTATCTTCTTAGAATTTAATTCTTCTTTAATCTCTTCATGGAAATCAAATTCCTTTGGGATTTAGCTTTGCTCCACGTCATCTTGGGCTTGTCTAGTCATCAATTTCGACTACCATATCACCTTATTCTTTGTCAACAATTGCCCTGGCAACTGGCTCGGCATCTCCTTCATGCATTGCCCTGGCAACTAGCTCTAGTCTTGCTTTGGCAAGTGATCCTGTACATACACACAAAAACACACCAAAGCAGCATCTTTTTCCACAAAAATCACCAAGTTATGTAATCAAGCTCAACGGTGGAAAGAAACATGAATTAATGCATGAATGACTAATTATGCAACTAATATGAGCTTAAGTCTAACAATAATATGAGTAAAAAGGGTAATAAAAATAATACTTTTGAACACTTATCACACCCCCAAACTCGAACTATTGCTTGTCCTCAAGCAATGCAAACTAATAATTACCTGCCAAGACTTTAATCATCAAAGACATGCTTCAAACTTGAATTCAAACCTCGGAACCATAGCACAAAGTATGATCACCTTTTATTTTTTGAAATAGCACAAAAATTACCCAGAACCAAACTATAATGCTCGTGACAATGTGTGTGCGTAGTTGTGTATAAGTTGATTTTCAAGATTCTATGTGAACAATAGGCTTTTTATCAATTTAATTACCGGGGCATTTATTTTTATTTTCACTAGAGCCAATTTCGGGAACCTCTAGCAAAGTAAGCAATTTCTCATTTTATTTTAGTCGACTAGAGCCAATTTCGGGCACCTCTAGCGATTCTTTAATGTGCTTTAACTACTAGAGCCAGTTTCGGGCACCTCTAGCAAGAATTTAACTTTTAATTTTCAAATTTACCCAAATTTTAAGCAACCTAAGTTCAGTAAGTTTCTTTCAATCAACAAGCCACAACCGTGTAAAAAAATCAGCATCATAGTAAAATTCTAAGTTCTTTTCATGCAATCCTAAAATTAAAGGTTCTTTCAATTAAGTGTAGTGGCAAAAATTCATCATTGGATATTCAACAAGTCTTAAGCAATTAAATCCAATTAAAGGCATGGCAAGTAACATATGCGACCTATATGTGATTGCTAGAGATGAATGCAACTAAACATGAAACTAACTAGAAACCAATACCCCCCAAACTCGAGAGAAGCATTGTCCTCAATGCATGTAAGAGTGAAACAAAATTTAAAAGAAACTAAATGAAATGAGTTAGTCTGAGAGGTCATCACCTCGAGTGATAAGTTTCCTTCGTGCCGTTTGTTTGATTCATTTTTCAGTCGGTGGTTGAATGCTGGTACCGCGTGAATAGCATTGCTTTGATTTGATCCATGTTTGCCGATGCAAGTTCACTTGCATGGGCATCAGTAGTTGCCGAAGCCATTGTTGTTGCCTGGGCATCCCCAGTTTCTGTTGTGGTTGATGTGGCAAGTAGTCGGCAGTAAATTTCCTTAGCATGGTGGTTGTGATTCTTGTTGTGGAAAAGAAAACCTTGAAACTAAAGATAATGAAGAAAAATAAAATATCTCCTAAAAATTCCAAAAATAAATAAAGAAAAAAAGCGAAAATAATAAAAAGAAAAAAAATAGTTCGAAAAAAATAAAAAGAAAAAGAAAATATCGAAAGGGGAGCATGCTCATGCATCTCCTAAGGTATCAACTTCTTTGTTACGTTCTACATGGGCACCGTTGTAGTGCTTCAATCTTTGTCCGTTAACTTTGAATTCATGTTCGTCAGTAATGGACTTGATTATTACGACACCATGGGAGAATGGTTTGAAAACTTCGAATGGTCCCGACCATCTTGATTTCAGCTCTCCCGGGAAAGTTTTAGCCGAGAATTGAATAAGAGAACTAGTTGCCCTGGCGTGAATTGCCGCGGCAATAGTTTCTTGTCATGCCATTGCTTTGTTTTCTCCTTGTAGATTCGTGCATTGTTATAGGCGAGTGCACGAAATTCTTCTATCTCGTTAAGGTACAACAAACGCTTTTGTCCGGCACTTTCCTAATCCATATTCACGGTCTTGATTGCCCATTGGTTTGTAGGTGATATTGCCCGTCCTCTGGCAACGATCAGAATGCTTGTAAAACTCTTGGGCATCTTTGTACAGTGTTGGCCAATACAAACCGGATTGCAAAACTTTGGCTATGGTACGAGTTCCTCCAAAATGTCCTCCATAGGGTGAAGAATGGCATTGTCGGAGTACATTATGTTACTCCTCTTCAGGGACACATCAACATATAACCTGATCTGCACATTGTTTAAACAAAAGAGGCTCGTCCCAAAAGTAATGCTTAGTATCATGGCGGAACCGCTTCTTCCCTTGGTGAGTAAGGCCATAAGGTAAAATACCACAAACAAGGAAATTAACTAAATCCGCGTACCAGGGTATTACCGAGGCATGTGCTGCCGTGGTGACTACTCCCAAGGTTACCGAGGCGTGTGCGTCTAGAGTTGCCGAGGCATACGCATCCATGGTTGCCTAGGCGTGCGTATCAGTAGTTGCCGTGGCGTCGAGGGTTGTCGAGGCATGTGCATCCATGGTTGTCGAGGCGTCAAGGGTTACCGAGGTGTGCACATCCATGGTTGCCGAGGCAACTAAAAGTTGTTCATCCGAGAATGCATCGCATATCTCTAAATCTGCCTCCTCCTCCCTATTACGTTCTAAACGTGATAAGTGATCGGCCACTTGATTTTCTGTTCCTTTCCTGTTCTTAATTGGCTTAGGACTGCTCCTACCGCGAAATCACTTGCATCACACATGAGCTCAAAAGGTAGCGTCCAATCTGGTGGAACGACAATGGGTGCCGAGGCAAGCTTTTCCTTTAGGGTTTCGAATACTTGGGTGCAAGAATCATCAAAATGGAAGACTTTATCTTGGTGAGGGTAATCTCTCGATCACGTCCACCTTGGCTTTGTCTACTTCAATTCCCTTGGATGAAATCTTGTAGCCGAGCACTATTCCTTCATCTACCATAAGATGGCACTTCTCCCAATTAAGGACTAAATCAGTTTCTTCACATCTTGCCAACACATTCTCTAAATTGTCGAGGCAACTGTTGAAGTCACTACCAAAAATGGAAAAATCATTCATGAAGATCTCAAGGAAGTCTTCGACCATGTCTGAAAAGAGTGCCATCATGCATCTTCTAATGTTAGTGCATATCTGAGAAAACTTGAGGATGGTCGTTTTCGATACTTCTTATAGTCCATCCGCACCCTCCATCGGGTGACAATATTGCCCAAAAAGAGTTTGGCCAATGTGCTTGCCAATACTCCCTTTTGCGTTACCATGGTGGAGGTGTCTTTCTTCTTTGTTCGCTTGTAGTCCATGTATACTCTCCACCTTGCCAATACTCTCCATTCTCAACCATTCAATTACCTCATTCTTATCGACTTCTATCATGGTTGGATGTAGCCTTTGTTGTCGTGGCAATTGCTGCTCAAGCCAATTGTCGTGGCAATCAGTTGCCAAAATTTGCTGTAAGTCAAGGGAAAAACCAATTTTCTGAAAAGCTTTACAAATCCAAACACCGTTTTATTTTGGCCTCTCAAACATCTCCATCAGTAGAGATTTCGATGGCTTCAAATCTACCAACCTCGGTTCCTCAAGACATACATGCAATGGACGAGGTGAGTTTTTAAAGAATTCGAAAGTTTCAACCATTACCTGCTCATATTCCATTGGCAAAGTATTATCATCTCGTTGATCTTGCATGTGGTCGTGTAATTGCCGTGGCAATTGTAGATGAGAGCAATCTACAGATTCCTACTTCAAAATCAACGTTGTAACCTTATGGGCATCAGGTTCCTCAGAATTTGCTGTAGTATTGTTGTTCTCAGCTTCACTGAGTGTTGTCGCGACATTGCTCTGTTCAGGCTCCTCAATCATTGCCGATGCAATTTGTTGTTCAGGCTCATCATGTGTTGGGCAATCTCTCTCATTGGCATCCTCTTGACTTTGAGGTTCTAGTTTTTCCCCACACATCGGAGAGCTTTCTTTGCATTGCTCCTTATCCTCTTGCCTTGGGACGTCAGTATCCCTAGGAATGAATTGTTGGTGCATGTTATCCATGACATATGTGGATCTCCCCAATTGATCTTTTGAATCCCCTAAGGTTGCATCCCACTGAGCTATCCTCGTATCCATAGATTTTGATAGCTCTCGAATCTCTACAATTGATCCGTCAAGTCTAGCCAACGAAGCTAGTAATGTTTCCTCCAAGGAATTGGAATGCTCTTGAAAAGGACTACATTGCCATGGCATATCTATTGCTGCGGGAAAATTGGTATGGTAAAAAAATTTTGAGCTTTTTGACCATACCATGAAGAATTTTGTTGTTGGTTTCCTCTATGGTCCTCCATGTAGTTATATGCACCGAAAATGTGAGGGCAATTTTCAAACACATGATGTTCTCCATACATAGCACAAGATTTTTCCACGGTATAAGTTCTTTGGGCTTTTCTCGGTTGGTATAGGTAATCATCAAAGGGTGCAAGAAACTCTTGATTGGATTGATTCATATCTTCCAACATCATCTCTCGAATAGATCGGCTTTTATTTCCCGACATGTTGATGTCCCTTAACTTGTAGCGCACCTAAAATTTTTTTTGATAAAACAAACAAAAAGAAAAGTTAGTAAAACTAAGAGAAAAAAATGCAATAACAAAAACAACTAACACCAATTGCCAATCCCCGACAATGGCACCAAAAACTTGTTGCGCGTAATAAGTGCTACGCAATTGTGCAAGTATACACGTTGCAAGTTATAGTATAAAAGATATCGTCTCCACAGGGATTGGTGCCACTTCAAGAATCTAGTCTCTTGCATTGTAAAAAGTAAAAACACAAATAAAGGATTATAGGAGTTTAACTAATAACTACTCTAGAAAGCAATAAAGTAAAAGAATAGATGAGATCAAATGAGAGAGATAGGCCAGGTTAACGTGAGTTGAGGTGTGATAGCCGATTGGATTGTCTTGGTAAAAGAGGGCACGGGCAACTCAGTTGCCGTGGCAACTTGCACAACGGGGTTGCCTTGGCAACTAATCGATGGTTGCCTGGGCGACTAGTTGGGCAACTACTTGGGCGTCTGGGCAGCAACCTTCAAGGTTCGGCAGAGCGTTCTTCAATGGTTTCTTATTATCCCTAAGTCGAAACTCTAGCTACTTGTGCATGCCTTGATAATACATCCCTGCGTAAATCAAGGGTGAACAACAACCAATCTTTTGCTCCTCTTAGCCGTTGAAATCCTTGACTTATTCCTAAGCCGGATTAATCTTCACCATCAATAGATTGAATAAAGATCATATTCATTCGTTTCTTGAATCTAACTCTCCATATATTAGATAAATGGATGAAGTTACGAGATCCTCTCCCAATTCACTCGCAAACAAGAATAAGAACCAAGAATGAATAAACCTTGAATAGAAAAGTGCAAACTCTTATTACCTAAACAAAATCCAATAGTTTCTCACAACCACAAAACAAAATAACCATAGCCAAATAGATTTAGTTCATGGCTAGGTTCCAAAGAAACACAAGATAAATAATCCCTAGCATGAACCTAATTGAACAAGAAAGAAAAAGATGAAGAATTGAAGCTTGTCGAAATCTCCTTACCCTAGAAGCTTGTCGAAAATTCTCTCCTCTTGCCCTATGGGGTTGTCGAAATTTTCCCTCCTCTTGCTCACCTCCAAGTTGACGATATGGCCTCTAATTTATAGGGCTAGGTCAAAGTCCTTCTTTGAGGAGGAAGTTAAGTTGGAATTAAATTATCTTTAAAGAATATAATTCTTTATTATAATTATATTCCTACTAGAACTTCTCCTAACTTCTTGGAATTTAATTCTTCTTTAATCTCTTCACGGAAATCAAATTCCTTTGGGATTTAGCTTTGCTCCACGTCATCTTGGGCTTGTCTAGTCATCAATTTCGACTACTATATCACCTTATTCTTTGTCGACAATTGCCCTGGCAACTGGCTCGGCATCTCCTTCATGCATTGCCCTGGCAACTAGCTCTAGTCTTGCTTTGGCAAGTGATCCTGTACATACACACAAAAACACACCAAAGCAGCATCTTTTTCCACAAAAATCACCAAGTTATGTAATCAAGCTCAACGGTGGAAAGAAACATGAATTAATGCATGAATGACTAATTATGCAACTAATATGAGCTTAAGTCTAACAATAATATGAGTAAAAAGGGTAATAAAAATAGTACTTTTGAACACTTATCAACCAACACCCCCAAACTTGAAGGATGTAGTGTCCTCAATGCTTGAAAATAAAACCAACTAAACTAAAATGCAAATGCAGGGTACCTCTTGATAATTCTATTTTGGTGTTGTTGGTTTGGTGCTTTTGTGCTTGATTCTTTTCTTTTTCTGTAGTGCTGCAATAGGTTCCTCAGCCTTATCTTGCTGGACTATTTGTTTATCGGGATCCTCTAGGGTTGGCTGGTCATCATTAGCATTATCCTCTTCGGTGGGGGTATTCCATACACGACCCACCGTGTGCTTGAGATGACTCATTGTCTTTGTTGTAGCATCTAGAGTCGGGGCAAGTGTAGGTGTAGGAGTATCATCAGCCATCTCATCGTCATCACTATCAATTGTGACCAGTTTATCCACAGGAGGTTCTGGTGGTGGTGGGGTGTGCATAGGAGCTTTCCCTTTCTTTTGCCTTGTCGTCTGAGGGCTTTCTGTGGTGGCAATAGTGGTTGTCTCTTGTTGTGCAGGTGTTGAATGCGGGGAAGGAGCTCTTCTCGAAATAAGCAGTGGTCGCTGTGCTAGGGTTGCTTGAGGGGCTAGCTTGTCCTTCTTGGACACGAGAAAAGCATTTGGGAAAGGTGGGAAGTCGATGCTCATATGCGGCATCATCTCTTTAAAATAAGCATTGATTGCAGCATCCCTTTCTTTGACATACTTGAAATAAGTTGTCAATTCGTCGCGTATCTCCTCCATCTCTTCTTGCATATGCTTGGTGGAGGCAACAAGGGGCACGATTCTCGCTGTAGCAATAGTTTTGGCTCATCTGTCCATAGTTTTTGCTAGAGCATCCTCATCGAATCTCCTCAGTCCAGAGATTTGGTCTTGGGTTAACCCATTCTTTCCCTTCTCTATTCCATCCTCTACGGGGTCTTCAAATACTTGCTTCTTGCGGTACAGGGCTGTGATCAGATTAGGGAAGATGAGAGGGCTCGACTTCCTCTTTAAACATGAATAGACTTTATCGACTATAAGCTTGCCCACATCTATGGGTCGTCCATTGTGAATGGAGTGTAGAAGAAGTAGCCTAGTGATGTGCACAATAGAG
Organism: Hibiscus mutabilis; assembly: GCA_019671005.1. Taxonomy (NCBI): domain Eukaryota; kingdom Viridiplantae; phylum Streptophyta; class Magnoliopsida; order Malvales; family Malvaceae; genus Hibiscus; species Hibiscus mutabilis. Next base: position 48,790,928 of record CM033745.1, read on the forward strand.
GTATGGGAGGTGGGCATTAGGCGGGTTTTCATGTAGTGATTCCACACCTTGGCTTCGGGCTTAAGGCATCCACGCTCTACGGCCTTGATTGCCGGATCTAACTCTGTTCCACTAAAGCATAAGTCTTCAAGGACTTCCTTGTATGTCTGAGCATCGACAGTTTTGGCAAAGGTAATGTTCTTGTCCATCACATTCTTCAGCCCATAGAACTTGTTAATTGCTGCGGCTATGAATTTTATCTGATCCCCCGCACATAAACGGTAAAATGAGTAGGACTCGTGAGGTGGGCATAAAATTCCCTCACCAAGGGCACAAAAATATCACCCAGGTGTTTGACAAAGGTTTCCTAGTTGTGTATTGCGATGACGTCCATAACTTCTTTGTTGAAACCTCCATCCCCTTTCGAAGGGAATTTCAGAACTTGTTTCGGAAAGAATTTGCGCTCTTTGATCAGATGGAAGCGCTCCTTGGCTCTGTCATCGAATAATTTTTTATCTCAATGGTGGGTCGAGCTTGTGAACTACTGGATGCACCGGTAACATTATTGTAGCAGACCATGACTACAAGGGGAGGTAGAGATTGCTGGAGTGTTTTGGGTTTTGGGAATAAGGGTTTTGTTTGATGGATTTTTGTTTTTTAGGGAAGATGAAGAAGACGAGTTGAAAGGGGATAAAGGAGTAAAAATGAGTTATGAGTGGGCAAGTTTAAGAGAAAGGTAACTATCACAAGTAATTGGAGAAAGATGGTTTATGCGACAGTTATAGGGTGTGGGGAAGAGAAGAGATGTGATAGGTTTTTAATGCAAAGTAAAAAGGAGCAGAAAGGGTATGGAAGGGTAATGATGATCTAGGGTTTTGGAATTGAAAAAGGAATAAAACTCCCTCCCTTTTTGCCTTGTTAAAGCCCCCAAACCTAGGAAAAGTTTGTCCTTTTAACTTCTCTTAGTAGAAAAGAGACAAATCCAAACCCTAATTAGAAAGCTGCACATTTCTTAAAGTAAACCCTAGCGTACCACCTGCAACCATGGGGGCAAATATGACAAATTTTGATGAAGACAAAACAAAGGCATAAAAGAAATCAACTAAGGGACAAATAAAAGAAAACACATTTTTTATTAGCACAAGAAACAAGAAAATGCTATAGCAAAATAGAAGGGGTAAGGGGGTTCAAACTCTTATGGATCATTTAGAAGCATGGAAGACTTGTCTCAAAGGATTGGGGCTCCATTATAGATATTCAATCTCTGACCATTAACCTTGAAGACAGTGTCATCGTCAAGTTTCTTAATGTCCACTACACCATGAGGGCAGACTTTATGCACAATAAAAGGGCTTGACCATCGCGATTTTAGCTTGCCAGGGAAGAGCTTAAGTCGAGAGTTGTAGAGAAAAACTTGTTGGCCTTCAGAAAAATGTCGTGGCAAAAGATGTTTATCGTGCCACTTCTTGGTCTTCTCTTTATATAGGTGTGCGTTTTCGTAAGCTTAGGCTCTAAACTCCTCCATCTCGTTCAGCTCCAATAGCCTTTTCTCTCCCGTTAACTGGGCATCATATTAAGATTTTTGATTGTCCAATAAGCTTTGTGTTTGAGCTCAACGGGAAGGTGGCATGCCTTGCCATAGACAAACTTGAAGGGAGACATTCCCAAGGGTGTCTTGAAAGCTGTTCGATAAGCCCATAAGGCCTCATCAAGCCTTAGAGACCAATCTTTCCTCTTGGGATTAACCACCTTTTCCAATATCTGCTTGATTTCTCGATTTAAAATTTTGGCTTGGCTATTGGTATGAGGGAGGTATGTCGTAGCAATTTTGTGCCTCACTCCATACCTTTCCAATGCCTTATCAATAAGTTTGTTGCCAAAGTGGGTTCCTTCATCACTTATGATGGCTCTTGGGGCTCCAAACCTTGTGAAGATGTTCTTGTGAAGGAACTTCAAAATAGTCTTAGAGTCATTCTTCGGTGTAGCTATTGCTTCAACCCATTTTGACACATAGTCAATAGCTAATAAGATGTAGAGATCTCCAAAAGATAAAGGGAAGGGTCCCATGAATTCTATTCCCCATACATCAAAAAGCTCTACTTCCAAAATGCATTGCAACGGCATTTCATGCCTTCCAGATATATTCCCCATCCTTTGGCATCTATTACATGCTTTGCCCAATTCATGTGCGTCCTTGAACAGTGTGGGCCAATAGAATCCTGATTGTAGGACCTTTGCAACAGTCCTAGCTCCTTTAAAATGGCCTCCACATGAAGATGAATGGAAGTGGAATCGGATCTCCTTTTTCTCCTCTTCGGGGACACATCCTCGAATTATTTGGTCGGCACATTGATTGAACAAATAGGGCTTGTCCCAAAAGTAGAATCGCATATCATGCTTGAACTTTTTTCTTCCTTGGCTATTCAAATTCAGAGGAAAAATACCACTAACGAGAAAGTTAACAGTATCAACATACCACAAGATTGCTATAGCATATAATATTTTCTCATCAAGAAATTCCTCTGGAATTTCTAGTTCATTATTACTTTCATTCTTGTTCTCTATCCTAGAAAGATGTTCAACAACTTGATTCTCACAACCCTTTCTATCTTTAACTTCCAAGTTAAACTCTTGCAAAAGAAGTATCCACCTAATAAGTCTAGGTTTAGCATCCTTTTTAGTCACTAAGTACTTAATAGCAGAATGATCGGTATGTACAATGACCTTAGTGCCTATAAAGTATGCTCTAAACTTATCAAAAGCAAACACAACAACCAATAGTTCTTTTTTAGTGGTTGCATAATTAACTTGGGCATCATTCAAAGTGCGGCTAGCATAATAAATAACATAGAAAAGTTTACCTCGGCGTTGTCCAAGTGTTGCCCCCACTGCATAGTCACTAGCATCACACATCAATTCGAATGGTGAGGTCCAATCTGGGGGAACAACTATAGGTGTTGAGATAAGCTTCTCTTTGAGTTTATTAAACACGTTGTACCATTCCTCATCAAATATGAAGGGCTGGTTTTGTTGTAGCGAAGTGCACAATGGCTTGGAGATTTTGGAAAAATCCTTGAAAACCTCCTATAGAAGCCAACATGTACTAAGAAACTTCGAATTCCCTTCACGGTGGTGGAAGGTGGTAGTTTCTTGATCACTTCAACCTTAGCCTTATCCACCTCTGTCTCTTTTTGTGAGATTTTGTGGCCTAGAACGGTCCCTTCGACCACCATGAAATGGCACTTCTCCCAATTGAGCACTAAGTCCGCTTCTTCGCATCTCTTGAGTACCTTGGCCAAGTTGCCTAAGCACGATTCAAATGTATCTCTGGAGACTGAAAAATTATCCATGAAGATCTATAAAAATTCTTCAACCATGTCAGAAAAATGGCCAACATGCACCTTTGAAAAGTGGTTGGAGCATTGCAAAGCCCAAAGGGCATCCTTCGAAATGCGTAGGTACCATAAGGACATATGAAAGTTGTCTTTTCTTGATCCTCCAGTGCTATAGCAATTTGATTGTACCCTGAATATCCATCAAGGGAATAATAAAAGGATTTGTCCGCCAATCGATCTAGCATTTGATCAATGAATGGGAGAGGAAAATGGTCCTTTTTGGTTGCCTTGTTGAGCTTCCGATAGTCCAAGAAAATTCTCCACCCCATGATGGTCCGTGTTGGTAAGAGTTCATTATCCTCTTTTCTCACTACGGTCATGCTTCCCTTCTTTGCTACATATTGCACCGGTCTGACCCATGAACTATTGGATATTGGGTAGATAACTCCCGCATCAAGCCACTTAATTATCTCCTTCATCACCACCTTCTTCATGACTGGGCTAAGCCTTCTTTGGGGTTCAACAGAATTGCTATGACAATCATCAAGCAAAATTTTTTGTATACAAATAGTAGGGCTTATGCCCTTCAAATCGCCATAGTCCACCCTAAAGCTTTCTTGTATTGAGCTAACATATTTATCAAAATACATTCTTGCTTAGGTGTAAGACTAGAAGAAATTATCACAAGCAAAGTCTTGTTGTTGCCCAAATAAGCATATTTAAGGTGTGAAGGTAATGGCTTGAATTCTAATGTGGGTGCATGCTCAAGTGAGGGTTTAGGAGAGATAAATTCAGCAAAATCTAAAGGTTCAAAATGCGTACATGGTCTAGCAATGAGCAAGCTAGACTATTGCACCTCTAATGGGAACTCCTCAAACTTCTCGTTGTCATCCTCATTGAGCTTCACATAGTCTTAAATTTGCACGAAATTGCTGTAGCATAATTCTGCAGCTTCCTTTTCTACCATAGCATCCATGTATTGACACTCCTCATGTTTATCAACATATTTGAGGGTGTTGAAGACATTTATAGTCACCCTCTGGTCAGCCACTCTCATGGTGAACTCACCCTTTTCACAGTCGATCAAGATTCAGTCGGTTGCTAGGAAAGGTCGCCCCAAAATAATGGGTGCTTTGTCATCGACTTCGCAATCAAGAATAAGGAGTCAGCTGGGAAGACAAATTTGCCAACCTTGACACAACATCTTCTATCTTTCCTTCTGGACGAACATGAGATTAGGTCGTGCATCTCCAATTCGAAGCTTCATAAAGACTGATTTGGGCATTAGATTGACACTAGACCCAAGGTCACACAAAGCTCTCCCTACATAATTATTTCCTACGGAACATGGAATGATGAAGCTGCCCGGATCACTCCTTTTAGGTGGCAAAGTGCTCAGCACAAAATAACACTCTTTTGCTATAGCAACAATCTCATACTTCTCAACCTTCCTTTTCTTGGTAACAATATCCTTGAGAAACTTAGCATATGTGGGCATTTGATCAATGGCCTCTAGAAATGGGACATTGATATATAGCTGGTCAAGAATATCTACAAATTTCTTGAATTGGAGGTCATCTTTTTGCATCTTTAATCTTTGAGGGAAGGGTGGTGGGGGTCTGACTCCTTCCTCTATTGGTGGGGTTTATCTTTCGCTGTAGCAATATTCTGTCCTCTATCAGCAGGTTCATTTTCTGAACACTCATTCTCATCCTTTTCAAGAGATGAATCCTCTTGCAAATTTGGTTCTTTAACCATAGATTTAGGGTTGGGGTATTCTATTCTCTTTCCCCCAAACTTATCATCTTTGTTAAGTTGGGTGCCACTCCTTAAAGTGACTACACTACACTGCTCCTTGCCATGATTTTTAGTGACTTCAGTGTCACTAGGAAGACTACCCTGAGGTCGAGCATGCAAAGCTTGCGTAATTTGTCCTACTTGGGTTTCCAAAGCTCTCAAAGAAGAGTTGTGACTTTGTAGCAGTGCACCTTGACTCTTAATAGACGCTGCATGGTCTTGAAATAAAGCCTTAGTGGTTGTCATAAAGTCTTGGAAAGTAGCTTCCAAGGAATTGTTGTTTGATGAAGAGGTTGAACCCTTGTTGTCATTTTGCCAAGGCATATTTTGCTGGAAACCTGGGGGCTTAGTCTTATTTTGTTGCCGATTCGAGCTGCTAACACTGTGGGGTTCCTTGATTCCCCCAAGAAAGATTAGGATGCTGACGCCATCCTGGGTTATAAGTGTTTGAGTAGGGGTTGTGGTTGTTCCTATTAAAGTTCCCCACATAGTTGGTAGACTCGTGGTTCTCAGGGCACTCGCTTACATGATGGTTCCCATCACAACGAACACAAGTGGTTGCCACCTTCACTTCCTTCAGTTCACTAGGAAGTTGGAGATTCTTTAACATAGTGGTAATTGCTGACAATTGAGCTAAAACAGATTCATTGTTGTCAGGTTCACGTGTCCCATGAGTTCTCCTTCCTATACCAAGTCTTGAAGTAGGAAATTGGTAGTCATTGTTTGCTATCCTATCGAGGATATCAAATGCTTCTTGGGGTTACTTGTCCAGCAAAGTGCCATTTGTTGAAGCATCCAGCCTTATCTTCGTGTGAGCATTGACACCATTGTAGAACATTACAACTTGCGTTCAGTCTTGAAATCCATGATTTGTACACTTGCAAAGCAGTCCCTTATATCTATCCCAACACTCGTACATTGACTCGTCATCAACTTGATGAAAGGAATCAATGACATTCCTCAATTAGGTGTTCATGTTGGGTGGATTATACCGTCGTGAAAAACGTTTGCATAGATCTATCCATGACTCTATAGAACTGACTAGTACTCCACTCAACCAAGCTCGTGCTCGATCACGCAATGGATAAGGAAATAACTTGAGCTTCAACACGTCTTCATGCACACCTTGTTGTCTAAAGGAGTCACATACTTCCAAAAATGCATGAATGTCTTGTCTTGCATCTTCATGAGGGGATCCACCAAAATGCCCAATGGAGTTCAACATGTTGAACATCACTGGCTTAAGTTCAAAATGAGCTGCTTGAATCTCGGGAGCTACAATTCTAGGATTGAGATCATCCAAGATAGGATTCAGGTGGTCTCTAATAGCTCGAGGTCAAACTATCACTCTAGGATTTGCTGCAACATAAGGTTCATCTTGATTTTCATCTACTTGATTCCCTTAGTTGCCACCTCTATACATGGTTCTTAATGCTTCTTGTATACGTCTTCTTTGGTGAAACAAGTGCTCGATTTCAGGCACTATAGGTGTTAATGGTTCTTCGGGTCTTCCTCGGGTCATGTAACAACACAACACCTAAAAAAGGGTAAACTAAAACAACAAATAAAACTATACAAAAGAAGAAATAAAATAGTTCTAGAAACTAAGCTATAAATAGCCAATTGTCAATCCCCGGTAACGACGCCAAAAACTTACTGCGTGTTGTGATGTACTATAAATGATACGCAAACGGTGCAAGTATACACGTTAAAACAAGTAATAAAGTGATTAGTGAGTATCATCTCTACATGGATTGGAGGTATTTCAAGAAAAGCTCAAGCATACAAAGACAAACTGAAAATAAATGCAATAGCAAGAGGCAACAAGTTAAGAAATGATGTAGCAAACAACTGTAATGAAAACTGGGCTGAACTGAATATACTTTAAACATCCTTTCACGTGCGTGAAACTCTCATTGGGATGAAAGGCTGGGCTTGTCAAGGACTCCTATACCTAAGCCCTAAGAATGTTTAGCACTAACCAGCTCATAATATGCTCGACAGAGTTTATTAAGGAGTTTCTAAACTATCTCTAGCAAGAAATCTGACAGCTAGAATGCTATGGCAATACCTCTCAGCATGAACCCTAGCAAGCCACTATCCTTAAAGTTCTACTCTTTTTAGTCGTTGAAACTCTATCCTTATCTCTAAGGTAAGTTAAGGTTTTACCTCTCAGCATCAAACCCCATTGTCCACGTAGATCTAAGCCTAACTCTCTCGACCATTAAGCTATTAAACACCTAAGCAAGGGCTAAATCTCGAAAGCTCTTACAAGCTTAAGGCAAATAAACAATGGACAAAGCATGTAGGAACTGAAAAGAAAACCAAACATCTATTAAAAACTTAAAGCATAAACATCCAAAACAAGCCCTAGCCACTTAAAGTTAGTTCATGGCTGGGAAAATATCATCCAACATCATTCATTTTAAACAACCCATCAAAATAAAGAAATGAAACAACAAGATCAACAAGAGAAAGGGAAACTCCCAAGTCAATTTGGACTGCCGTGAACCACTCTAAGATCGTTGATTCTCTCAAAGGCCAGCAAGATCGCCCTTTGGAGCTTCAATAATTGAGGACACCACAATGAGGAAGATGAAGGAATGTAGCTGCCTTTTCCCTCTATTTCTTAGCTCACCAAATACTTTTTTAGTTCTATCTTTAATGTGTGTGTCCTTTTTTATATAGTCGGGGCTTCTAGGGTTTTGTGCCCTTAATTCCTTGTGTACCCTAGGGAATATTCTCATCACATGTGGGGTCACAGGTGGCTGGTGGCATCACGTGTGGGGGCTACAGAATATCTTCGTTCCTTTGTCCTTTAGTGCACCCAGAAATGCCGTCCAAAAATGCTATGGCATCTTTCCCTTTTCTCCTGCAATGCTCCTCAACTTTCCTGCACATCACCACACCAAAACAAACCTCTCCCAAGTAGCACCAATTCATAAATAAATAGAAATAACCAAACAAACAACACCAAATGCATAAACATGAACTAAATGCAACTATATGCAATGAAATGAGATGAAATGGGCTTGAATTCACACAATAACCTAAGTAAAAGGGCATGAAATGTATACCTTTTGCAAGGTTAATAGTACCATTAAATTGTATTCACATCCTTTATATTCATTGATTGAACCTGGTTCTACTCACTCCTTTATAAGTATTGTGTTAGTCAAGAAGCATAGATTATCTTCTGAACCTATAGCATCGAAAATTTTTGTAACAATCCATTAGGTGATTTTGTCACCATAAGCTTTGTGTGTAAGAATTGTCCCTTATTGATTCAAGCGATTCCATTTTTGGCCAATTTATTGGCATTACCGATCCACGAATTTGATGTTATATTGGGATTAGATTGGCTCAGTGAACATCAAGCGTGGGTAGATGTAGTAAGAGGAAGTTGTACCTTCGAGGCCTTGGCAAGGAGAGTATTGTATTGATGAACTTGGGAAATCCTTCCCTGAATGCTTTGACATTAGAAGCCAAGGATGAACCTCCATTATCGGATGTTGACACAGTGTGCAAATTCCCTAATGTCTTTCTTGATGAACTTCTGGGTTTACCTCCATCCCGTGAGGTTGAATTTGGCATCAAAGTGCAACCTGGGACTGTCCTAGTTTCTAGTACACCCTATCGTATGGCAACCATTGAGCTTAAGGATGTGAAGGCTCAAATTCAAGACCTATTGAATAAAGGCTTTATTCAACCAAGTTCCTCACCTTGGGGAGCCCCAGTTCTCTTTGTCAAGAAGATGGATGGTTCCATGAGATTGTGTATTGACTACCGACAATTGAACAAGGTAACCATAAAGAATAAGTATCCATTGCCAAGAATTGATGACCTATTCGATCAGTTTAAGGATGCCTCTATGTTTTCCAAGATCGATTTAAGGTTTGGTATTATCAGATGAAAGTCAAAGAATGAGATGTACCCAAGATGGCTTTCTGAACAAGATACGAACACTACGAATTCTTGGTGATGCCCTTTGGGCTAACCAATGCACTGGTAGTTTATGGATTTGATGAATCGAGTTTTCAGGCCCTATCTTGATAAATTCGTAGTGGTATTCATTGACGATATCTTGATCTATTTTAAGAATCCTGATGAGCATTGAGATTACCTCCGCATTGTGCTTCAAACCCTTCAGGAGAAGCAGTTTGCTAAGTTCTCTAAATGTGAATTTTGGCTCACTGAAGTTGCCTTTCTTGGGCACATTGCATCGGCTTCGGGTATCTAGGTGGATCCGAAGAAAATTCAAGCCATTGTTGAGTGGCATTCACCGAGGAACATTGGTGAAGTTAGAAGCTTCCTTGGTCTTGTTGGTTATTATAGGAGATTCATTAATGGATTCTCTATGATAGCAGCTCCATTGACTAAGTTACTAAGGAAAGAAGTCTCATTTGTTTGGACTGAGGAACAACAAAGAAGCTTCAATCAATTAAAGCAAGTGTTAACCCATACACCGGTCTTCACCCAATTTGAGTCTAGAAAAGAGTACACCGTCTACAGTGGTGCATCACATCTCGGGATAGGATGTGTATTGATGCAAGAAGGTAAGGTCATTGCCTATGCTTTGAGACAACTAAAGCCACATGATATGAATTATCCCACTCATGAATTGGAATTGGTTGCAATTGTCTTTGCATTGAAAATCTAGAGACATTATCTCTACGGAGAGAAATGTTATCTCTTTACCGATCATAAAAACCTTAAGTATCTCTTAACTCAGAAAGAGTTGAATCTTCAGCAACAAAGATGGATGGAACTCCTTAAAGACTATGATCTTTATCATTGATTACCATCCGAGCAAGGCCAACGTTGTAGCTGATGCACTCAGCCGCAAACCTTTTCCTGGTAAGTATCTTTATCAATCATTGAGTCCAATACATTAATTAGTATATCAACTCATTGTAAAGCTGTTGTATTGTAGCTCTTCGAGCTATTAATGCTTACTTTTGACTTTGAAAGCATCGTTGTTTCGTAGTTGAACTCCAAGTTTAGTATATTATCGTATTGAGGATCAAAGCATTGCAAGAGCAAGACCCTAAAATTCAATCTATTGTTACCAAGATACAAGATAACCCTGACTTCCGGATTAGTCCTAAAAGACTCTTGTGCTTTCCTGATCGACTTTGCATATCCAATGTTGAATCTCTTCATATTGATATTCTCAAAGAGGCTCATTCGAGTCCTTTCACTATCTACCCGGGTACTGTAAAGATGTACAAGGACCTTCGAGAGCTCTATTGGTGGCCAGGCATGAAACAAGCCATAATTGACTTCGTATCCAAGTGCCTTACATGCTAGCGTGCTAAGGCCGAGCATCATGTCCCTACCGGCTTATTACAACCCATTGATCTACCGTAGTATGCTGGTCTAAACTCGGTGAAGGCAAGGTGTTGAGCCTTAACTTATTTCGGGAAATTGAAGAATGGGTTACCATTATCCATGATCATTTGAAAGCCATATTTGACCGACAGAAGGCCTATGCTGATCTCAAGCAAAGGGATATACATTATGAAATTGGTGAGAAAGTCTTCCTCAAAGTTTCACCATAGAAGAAAGTTCTAAGATTTGGCAAAAAGGGGAAGCTGAGTCCCCGATTCATTGGACCTTTCGAGGTAATTAAGAAGGTTGGCCATGTGGCTTATCGATTATTGTTCCATTTAGAACTAAGCAAGATTCATAATGTATTTCATGTATCGATGCTTCGAAAGTATCACTCTGACTCTTCGCACATCATTGAGCCCGAATCAGTAGAAATCCAATCAGACTTGTACTATGAAGAGGAACTGGTTCAGATTCTTGCAAAGGAAGTTAAAATGTTTCGCAACAAATTCGTTCCATTGGTTAAAGTGCTCTGGAGAAGCCATTCTGTTGAAGAAGCAACCTAGGAACCGAAGGAAACGATGAGGAAGCAATATCCTTATCTCAATGATTCAAGTAAAATTCGAGGACGAATTTTTCTTAAGGGGTGAGAGTTGTAACACTCTAAAAACTGGTCTAGTTGGAATTGGGTTTCGGTGATAAAAAATCCTACTTCAAAAAGGTCCAAATATTGTATTGACTTTGACCGTATGGTCAATTAAAATGACATTGGACTCTAATTAAGTTAATTTGTTGATTAAGGACCTTATCGAATACATTGAAAGTTATTTGGTGACTAAATCATATAAATCAAAAGCTTGAGGGTGAAAACATAGAATATGGGATTGTCTGAAGGAATTCCTTCACTTGAAGGAAAGCTCCTAACTAAAATAGGAGTAAAGGAAATGAAACAAAGATAGAAACCTTACCTGATTTGTGAGGAAGCAAACACCTCTATCTCATCATCTTCTTCTAGCAAGCACACACCTCCATTGTTAAGCTTTGTGAAGCTTGATTTCCTTTGATTTATCGATATCGATTAGTGGCTACCGATTGGGTAAGATGAATTCCCTAAACAATTGTGTGAACCCATGGATATTGTGAGTGTAATCTCAAGTTAGGGTTTTTGATCATCCTTGGTACATAGGATTTTCAAAGCTTTAATCCATGGATAGTTATTATCTAATCATTGTATCATGTTTAGATATTGATTTTGATATCGTATTTTTTATTCTAACAATTTCCTATTGTTAAACTAGCTCAAGAATTGGAGAAAGAGCAATCACCATCTCCAACAAAGGCTAAGAATAAGGGAGTTGTCATCCGAGAACTATAGGAGCTTCGAATTATCGAGGTGAGTGTAGTCAGAGTCTTGGGATTAGGCTAGGTGCATTTCCTGATTCCATTGTTATTGAATTTAGTATTGCTAACCCTTTTAATAAAGGATATTGCATCGAACCTCTTAGGAGGCATCATTGGTAAGTACTAGTAAGCTTTGTATTGAATTTTGGATATTGATATTGTCATCATCATCAAGTAATGATATTGATATCACCGTCGTTATTTCTATCAAATTATAGTTACCTAGGACATCGTTCATTGAAAATTGTCATAGTCATTGATATAGCCATTATTATAGTCATTGTCATTGAGCATTGATATAGGCATAGTTATTGTTATTGATACATTGATATTGAAGTATTGACCATTGACATTGTTATTAAGATCATTGAACATTGCCATCCTTATTTTATTGTCATCGAACATTGGTATTGAAACATTTCTTATTGATAAAGACATTGGAAACATTGAACATTGCTATTGTTGTTGTTGTTGAACATTGATTATTGATATTGTCATTGGACCTTGGATTCGAAAGTACATTGGATACAATTGGCATGCCATAGAATTCATGAGTTCACCGTACAAATGGACTATGGTCCTTGGGCTACGGCCTATATTGTGACGAGGCGGAAGGATGTTTGTGTTATTGGTCATATTGGCAAGGTGGGGGACTAGACAATTCATTGATTTGGCAAGGTATAGGAATTCGCGTATCCATTATCCCAAATCAATCCAAGGGTTATTATTGAAATATGATATAATTGTTATTGAATATGAATATTGCATTGTCATCATTGATTCATTGTATCGTTATTGCTAAAATATGATTTGGAATGCATTTTATTATTATCATTATTGTCCGTGACTACCTCACTAGGCAATGTATGCCTAATCATTTCATTTCATACATTTCGGGTTAAGAAGTTTGTTATTGGAGATTAGAGGAGTTGGAAGATTTTGGCAAGTCACAACAAAGCTAAAGTAATGTATATCGAATCTATGAACTCCTAGTATGGTGGCAAAGTAGTTAGACTAGTCATTTATAGTCTTTTTGGTATGTATGTATTGCCCTTTGTTTGTAATTGTGCCTTAGGCCCTAAATGACCCTTTTGAATGGCTTAAAAGTGACCAAAATTGCATACTTGGCCTAAAAAGGTGAAAACATAGTAAATATATTTGAATGACTATAGAATTTGGCATGCGAATAAATTATAGCGTTATAAGCTTGCTGGTAAAATTTCATTAGATTTGGACATTGTTCAATAGGTCAAATTGAGTAAAAACCAGATAAAATCTATCATTATAGTGTAGGGCGTACTGATACAGATGCAAGTGTTTTGGTACGGCTGTGCATTTTTGGTCTGGTTAAGCACGGGTCAACCATAGTGTATCAATACGTCAAAGGTGTATCGGTACGAAAAGTCAACACTGGAATATGAGAAATTAATTGTATCTGTACGATTCAGGGGCGTATCGAATGAGTCAATACTGGTCAACCCATACTGATACGGCTCCTTAGCGTTTCGGTACGGTGTCTAGTAATTCTGTTATATAGTATTGAACATAGTTCTGAAAGATTGCAAATTGGTCACTATTCATTGATAAGCCTAATTGAATGAGTAAATGGTATTGGTTTATCTTGAAATTTTGCATGCTTGTTAATCATGGGTTGAATTTCGTTGCGGTGCTGTTAATTTTAGAAAAGGATGCTTAGTTATCAGAATTTATAGATTTGTCCCTAAAGTTTATACGGGTTTAAAATTAGCCCTAAAATTGATTAATATAGTTCCAAATTGAATCATTGTTCTGTATATCGATATAGTATCGTATCGCATAGTCTCGCATTGGTTTTTGAATGAATTATTGCACCGATCATCGTATTGTTCACCGATAACGCTTTCTGACCCGATTTTCTACTAGACCGGGAAGGGGTGTTACAAAAGGTTTAAAGACTAAGATCAAATACCACAAAGTATATTTTGATCCTTAAATAATCGAATATTTGCTAGACCGGTTTTAAGGGTGTTACATTAATATCATATATTTGAAGAAAAAATAATTATTTAAGCTATATATAAGAGTATGTTTTACTTCAAAAGTATGTGCGAGTTATTTAAATATAAGTATAAATGTGTGAGAATAAAAAGAAAAAAAAATATTAGCTTACAAATGTCACCGTATAAATTTTTTTGAAAGGTAATGGCCTCATTAAAAACTCTATATAAACCTAATAGGGGAAAAGAGTGCCCAATATTATTAATCTGGAAAAAAGATTACAACATATATCTAAAGATATACAAACATGACCCATTATTAAACCAACTTTACAAACTCAAAACCACGGGAACCCAAAAAGTCAATGAACCACCCTTACAATCATTGCCCCAACCCACCTCATTATTTTGAAAACCACACCATATCAACACCCCTCTTTATGCCTTGTTGAGCTAAATTTTGTGTATTGCCATTCATTTCTCTAAAAGCAAAAATGATTTTCTAATGAATTTAAAGAAAACTAACTTGAACTTTGATATTTGTTCAGTGAAAACTGTAGGAGTGCGAATTGGTTGAGAAATCTAGTTCACCGTCATCACACTTTAAGACTCAATACTCAGTGTACTGGATTCAACCCATTTTGACTTAGAAAAAAATGTAGCAAGCTTCTAAAATTGTAGATAGTTCAGCACCGATCGGATCCGAAAATTCAATCAACTTAGAAAATTTTACTAGAGGCGAACCCAAATGGTCTCCGAGAATTCCCTCAATTCTTGCATCACCATAGCTCCCTTTTACCGAAGCATCGACATTGAACTTGAGAGTACCCAATGGGGGGCACCCATGATCCTTTAGGATGTTTGGACTTTTGACCCTCTCTGATCCTATAGAGATTTGGATGAGAGGTGAAAGCTCGGAATGGAGACAAATGAAGAAGGCCATTTGCTTTTGCACCAAAATCCAATTTGCATAAGGGCTAGTTCGAAAACTTAATCTTCATCACAACTTTGGTTGCTAAAATTGCCTCATTTTTGCAGAACCAAATCATCTACAAGATGTTAGAAAAAGCTAGGCTCTAAACAGGCTTGACAGTAAATTTTATCGGTTGATATTCCCATACAACAAGGACAGCTTTAAGGTTATCAAGAATGCCTATCTTTACGCTCCAAACACGACACCACCTTTGCCAAATTCTCCAGGTGAACTCACAATGACAAAACAAATGATCCACCGACTCACAAACCCTAGAGCAAAACACAAAAACAAAGTTATTCAAAAAGGCAATTCCACGCTTTGCTAGCTCACCATAAGTTGGTAGCCTGCCCTGCACAGCTCTTCAGACAAAGATCTCCACCTTCGGTGGTGTAAGATTCACCCAAATCAGTATCCAAAATTTGTCCATATCAGCCCCTAATGAAGAAGATAGTTCACTCAATCCCCTAGGGTTATATAAGCCACTGGAGGTACCACACCATTTTACTCTATCTTTCGAAACCATCCCCTTAGAAGCTCGATCCAATACATTCACAAAATCAACCCAAATCACTTGTTCTCATTCGAGGAGGCTTCTTCTAGTGGCTATGTTCCAAACCCAAACACCAACTCTTTTGAATCGAACTCACACACCATACCAGTTTTATTTACCACCACTCCATATATCCTAAGGAAAGCGAATTTGAGCAATGTGACCTCCATCCAATGATCATCCCAGAATCTAATAGACTTGCCATCCCCTAAAACAAATATAAGATTTTGAGTAAAGAGGTCTTCAAGATTAGATAAAGGTTTGATGATATTCTTCCATACTGTCGACGAACTTATGCTTGGCAAAAGATTGAGGATTCAACATAATTATACAAGTAGTTAATGCCAAGAATATGTCTTTTTGCATGCAAGTATGCACGGTCAGCAAGTAATATAATATTGAGAGAGTATCGTGTCCACATGGATTGTCCAAGAATTAAAAGCCATGACAAATACTTATGAGTTGAAACAAATAAGATGACTATTGATTTCAGATTTAATTAAGAAAATGGTAACAACAATCGAATCAAAGAATTAGGTAGATTGGCAAACAAATGTGTCAGGATGATTGATTGGTGTTGGCAAGGGATGTTCGGATTTCATGTTAGCGATGACAAAAATTAATAAAGTTCAACCTTGGTTTTATTACCGAGCAGATTTTGAGCTAGTATTGCCTCCTTCGATGGAAATACTCTAATTTAATTACTTTAAACACCTATATGTCTATAGTGAGTTTTCAAACAATTAACTTGATGAAGATTTAATCTTTACTCCTAAGGGGCAGATTCACTTCATAAGTAAGTTTGTCTACTTGAATCTCTTTTATTGAAGTTTCTCTCTTTAGTATTTGACAATTAATCCTTATCTCCTAAGTTTGTTAAGATATTAGGGGATAATGAGCATAAATGTCAACTTTTTATGGCATAAAATATGATAAGTTTAAGCGCAAGCAAAATAGACAAATAAAGCCAAAGCATTCAATTATTAAAAACCTGAAACTAAGCATTCATTGCAAACATCCCTAGCCAACTTAAAAGATTAGTTCATGGCTGGAGAAACCAAAAACATATCATCACTTTTAAACATCATATCAAAATTTAGAAATACTTTTAAGAGAAATGGACTAAAGAAAGAGATCCGTCGATGCAACCCTTCAATGGATCTAAAGCTTGCAGCAGAACTGCCTGGTTGAACCTTTGTAACACCCTGAAATTAAGGATTAAAAGAATTAAGCATATTAAGAGTGTTAATTGGACTTTAAGATTGTAAATTAAATTCAATGATTCCATAATTTAGGACCTTAAAATGAAAGAAGTAGTTGTTGGTGACTAAACTGATAGGACTAAATTGAAGCAATTAAAAGGTGAGGCATTTGCATGTAAGAACATTGTAACGCCCCTAACCCGGTATAGGGGTAAACCAAATTAGGAGGTGTTGGAGAACAAACAATCGAACGAACATGTGACAAACAGTTACCTTTTGATCAAAAAGGTAACCAGAAAATTATGGGGAATTTAAAACATTTTCATTCATGAGTCTAACATCAAGCTCATCCCAAACAATTAACAAGAAACTCTAAGGCCTTAAGCCACAACCACAATAGTCATACACCTCTTGTTTGAATCACAAGTCTATGTTAAACAAGTAAGCATTCAGATAAGGGCAATTATAATCTCACCAACCAAAGCATTACAAACATGACTGACTTTTTGAAGTCAAGCTTTTATAAGAACCTTCTCTATCGAGGAACTACATTAATTCAAACAAAACAATTGTGATCGGGTTTACCAAAACTAGCTTAGTTCCAAAATTTCAAGTCGCAAGTCCTTTGCATCAACATATATATAAATAACTTTCTAAGACTACACATTGTCTAACAACTTTAATCATATTAACATAAGCCAGTTCAAAACCACATATTGATTCATTGAGAACACAAGTTGGTTGCGCATACTTAACAGATCTTTAAAACTAGCTAAATTAGTATCATGCTAAAATTTCCTTTCATGTGATATACAATTTATTTAGAGAAGATTATTTGATCCTAGAGTTATTCAAAACATTTCGATAGTATCAATTCTTTTACCATTCATTATAGGCAAAATCATGGCATTCAAGAGAGCAATACAATTCATTATTCCAAGGTACTAATCTATCTATCACGCAACCATCACTCAACTTAGACACATCTAAATCCATTGTGAAGCCCGATTTAAAACAAGACCTATACAACCAATTTCTTAAATCTCAATTCATGTCGATAGACTCCAACTAGATTATTTCTTAGGCATTAATTGGATTACTATCATACTAGCAATCCATTCAATCTAAATTTTACGCCTAAACTAACTATTAGCATGAAATCAAGCACAAATTATTATAGAGGCCTTTTACATAACATAATAAGACTTAAATTACTTATACCAACAAATTCAACAGAAATATCAATGCAGAATGCATACTAAGCTTCTATGTGCCACCACTCTGGGAGTTCTAAAGGTAAAGCTCCAAATCATATGTTCAAGCTCCTTGAAATCTCGTCCAAGCCCAAAACAAGTGAAGCAAAATCAATTCCTGAAATGTGGTGAAAGTGTAGCATCAGTACACCTAATGAGGTGGTTGTAAATAAAAGAACTATGAACACAATCCTTTCCATTACACTTGGCTTACTAATTTATAAAAGTTTATTTCTAAGCTATATCAAGAGCTTACAATTTTTGGCATAACAAAGTCTGTTATTTATTCATTTCTTACATAACTATATTCTAAACAAGATGGATACTTAATTGTCCATGAAGCAACTATCACAAAACATAGCATTCTCACATTCATAAGACCTTAAATCAAACATGGCATTTTAAGAATACTCTTGGCATTGGATGCAAGCGTATTAAAAACAAGATCGCTTAGTAAACGATCTTCACACCACTAATATCAGTTCTTTTAATTTCAACCAAGCATATAAATTACCTAATACATAACGCTCGAATCAAGCATATCACCAAAGATGTTTATTTAGCTTTCGATTACTACAATATTCATAAGTGTTCTATTAATACTTAATAAGCATAACACTTCTTATTCCTTTAGCAATCAAACCAATAGCTCATTCATGTTTTTTCCATATTTGCTTAAACAAGTGAAAACCTATACTTTCACATCACTCTATACATTCAAAACTTATTCGACTTATTAACATTTAACCAAGCAAGGTTCATCTATATCCATTGAACCTTCGATAGAATTAGCAATTCCTTACAAGGCAATATATGACATTAATTTATTGATCTCATATAAATATCAACTTTCTTGATTTCTAATTAAGATGACTATCTCATCTTGTCAAGGATACATGGTTCAACAATTTAACAAGGAAACATAGTCCATCATTCCACTCGTTTCCAAGGCAACTTAATTGGTACAATGCAAACAATTCATGTTTAACCAATCACTAGCATAAATGGCACATTCTGAGCCTTTACTAGGGACTTATTGTCCAAATTTTTAAGTAAGGGATCATAGTCCTATTTTTCATTTTAGTTTAACAAGATTCATTGTTATGAATATTTACACTATCTTGAGCCTTGATTAACAAGTTACTAAACACTCGAATCCACAATAAGTGTAACAATAACAAGGGTACACAAAGTACCAAATCTATTTCATTATTGACAAGGGTACCAATTGTACCATTAGATCACTTGATCTTAACAACAAGGGACCATAGTCCAACTAGCGAGCTCGACGGACTCTATGGCATGCCAATTGTGTCTAAACTAACTCGAATCAAGGCTTGTATTTATAAGCTTAATTTCTTTTCAATCAAGAGGCATCAAATGACGTGAATCATTAATTTGGTTCATACAATTCACATTCAAGTCCAATTTCAATTTAACTAGCAAAGTGTAACTTGAAAAAAAGTAATTTATCTCACTTGAGCTTACCTCAAGATGCTTATCTCCATAGAAATCAATCACACCTTAATCAAGCAAATTTGCCTTACCTTATCCTTTATCAAATTTCATTATTTAGCTAGAATTGAACAACCACGTGCGTATTTTTAATCTAGGTTACACATACCTCTTATTCTGACATTACGAAATACATGACTCCTCATTCATATCTTGTTTCTTAGCCACCTTTTTCTATCGTCTTTTTAATCTTCCTCCTTGCTTAACCGAACGGTTCCTAGCGAAATGAGCAATGAACCCAAAATTAGAAGCTTTCTCTCCAATCTCTCTCTAAGGATTCATGGTTTTGGTTTTGTTAAAGGTGAAAGATAATGAAATTTGCTTGATAATTCCCCCTTCTTCCTACCAATTTTAGCAACATGAGAAGTTTATCCAAGTGACACCTAACCGGTCCTTGGAGTAGTTATTGCCTTAGCATGCAATACTCAATTATTTAGTTTATTCCTATTTGGTCCTTAATGATTCGGTATCTTCTTAATATTTTTCTTCAATTTGGTCACTTTAATAAAAATCTATCTAGTCTTTCTTTCTAAAAAAACACTCTTTAATTAGCAATCAAATTATTAGGACAGCATTAGTTCAAATTAAGTTTTCATTAATATATCATACTACCAAGCCATGTTTCGGGGTGTTATAGATATAATAGAGACTTTCATGATTAAATTTAGATACTAGATTGTTTGTTTACATGTTTACATTCGATCCCATAAATGATAAGATCAATTTTAATTAAACCAAGCCTTGATTCGAGTAGGTCATTGATACAATTGGCATGCCAAAAAGGTCCCTTGAGCTCAATTTAAATTGGACTACGGTCCCTTGTTTGGTACTTATGTACCCTTGTTTCCCAATGAATGGAAGTGAATCGATTGGTACCTGGTACCCTTGTTTATTGATGTTTGATTATGGATTCGCGTATCTAGGCTACTCGTTAATTAAGGCTATAAAAAGTTTAATATAAGATAATATACAAACTATTATATGTATAATAAGAAATTTTGATGTTCATACCATGTTCTCGGCAATGTATAATTGTACTGTAATCTTGGACTGCTCGGCTTGATTATATACATTACATATTGAGATATGCTAGATAGTCATCTCTTGATGCTTGAACTTGAGATATTATAAACATATATTACTCACCTTGATTTAAAGCTAGTCAAATACCTCTATGTTTCAAGCTTATGATAGAAACGCAATGAGATTGTGGTCCTTATAGTAAATTTAACATCATATTATAGATTTAAAATAAAATAGGCAACTTACCTTGGTATATTCCCTACTCGTTGTTTTTCCTTGATTTGTTCCATGAGTAACATTTCCTTTGTCTAGCTTGGCGAGATTGAGCAAGATCACAAAGAGAGCTAAGAGTATGTTTTGTAGCTTATGTTTAGAACTCCATGTTGGTGGCACATGTTTTGTTAAGCATGTCAAGCTATATGCATATAAGTATGCTTGTAAATATTATGTGAGATTGATGGCATGTATATAATGTTATAATTGTGGTTGGATGTGGATTTATGAATTATGAAATTGTAGTATCTTTGGTAAGGTTTTAAATTGGTTGGTGCCTAGTTAGAGAATGAAATTATGCGCATGTATATCAAACTAAAATGTGAATGGCATGTGATGGAAGAGTATGGTTGATTGTTTTGTATATTGTGAATGTTGATTATGACTAGAATGGTAGATAATGTCGTTGCTTGGTAATTGTGGTAATATAGCTAACATCATAGAAATAGCTTCAATGGTACTTTGAACCTTAAGTTAGTTATGAAGCCTTATAGAATCAATTACTTACATGCTAAGAGATGTGTTAATATAGGAGGATTTGTTGTCTAGTGAATCATGTTAAAACCAACCCTTATGCATGATGGTCATAGTATGATAATCAAATATAGGTTTTGCTTTGTTATGAATGGAATTGGGTAAACTTTATATTTAGGTTCAATAATGCTTTAGTTGCAAGGTTATGTTTTGAATGAGCAAAATAAGATAATAAGATCGTATATGAAAAATAAGTAATCCTTTTCTGTACTTGTGATAGTTAGAATGCTTGATCCTTGAATAAAATAAGTTGTTCCATATTTGTTAGTAGATTCTCTAATATGATTTATTTGTTAAATCCCCAATAATTGACTCAGTTGCATAAATTTGTGAGATTCCATCTTGGTTTGCTTGTGTAACCGAATACTAGCTTGTAGCTAAGCTAGTTAATTCTTTGTTCTAACATCATAAACTTAGCCTAATCCTTCTAGGCCTGGTTATGGGATGTTACAACCTTGGTCTACCTCTACCCTCTCTTTCTTCCTCATGGCGCAACACTATTTTGTTCATTCGTTGGACTCCTTCATATAGGCGCTCATGGAAACCCTAATTAGGGTTAGGGTTCTAAGGGTTTGTTACCACAATTCTCGGTGCATTTCCTCCTCATAGAATTAGGGTTGACCTGGCTCTGACTCAAGGTTGTTTGACTGGGCATCAGACTTCCTTCTTTTTCCAACCAAGCTTGGCATTCTTCTCTTACATTTTACCAACTGCGCTCAACATTTCTCTCTTGCGTTCACCTACTACAGTCTTGCCAAACCTGCACACCAAGACAAGAAAACACCCATTTACTCTAGTAATAAAAACTATATATTCCTTAACTCCTAGATGCAAATGCATGCAACTACTGGCAAAATATACTAATATGTACCTAAAGTCAAGAAATAGTATGACAATATATGCATGAAAAGTACATCTTTTGAGGAGTTAACACTCCCCCAAACCTAGCTCATTGCTTGTCCTCAAGTAATGCAAAACTAAAAACTTTAAAGAAAATAAGCACCTCGGCAAAATTGTTCTGATTACCAACACAAGCTAGCAAGCGAAATTTGGCCTTAGTTCTGTTCTCAATTATCTCATAATAGTAATGCCAACATATCATCAAATTCAAGTGCAAAAATATAACTCTAACCTAAGGTCATAAAGTGTGCATGAAGTGCGGGTGGTTTGCATCAAATATCCCTCAACTCCCTTAGTCAATTTTTCTTCCCAAACTCAGTATTTTTTCTTTTTCTTTTTTTCTTTTATTCACCAAGGGTTTTTTCATTTGGAAATATTTTTAGGTTCGTTTCATAATGTTGTTTGGCACGAGAAGTAAGAGAGAGCATACCACGAACACCCACGTTAATCCAGACTACATCACTAAGCTAAACCATTACACTCATACCCTAAAGACTTTGTTGGCCTGAGAACTAAGAGGGAGCAAACCATATAGCCTTAAGTTACTTATTGTCTCTAAGGCAAATGAGTGTTCTAATTTTTTCTTGCCTTTGGTAAAACATTGTTGCCTTATTCTTTATTTTTACCCTGGCATTTTTTTGCTCTAAATTCAGTTTCAAAAATCCTAAATGTCTTGGGAACTAGATGCATACTACGTGTTTGAGTGAAACTAAATTTCCCTAAGTTAGAGCTCATACCAAGCAACTCATCATTACTAAATCTATTGCATCTTGTTAAGTCTAGAGATTCTAAATTCATCATCGAACAGGGGCATACTAGGAAATATCTAACTATGCTAGCAATGTGTTTGGCAAAACCATTAGTTCAAAATCAAGCCTTAGCAAAAACAATTAACGGTCTGGTATGCATGGTTCTACCTAATCTACATGGCAATAATAGAATGAAAATATAAGCATAAAAATGAATGCATGAGAATAAATGGGAGGCAACACACACCCCTAAACCAAAGGTATGCATTGTCCTCAATGCATGAGAACACATATATACAAATGCGATAATAGAATCCAAATGTGGCTTTCTTTTTAGTTGTGGCTTCGGGGCAACAATAGAAGCCTTCACTTCTTGTAGGACCTCATCAATTACCCTTGTCGGCTCAAATATGTCTGATGCGATAAGAGCAGCTAAAGATGCTAGTGCTACTGATGGTAAATCAGTCTTGGCAGGCACGTCATCATTAGACTCGGCATCCAAATGTTGCATCTCTGTTTTGGTAGAATCTTTGTGCGCATGTGATATTGGTACAATGGCACTAAATTGCTGGGCTGGAGTATGAGCAAGCTGAGGACTGGCTGGCATTCCTTCTAGTGGGTGGAGCTCATTTGGGAACTCTAGATATGGTGGAAAAGGATTGGTGGACATGCCCGTAAGAGGCATCCTTAGGGCCCAGTCTCTAGCCCTAGCATATTGCTAGAGCGCTAGGTGTTGTTCCTCGGTCTTCTAGAACTTCTAAAAAATGAGTTCCTAGATTTGATAGCTCTGGGAGAGTAATACCACTACATCAGCTGTCATTTGTGTGGAAGTTTCAGCCTTGGGCGTCTTCGCAGCAAATGTAGGCTGGGCAACTTTTCTCTTGCCCTTTTCTTTAGCCTCCTTGGTAATCAACTACCCCCAAATAGAATGAGTGATAATTCCCTTACATTTCTAGACATTTTCAGAGTCGAGAGTGGGCACCTTGTGCTGGATGCAGATGGTGAAAATGATGGAAAGGAAAATCAAGTACCATAATTGCGGTCGATGCACTTGTACGTTTCATCGACGATCAGCCAAACAACATTAATCTTTCTCCTAATCATGATGGAGTGAAGCAATGCTATCGTTTCCACCGTCATTGTTTCATTATGAGTGGTTGGCATCAGGCGGGCCTTCAGGAAATGGTTCTACCCCCGCAGCTATGATCTTAACGACAACCTTTTCACTATTCTCTTTCCCTTAGAAGATACAAATCACTTGGTGTCTGGTTCGTACAAATCATCCAGGAGGAGCTGACGCTTGGCATCATCCATAGACTTGGCGAATGTCGAATGATCCTCTTCTTTACCATCAAACTTGAACATCTGATTGATAAACCCTTCATCAAACTGAACACAATTACCCCGAACAAACACGAATGACAATGCCTTGGTGGTCAAGTAGGCATAAAATTCTCGGACGATGGTTGAGTGGACATCCTTAGGGTGAAGTCAAAAGATCTCCCAGCTATGTTTCTTGATGATGGCAGCCACCTTCGCCAATACCCCATGTTGGGATCATCCTTGAAATTGAACCCCTTCTCATAGAAAAGGTTCACGCTGAGTAGTTCTCTTCATATTTCTTCCTCGTTTCATTGTTGAAGAAGATTTGGAGAGGGGGCAATGAAGACACCATTGAAGATTTTGGGAAAGAAGGTTGATCGATGTGGAAGATGAAAAAAGTTAGGTTCTTAATTTTTCTTGTTGGCTTGAAAGAAAAGGAAAAGGAAAAGTTCTTGATTTGAAGGCAAGGGAGAATTAAATAGGGTTTATTGGGGACGGTTGGGATGGCTTTAAGTGGGTTTAGTAGGGTTGATCATAACCTGGCAGTTAAGTCGTGTGTGGGAGAGTGGGTGAAACGTCCTAGACTCGGCTTAGAAGTAAGCCAAGTAGGGATGTTAAGAACAAACAAACACACATTTACAAACAACTACTTGAATTACAAGTAGTTGGAATATGCACAAACAAGACCTCAATATTTTTACTTAAGATTCAAGAAATCATTCGAATTAGGCATGGAAAGGAAGACTAATCTTCTAACTATAATTTAACCAACAATCGAGGGTCCCAAAAATCTTTTCACTTGTATACGAATGTGAATTGAGCCTACTTGTGGTCTAAGCAATCGATCATCATATAAAATTTCACAAGAAATACCTAAAATTCTAATTAAATCTATCCATGCATTCAATCAATATAAGTTACTAGAAGGATTGTATACCTAATGAGAAACTTACTAGCATGGATCACATCTCAACCCTGAGTCTAACTTAATTACTAAGCATGCTAATAATCATTCTAACAAAAACATTCAACATGGCATGACCATCATTCTTGCACAACTAGCATAGCAATCATCTACGCATACCAACCATACAATTCAAAACATGATATTAGATATTTACAAACCTTAACAGACTTAATGTATACATACCCAAAATGAAATAACTTAAAGTATATACAAACTTATAGTGCCACCATCCTAGGAGTTTTTAGCAAAAAGTAATAAAACATACTTGTGAATCGACACAGCTTTCTCTCCTGAGATGTTAGGTTTGTAAACTTATCCTGAAATGTAGTGGGAGAGTAAGTAAGTAAGTAAGATTTACTTAGTGAGGTAGTGTCATAAACTCTAAAGTACATCAAGGTAATCACTTTCACTACAAATATCATGGATAGAATAACACATAAGCTTGGATAAGAGAAATTACACACACAAAAATTGTCTATGGATCATATCAAAGATTAATTACACATATGAACATTTTCCCATCTAACCCATTCGATTATCCTTACTAAGTTCATACACGTCGTTAAAATCTATTCCAGAATATATCAATGAAACAATCATACAAAGTACTCATAAAACACATTCTTAATACATAGTATTCTAAGTATCTCATCGAATACATTACCAATAATCAAAATTAACCTCTTTTGTCATTACACAAGTGTATATATTCAAGCTTTCATTATTTATTAATTCATATATTTAGCCTTGAGACTCAAGTGACAGTCTAGGTACACGAATCCCCAGCCAACTGTCGCCAAATATATGGTACCACTGTACCGGTCAATCTCTCCTACTGTCGCCAAGTGACCAGACAACTTCCCTCCTACTGTCACCAAATAAGGACCGTAGTCCACCCAATACACGAGCTCAATGAACTCTATGGCATGTCAACTATACCTACAACCGACTCGAATCCAAGGCTTATGTATTAACATTTATTAATGAGATTCTTATTGAGCTTAGCTCCTTGTCAAGGTTTCACATTACATGCATATTACCCTTCTTATAATGACATGTATTCACATCAGGTGAATTTTACAAAGGTTTCCTTCTTTAATTCGAAGGGTCTCATAGCAAGTTCCATGTAATCTCAAATCATGTATATATATATATATATATATATCAAGCATCCTTTTCACAAATCATACATGTATATATATCAAGTATCCTTATCATACCAATCGATTGATTCATCATAAGCAAGAGTTCCACATTATTTAACATAACATAATAGAGACTTACCTCTCACCCAAGCTTGCATTCATATTAATAGGTTCGGTTTATTAATTTAATTGAACAAGCAATAGTGCTCGGGAAGATTTTTAGCCTATCCCGAGGCTTAAACTACACTCATAGGTTATGCCGCTATTCTTGATCACATATCACAACCCCTTTTTGTCTTTCGTCCACTTGATCAACTCTCTTTTTATCTAATTGTAACAACAATTCGATTGTAGATTAGAATTAGATCTATTACTCATCAACTTGATGTTTAATTAATTCAATCACTCACATTTGCACCAAGGTAAATTCTCTAATGTTTTCACATGCTTCTCAATTCATTTCAATGTATTTTTCCTTAAACATACAAGCTAAAACAATGCACAAACACACATTGTAAAAAACAGTCCCTTATTTCAACCATTCTGAAAACTGTCCATTCACCTAACTTACATGATTTTGTTTATTTAACTATTTTCCATCAGGTTTACAAACATTCAGTTTACTTCACAACTGCCCATAATATTTAAGTCACAAATATGCTCTTAGCTATTCTCAAAACAACCCATAATAATTGATTTTCCCCAAAACAGACCCTTATTATTTTCACCTAACGTAGGCAGTTCTAATTCTCTAGATTTTCATCTAAAACAGTCCCCAAGTTCTATCTAATACTTTCCCTTATTTTGTTATTAGCCAGAATTATCCTCCAATTTATTTGTACATGCGTGAAAGTCCCTAATTGACACATAAACAGTCCCATATTAAATGAGCTTCAAAACAGTCACGTTTCAAGCCAATTTACGACAGGGCAGTCCCTAAACTCTTTCTTAAGCAATGTGTAAATAAACCTAGATTCAATACCATTCTTTCCAGCCTTGAAAACCATTTAAAGACTCCAACAATCAACATATCTAATTCATTCAATTACCAATGTTGTGCTCACAAATTGATTTCATAAATTTGCACTAAAGTTACAAACATAGCAAATTCTCAATCAGGTAAGCACATTCTAAGAACAAAGATTTCACAAAAAATAAACTAAAATCAAACTCCAGCAAAATTGAATTAAAGGTAGAAAAGAAATGCTTACATCCTCTAAGCATGCAAACATGTTTATGAATCAAAAACACCAAGTTAAGCATCAAACATCAAGCTCATTGAATGTATTCTCTCATTCTCTCTCTATTTATATTTTATCTATTCAATAGGAAGGAGAAGGAAGAGAATGAAGTTGATTATTTTGGATCCATTTTCTCAATATTTTTCACTTAAACGTACTCCCTTCTCCAAATGCCAACACCACAAGCTCTTCATTTTTATGCTTCTTACCATGCATTATAGATATTTACATAATTCTCTATTTGGTCATTCAAGTCTAGCTTCTCAAATTTCCTTATTAAAATTTGATCCTAATAAAATTAAAACATAATAGGTTCACCTAATTTATCACTTTAATAACTTGCATGAGGTTCTAATGAAACACTTTTCCTAGGCCAAAGTTTAGGGTATTATAATTCCCTCTCCCCTTAAAGAAATTCGTCCTCAAATTTACCTGGGGAAAACAGATGTGGATATTGATCTTTCATGATTGATCAGGCTCCCATGTAGCTTCCTTGTCTTTGTGATTCCTCCATAATAATTTGACTAGGGGAACCATTTTGTTTCATAGTCTTCTAACTTCTCTATCCAGAATTTGTATTGGTTATTCTTCATAAGATAGGTCAGGATTGATTTCAACATCTTCAGGTTCTAGCACGTGTGAGGGATCAGATCGATATTTACGTAGCATAGACACATGAAATACGTTGTGAATCTTGTCGAATTCATTGGGAAGAGCCAATCGATATGCAATAGGGCCAATTCGTTCTATAATCTCGAAAGGTCCAATGAAGCAGGGGTTGAGCTTCCCTTTCTTCCAAAATCTAAACACCTTATTCCATGGAGTTACTTTAAGAAATACTTTATCCCCCACATTATGTTGAATATCTCATCTCCTGAGATCAACATATGTCTTCTGTCTATCAAAGGCTTCCTTCAATCTTCTGCCAATAACCTATATTTGCTCTTCAGTTTCCCGAAGAAGTTTAGGCCCTAAAGCCTTGTTCTCACCCAATTCAGACCAACACAACGGAGTCCTACATCTTCTTCCATACAAGGCTTCAAAAGGGGCCATTTGAATGGATTTTTTATAACTGTTGTTATATGCAAACTCCACTACGGGCAGAGCCTTCTCCCAGTTCTTTCCAAATTCGATTACACAGGCACAGAGCATGTCTTCCAGAATTTGAATTGTTCTTTCAGATTAACCATCTCGTTTAGGATGAAAAGCTGTGCTAAGATTCATTTTAGTTCCAAGAGCTTTCTGTAAAGAATTCTAGAACCTAGAAGTAAATCTAGGGTCTCGATCAGAGATTATGGAGATTGGAATACCATGCAATTGTATTACTTCCCAAATGTAAAGCTCTACCAACTGGTCTAAGCTCATATTCATATGAATATGGTATAAAATGGGACGATTTGAAAAATCTATCCATAATTACCCAAACAACATCATTCTTTCATAGAGATAGGGGTAGTCCACTTACGAAATCCATCGTTATAGTTTCCTATTTCCACTTAGGGAATTCGATTGGCTGCAAGAGCCCAGAAGGGACTTGATACTCGGGTTTCACTCTTTGACAAGTTAAACATTTCGAAACAAAATCTATAATAGTTGATTTCATTCCTGGCCACCAATACAATTCCTTCAAGTCTTTATACATTTTGGCTGATCCAGGATGGATAGGAAAAGAACTATTATGCGCTTCATGAAGTATTTCATTCTTGAGGTTCACATCGTTAGGTACACATAACTTGTTTCGAAAATAAAGCAATCCATTGGTTTTCAAGGAGAAGTCTGAATTGGTTTCATCTTTAACCTTAATCATGATGCTATGGAGCTCAGAGTCCTTTTGTTGTAGAATTTTGTTTTTTTAAAATTAAATCAGATTGGACTCGTAGTTCAGCCATAAGCTTTTATCTCTTTTGTAATCTAAAATGTGCATTGAATGCAGTTGGGGCTGTGTAACATACTCTAACCACCCTAGTAGGATTAGGTAAGTTACCACAATTTCAATCAATGATCCATTCAATTTAAGCTAGTGAGTTCAATTCATTTTTAAGTCTTTCTTGCTCATTAAGTAAGTAATCGAATAGGTGAGAACCCAATAGACAATGCATGATGCACATATTGGATGTATTAGGACCCATAATGCAATTAGATATCATGATCAATACCATTTAGGACTTACTTGTTCTTCAAGCAACCATTCGACTAGATGTAAAACACAATAGAAAATTTTCAACATTCTATGTAGCTATTATGCATACCAATAGGTGATTATATCATTTACTTAAGTTACCTTAATCAAACATACATGCTTCCAATATTATATACATCATTTAGCTAGTACCTTAAGTGACCAAAGTGGTTCATGTCTAAACATGTAGATTACTACATTTACTTATTGTTAACTAGCCAACTTCCATAGATCTATTCATCCATTACATGCATAATCCAACCATGGGAATCAACATTAGACTAACAAGCATTCAAACTCAATAAAGTGCATACATGCTCATATATACATACCATACCACACATTCTTAACAAAACATAATAATCAAGTTTTAGTCGCATAGGCAACCACCAAAACATTATAATGGCCCTTTTACAACAATTGCAATGATTATAAGCATTGCATATAGGATATCCTAAATGCAATATATGCAAACATGGTGCCATCATACTAGGAGTTCTAACATAAAGGTTGACAAAACATACACTTTTGTTTGTGATCCGTTCTCAACTCAATAGGTAGATAAAATCAAAATTTTACCCTAAATATAATCAAAAGGATAAAATAAGTAAACACTTAGTGAGGTAGTTCAAGAGCAACTAAAACATGTAGTAACAACTAGAGCAATATAGAATTAAATTGATTATCCTTTTGAAACAGGGTACAAACAGTGGCACAATATTTCAATTTCAAGAATATAGTTAACTAGGTACAATAGCTATCATATTCGAAACATAGTATCATCTTGTTTTTAAAGGAATTTAGATAATCCGTAGATAAGCTTTTACTTGTCATGCAAGCATCAAAGTAGTTTGTTAACTTAGTTGTTAATTATACATTCAGTTCAAAGTTTTCATAACCTTGGTAATCAAGTAGTATAGAAGCTAGAATCCCCAACCAAATGTCGCCAAAATATAGTACTCAAAGTACTGGTCAATCCCTCCTACTGTCGCCTCACAAGGACCGTAGTCCTCCCCAAACATGAGCTCTATAGACTCTATGGCATTCCAACTATACCTATGACTGACTCGAAACCAAGGCTTTTTAATTAATCATATCATCTCAGAATCATGATTGAGCATAACTCCATGTTCACTTACTCAATCAAATCATATCTTGTTGTTTATATTATCAAATACATAAACCACACATATGGTTCTCAAAATTTGCCATATATCTTAGTCAAACATTGTATAATCATAAGGTTCCTAACAATTAGGTACTTACCTTGAATCCAAGCTTTAATTTAAGCATAGCTTAATTTAATAAAAAAAATAATGTAACTAAAGAAATTAAGAATGCTCGGGAAGGTCCTAATCTCGTCCTGAGACTTAAACTACATTCACAGGTTATCCAAGCTAACTACGATCCTTAATTACAATTCCAGGTTGTATTTCCGTAGCCTTGTCCTTCCTAGCTCTATTCTTCTCAACTTGATCTTGCTCTAAATAAAAACATGTATGATAAATCTTTCCTATGAAGCTCATCCCTTAAAAGAAAATTGAAGATTTACTCAAGCATTGTACATTCGTGTATGATCACTTTTGTTATTAGAAGTACCTAAATTGATATATTATCTCTTATCAATCAAAAGAACTCTAATTCTAATCAATGTAATTTCACTAGGCAACTTAATTCCAACCAACTACAAAACAACCCATGTTTTAGCTTTATAAATCAGTACCAATTTATCACAAGACAGCCCCTGAAGTTTTTATAAAACTGTCCAATTCTTCATAACAATCACTAATTTAGCTTGCAAAGCTGTCCATTTTGAGTCTTTAAAACTGTTAAATTTTCAGTGTATCAAAATAGTCCAATTTATACCCAAAACAGTCCTCAATTTAGTTTGCAAAACTGTCCATTTTGAGTCTTTAGAACTGTCAAATTTTTAGTGTATTAAAATAGTCCAATTTATTCACAAAACAGTCCATAATTAATTTTGTAAAACTGTCCATTTTGAGTCTTTAAAACTTCCAATTTTCATTGTATCAAAACAGTCCAATTTATTCATAAAATAGTCCTCAATTTAGTTTGCAAAACTATCCAATTTTCATTACAAAATAGTCCTTGTTTTAACTTTATAGAGCAGTCCCAATTTTATCACAAAACAGCCCCTGAAGTTTGCAAAACAACCCATATACCATTTAACTATCTACTTGGCTACTAGCAAGAAGTGTAACTATGTGTAAATTCTGATTTCCAGCACTATTCATTCAGTCTAGCAATGATTTAAGACCATCAAACTATTCCTAAAATACGATATGATCATGATAACCATTATCGGTTTCAATCAACAAAATTTCTATTCTAGCATAATCAATATATAACACATTGACTCACTAATCCAATACCGTATTTAATTCTACAAATTCATAAGATTTCAATGTTGTCCCTAATTCAAATTCCTCCAACAATTTCACAAGAAAGCATAGCAACTTAAGACATACAATTTGAATAGTTTAAATTCATATCCTAAGATCATTCTCAAGCAAGTCTAGCAACAACAATTCTCATGAAGTAAATACAGCTAAATTCTCAAGCTACAATTCAACTTTAAAAGTCAGTAGTGAATTTCTTACCCCCTCTCTAAGCCCTTCAAAGGATTCCTTAGGATAGATCCAAAATTTGAAGCTTAACCACTAATTTAAACTAACTAACTCTCAAATTTTCTTAGAAAGCTCTCTCTCTCTCTCTCTTTTTATCTATGGGGTTCGATGGTCAAGAGGAGGAAGATGATGGCATCTCTTTCTTCCTCTCAAAATTGAGCTTCATTTTATCACATGTCTTATTTTTTGTGACATGTGTACAAACCTTCAAGTAAAATCCCTTTATCATACAACCCTCAAGTTTCATAAAATTTTTGGTTTAGTCCTTTTGTAATTAGTCACTCATTTTTCCATTTCTTTAATTCGGTCCTAAGTTCACTTAATTACACTTCTAAATTTATCATGAACAACCAAAACCTGTCTTCTAACATTTGGTATACATCTAGACCAGTATTTGGGGCATTAAAATAACTATTTAAGAAGGAGGAGAATCTTCTAAACTTGATCATACAGTAGAGGATGGAGTTGATGAGGGTAAGGCGGGTAATGTTCCTTCAGTTATTACTCTGTTTCCATCCGTTCTACAATATAAGTCGTCGCCACAATGCCCAATGTCGGCGCAACCAGTAGATAATCCTTCTCCACTTTTCCTCAAAGATTTAAGAACACTGAGTCTGTTACTCAATTTCAATTCTTTTCATGATACTTTGCAACAACTTACAGTACAAATCCCTCTAATTGATGAGCTTACGCAAATTCCTAATTATGCCAAGTTCATGAAAGATATCTTGTCCAAGAAAAAGAAGCTCAGTGCAATAGAAACCATTGTGCGTTAATATCAACCCCTCTACCGAGAAAGATGAAAGATCCAAGTAGCTTCATCATACCTTGCTCTATTGGTAATCACTACTTTAGAAAAGCTCTTTGTGATTTGGGGGGTAGTATCAATTTAATGCCATTGTTTACTTTTCAAAAGTTAGTCATTGGAGAAATGAAGCCCACTTTAGTCACATTGCAATTGGCAGACAGATCTTTGACACATCTGAATGGTTAAATCAAGGATGTGTTTGTTTGTGTAGACAAGTTCGTTTTTCCAGCAAACATTATTATTCTTGACTATGAGGCTGATAAGGATCTCCTTATCATTCTTGGTTGTCCATTCTTAGCTACTTGGAAGGTTGTCATCGATGTATCAAAAAGAGACATTGGAAGAAAGATTGAGGAATGTTTGTGTAGACAAAGACCAAGTTACTTTTGGGATGTTTAATTATGATATTGGAAGAAAGATTGAGGAATGTCATCATATCAATATTCTTGACAATATCATTCAAGAACACTTGAATCATCGTGGTATACTCATTGCTGAGGATACTGCGCTGACAATAGTAGAAGAATATCTCCCAAATTGTGACTACATTATTAAAGTACTCACTGTTGTAGTTAATCGAAAATGACAAGTTGAATCTTTGGATCTTGCTTACCGAACTATTCAACTTTTAAACCATCTATTTAAGAAGATCCTACTCTAGAACTCAAGCCATTGCCAGCTAACCTCAAATATGTATTCCTTGGAGAAGCAGAAACACTCCCAGTCATTGTCTCAGTAACTCTGGATGCAATGCAAGAAGCTAAGTTGGTAAATATTCTTAAGCAACGTAAACGTGTTATTGCCTGGACCATAGTGGATATTAAAGGCATTAGTCTATATTTGTGCATGCACAAGATAAAGTTGGGTGATGAGAACAAAGAGTCTATTGAGCCTCAACACCGACTGAATGAAAATATGAAAGAAGTGGTAAGGAAAGAAATCCTCAAATGGTTGAACACAGGTATTATCTATGCCATTTTCTGATAGTGCATGATTAGTCCAGTCCACTATGTTCCTAGGAAAAGTGGCATCACTATAGTCTGTAATGATACAGATGAGTTGATTCCTACTCGTATTCCTATGGGTTGGCTTATTTGTATAGACTACCAACGACTCAATGCAGCCACAAGGATTATTTTCCTCTTCCTTTCATTGAACAAATGCTAGATCTACTTGCAGGCAAGGAGTACTATTGTTTTCTAGATGGTTATTCTGGCTACGATCAAATTGCTATTACACCCGAAGACCAAGAGAAAACCACTTTTACATGACCATTCAGGACATTTAGCTTTCATCGTATGTCTTTTGATCTTTGTAATGCACCAGCCACATTTCAAAGGTGCATGATGGCAATATTTTTCAAATATGATTGATAATTCCCTTGAAATCTTTATGGATGATTTTTTGATGTATGGGAATAACTTTAACCATTACATCCACAATCTGGAGAAAGTATTGCAACAATGGTGATGACACTAATCTGGTTCTAAATTCAAAAAAAATGCCATTCCATGGTAATAGAGGGGATTGTGTTAGGCCATAGAATATCTAAAGCAAGAATTGAGGTTGATAGAGCAAAAGTGGATGTAATTGAAAAATTGTCGCCACTAACGAATGCGAAGGGTATCCAAAGTTTTTTAGGTCATGATGGGTTCTATAGAAGATTCATTTGAGATTTTTTGAAGATCACCAATCCTCTATGCCTATTGTTGGAGCAAAATAGAAAATTTGTTTCTGATGATACATGTCTGGATGCATTCAACAAAATTAAAACACAGCTTGTGAACGTACCGATCGTTGTTGCACCCAATTGGGAGCAACCATATGAACTGATGTACAACGCTAGTGACTTCGCTGTGGGAGAAATCTTAGGGCAAAGAAGAGACAAGGTATTTCATGAGATCTACTATGCTAGGAAAACTATAACTGAAGCTCAAATCAATTATACTACTACTGAGAATGAATTATTAGCAGTAATTTTTGTTTTTGATAAGTTCCGTTCTTATCTTGTGGGTTCAAACATTATAGTTTATACTGATCATTTTGCTTTGAGATATCTATTTGCAAAAACAGATGCGAAGCCAAAGTTGATTCGATGGATTTTATTGCTATAAGAGTTTGATATTGAGATATAAGACCGCAAAGGGTTTAAAAATCAAGTTTTTGATCACATTTCGAGGTTAGAAGTAGGCAGCAAAATGGAAATAAGTTGCAAATTTTTGACGCATTCCCTGATGAAAAACTTTTTATTGCGGATGCAACACCGTGGTATGCTGATTTTGTGAATTACTTGGTATGTGGAAAAACTCATTTGGGTGTAACTAAGCACAAGAAGACAAGAATGAACCTTATTTGTTTAAGGTTTGCAATGAAAATATAACTCAACATTGCATCTCTGAGGAAGAAATGACATCGATATTACAACTTTGCCACAATGCTCCATATGGAGGCCATTTTGGTGGCATGGGAACGGCTGCAAAAATCTTTCAATCTAGATTTTATTGGCTGATATTATTCAAAGATGCTCATGAGTTTGCCTAATACTTCGACCGTTGTCAGCGCACCGGGTCAGTATCCAGGAGAAATGAGATGCCACAACAACCAATAATGGAAATCGAGCTATTCGATATTTAGGGATTGAATTTCATGGGTCTTTTTCCTAATTCTTTTGGCAATCTATATATTTTGGTAGTCGTGGATTATGTTTTAAAGTGGATAGAAGCTATAGCAGTGCCTAAAGACGATGCAAAAAAGGTCTTGAAGTTCTTTCACAAGCATATACTCACTCGGTTTGGAACACCAAGAGCATTGATTAGTGACCAGGGAAAGCATTTCCACTACAGCCAGGTGGTTGCTACGTTGAAACGCTATGCAGTAAATCATAGATTGGCCACAACGTATCATCCCTAGTCTAATGGACAAGCAGAGATTTCTAATTGGGCCATTAAGAACATCTTGGAAAAAGTGGTTAACACCACTAGGAAAGATTGCTCCTCTCGCCTAGATGATGCATTATTGGCTATACGCACTGCATACAAGACTCCATTAGGAATGTCATTGTATCAACTTGTTTTTGGAAAATCTTTTCATTTTCCTATAGAGCTTGAACACAAGGCCTTGTGGGCTCTCAAGCATGTCAATCTTGATTACATGGCAGCGAGAAAGAAACGATTGTTGGATATTACTAAATTAGAAGAAATTTGCCGCAACGCATATGAGAATGCCTCTATTTACAAGGACAAGAGCAAGCGTTGGCATGATAAGATTATTTTGTAGCGACAATTTGAAGTCAGACAGTTGGGTTTTCTATTCAATTCTAGACTGAAATAGCACCCAGGAAAATTGCGGTCACGCTGGTCTGGACCTTTCGAAGCTGTGGAAGTATTTATACACGGTGCAGTCACAATAAAAGACACTAAAGGGGGAATTCTATTCAAAGTCAATGGGCAGAGACTTAAACTATACTTTGGTGTCTTTGATTTTGGGAATATTGAGACCATTAAATTGGTCGATTTTTATTGAAATTATCTTTAAATGTTTTATTAGATTTAGTTTTCCTTGTTTTTCTTTTAATTCTATTTATTTCTTTTTGCATAATAATTTCTCCTTGGTTCGTTTTGGAATCTTCTTTAACAACTTGTACGACAAGCAGGCTTACAAGATATGCATGACATTTGGGGGCAATTAGGGTAATTCAATTACACAGATTGATCCCTAAAATCACAACCTTTCATCATGGAGCGCGAGAAATGTAGTGAACGGGTGTGATTATTGCGCCAAGATCAGAACGTCAATTCTCATCGTATCAGACGGTATAAATCGTGCTTGTTCATTTCCTTCTTTTCTTCTTCTTCTTCTTTATTTCACAGTTCTAAACTTCACAAATTATTCACTTAGTTTTCTGACCTCTCTGATTTTTGAAGCTTCAAAGTTTGAATTTTTCTCTACAAAAATCTTTTTTTTTTTCATTTTCTATCTTAATCTACCAAGGCTAAGACCAGAGCAGCTCATAAGATTTCGATGGAGCCCCTATGAAAGATGTTCAAAGCTCTGCCTCAAACCCTCCATCCGAGGAACTTAATGCCCTAGAAGAAAACACTGACTATGGAGTGTTACAAACTGAGATGCGGGTGAGCGTTACAATGAGCATATCCTAAAATAGAGTATCCACCCAGAACAGAGGATTGTGCTTTCCCTCGATGAGGAGCCTAGAAAATCAATCCACAATACGATAGAGCTTTACAAATAGAGTAGGTTTTGCACTAACCTTGGTAACTACAGTGCTACCTTGGTAAGAGGGTTCTATGCAAATCTTTACAAGCTTTCATTAAAACTAGTTTTTGTGAGGGAGAACTCTATTCCTTGGAGTGCTGATGATATTAACAAGTTTTTCAAATCAACTGTGAGTATGGATAAGCATGTTTTAGTTTTGGTTGATATTACTAAAGATAAGCTGGAACTGTTAGTGAATGATTTATGCCTTGCGAGAGCATTTTGGTCGGGGACCAATGTTAGGAATTTCACTATACTTAGGAAATTTCTAACTTTACCTAGTAAGATCTAGTTTCAGTTCATTAATTCAAGGTTGATGCCTTCAACTCATAGAACTACTGTTTCGCTAGATAGAATGTGCATGATACATTCTATTATGAAGGGAAGAAATATGAAATGGGTGCAATCATCCATAAAGAGATTAAGGGTTTTGCTGAGAAGAATAATGGAATTCTGAATTTTCCTTCATTGATCATGAAGCTATGCAAAGTGAAAGGAGTAGAATCCCTACAAAATGAGGAAAAAACATCCAACAAAGGGCCAATTAACAAGGTTTCTATTGAGAGAATGGCAAGAGACACAAAGGTTCCTACACCGAAAGTGGGCACTGCAACGAGGGAGGAAAAAGGAAAGGCAAAGGTGGACGCTGCAATAGAGAATGTCCCCACAAATGATGAACTCTGGAAGAAGGTTCTGACTATAGAGGACAAACTTAATGTTGTAATAAGCATACTGGGAAGAGTTGCAGCCACAGTGCAAACACTTTATTTGGCATAGAATTTATTTTATGCCTATGTAAAGACGTGGCATAAGTCTGCTCTTGCTACCGTGCACAGGATCACTCCAGTTGGGCTACCAGAATTCCTAGAATTTTCTCCCATCATCTGTAGCTATGATTTTTCCTTTGATACTACCACAAAAGATGTATCGACCAAGTCTATGAACTCTTATAACAATGCAAGCGAGGCTGGTGATACACCAAAAGATGAAGCATCGAGCAAGATCATTAAGGATTGTCTCTTTGACTTGAATATCCCTATGGATGTAGATGTAACACCCACCGCTGCTGACAATGATGGAGTCCTTGTTGAGGACATTGATGAAGATGAGGAAGATAGTTCCCAAGTTGAGAAGACCACTGTTGTTGAGAATATTTTTTGAGAAAAGTTCAGCTGCATCTAAGATTGTGGATGCAACCCCTGAAGGACCAGAGATGAAGCTAGTTGTTGACTGACGAAAGATGTGTCTACGATCGATGAACTAGAGGCCAACCCTCTTACGATGGTGCTATACAATGCACCACCACTGTTCATTCCTACTACGGGCATGGCCGATAATGCCGATAGAGAAGAAGAGCCCAAGAAAGAAGAAGAAGTTGAACAATCCGATGAGGCCTCCCTTCTAAAGAAATAGAAGAAGAGAAAGCACTCGAAATCAAAAGATAAAGCAAGAAGAAGCGCAAAGAAGAGAAGAGGAAAAAAGAAGAAGTGACGCTCTGCCTCCTTCTCCCAAGAGCTTGACAACTGAGTTAGTTTTTTTAGTTTTAGTATGCATGCATTCCATATAGTGTAATTTTATTTTGTTTTCTATATTTTCATTACATTTTCATTGTTATTGTAAATTTATTTAGTTGTAATGTCATTGCATTCATCATTGTAACCACATCTTGTTTGTGCATTCTGTCATTTCATTTTTTTTTTGCATTGGGGATAATGCAATCTTTAAGTTTGGGGGTATATGCCTAGGAGTTGAAATGCACCCCCATTTCATTTTTTTAAGCAAATGCAAGGTTTTTTGTGTTGAAAAATCTTTTACTTGCATTCGATGTGTAAAGCTTGAATCTTTCTGATAGTTGATAAATTGGTTCGATATACATGATGGATGATTGCATTCTTAACTTTGCATTAATGTATCTGCTTGTTTGAGTAAAGAATATCTAACATCATCTTTTTGATTTTGGATGATTTCTTCTTGTTTCAGCTTGTGTGACATATATGCTATTATACCTTACTAAGTATAAATAAAAGGCATTCCATTGTGAGTGCAATAAAAGTAGCTTTAAGGGGGAACACTCCTCTGCATGCGTTAGAAAAATGAATCTGGCCAAAGGTTGTCGTTGCATGAGTGTGTGTCGTTGCAATAAGTATTTCATGGGGGTTCATTACACAACATCTTACTTCTCATAGTCTAGGGAGTATTCATTGTTCGATATCCCTCGCTACATAAAAATAGAAGAAAAACATAAAATATATATATGGATATATAGATATCTTGTTATATGTTGTAATAAATAAATGCTTATAGGTGGAAAGAATCTGAGATGATAGGCATGATGTTAGGTATTCTTAAAATGCTTGCTTGTGTATTGATGTGGAGTTGTTTATGCAATTTTCTTTCTTGTCTATGCAATGAATTTATTGGTTAATTGTAATGATTCAAGTATCTAAAATGCCTTTAAACTGTTATTGGACCTTGCTACTTTAAATTTTAATTGAGGACAAGTAAAAACTCAAGTTTGAGGGTGTGATAGCTCTTTAAAGAACATGTATTTTTCCCTATATTTATAAATTTAATTATCTCTGCCTTAGTTTTTATTGCATCCATTTCTACATTTTTCATGTTTATTACCTATATTTTATCTAACTTAGTCTCAGACTTAGTCGCTCTTATTTCACATATTTCTGCCTATTTTGCCTTATTGTCGTTGTATTTCTAATGTCCCTATAAAGGAGGTTTCACCACTGCAGCTAGCTCGACATTGTGACTGCCAGCAGTCGAGTCTACTAAAATATAAGGATGACCATGCCAGTTGTATTATTTGTTATAACAAATTCTATACAGCTTTGGGTCACACAAAACACCTGAAGGACAAGTGTCCTTTCTTGGGTGGATTATAAAAGGACGAACCAAGGAAGAGAGAGAGAGAGTCATATGATCTCTATTTTCATATCATCTTCAACCTCCAAGCTTTCTCCACCCTCCCGTAATAGCTTAAGCTCATTTTTGGAGATCAAAGGTGAAGCTGGGCGGAAATATCCAAGGAGAAGAGGATCCAAGTACTAGATCAAGGAGAATATCTTGTTTTCTTCTTAAACTTTTCTTTAATTAGATGTTTGTTGAATATTACGATTATATTTTGTGCTTTAATGATGATGATTTAACTATTCCAAGCTCTATATGTACTATTTGCAATCTTGTCTTTATGTTCATTATATCTTTAATAGTTTTTTTCTCATCCTTTGATTGTTGGATCTGATTATGGTTTGCATGAAAATGTTAAACATAGTTTCTGACATCGACAGATGCAGTGACAAATCAGGTTAACAAGTCATTACAATGAGAGTCGAGTGAGTATACAACAAGAGTTGATCCACTTGTTTAAGGGGTTGTAGTATTAACTTATGACGAGAGTTATTTGCCGATCTATGTCCAAGATTGAATGGAAATTAGTAAGTGAGCTTACTCATTATTTGCCAAGTGAGCCATCGTACTTCCTTGAATGTACTTGACCTTCTACCGAGCTGAACTAAGGAGATCCAGACTTTATTTCATTATTTCTCTACTATGTTATCTTTGTTGTTTGCAACCATTATTAATCATTTAAACCTTACTTTATTCTTTTATTGCATCTACCATTGCACTCACAATATCCACTTTTACATAATTGCTTGTGGCTACATAATACTTAAGTTGAATACATCATCCTCATGGGAACGATATTCAAACAAGTTTCTCTTGTTTTTATTCTTGCATCGACAGGGTTGCTTGTACTTATAGTCTGACGTTTTCACACCGATCACCAGGCCTCACCCAGAGAGAATGTATGTTCCCAAGGCTGTGTGACACCGAGCCTCACTTATAGTGTACGTTCTTGAGGTTGTGTGACACTAGGCCTCACTCTAGGTTTGTGGTATGACTTTGTGTGCTTTTCTCGGATGATCTGGTGATATCCCAAGTATGGTTGGGCCTTGTGTTCCATGTTTGTTGTTTTGCATGATGAGAGCATGTGTTTAGGCGGCTAGTGGTAGCGCAACGTGTTTATTTATATCTTCTTATTGCTCGTACTAGCTTGTATGCTTATGTTTATGATTAGCATGAAGTATAATAGAGTAGATGTGTACCACTGAGCTTTATAAGCTCAGCGCTTAGAATCATTGTTTATGTGTGTAGGTTGGTAGATTGATCGAGAGCTCGTGGAGCACAATCGTTTTGGGATTCCAGCAAGCGGTGAATGTCAAAGTATGGTACTTGTGTTTAGTAGGTTAAGTATTCATAGGACCTTACGTGGGCGAGTCTATAACTTTATTTTAAAATATTATTTTGATATACAATGTATAAACTTGGAGCTCCTATTTTTTTGTGATTTATACTTCTTATTTATTTACATGGATTATGAATGGTTTAATGTTTTTATATGAAAGCTAAATCTATGGTTGAAAAAAAGAATTTTTGCTGGGTAGGATGTTGGGTAACCCGAATGTAGCACTTCGAATCCGGATCGGGATCGGAGTGTTATAGGATGGGAAGCAAACACATAGGAAGCTCCATGTTAAACTAAGTTTAGAGTATTTTATTGCAATTAACATATAACATTATCATGACCAAATTATGTCTTGTCTAAATGCTTAGTTAAATAGTTGATTGGTTGTTTTTTCATTGCAACTCAGATGTTTTAAGATATCAAAAGTTAAATCTTTTTATTTGTTTATTTATGTATTTTGTTGGATAACTAAAAATGTTTTATTTATCCAAGAAGCAAAACTGTTACAAAGAATACAAATGACTCATATAGTTGCATATTTACTGTAGCTAGTAACATTTCTTAGTTTTATCAGTCTATCCCTAAAATTATTTGTTATGATGTGAAACAAAACCTGCTCATATCACCCTTTTTGTCTCTTCACACCCAAACTCATTATTTTTTTCTGAAATCTAAGCATAACTATATTTAGTACAATACCCAAGTATATGCACACATCAAGTCATAATGATATTTATTGATATTGTATTTGACTAATTGTGAGAGTGGCGTACTTCAAACCCTAGTTTAACATCTTGAATTTACCTTTTAGTATGTGCTTGGTTTAGTGGGAAAGTGAAAGGAAAGAAGGAGGGATAGGAAAAGTAGAAAGAGCAAAAAAAATTGAGTGTACTTGGTATGAAAGAAAAAGTGAGAGGGTCATCATTTTCCAGGATCACCATTTTCCATCCTCATGTGTAATAACAAATCATTCCAATTTGGAATGATAAGAGAAGAGAAAGTATGAGAGAGATCTAAGTTACTTCAAAATTATATATTTTTCAAAAGTCATTTTTTTTTCTTTTTTCTCGTTTTTCAACCCAACCAAGCAATGAATATGAATGGATGATCTTTAAATTTTTCCATCTTTCCTACCAAGCACGCCATTTGATAAAATAAAATTTCTTTCCACTTAATCAAGCAAAGTTTTGTTGTTATTTTCTTTAATATGCCACAGAACTCAAGGGAAATATGTAACACCCCTTACCCGGTCTAAGAGATAAACCAGTCTAAGAAGTGTTACAGAACAAACATTCACTCAAACATATGGTGCTTAGCACTTCTCAACTATACATTCAATCAGAATTCAGGATAAATTAAAACTTTTTAATAATCCTTCATATTCAAACAAGAGAGCTCACTTATTAAACATAACACATCAAACGATAACCCATAGCATGACTTTGCCATCTATATTATTCAAACTGCAAAGCTTATTAA
The DNA here is from genome assembly GCA_019671005.1 of Hibiscus mutabilis. Lineage (NCBI taxonomy): Eukaryota > Viridiplantae > Streptophyta > Magnoliopsida > Malvales > Malvaceae > Hibiscus > Hibiscus mutabilis. The sequence goes on from CM033745.1 coordinate 48,834,045, forward strand.
GAAACCTCCAAAACACATAGAGTCTCATTTGATTCAAACACTTTATTAACCTTGACTAGGTAAAATATTAAACATTTAACTCATTGGTCACTAGACAGATGTCAAACTTGGTATAGCTATACCTATTTATCTTTTTATACGATTACTTGTGCAAATCAATCTACATACTTTCCTAAACATCCTGTAGTGACCTTTTTTGAAAATAAAAATATCGTTCAGGTTCGGTGCTACGGGGGACATCCCCAAATCATTCTTGAAATTTCGGTTTAGGGGGAAATTTCTTTTTGAAAGTTCTTTTTCTTTTGAAAATGATAAAAAAAACTTGAAAATTTGATTTTATTTGAAAATAAGATTTGAAGTCGCCACCGGCCACTTGGATAAGGTAGGTCGGACACCAGAAAAACCAGATATTCAATTTGAAAGGGTTTGGGAGTTGATTACGTGTGGGAAAGGATTAGCGCCCCCATCACGCCCGAAAATCAGTACCGAAATATTTGTTGCTTTTAAAAGGATAGAAATTGATGAAATTTAAATTGAATTTAATTAAGCGTAATTAAGTAAAAAAAATGACCTTAATTGAACGGGCTTTATCAAATTGGTGGTTCAAATTAATTGGACATTTAATTAATAAGAATGACGATACAACGGGCCATAGATTAAACCGACATTGAATAAGCCCGACTGCCGTATTAATTTAGTGTTCGAACTTCGTACAATCACATTTATGCATGATACGAGCAATTAATCATGATGTTGTAGTTTGTCATCTTTTAGTTAATGTTTATCTTCGGACGGTAAGAATTAGTTCAAATATTCAATCAACATCCATTGAGTCAGGACTGTTGCGACGCAAATATCATAATTAATAAATACCTCCTTTTTATAATTAAAGATTAATTTATCAAGATAAACATGGAATTAAAAGGTTAAATGAATGACAAATAAAATTTAAATCACAAAAATAAAGAATTAAATAAAACATGGCAAAACAAATAAAATCCGGAAAAATGACCGGATTGGACAAAAGAAACGCGTAAAGTAAATGCGATAAATTAAAGTGCGAAAAATTAAAATGCGGAAAAGTAAATAAATATCCGAAAAGGACCATATAGAACAAAAAAAAGAGAAATTAAAAGCGGAAACTAAAAATTAGATATTAGTAAGTTAGGGGTTAGTTAGATTAAACGTGCTATGAATAATACGGACCATATCCCGTTGCGGGTTACTGTAAGGCTGATTCGAACATAAAATAAAATTACATAAGAGAATAGGAACAAAATAAATAAGATATATATATATATATATATACACGTTATAATGTAATATAAATATATAACTATAGTATATAACAAAACAGAAGCGAAAAAGATATAATATATATACATACACATCAGACCGCGTACAATATATATAATATGACACAAACATAATATATAAATATAAACATAAGTAACATAATATATAAAAAGAGGAACACAACTTTAAAAGGGGAATAAAAAGGAATGAAATAATAAAACAAAAACCAAAAGCTGATGCGTTTTCAATTCCCTTCCCGAAAAAATAGAAATCACAACCCATGAACCATCTCCATTCTCTCGGCATTTCACAAACTCAAAAGCTTCTGGTCGTTCATCGGGTACCGGTCCTCGCCAAACAATCGCGGTGGCTCCTTCCTCAGACGGCAGGTAAGTTTCGAAACCCTTTCTCTTTTAAAAATTTTGATCGAAACGTTTAGATCCTTTCAATAAAAAGACTGGTTTTTGGATAAAAAACGAAGAAGATGATGAACCTTAGATTTTTATTTCGAAATCCTTTTTCAAGACCTTTACTTTTGATTCGAGAAAAACCAAAACTCCAAATTGATTTTTAAAAATCTTTTTTAAAAAAACACTCTGTTTTTCTTTGGAATCGAAATGAACCCTAAAATCCTATGGAAACAAAGAAGGAGAAGGAAGAAAATACCTATGTTGAAATTTTTTGTATGGTATTGATCGAAAGAAAAAATCCCCTTACATTGATTTTGATTCGGGCTTATATAGCCGAATATGTTTACAATTTTAAAAAGGAAATGAAATGAGAAAAGTTTAATTGGTTGCTGTATTTTTGTTTTCATTCATCTGATTCCTTGTCCTTTTGTTTGTGCATGCGAGGGCTGGTACGAGGGGACCATTCGCGTGGTTGTTGGAAGATGAGGATGAGGGAGTGCTGTTGATGGGGCGGTGACGCGGCGCTGAGGTGGCCGTTGGTGAGGTCGTCATGGCGAGGTGGCTGCTAACGTGGCTGCCATCATGGCAGGGATTCAAATGGTCACCGGGGAAGCTTCTAAATGGGGAAGACCAAGGGTCGGTCAGTTGAAGGGTTGTTGGGGTGTTAGATGAGTTTAGGGTGTGGGCAGATTTAGTTGGGTAATGGGTTTGGTTGAATGTAAACGGGTAGGGGTTTTAGTGGGTATTGGACATTTGATGGGCTGTCTAATAAATTGGGCTTGGATTTTTATTTTAATTTGGTATTGTTTTTGTTTATTCAAACTCTAGACGAAAAAAGGGTATTACACATCCAAAACAAGTCAATATTCATGTGTATACATATAATTCTGCACTCAACAGTCCCATACATATTCATTTATATACAAAGCAATCCAACTACTTATATATATTCTTACATACGAGCTCAAGGTTTAAGTCCAACATAGATTCACCTATTAGCACTCAAATGAACATCATATTTAATTTAACTTAAGCTATCATGGAGCTTAAAGATTTGTTTACAAAAGGTGATAGTTACCTTCGATTACTAAGATCAATTATTCGATACTTAAATCAACCTAACCAGACACATAAAATTTTCACATAGTAAAACCAATTACATGATTCATTAATATCAATTCAAAGGTTTGTTTTATCCTTAAACTAGTCATAAGAACCACCCACTTTTACTTAGGATTTAACACATGACAGGATTCTTCCATATCGGCTTCCAACTTATAAATATCAAGGTTATCTATTAACTTAAAGCTCTTAAAGCTATTTAAGCAATCACATGATTTCATCAATCATTAAATCATATAAGGCAAGCAACCACCATAGAATAATTAAGGGCCCATTATAGAACATTGGATGCTTAACAGGCTTATACATATATCAGCTAAAATAAATGTAATTTAAATGCATAATGCAACTTAATTGTCATGTGCCACCATCTAGGAGTTCTACTAGTGATAATTCGAATCATACTTAGTTCCTTATGATCACGTCCAAGCTCGAGAGAAACCTAGGCACCATACCCTGAAATATATTGAAAGAAAAAAAAGTAAGCATAAGCTTAGTGAGGTAGCTTAAAGCAACTTAAGCATGGACTAATGATTCTTCTTTCACATAGATCCATTAATTCTGTACTTATCTATCTAAGCTTGGGCATGACATTCAAACAAACAATTACACTTATACAAAGATACTTCTAACCAAGCATATTCCTATATACATATAGGTATTTGCAAAGAGCATAACTATTTACCCAAATACACACTCAATTCATGACGTTACTTGCTATACAAGTCATTATCATAACTTATTATTTAACTTATAAACTTTCTTGGTTTCTTTTATCCTAACCTTGCAATTAAAGAAACCCTTTTTCACTTGAACATCTTTTGTTAAAATCGAACATAGTACCATTAATTCATAAGTACACATTATATATATAACGGTTCAAAGTACACTTGTTTATATATATACATTTTTAAAGGAGTCCTTAAATCATGTATATACTAGTATAGGTTCTAAACAGTCATGTACCCTTGTATTTTATTCAAAACTTCCCATATAGTATATATATACATTTGTAGAATCAAAACAGTCCAATATATATTTGTTTTCATACAAAACAGTCCTTGAATTTCATATAAACATTTATAGATTCAAAAGAGTCCCTTAGGTAATTATATTCCTTCAAAACAGTCCTCAAAACTTATATATAGACATATAAGTTCAAAACAGTCCCTTAGGTACTTATATTCCTTCGAAACAGTCCTCAAATCTTATATATATAGACATATAAGTTCAAAACAGTCCCTTAGGTACTTATATTCCTTCAAAACAGTCTTCAAATCTTATATAGAGACATATAAGTTTAAAACAGTCCCTTAGGTACTTATATTCCTTCAAAACAGTCTTCAAATCTTATATATAGACATATAAGTTCAAAACAGTCCCTTAGGTAATTATATTCCTTCAAAGCAGTCCTCAAATCTTATATAGAGACATATAAGTTCAAAACAGTCCCTTAGGTACTTATATTCCTTCAAAACAGTCCTCAAATCTTATATAGAGACATATAAGTTTAAAACAGTCCCTTAGGTACTTATATTCCTTCAAAACAGTCTTCAAATCTTATATATAGACATATAAGTTCAAAACATGTACTTATATTCCTTCAAAACAGTCTTCAAATCTTATATATAGACATATAAGTTCAAAACAGTCCCTTATGTACTTATATTCCTTCAAAACAGTCCACTTACATATATATATATATATATATATATATATATATATACATATATACAATTAAACATTTCAAAACAATCCATGACTTTATCTTTATAGATAAAACAGTCCATTTAACATGTATGCTTAGTCAAACATTTCAAAGCAGTCCAAGATACATTTATTTATTTCCAAGACAGATCACTAATCAAGCATGCTTAAATATACATTCAAATCAATCGAACATGTACATAATTGATCACACAAATTGTCCAGCTTTCATATAACATATAATACATTTTAAACATGTCCCACGTGTACCAAATCGATCACCTGTAGTGTTTAGATGATTCTTTGCTTGATTTACAAATTTCCTTAATGAATATGTATTTTCAACCATCAAGATTAAACAATCAATCAATTCATACTATCATATAAACTTTCATTCGAAGCATGTATTCCCATTAGAGAAGTACTCAAATTTCATTAGAATCATATTACTTGTCAAGCAAGTATCACAATCTTCATTATTTTAACTTATAAACTCATGCTTTCTTATTAACATAGCCTTTCTTATCGTTTAAGTTATCAAACGTGTATATATATATATATATATATATATATATATATCATGGTCATCGATTTCTTAACATGTAAGTTTCATTCGAAAATCCCCAAGATATAATTTACTTGCTATACAAGTTACGATCATAATCATCATTTAACTTATAAATTTTCACAACTTCTTTAAATCATAGCCTTGAGAATCGAACTTCAGCCTACGTACACGAATCCCCAACCAAATGTCGCCCATAAAATAGTACTCGCAATATCGGCCAATCCCTCCTACTGTCGCCAAATAAGGACCTCTGTCCAGGACCGTAATCTACCCCAAACACGAGCTCTATGGACTCTATGGAATGCCAACTATACTTATGACTGACTCGAGAACAAGGCTTTAACATTGATCATCTTCTTTTAATACAAGGTGAGCATTGCTCCACATAATAATGACATATCAATGTCTCATTACCCTTTTTTAATTTTTGGGTACACATATGTATTCACCTCATGTGAATCTCATTTTTGTATCACTTCTTTAAATTGAATGGCATCGTAGCCAAGATTACTTTCAACATATCTCATGTATAGTTCTCATTTCATTTACTTATGCAACGATGTCTGTTTCGCTAAAAAAAGTATTTTTATTTTGTTTTGTTTTAAAAAATGTCTTCCGTGGGATTTTGTAAAAACTGTATTTTATTTTGAAAATGGAGTCGCCACTAGCCACTTAGGTAGGCCGAACACCGTAAAACCAGAGATTTAAAAATTGTTGGGTTCGGGAGTCGGTTACGGATGGGGAAGTATTAGCACCCCCACACCGCCCAAAATTGATACTTTAATAATTATTGCTTTATTAATATTAAACTTTTCGGATTAAAGTGACGATTAATTTAAAATTTGGTTATAAGTACAGTATATTTTAAAGGCCCCGTTATCCGAGGGTAAATGCCCAAACCACCATCATTACGCCTGATACTGGCCCCATTTACGCTCGGATAAAAGGGCACCGCATTGATAATTTATATATCTCGATATGCAATCTTAGTGAGCAAAATATAAAATATGGCAAATAATTTAAATACAATAAAAATACAAATAAATATTAACATAATAAAATACTAATCTAACATAAATAAAATACTAATCTAAAACATACATACATAAATATTAATCTAACTCATAAATAAAAACAAATATAACATAAATAAAATGCTAACATTCAAAAATATTAATCTAACACATAAATAAAAACAAGTTTAACATAAATAAAATATTAATATAAAACATAAATTTAAAACATAATAAATACTAATCTAAAACATAAATAAACATACAAACTAAAAAAACACAATTTTAAATTAACTACTACTTCATTAAATCATAAAAATTACAACACAAATAAAAAGGAAAGAAAATATACCTAACTAGGAGCTCGAATGACGAACCTCGACTGAACCCCACCGAGATCTACCACGACCTCTGCTCCTAGGCATTTGTGTGCTTTTTTATTACTTTACTTCTGCTCCTAGGCATGTCTGGTCTTTTAAACTTAGATCCCGGAATGCATGTTCGATTCTCTCTCCGACTGTCATGAAGTCCTCAAAGCTGGCATTCATTTTCTCGAGCACCTTATCAAAGAAGAAATAAGAAAGGTGGCATGGAAGTCACTTTCCTCTTCATTTACGGGAGGCTGCACCTGGGTCGCTAAACACAGACACCTCAAAGCACATTCCTTGAAGCTTTCATTAGGTTTCATCTTCGTACCCTGGAGATACTGACGACTTGGTGCTAAGCCCAAAGCATATCATATCACGGTAGGTCCTGCTAGACTGTCGGGGAAGTAGTGGATCGGTAATTTTCAATGCAGCCCTCCATCATTTTGCAGAATATGGTTACGTGAATCTTGGGGCATCTTGTTTCGTTATCATGCACAAATCTGGGAATCTTTGAAATCCGGAGGAACGACCAAATCAGGGTTCAAACAGAGCTTTCTTGCATCAAAGGCATCAAACTTCTTTTTTTCTCTCTCTTTTTCTCTCGATTCCATCTTCTAACTGCTCGAATCTTGATTTTTGAGTGTGTTCAATTCTTTTATTCACGATAAAACTCTAATTGTTCTTTGGATTACCCCCAAAAATTTTGTGCAAGGTAATGATAATATTATGTAAAATATGCTATGACTGTACACTGTAATGCAATGCAATCCTAAAATATAAACATGAATGTAGTAAGGTATTGATTCCAAAAGTGATCCCCATAGAACGACGTTCATTGAGGCCAAAAGGTTTCATTATATCAGATATTAGATATTTACAGTTACTGATAAGCTTTAGTGCCTACTTTCTTAACTTTATCCAGTAGTCTAGTCAGCTTGCCTCCGTGGTCCAACACTTGGTCCATGTTCTGACTAAGCTTGCCACCTTGTTGAGCCGCCTTACCTGCTCTGGTAATATCGATCTTCGGGTCTTCATCTATCCCCTGCTTAGTCTTTCGTAACTTGGAAGTTGTCCTCCTTACTTTCCAACTAAAGAGTGTTGGTTTGTCATTGCTCTGTCGTAAACTTGTTTCCAAAACTCTTGTTAATGGCTAAGTTATTCTGCAGCTCATCTCTGGAGACTGTCGTACCTATTCCCAATTTCCTCAAACTTACCTGATAACAGCCTGACTTGATTCTCGCTTGACTAGTTTCTCTTCTTCAAATATTCTGAGTCGTCCTTCAACTGAACAACACCGTTCATCTATTCTTTAAAGGTGACCCAATCTAATATTCTTAAACACTCAGTAAAGCTTCTGGTGATCATTCTGCAAATTCAATTTTATCCAAGTTATCTCTCTCTTATCTGAGCTGGCTGAACTCGAAAGAATATCCCTCTCCTGGGATGCCCCTATCTCTGATCTTTAAATTTAACTTGCTTGAGTGACCCACTTCGGTATTACTCGAACTTTGTCCTGGATATCGATTCTTCCTCGACTTTGTCCCTCGGGTGATTGTTAGCTCACTATAGAATTGAGGAACTCCGTCTTCGAAACCCAAAATTCTCATCACGATAAGATCTTGAACTTGTTCCTCAGGGCCCCGCAATCTTCAATACTGTGACCCAAACTTCCTAAACAGTAACTGCCTCTAGCACGTGTGTCGTAATCTCTCGGACAAGACGGTCTCTTTGCTAGATACTTTACCGAGGTAATAAGGCTCTTCTCGATGAACATTAGGAGTAGTTCGGTATACCTCACAGGAATTCAGATGTACTTCTTTTCATTACTTGCTTCTCGGGTTTCTTCTAGACCGAGCTCTACTTTTTGAAAGCCCGACTCAGACATACATTCCGCCTGTTTATTGATACGGATCACAAAAAGGTTCAATTTGTCGTATTTGGCTGGCTTGGAGGTAGAATTCTGACTATCCCGCTCTCTATTCTGATCCTTAATCGATTCTTCTTTCGGTTTGATGCATCGCTTATCTTTTGTCAAAGTATTCATCTGATTCATCACTTCTTCCCTCTGCTTCTTTCAACTCTTGCACTTTACTTTGTTCATTACCAGTACTGTGTCTCCTTACCGTGTCTGACCTGAAGTCTTCAGATGGTTCCTCTTCTATTGTCTCCGATCTTGTTCTAGGACAAAACCCTGGATCCGTGCCCTCTAATATCTGACTAGACGACCCTTTGCCAATTATGAATAATTTCTAAGATTTGAGAAACTACTTCGGGAATCAATACCCTATAAATGCGAGAATGCATACAAATGCGGTGTTGATTCTCGAACAGTCTTTAAAAAACTTTCAATAGAGAAAATGTCTGTTTGCAAGAAATTAATAATGAATTACAGGTAACAGTTGGATTTATTCTGGAGACCTTGACTTTGGAAAGCAAAACCTGTGCTCCACGTCTCGACATCGTCTTCAGGATGATGGATGACTTTGTCTTCTCCTCTTATTCTACTCCATGGACTCGTGACGTCATGATCTTCATTTTTGTGGCTTCTGAAAATGACATCAACAAGTGCATGCATAATGCAGACAAGATCTTTTCTTTTGTACATCTGGGTGCAAACGAATAATACGTCTAAATAGGGATAGATTCTATCGATCCTAGGGGAGTACTTTAAAACTTTTTAGGGTTTAAATTAAAATTCTCAAAGATCATTTGGTTTAAAAATTTCCCCTTTTTATTATCAAAAATTTTAACTTAAAAAATAAAACTTTTAGGTTTCTTTTTGTTATTATTATTATTCTGAAAGTTTTAGGAGGGAAAAAGATTCAAAGCAAAATAATAATATTTTCAAATTTTTTTAAAGGAGTTAAATTAAAATCTTTGAGACTCTTACAAAAGGGTTAGATGTGAAGATTTAAAATTGGGGTTCTGCGGCCCTGACTGAATCTTCTGCGTCGCACGTGCCTTACTATCGTATCGCCTTCTTTCTCGATTGGTCTTTGCTCGACCTAACTTGATACTGTAATATTATTGTTTCCGGCAAAGCAGACTTTTTCTATTTTGAAAGCCTTTTAATGAACTGTTCTTGAATCAACACCATGTCATGATATGCAACATGAATGCAAATAAAGGTGTTGATTCCACTGGTAATCACCCTTTCGAACGACTTTCATGGGAACTAAAGGGTCCACATTACAAAAAGGGTCCACATTACAAAAAGAGTCCCTATTACAAAAAGTCTTAATTACAAAACAAAGTTCTACACATAAGCCCTAGCTCTACCTCCTAGCTCCTCGATAGCTTTGAGCAACTTGATAAACCTTGGTGCTTCTTCCATGTCTGGGGTTACGAAAGGTCGGAGAGTCGCGGCTTCGGTAGCTAAGTCATTCACACACCTTGAAACTCGTTGTATGTCCACCATCAGGGTCTCGTGTGTATACTTTGGCACTACACGCTTGCTTGACAAATTGTTACCTCAGATCTGTTGATTAATCTCTAACCAATGTCGCACGATTGGATCGATGTCGTCCTTCTTAAGACACCTTTTTTCCATGATGAAAGATTTTCTAATTGGGCAAACCACTTGAATCAACGCCTCTATGTAATGTGGATGCAATGATAATAAAAATAAAACACAAAAAGAAATGAGTTAGTACCGGATAAAAATAATAAATACATAAATAAAAGGACAAATTAAATAAGGTAAACAAACAAAACAACCCTATTTACATCCCGTCTAAGACACCTAGGTTATCCGCATGGCTCTAACAGGGTAGGTTTCTATGTTCTCTATATGCAGTTTTGGTGCTAAGAGATACCCGAATTGTCCTTGATGTCCCTTACTAAGGGTAGTAAGGCCCCCGATCATCACCCATTATAGGCTCCTTTCAACCGGGTTCAATTCAGGGGGGACCCATTCGCTTATGCCTACACGAAGGAACGATATCCTTACAAAAGCATAAGGTACTCGAGCCCCGAAGGTACTTGCCAGGCCTACATGGAGGAACGATATCCTCATGAAAGCATTAGCGTTTTCCTCCCACTTAAAAAAATGGGTTTATATGCCAAATTTTAAATGCGTTAAAATAAACGCGCAATTATAACCGAATGTTAATTTAATAGTCACTTTAATCCGAAGCTTCTACTATTAATAAAGCGGTAGTTATTTAAAAAGCTTGACTCTCATTTTGTTCTTGAAAAAAACAAAAATTGGTCCCCAGCGGAGTCGCCATCTGTAGCGATGTTCGTTTCGCTAAAAAAGTATTTTTGTTTTGTTTTGTTTTAAAAAATGTCTTCCGTGGGATTTTGTAAAAACCGTATTTTATTTTGAAAATGAAGTCGCCATCGGCCACTTAGGTAGGCCAGACACCGTAAAACCAGAGATTTAAAAATTGTTGGGTTCGGGAGTCGATTACGGATGGGGAAGGATTAGCACCCCCACACCGCCCAAAATTGGTACTTTAATAATTACCGCTTTATTAATATTAAACTTTCCGGATTAAAGTGACGATTAATTTAAAATTTGGTTATAAGTACGAGTAGATTTTAAAGGCCCCGTTATCCGAGGGTAAACACCCAAACCACCATCATTACGCCTGATATTGGTCCCGTTTACACTCGGATAAAAGGGCACCGCATTGACAATTTATATATCTCGATATGCAATCTTAGTGAGCAAAATATAAAATATGACAAATAATTTTAATACAATAAAAATACAAATACATATTAACATAATAAAATAATAATCTAACATAAATAAAATATTAATCTAAAACATACATACATAAATATTAATCTAACTCATAAATAAAAACAAATCTAACATAAATAAAATGCTAACATTCATAAATATTAATCTAACACATAAATAAAAATAAATTTAACATAAATAAATTATTAATATCAAACATAAATTTAAAACATAATAAATAATAATCTAAAACATAAATAAACATACAAACTAAAAAACACAATTTTAAATTAACTACTACTTCATTAAATCATAAAAATTACAACACAAATAAAAAGGAAAGAAAATATACCTAACTAGGAGCTCAAATGATGAACCCCGACTGAACCCCAACGAGATCTACCACGACCTCTCCAAAAATATTAACTAGAAAGGATCTAAAATAAGACCCCGATCGAACCGGTTAGGACCGTGGGTACTGCCCCGGTCCTTGGCTACCGAGAGCATAGCTCTCTTATTGGATGCCTTGACCGGCTATCCCCTTGTGCGTTACTTCCAATCTCATGCCTTATTTATAGGCAAGTGGGGTTGTTGGGCTAGTGACGTGGAGAATGCTGCTCCACGCAGTGCATTTGTGTGCTTTTTTTTACACTTTAATCTTTTTTTATTTTTTTATTTTAAATTAATAATATTACTATTACAATAATAATAAAAATACTAAAATTCGGACAAAAATGAGTGATTACAACTTACATAAGTAAGTCTTATACTTTTCACACCATATATCATGTATAGTTCTCATTTTAAGCATATGAACAAGTTCAAAACAGAACATATCATGATCAAATGTCATATACTAACATACTTGTCAATTAGGGACTTACCTCCAGTCCAAGCTTGCTTATTCATAGCATATTTCAAACAATTCAAGCAATCATAATCAATAAACAATGTTTGGGAAGATTATCAGTCTTTCCCGAGACTTTAAACTACACTCACCTCTTACCCCAAAATTACGGGATACCCGAATCCTTAACCAAAACTTGCTACTTATTCAAATCCTTCCTAGCTTCTTCTTGATCTAATATGACAAGAAGTGCAACTACGTATTAGCACAACTACTAACAATCATTCACTTACAAAACCATTCATATTGAGCTCAACCAAACCAACATGCTTTTCTAACATGCTAAAATAGTCCTTCGGACTCATATTCAAGCAAAAACAGTCTCAATTACATGTATACACAAGTACATGTTCAAGACAGTCATCATGCTTCCATATCTATTCCAAGTATGTCCAATTAAGCACACAAACATACCAAACAGGGCAATACACACTTATACACATTTGATAACTCAAATCTATCCAATAAACATATATACATGTAATTCACTCAAAATCAGTCCACATACTTTCATGTTAAAGCAATTCTTCCCAGCCAACATATATACACAAATATATAGCAAAATCAGTCCATTTATTTTCTTGTTTAAGCAATTTTGGGCAGGTTTAACATATATACATTAATTCATTCAAAAACAATCTCAAAACCATTCGTATACAGCCAGGGCAGTCCATATATCTATACGCATTTAGACACATAAAGTAGTCCATTTTAGTACGTATAATTACTTAATAGGGCAGCATGTATATACATATGTTTAGACACATAAAACAATCCATTTATATGCATATGTGCACAATTCTGGGAAGCATGCCTGTATATTCACCACATACTCAAATTTATACATTAATTAGGAATACAATTTCTCCCACCGAAAGGAATACAAACAAATTCAAGGAGTACAAACAAATCCATGCTACTACCAACCACTAAGAACATATGACAATAATGAATTAACAACAGCATTCAAAGATTGATGACCAAATTCATAATCTAAGCTTGAAACAAATGTGTTGGGCTTGATGTACACAACCGATTAATTAGCCAAGTGGTGGACAAGTTTGATTTTTGGGTGATTGATTTGTGGAAGCCAAAAATTGAATGACACGATGAATTTATAGTGGTTCGGGCTTCGAACAGACACCTACATCCACTACCTTAGCTCCCACTAAGGATATTCCAACCAATTCACTAATTGATTCATTCCCTTTTCTAGGATTAGGAGGAAACCCTTACAAACGGTTAATCTTTCTACCCAAAGATTAACCAAACACTCTTTACAAGAGAAAGAAAATAAGCAAACTAAAAATCCTCTCACAAGGTATTTGTTTGCACTCTTTAAGCTCTCACCCAAACCTAAACACATGAACAAATATGACAATTTTGGCTCACAAGTGTTGTCTATACAAAGGATAAACAATTAAAGCCCTAAGACACAATTTCTCATCATATAGTTGTTGACATTTGAAGCATTAGTCTTTCATAGATGTTTGGAGGTCCCTTTTATACTCCTTTTTTAGTTCGTAGCCGTTGGTGACCATTGTGATTGAATTGAAGCTGTTGGGGTCTTAATTTTCCACATTAATTGTAGTTCGGGGGCTGTCCGTATCAATACGCAGGTAACCATATCGATACGACCTTCTTCATAACCTGATGCGTATCGATATGTGTATAGACGTATCGGTACGGCCTACAATTTAAAAGACTATTGGAAATATGACCGTTGGGGATTTTGGTCGTTGGGATATATGCCACATAGGCGTATCGAAACGACCCCTTGTTGTTTTGATACGACTAAGGCCTGTATCGAAACACATTTTGACAGTTCCAACAAATCGTAGCAAAAACCTTTAGGCGTATCGATACAGTTACATTAAAATCACAGGTTTGGCTACTTAAAAAACGTTTCAAAACCTTTTTAAACTTCTTAAAACTTATTTTTCAAGTTGTTTTTGACTTAAGGCATGTTTTAATTCTTTTCAATTTAGTCCAAAACATTTTTCAATTTATTATATCAAAATTTATATCTCTACAATCTCCCCCTTTTTGATATAATAAAACCAACTTGAAAAATTGTTTGGGATTCTCCCCTTTTAAGATTAACAATTTGAATAAGAGATTTTTATATTTTCAAAGAATTTAAAGCTCCCCCTTATTCATTGTGAAAAGACAATTTTTCAAACCAACTCTCCCCCTTTTTGTTATATCAAAAAGAATTTAAAAGACATTAAGCTCAAGAATAACAGTAGAGGTTTAAAAATTTTGACGCTATTAAAAGCTTTGGTTTTAAAATTGGCTCCCCCTTACTTAAAGCATCAAATATTGTTAGCCCAACAATATGATTATCTAGTTGTCATAGAAAATAAATCTAATTGAAACAACAATAAAAACAACTAGAAATTTACCAACACTTGAACTTCAAGGGAGGATATGAAGCCTTCATTCTTCAAGTGTTCTCTTTCTTGTGTGTATGGAGCTCCCCCTCAAATTTGGACTTGTTGATCACTCTGCATTACACCTAAACAAGAAAATCATGTAATTTTTTGTATCCAAATTGCTTTGGATCCATAAACGTTAGTAGCACATAATTTTGTCCCCTTTGGAATCTATTTTTTAATTTCATCCATTTTAGTTGAATTACTTAGTCCTTTTGGGACCCAAATACTTCTAAATCATTTACCGTTTAAAAATCTAGGGGCACTAGATTGTCTAACGTAAAAATTTGATTTTCCCAAATTGTTTTTCTTTTGAAGTTCATTGGAAATCAAATCTTTTTCCTTCTTAAGATCATCAATTTCCTTCTGATGATCTTTTTCCATTGTTTGAAGTAAATTTTGCAAATTTGAAACTTTTTGCTCAAAATCCTTCATTTTTACTTCAAACTCCAAATTGGTTTTAAAAAGCAAATTATTTTCGATTTTTAACTTTGAAATCAATTTCTTGTTTTTTGAAAATGAAGCTTTAAACTCAAAAACCAATTGGTTATATGCTTCTTGTAGCTCATCAAAAGTGTAAGAATTTGAACAAGATGAGTTAGAAGCTACTTCCCCCTCATTGAGGGCCATGAAGCATAGGTGGGCTACTTCATCTTCATTGGAGAAGACTTCATCGCTCTATTTAGCCATATATGCCTTCTTTGAAGATGACCCCTTTTTGTTGAATCTTTTATGGTTCTCTTAGGGATCCTTCATCTTCTTCTTCTTCGATTTATGGCTAGATTTGGTCTTTTCGATCTTCATGAATCGGGTGAACTTCTTGAAGAGATGAACCACATCTTCATCTTCACTTTCCTCCTCACTTGAATTGTCATGATGGTATTGGGAGGATTTGAGGGCTACGACGTTCATATTGATGCCTAGCTTCATAATTTCCTTCATCCACGTCTTTCTTATCTCTTCATTCTTCTTCTCTTCTTCATTGTCTTTCTTTATTATTTGATGAGCGAGAAGAGACCCCATGAGTTCATCAAGCTTTAAGGTCTTGAGATTCTTGGCCTCGATAATCGCGGTCTTCATTGAGTCCCATGACTCGGGAAGGGAGTAGATAAGCTTTCGGACAAGCTTCTCTTCCTGAATGACTTCTCCATAGCCTTTGAGTCCATTCACTATGGTGGAGAAACGATCGAACATCTTCTCGATATCTTCTTCCAGATCCATCTTAAAGTTCTCATACTCTAGATTGAGGAGGCCGATCTTGGTCTCCTTCACTTCGTTTGTCCTCTCGTATGTGACTTCAAGCTTGTCCCAAACCTCCTTGGCACTATCACAAGAAGACATTTTCTCATAGATATTGGGGCTAAATGCACAAAAGAGAATGTGCAAAGCCTTGTAATTTAGCTCTATCTTCTTGCGATCATCTGCATTCCATTCCGCCTTGCATCTTTGTGGTACGTATGGACCACCTTCAACAACGTCCCAAAGCTTGTAATCTTTGGCCTTGATGAAGAGCATCATTCTAGTCTTCCAATGAGCATAGTTGGTCTCGTCAAAGAAATGTGGCTTGTGATGGATTACGCCATTTCGTCGGTTGAATATATTGTTGGTCGAGCTTGTCGGATCACCTCAATAGGATGTTAATCCCCTTCGATTGAACCTCACTCTGATACCAATTGTTGGGTTCGATGTACACAACCGATTAATTAGCTAAGTGGTGGAGAAGTTTGATTTTTGGGTGATTGATTTGTGGAAGCCGAAAATTGAATGACACCATGAATTTATAGTGGTTCGGGCTTCAAACAAGCACCTACATCCGCTACCTTAGCTCCCACTAAGGATTTTCCAACCAATTCACTAATTGATTCGTCCCCTTTTCTAGGATTAGGAGGAAATCCTTACAAACGGTTAATCTTTCTACCCAAAGATTAACCAAACACTCTTTACAAGAGAAAAAAATAAGCAAACTAAAAATCCTCTCACAAGGTATTTGTTTGCACTCTTTAAGCTCTCACCCAAACCTAAACACTTGAGCAAATATGACAATTTTGGTTCACAAGTGTTGTCTATACAAAGGATGAACAATTGAAGCCCTAAGACACAATTTCTCATCATATAGTTGTTGACATTTGAAGCATTAGTCTTTCATAGATGCTTGGAGGTCCCTTTTATACTCCTCTTTTAGTTCATAGCTGTTGGTGACCTTTGGGATTGAATTAGAGCCGTTGGGGTCTTTATTTTCCACATTAATTGCAGTTCTGAGGCTGTCCGTATCGGTACGCGGGTAACCGTATCGGTACGGCCTTCTTCATAACTAGTCGTTGAGCTCTGATCAGCTGATGCGTACCGATACGCGTATAGGCGTATCGGTACGGCCTGCAATTTAAAAGACCATTAGAAATATGACCGTTGGAGATTTTAGTCATTGGGATATATGCCACATAGGCGTATCGAAACGACCCCTTGTTGTTTCAATACGGCTAAGGCCTGTATCGAAACACATTTTGACAGTTCCAACAAATCGTAGCAAAAACCTTTAGGTGTACCGATACGCGTACATTAAAATCACAGGTTTGGCTACTTAAAAAACGTTTCAAAACACTTCAAAACCTTTTTAAACTTCCTCAAACTTATTTTTCAAGCTGTTTTGACTTAAGGCATGTTTTAAATTCTTTTCAATTTAGTCCAAAACATTTTTAATTTATTATATCAAAATCTATATCTCAACAAAATGAGAAAGGAAGAGACGTTTCTTACCCTCCTTCACTAATCCTCTTCGATGGAAGACCAAAATTACTCCATTGAAATCTTAGATTTCTTGCTCTCTCTCTCTCTCCCACTCCAAGGATGCTTTGGCTATCTTAGGAAGATGAAGGAGATTGTATTTTTTTTTTGGCCATCTCCTCCAAAAATTCTATGCCACAAGGCCAACCATGCCATCGACATGTGTAAGGACCACATGCTAAAATATTTTTAGCATGCAAACCATGATTTGGTATATTGAATTTAGTCACCCATACATTCTTTCTTTGCAATTTAATCCTAGTCCCAAAACTCAATCTATGTTATAAATCGAACAAAGCATTTAAATTATATTTGATTTGTTAACATACTACTAAGCCGGTTCTTGGGGTATAACAAAATCAATCCATTGATAATTCTTTGTGAAATAGACTGTAAGTTGCTTGACATGATTTGAAAAGATACCTTTACATTTTTATTTTGATGCATAGTTTTAAATGTTGAGTTCTATTTATGTATAAAATGTGTTTTTATTGTGTGTTTATGTCATTTTCAATCTGGCAACATGAGGTTAGCCGGAGTGACTACGATAACATGATTGGTGCCTTGCCATATCTCAAATTAAATAGAAATGCCAAGTAAAGAGAGTATTCAATTGTCATATGATGACTTATATATGTTACTTTCTTGTGATTTCGCACGATTATGCTAGAGCAAGCTGTTTCTTGTGATTTCGCACGATTATCCTAAGAGATTTTGGTGGCCTAAGGGCGCACCTAAAATTAGGCCGTAATGATAATTATTGGAAAGAAATTGAATTTCAAGAGTAATCTCCAAATAACAAGTATTAGAAAATAATTGGGCTTCTAATAATAAGTATTGAAAAAAATTAAATTTTAAGGGTATGTACTAATAATAAATATTGAAAAAAAAATTGGAATCCTAATAACAAGTATTGAAAAAAATTGAACCCTAATAACAAATATTGAAAAAAATTAGGCCTCTAATAATAAATATTGAGAAAAATTAAATTTTAAGCGTATGTTCGTAATAACAAATATCGAGAAAAATTAAATTTTAAGAGTAGACTCCTAATAACAAATATCGAGAAAAATTAAATTTTAAGAATAAACTCCTAATAACAAGTATTAAAAAAATTAGATTTTAATAATTAATATTAAAAAAAATAAACTATAACTAAAATCTTAATTATTACCATAGGAGCCACTAATGCCTAGTCTAAATAAGTTTCAATGATTTTTTATATTTAATTAGGGATGATAGACCCCGCTAATGCATAATTAAATTTTAAATAACTTTATTTATTTTTAATCTGGACGGTGTGCCTTGAATGATAATGATACTCAAAGAATGCAAAGTGAACAACGACAAAAATCAAAGTTTGTATATCATATTATCCATCAAATCAAACTTTAAATATAAATTTGATATTGATGGAGTATTAATTAAAATAATAATATAAAAAAATAAATATTGTATTAGCATCTTAATTGAACTAAGTTTATAATATTTAACCGCCCGCGAAAAAAAGCAAATTAATATTAATAGGTTGATTTAAGTAGTAAATAATTTAATACTATTTAAGTAGGTTTTAAATTTGAAGTGTTATATATATAAAAAAATTTTGTTAAAAGTCTACCTACTAAATTTAAATGTCGATTAGAGAAAAATTTTGTTAAAATAATTAAGCTAAAATTTTAGAAATCAACGTCGTATTAACCAGTTTGTACTTGGCCTCAATGAATAGTACACGTGTCAATTTCGAAAGCAATATGCTAGAGCTACCCTCGGATCTTTCGCCACGTGTACGACACACCAGACCACCGCCGTCATTTAAAAGAAACCGGACCTTTTCTGGACCCCACATATTATCCATTCAAGTGTTACGTGTCTGCCAGCACATGCTCCTCTCTCCCTCTTGAATACCCAAAGTATCCTTAGCTCTAACAGCAATAATTGCCGCAACCAAGGATATTAAAGTAATATCATGACACCATGCACGTGCGATGGCTCAAACGAAGCGAGATTCGCACATGCTCGCTGCCAAAGAGGATCCCTTCTTGACCAATCCCTCGCCTTTGATTAGATTTCCCCAAAGTACTAATTTTTTCTAGGGTTTCAGAATCTCCGAGATTCGCTCTCTTTCCTTAAACTTCGATTAGAGAAAAAGCTTTGGAGCTATATTTCCCGCGAGTTCTTCGGTTGGTATTGGGAAAATCAGGTTTTCGCTTAGATTGGATGGTGCAGTTGATGAGATCGAGAAATCCGACGCCGGAACCCGAAACGTGCCGGGACAATGCACCGGTGAAATTGGAGATCGTAGAGGATTCTTTAGAGGAAGAACATGGCCCTGTTATTAAACGATCCAAACCTTTTTCAAATCTTCAACAGGTATTTTTTTTCCAATGAAATGGATCATTCTGCTTTTTTAGAGAGATCTAAACCATTTAGAGAAAAAAGACAAGATCTTTTTTGTTATAGTTTTTAAATTTTAAAGATTTCATTTCTGGGTTTTTTTTTCATTTTATATTTTCTGTCAGTGGAACTCCGATGCCAATGCTTTCCCGATCCCACCAGCGCAGTACAATCCGTTGGATGAACCGAGCCCGCTTGGATTGAAGCTAAGGAAGAGTCCTTCACTTTTGGATTTGATCCAAATGCGCCTCTCTCAATCCCAAAGCAGTGGCTCAGCTGCCGAAGCTGAAAACTCGAATTCTGGAGTCAAAAAGGAGAGTAAAGCTGCTGCCGCTACAGATAAGCTTAAAGCCTCGAATTTTCCGGCTTCTATTCTTCGAATCGGCCAGTGGGAGGTAACTTTTCATTAAGTTTTATTTATTTATTTATTTATCTTTTTTATAAAATCCTTTTATTTTGGGGGTGAGTAGCTGAACAATTGTTTACTTGGTGATTTGTAGTATAAGTCAAGGTATGAAGGGGATTTAGTTGCCAAGTGTTATTTTGCAAAGCATAAGCTTGTTTGGGAGGTGTTGGAAGGTGGGCTTAAGAGTAAGATTGAAATACAGTGGTCGGATATTATGGCTCTTAAGGCAAATTGTCCTGATGATGGACCCGGGACTTTGAATGTTGTGGTAAACTTTCCTGTGTTCCGTATGATTTTCTTTCGTTTCCCAATCTGTATTTTATTTTTTCCGCAATAATTTTGTACGACTCTGCTTGTTTCTTTGATGATGCAGCTGGCTAGACAGCCCCTTTTCTTCCGGGAGACTAATCCGCAGCCTAGAAAACACACCTTATGGCAGACAACTTCAGATTTTACCGATGGTCAAGCCAGCATACACAGGTAAAAGTGATATGTATTTTAATTCTTCTTTGTGGAAATACAAGCCGAATATTGCTGTCTTATGTTGGTTGTTTGCGGAGGGTTCTGTGCCTAATATGCTAAAAAAATTATTGCAACTTTGCAGGCAACATTTTCTGCAGTGTCCCCAAGGATTGCTAAACAAACATTTTGAAAAACTGATCCAGTGTGACTTGCGTTTGAACTGTTTAAGCAGACAGCCAGAGATTATTTTGGATTCACAGTACTTTGAAACAAAGAGTTCGGTTTTTGAGGATCCTGGTGAACCAAAAGGGCACGACTATTGTCATGGGGAGACTGGTAAAGGATCTACTTGCTCTGGCTTCCAGAATATAGCGTCGCCTGCTGCAGCTCAGTCTTCGTCCTTCGAGATTGATAAAGGGGATTCTGCTGCCATAACCTCGGAAAATATGTCCAGGGAAGCTCCATCCCCTAGTTCAGGTATGACCAGGAGCTCAGGATTTGTTTTTGATGTGCCTGTAGATAAAGTTTCTATGTTCTGTTGTCCTTTAGTGTTCTCTTTTATTCGCTCCTGTTTAAGTCCAATGACTAACATGGGGCAGTGTGTAATCTCTTCGGGAGTTGAATATGTTTGATTCGAAGTTTTCTTTTTATTGTTAATAATGATGTTGTTACATAGGCTTTATGTTATAAACCATTCTGTTAATGCTGGTGCTGAGATAGGCAGCAGTAAGAAACAGTAGCCCCTTTTTTGGTTAATTTTTTGGTCTGCGTATGTATGCTATTTGATTTTTATGCTGGTGCTGATGCTGATATAGGCAGCAGTAAGAACACATTAGCTTTTTTTTGGTCTGCATATGTATGCTATTTGATTTTTTTGTTCATCGACTGATTTAGTATATGCATCAATATTGTTCCTTTTTCTTTTTCTGAGCTTAGACTTGTAGTTCTAGCTGTGAGTATAAATACACTTTTTTACCAGTTTTCCTCTCTAATTAATATCTCATTTGACACTAGTCATAGACTCTCGTGGCACTGAGGGAAGTGGAGTCTGCGAAGCAGTGGATTCAAAGGGGCCAAGAAATTGGGACCAGATAGAAGTGCCGGGACTTCACCCGCCTATGTCCATGAGTGATCTTATGAACCATATTGGACACTGCCTTTCAGAACATATGACCTCTGAAAATCCATCCTCTCAAAATAGACCAGACTGCCAGGAAATGCTAGAGGATATTGCACAATACCTTCTCAGTGACACTCAATTTACAACGGCCTCTGATAGAAATCCCTCATGTCAAGGGTCAACTCTCTCTGTTGTCTTTTGCAAAAGGACGGTACAACCGGACCTAATGATGGAAAAGATGTTCAGCTAAGCAAAACTCATGGATTCGAGTTCAATGTTACAACCAAGGATGATGCGAAGGGTTTTGAAGGGGGGGAAACAAAGGAAGTCTCTAGTAGCAGGCAGGCCCCAGGCATGTCAAGAAAGGACTCGTTTAGTGACTTGCTGCTTCATCTTCCCCGGATCGCATCTCTTCCGAAGTTCCTGTTTAACATTTCAGAAGATGGAGAGAGACAAGCTAGATAAGATAGTTTCGTGTTTGTAGACTGTTTAATCAAAAAGAAGCGATAAAATATGAAGCGAATTTCCCAATCTCCCTCTCAATGTGATGTTGAGGGGTGTTGGACAATGGGATTTTCCAGGATTCGGAGAAATTCTATTGATGAAGAATCCCATATCAAAATCCCGTGCCAGTCTTGGGTTGTAGCAATTATATTATTTCTCAAGCAGATTGCTGGCTCTGTTTTTAATTTGCAATTCATCTCTCCATTTGATGTACACATTCTTTTTGGCTTTAATTCTCGACTTGGATTTGTCATCGTCATTCTGGTGAGTTGAAAGGAAGTGCAGTGCAGACCAACAAAGTGAAGGACTTCACGAAATCTGCAACCGCCGGAAGAGACGGATAATAGGAGATTTTTGGATTGAAAACAATGTTTATTCATGCAAAGCAACAGCATGAAATAGTTTGAAATAGTTCTATTCTGCGGCTGAAGGGGTATTTTTGTATCTGACTTTGACCAAAAGAATCAACTCAATCTCTCGCATAAAAATGCACACAATTAGATTCTCCGGTTTGCGATTCAATTTAAGGTTTTGTCTTGAATTAATTTGTGTCGCGCACTTAATTTTAATAGATAAATTTTTGTTATTTAACATAAATTTTTTGTATATATAAAACATTAAATTTAAGACATGTTTAAACGATATTAGTATTTGTACTAGTCTCATTGTAGTTTCCTTTTCTTTAGTCTCACTTCTTAGCAAGCAAGCACCGGAAACTTTAAAAAGAAACATTCCTTTTGGTGTCAATGATGACATACATATTCAGATAAAAAGTTGTGACAGCTGATTCTTTGGAACGAAAACTGGGTTTCCAATCATATTCTTTTCCCTTGGGCCATAACTTCGCACATGCCTTAATTCTTTCCCGCCCTCACTCTTTCTGTTTCAGATCTAAAATCATGTCAACCCTTCAGGGTTAAGACAAAACCTGCATTCCCTTTGTGGAAATCCATCCACATTTGACTTGGAAACAAGATAATGGCAGAGTCCATCTCTCTCGAGTTTAAACCGACGTGGGTTGTCGCAGCTGTCTGTTTCCTCATTATTCTTATATCTCTTTTGGCTGAAAGAGGCCTTAATTACCTCGGAAAGGTACCCTCTCCTCTTAAGTTTTACCGAATTTATAAATTTACTCCACAAAATGATGAAATCCCCCCCCCCCTTTTTTTTACTTTCTGTTAAATATTATCCTGAGATTCAACCTTAACTAGGCAAGGGAGCAAAAGTTCCAAATTTCTGTGGAGGAAAAAAGTTCATAGGTGTTCAAATACAAGATAGGGTTGTAAAGCTGAATCTTGTGCTTCTATACTCAAATAGAACAAACTATGTTTTGATTGGATACGTTCAACTTTTTCTAAATTTTTCAATATAGCTTTTGATCGGTCATATCTCCGTACTTAATTCGAATATTGACTGAGATGTTGGATACAGATACTTAAAAAAACGATGAGCCGGAGTAACATAGCTAGGTACCTGCTTTGCATGCATGCTCAATCATATTCATATATGCATAGCCAGTCTGCAAATTTTGGTAGAAGGTATACATTAAAATGTTTTTTAGGACTTTTTGCATGTTGCAGCAAGTCACATGGAATTCCTTTTATCTCTTGGACTTTGTTTTCTTCTGGACCTGTTCTATAATGAAGCTTTAGGTATCTCAATTTTAAGAAAATCTTCTATCTGTTTCTGACTTGGAAAATTCAGTGCCTGAAGCATCACAATCAAGATACATTATTTGAAGCTTTGCAAAAACTAAAAGCAGGTTTGCCTCACCACTCCCGATTTTTTTCCTTGAACTTCTCATGTAATTGCAGTGTCTTGGATCTTCTAATGTAAAATTCTCATGTCATGTTCATTGATAAACGTATTGTTTACGGTCATTCAAGGTGCAGGCACAGCATAGATTGATTCCGAACTTATCTCGCAATTCTACTGCGTCTTAAATATCCTGAACTTATATGTTTTGCCTAACCAATGTGCTACTGGTGTTTGTTGACAGAATTGATGCTCTTTGGATTCATTTCCCTTCTATTAAATGTCTTTCAAGGTTTAATAAGTGACATATGCATTCCAACTCACTTAGAATCTGCCATGATTCCATGCAATAAGCGTACAGAAAGCAAAAGTCATGAAAAATATTCACCTCAAGCCATAAACAATGGACGGCGCCTGTTTTCTGCAGAGATTGGTAGTTCAGATCATTGCTCACATCAGGTACAGTAACATGCTTTCTGTAAGAAATTGTCTATTTATGCCAAATTCACATGCCTTTCCCGTTTGTTCAAGGAAATACGGTAATGGAACTCCAGATGAAGCTCGCCCTTTCAAGAAGGGGTTGATTCAAGGTCGACTTAACTTATTTCTGTAATTTTATCTTTCCGACCGCAGGGGAAGGTCCCATTATTATCAACGGAATCATTTCATCAGCTGCACATTTTCGTCTTTGTAGTGGCAGTTTTTCATGTGATATCCTGTGCCACTATATTGGTTCTAGGAACAGCAAGGGTAACTTTTTGTGCCTCTAAATTTCAGTATTTGCTGCACTGTAATTAGATATTTTATTCATTTTAGAAGATGCAACTTCTGTTAGAAAAGGTGTTCGAACTTTGAACACATAAAAATCAGCAATAACAAGGTTAAGAAAGCAGAATACTATATCTTCTTATAGGAGTACTAACTAGATCAATTTCAATATTGCATGTTCTTTGATAGAAATGTTGTTATCATTTCCAATCGTCAGCTGCATAAAACGTTAACCTTTATATGTAGATACGCCAATGGAAACCTTGGGAAGATTGGATTTCTAAAGTAGACAAGGGTAACATCGATCAAGTTCCTAATGATTATCGGTTAATTTACCTTCCATTATTAAATCATTCTGGTTTCCTAGCACTAGCAGTGATTGGTTCAGTGTTGAGATCCATCTTGTTCTGCAGGTTCTGCTAAGGTCACTCATTCACAGCATCTCCAACTGGTACTTGAAAAATTTGCACGGGGATATTGGAGAAAGGCAGCCGTCATAAGCTGGATTGTAAGTATTATAACATAATTCAATAGTCTCCATTTCTGTGTATCAGCAATGGAAGAAGCTTACAACATTCTCGTATATAAAATATGTTATTTAGAATTGGGAGTTTAAGACAATGAAACATGTGTTTATTGTGGTTAAAAATAGATGTAAATAAAGTTTTTCAATCATCTAAAATTTTCTGAGAGATTTGTTTGGTTATTTGTTCATCCTGCAGATGTCATTTTTCAAGCAGTTCTATGGCTCTGTTACAAAGTCAGATTACATAGCGCTTCGAGAAGGATTTATCATGGTTAAGTTCTCGTTGTCTATCGACTATCATATGTACTTAATGCTTGGTTTTATCTTACCTTGCTCCAGCTCCTCATTTTTCTCGAAGTATCCGTATTCGACACCCTTGTCCAAGTAACATGAATTTTACCTTTTTCAGTTGTTTTACAAAAACCATGCTACTTACCTACTTTAACTACCATCCAGACACATGTCCCTACCCATCAAGAATTTGATTTTCACAAGCACATGATGCAGTCACTTGAAAGGGACTTCAGACATGTTGTTGGCATAAGGTAATTCTTAAAAATCTTAGCAAAATTACCAACCAAGTTCTCTTTGAATGTAAGATAAATATTGTGCACTAATCTCCTGTCATATGTAGCTGGTATCAATGGCTATTTGTGGTGGTGTTTCTGACATTAAATGTGGAAGGTAAGCTTTTTCCTATAATCTTAAGGAATCAACTTTATTTTTCATCACATTTCACTATACGTATTTCATGTTTTCCGAGCAGGATGGAATACGTATTTTTGGTTATCAATCCTACCTACAGTTGTAAGTTAATCAGTTGCCTTTTAGTGGATCATTTAAACTGGTTTGAGGAATGGAAATCACATGGTTTAACAATTGTTGAGGTAAATGGAATTTTACAGCTTCTACTTCTTGCTGGAGCCAAGTTAGAGCACATAATCATCCGCTTAGTTCAGGGTGTTGATGAAATGATGAACCACCCGGGGCTGGAATCAGCATCAGTGAGACCATCCGATGAATACTTCTGGTTTAATCGTCCTCGCCTAGTTCTCGACTTCATTCACTTCATCCTATTCCAGAACGCCTTTGAGATTGCATTCTTCTTCTGGATCTTGGTATGCCATTGCCAACAACAAGAATGTAACCTACATTCGCTCCAGTTTGTAACATAAATGCACTAACTTGTTTAAATCTCATGTCCTCTCAGTGGACATATGGTTTCCATTCATGCATGATGGAAAGAAAAGGATTTATCATCACTAGACTTGTAATGGGGTAACATTCAAGACCCAAGGCTCGATTCTGGTTTCTATTAGTTCATGTTTCGCATATCATGATCTCCTTTTTCTGCCTCTACGCAGTGTAGTTGTTCAGGTTCTATGCAGTTACATCACCTTGCCATTGTACGCTCTTGTCACAATGGTATGGAACATGTTTCCTCTCTTGAATCCATGTTATGCTATTCATTTGGAGGCTCATGTGGCGTTTTCTTTTTGTCCTTGTTGCAGATGGGAACAACTTTCAACTCCGAGCCGGCGCAAGGGCAGTCATCACCGGTCACCATTTAAGTGTATATATGATAACAATTTAGTTTAGCTGTAAATGACATAGAGAGGTTGATTTTGATTTTACCCCTAGTGTAAATGTGTAATCCCTCCTTTTTCATAATTGCATTTGTAATTGTTTGCCAACTGATGGTGCTATGACTTGTAATTCTTGAAAATAAAAATAAAATCGTTGGTTTGGATCTTTTATGTCAACAATCCAAAAAATTAAAGTTAAACTAATAGAAAAATATTCAAGTATTATATTTAAGTTCTAACATGTCCCTTTCACATGTAAATAAGTGATTAATAAGTTCACATTCTGTTGATGTCATTCTGTTAGAATTTATTAAGTGGACAGTTGTTATTGTCTACTTGTAAACTGTAACACCCAGAGTATATGACACGACATAAGATCCAAGGAAGTGAGGTACTGAAATTCTTTATTGATTATACTTCTCGATAACGGTCAACTCGAGACCTACAAACCTACGAACAGAAACATCTAAATGTTCAGCTTCAAAAGCTTAATAGTGCACCCTTAATCTATCATAATTCATACATTTCATAAATATAAACATATATCGAAAGAATGGACAGGTAATTGTAAAAGCAAAAGAAAATATGAACAAGTAGACATATCATAAACCTAACTCATCATCAAATCAACCGCAATAACAATATTCAACCAAGACATTCGTAATTGCTCAACTCACACAACCTTAAATACACCAATAATAGTGATGATATTACTTGAACCACTAAGCATCAGGTTATATATAAGGGTGTCTGGACCACTAAGCATCAGGTTATATATAAGTGTTTTTTCACAGACCACTAAGCATTAGGCAGCACGAATCGGGTATGCGCATCCCCATCATACATCATCAGAAAGTAATAGTTCCTTCAGGGCCATACAATAAATCATCACACAACATATACACTCACCACACAACTTATAGAGTCATTAAAGTTCTATATGCTTTCATCATTAATATATATATGTTTGATCAATATCCCTTTTATGGACGTTGATTAGACCTATTGAACTATTACTAGGTTTTTTAGAAGGCTAATAAACATTTTAGCATTGTTCGTATCGATACTCTTATGAGTATGGATATTAAACTATGAGTATCGATACAAAATTTGCATTTGATGTTGCAATATTCAAGTCAGTATTGATTTTTATCTTTCATTATCGATATTGAACCTCTGAGTATCGATATTGACTCAAAGTATCAATATTCAATATTTTCAATACGTCGAGTCTTAACAGACTGGATACTTAGACTCTCACAGCTAAGTCCTATGCCAAAATATCCTTTCCTTAAACATTCTTACTACGAACATAAGAATGGGTGGACCTGAGGAAGATGTTTTAAGGGATTAGTGGGGCCACGACCCACCTCAATTTTTTTAGAAATTTAAATTGTCTTTAAATTTAAAAAAAAAATAATTTGCCCCCCTCAAGATTTTTAAAAATTTATATTAAGCTTCAAAATTTTGTTAAATCTCTCGACATTATTAAAAATTTTAGTTAAACTCTTAATTTTTTTTAAAAATTTCCGTTTTTAAAAAATTTAAGTTGATCACCTCAAACTCTTATTCCAAATTCCATCACTAGGTGGACCTAGAGTCCACTAGTGTAATGAAGGGAATATAAAATAAAGTGAAGCTACCTGAGATAACTTCTTTAGCATCGCAGTCCTCTCCGACCTCCACATATGTCTGATTGGGCTCGAGCATCAGCTCTGAGGTAGATCTAGCAGTACCTTTACTCTGCTGCCTTGACGTAGCACTAGCACCATCCCTAATAAAACCTCATCCCGACTGAACTGAAGGGGTCGAGTCGACCTCTGTGACTATGTTGGAGCAGTGTGCTAACAACATTTGGACAATCACGATCCACATCCATATAAAGCTCTCGATCTCAAGTAAACCTCTAAAGAATGAAAACATACACATGTTCTCTTCTCCTAATTGATGCATGTGAATCCACTGAAGTCACTGGAGCTTGTTTTAGTCAATTCCACATTAACGGCTTCATTACAACCAAAAGTACCACGTTACATGTCCACGTACATAGATCAATAGAATTGTCAAGATTTGAAGAAATATGAAATAAATAAAGGATTTTTATCTGGTATAAACTCCACAACTGGGACTAATGTGATAGTTTCATAACCCGATTGTGAAATAGTTCATTAATTATTTATCTAACTTTCCTTTCGCCGCTCTCCCTAAACTATCCCTCCCTTCGGCGGCAAGTTACCTTCTCTTCGGTAGCTGGCCTCCCTCCCCAATCTCTTCCTTCTTTCTTTTGGCTTCGGTTCTCGTGCTTTTCTTTTCCTTTGGTGGTTGTTCCTTTTGCTTCCCTGTGGTCGGTTTGTTGGGAACGACGTTCCCCGACGGCTCAGGTCTAAGCTTGGGCTCATTTTTGTGAGGAGAATGTCTGATTCCTTTTGGAAGCAGGGATCGAGGGTTGACCTGGAGGGTGTTTGCTATGTTTCTGTTGGCTACCCTGCCTCCGGTTTCTTTCCTGGTTTTGGTGGTGTCTTTCTCCCCCTTTTGGCTCCTTTTCGGTGGTTGAACAGGCTTCTTGTTCCCACCGGCAGAAGAACTTTGGCTTGAGTTCCGACACCGGTCTTCCCTCTCGGCCCGTCTAACAACAATGATTCCTCGTTGCTTGACGCGGTGTTCTTCCGGTGGCTTCTCTTCTACATTGTTCCTCAGGATTTTATGCTTCCGTGTCCCCAGATTTAGACATGCAGATGAAGATCTGATTGCTGATTTTCTCGACTCTGCTTCCCCGGTGGGGTTGCTGCCTGGTGCTTCTTCTCCGTTTTGGTTATGTGTGCTCTGCGTGTGTGTTTGTGCTTTTGTTTTCAGTTGGATCCCTTCGGATCTTTTCCCCATGTTGTTTTCTCCTCCCCCTGTTCTTCTTTTGTTGTCTTCTTCTGTTGTATCCTTGTCCTTGTTCTATGAATGCCGACAATATTTGTTAAAAAGAACTTGCACCTTAGGGGACTTAACTATCATAGTCTAGTCATATTCTATCAGCTTAATATTTTTAAGACAATGGTCATCATTTTCTACAGTTTGCATGAAAGAGAACCACAAAAAAAGGACACAGGAAACTGAAAAAAAAGAGAGGAAAAGCATACCTCAAATGGAGGAAGTAGTGACACCTCATCTGAAGGAGACGACTTATTTAGTCTCCAACTTCTCATCTCAGATTGTATTGAATCAAGTTGTTCTCTTAGATGCATCAACAAATTAAGTTCATCTCCCCTTCCTTCACTAATTTCATGGCATGTATTGGTTCTTCTACTCTCAAGCTGCTCAAGTCTCTGAGCCAGCAGTTGCAGTTCCGATCGATAGCTAGGAATTCTAGGGGATGGGCGAAGAAGAGTTGATTTGCAGTCATCACTCGACTCATCATTCGGTTTATATGATCTTTTCTCCTTGTTTGAACTCGGCAAGTTACTCAACATCACCGGTTGAGTATCATATTCAACAGGCGATTCATAGTCGGGATCAGGATTCGCCTCATCTCTCAGTTTATAGGCAATATCATCATCTGCGTGTGGTGATCCAATCGTGAACAAATCTGGCTTCTTAAGCCTATCTTCTTCTTCCACATATGACTTCCCTTTATTCTTTAGCCCATTAAAACAACTTTTTCCCCTTTCACTGCTTTCAGGAACTTCAAATTTGCAATGGACGTCAAATACATCATGAACAGGTTTAGAAGAACTGGCAAAATTTGGAGTGGATTTCTCTGATGGATCATTACAACTTTTTATCTTTTGACATTTAGGGGAAAGTTTTGCTCTTGAGGGACTGGTACTTCGGGACTCCGGTTTTACCTTTATTTTGGGCAACTTTTTTCCTCCAAATTCTTTAAAATCTGAAATCTCTTTCACCCGCTCATCTAAATTTCTCATCTGTTCCCAGTAAGAATCTAGCACTGGAGTTGCATGCTTTTCTCCATCACCGGAACTCTTTGTTTCATAGAAATCTGTCGGTAAAAGTGTCGGCAGGGAGCTGACTCTTCTCATAGTGGATTTAATCCCCTTTTCTCCTCGGGTTGCATCATTTCTTTCTGCAAACGGATTCTTTCTTAGAAGTTCGTACTTATAAGCCTCAATTTGGAACTCAAGAGCAGAAAATTCCATTTCTTTCTGATACACCATCTCTTCGAAAACGGCAAGAGATTCCTCTGCATGGGTTATCTTTTCTTCTGCCATTCTCTTGTATTGGCTTGCTTCCATCTCCATAGCCGCCTTTTCACCTTGCAACCGCAGTATCATCAATAAGGCTTCATTGGTGGCGGTATTGGCAACTTCTCTTTCCACATCAAGCTCGGCATAGAGCTTCTGCAGAAGTTGTTGTTGAGAGCGAATCGTTTCTTTTAGAACCAAAACATCCGTTTCCTTGACAGGCGAAGTTGCTGTACTACCAGCCATTGTTCACTACCTCAACTTCATAAGATTTCGGGCAAGCAGATTCGGGCTCTGGTTTCTGAAATGCAAACAACCCAAATTTCTACCCATTTCTCCTTTACATATTGGCATCCGAAATAAAAATTGCAATAGATGATCAGGTTGTGAAAACAGAATTATAAAAGAATGGGTGGCTCGGAAACAAACAATCAAGCACGCAGAGGCAAATAATCAAACACAAAGAAGGCATAATTAAAAACGAAATGCAAATAACCATCTAAACTCTAAAATAAACAAGGATACCTGTTATTTTTGCAGAAAGAAACAAATTTGATCTTTAGAACAGCCCCCCCTGGATTCAAACAATTCTCGAGATAGAAACCCTCAATTTTTATAACGAAAGAAACCAAATATATAAAACCAGCAAGAAGATTGGGAACTGGAAACAAAACCCACTTTCCAATTTATGAAAACAATGAGACCTGGGACTAGGAACACCTGCAATGCAATTAATAAATAAAAAAAACCACACGGTTGCCTTGTTCCTTTGCTTTGCATTCAAACAAAGCCAAGACAAGGTCAACCGTGTCTGATTTAAAAGAAAATACAGGAAAAAATGGATTTTAAAAGAAATACACCCTTTGGCCTTGTTCCTTTATTCTTTTGCCGCAAACTTTGTTCAAAGCATTCCATTTTTAAAAAACCGTTGAAAGCCATTTTCCAAGTTTTAACGGCTATTAACGGATCCCAATATATATCTATATTGTTATTTGATGTAATGCATACGCCCAAGGTTTAAACCGAAGTCTAGTATTTATTAATTTTAAAATTACGAGTAACATCTTACATGCTTATAATTAGTTTAATAAAATTTAATATTTATTAGTTTTAAAATTACGAGTAACATCTGACATGTCAATTATAATTTTAATGATATAATGGTATTTAAAATAAAATAATTGTTATTAAGATAAATAAAATTGAAAGAGTATTGAAAAATAGTTAATAAATGCCTATTTTAGTTAAAATTTTATTTGGATTATATTTTTCATTTTTAACCATTTAAATAATATTATTTTATATAAGCAAATAATACTATAAAATGAATTCACGCATTCAAAATAAAATTGTAAATCAAATGAAAATAGATAATAGAAAAAAGTCCTTAATGTTTAGTTGTTTTTTTTAATTGCATCCTTCACAATGCCATCCACACTATGACCAACCTAGCTACTATGAAACTTATTCTAACACGTCACCAACATCACCACCACCACTGCAAGAACAGCCTACTCACCGGACTATTCTTTGAGCTTCACGAGCAACTTCATTTTTTTAAATAATAATTTTACTAGCAACAAAGACTTTAAACAACAACAGTAACATTAACAAGAGTTGTTGTGGCATTAGAACATCCAAGAGCTTTTAGCATCTCAATGTGCTGCAGCCAGACGCCGCCACAATGTTGGTAATGAGACTTCATCCTTAATGTCTGGTCGACAAAGAGAGGAGAAAAGACAAACACACCGTAAATTCGTAATGCCCATGAGTAGCAACGATTGCAAGACTAGCATGAACATGTAGAACAACTTCCCCAATTAACACAAGGCCTCAGGGTAAGCAGACAACCCATAATATGTTCTTCAGCTAGCACCTTCTCAAAACCCAGATTGAATGAATGAAATAAACTATGAAGCACAAGTACTTTAATCTAAAGTCGTATCGTGTACCCGATACGTTCTCGTATTGAAGATATATTGAGTATGGCTTAGGTACTTGCAAGTATTTATTTTTTTCTTATTTTTCTTCTTATGTGACCGTGCCATCACACATACTCATGACTACCATATTATTTATTATAGTTGTGATATTTTTCTATTCTTCGTCGTTGTCAAGTATAGTCTTCCATTAGTAAAATAATTGAATTGATAAAGTACTCGGCATGCGTAATTTGACAACGATGAAATTTTGTTATTCTAAATATTAGTGTACTCGGCATGTGCCACTTCTCAATTTCGAGTGTGCTTGCACTGTTCATCTAGATTGTGAAGATAGTCACGATTGCGTGAAATTTACGAAATGGACTGGTGGAATTCAAACTGCCCTAACACCCTATCTGTAAACTGAAACTTAACAACAACAAAGTGGATCATCGGTTTTACATTACACCACAAATTAGAATCTACAATCAAATAATCCGCTACATATATAATTATGTCATCATCATCATCATATAGCCTCCAAATAAACCGTAAAAAATCATATATGACTAAACATCAAAGTAAACTGTAAATAAATAAAATGTGAAACTAACTTTCCATTCATATACTTCATCTGTGCATTGCAAATCAATCTTCAATCTAAATACTCTTACATTGTGTGTGCCAACCCCGTGCACTCTTTTTTCTAATATCATCTGCATACATATTTAATTAATATTTCTTTCATTTTTTTAGATAAAAGATATTTTAAAACAAGTAAATTTAGTTTGAAATTTCAAATCAAAATTAAACTATTACCTTCCAACAAGAAGAAAACCAATCAAACCTCGGGTAATTGGAATATGAAAATTTTGGGATCAAATCTCGAAATGTAGGAGTGGTTGAGTGGTTCGAGCCGTTGTCCAGTAATGTAAAGTATAGAACATAATAAATAGTAAAAGTACCTACAATAATATTTGGCTCATTTCTATTATCACAGCGTCTGGTATGCACTTCAACAGACTTCACCTTCTATTATAGCAAATGTCATCAACAAGGGTGCAGTATTTGAAAAAATATTTTTCCCTGCTTCAATATTAGGGAAATTTCACCAAACATATATATATAAATAACTACCAATGTATATGTTTATAAATAACAGAGTACAATAGAGAAATATATATAATGTAGAGAAAGTATATATGTATAGATGTAAGCAAAATATATGTAAAGTTAAAAAGAAAAGGATAAACTACTTCGGTGACTATCTAATTATTGGGTCTGACTTGTTTTGACCATCGAATTATAAAAATTTAAAATTCGACCACTCAGCTATTTAATTAGACCTATTTTACTCACCAGCCGTTAAAATCTAATAGAAAGGTGACATGACTGTTAATAAAAATTTATATAATTACACATTTGATCCCTGTTAGTTACATATTCTATCAATTTGATTCTAATTTTAATTTAATTAAATAAATTAATCATTCAAGTAGGTACAGACACGTGTCATTACCTTATTAGAAGAATTTAACTTTTTATTTAATAATTTTATTTTCCTCCTCTAATCAGGTGGTGCCATATGTCACCTAATTAGATGAGAAAAATAAAACAATTTTTTTTTAGTTTGCATGGGAATTAAACCCAAGTACCTAAAGAATAAATGGTGCAAGTTTACCACTAAACCAAATGAAACAATGTAATATATGTTTTTAACTTGAGAGAGATTACGCAGAATCTCACTGCCCAATGCAATACCTATAAAATAATTATCTTTCAAACAATGAGAAACCATTGTTGGAGTCGATTCCTCTTCTGCAAATATCACATGTGATTCAAAGATTCAAGGGTACTGAATAATTTATTAATATAAGACTCAATTTAAAAAAAAATTAAATATTTGTTGATTTATTGTGTACGTAATATATTATTTTTAAATGAAAAATAAGTCTAATAAGACCCAAAATTTATGAAATACAATATTTTTTCCATTCTTTCATTTATATCACCAATCTGAAATTAATCTTTTATTTTTTTTCTTCTTACAAGTATTTAACTTAATTCACTGTGAGCTTTTCTTTTCATAAAGGTAATGTGCAGTCACTTCTATTGCATATATCTAGAACTACGCCCGATATATATATATATATATATAGAATTGTAGGGGGTTAGGTTTTTTGTCGATCCAAAAATAATTATCCTAAACCTGACTCGACCTCATCCTTTAAAAAACCTAACCTGATTCGATCCAAAGAAAATTAATTTTAAAGATCTGATTGTAAAAACATACTTATAAAGACTAAATTATAAATAAAAAATTTAATTTTAAAGATTTAATTATAAAAAATACAAAAAAATATTATTATAAATATTTCTAAAAAATATAAAAAAATTATATTATTATCCTCGTATCAAATATTTTTTAACCTGATTCCGACGTTAACTCAATTCTTTAAAAAAATAAAAATAAAAATAAAAATAAAAATAAAAATAAAAATAAAAATCGATCCGATCAGAAGGGTGAAATGCCTATCCCTATATGTGTGTGCGCGTTACATTGAGAGGGGAAAAAAAATCAAAATTGTATAATAGAAAAAAGAGAAGAAAAACCACAAGTTCATGGCTAGCATACGTGGCGTTGAAGTAGCCATTAGTTAATTATTAAGCGACTTGTAAACTTGTCCATCTCAAAGAAAGTAACAAAAGACATTTGTGATAGTTCTTCCCCCGCACTCTCCACGCCAACCATATGTTCTAGCTCCGCTTTAGGAATCAAACAAAACCTTCTTTCTTCTCCACATCACAACAATGAAGCTGAACCTGAACCCCCATTCGCATTGAACCCAACAAAATGAAGTCCCACCTTCACATCATCTCCTCCAATTTCAATCTTTCACCTCCACCTCAACTCCTAATACGACGCCGTCCGCTTCCCTCTCCCCGCCTCCTAGTCCTCACTGCATCTCTCCACTCTCACAACAACCCCGACCACAATGATCGTCGCCTCTCCCTCGCTCGACGCGCCGTCCTACTCACTCCCCTCCTCGCCGCCGTTGGCTCTTCCCTCCTACAACAATCGCAGTCATTGGCCGAGGAGGTAACCTCACCTCTCCCGCCGGTTACTTCCCCTCCTCCTCCTCCTAAGGTGGTGGAAGAGGAAGCGGTGGTGTCGGCGAGGATATACGACGCGACGGCAATAGGGGAGCCGTTGGCGACGGGGAAAGATAAGAAGAAAGTGTGGGAGAAGCTGATGAATGCCAGGATTATTTATTTAGGAGAAGCT
Source organism: Hibiscus mutabilis (assembly GCA_019671005.1). NCBI lineage: Eukaryota > Viridiplantae > Streptophyta > Magnoliopsida > Malvales > Malvaceae > Hibiscus > Hibiscus mutabilis. Next base: position 48,870,258 of record CM033745.1, read on the forward strand.
GAGCAGGTTCCGATTACAGATGATAAAGAATTGGAGCTTGAGATTGTTAAGAATTTGAAAAGACGCTGCGTTGAGAGCGAGAGGCCGTTGGCTCTGGCTCTTGAAGCTTTCCCTTCTGATTTACAAAGTCAACTCAACCAGTTTATGGCTAAAAGGTCACTTTCTTTTACAATAAACTAGTTTTGCACACTTCCATAACTTCTTCTACGATTTATATTTGTTTAATCCATCAATCATGTTTATGTTCTTTTCTCGTAGATGTTTACATGTAGAGTTTCAAGTAAAATTAGATTTTCTAACTATTTATTGAATGTAACAATTCATTTGTCAAAATATAAATTGGAAAAACTGTATTCTCTATCCATGTGATAGATATATTGGATTGAATCAAAATAGTATGCGCTCAATGAGTATAATTACATTGCTAAATCTAATGGTTGGATCAAACAAATATATGTATAGAGCAAAAAGTTATGAAGCGGATCCTTTATGTGATTGTGTGTGTATAAACGTACACATTATTTGACATTGATGTATATATTGTTGAAAATTGAAAACAAAAATGTATTACAGCAAAGAAATTGGAAATTGGAACATCTGTATTTAACTGTTGAAATGCTTCTAATTCTGAGAGTTATGTTGTTGACAGGATAGATGGAGAGGGACTGAAATCTTATGTTTCACATTGGCCAAGTCAAAGGTGGCAGGAGTATGAGCCCATTTTAGATTATTGTCGCGATAACGAAGTTCGCCTTGTTGCTTGTGGAACTCCTTTAAAGGTACTTTTAAGTTGTCACTTAGTCATTGGGGATTTTTTACTGCCCATTCTGTTTGCATTGATTATGCCATCATCCTTTCTTTGTCAACTTATTGCTTCATTACTCTATTGGGCTTGCTGAAAATGCTGATTTCTATAATTTAGACCTCTCTTGGGTATCTAAAAGCTTAGAATGTCTTGTTAACTTATTGTAATAGATCTTATTAGTTGTATAATGTTTAGAAGATTTGATTTTTTAATTAGGTTGGGTTACTTTGGATGGAGAGGGTAAGATTTATTCTCGGATGTAATCCAAGATACTTGTGGTCTCATATGTAAAAAGAAAGGAAAAAAGAAAGAAAAATATGTTTTAGTTTCATATAAATGTTATGTTATCATTCTTTTATTTTAGTTTGTGCATGAAGTCAATAGTAAACTCACATAGAGTATTCTAATTATTTTGATACAGATCCTAAGGACTGTGCAAGCTGAAGGTATTCGTGGCCTCTCTAAGGCTGAGCGTAAGGCATATACTCCTCCAGCCGGTTCAGGTTTCATCTCAGGGTTTAGTTCTATTTCGCGCAGATCATCAATGGATAATCATTTCCCGACTCAGTCGATTCCATTTGGTCCAAGTTCATATTTATCTGCACAAGCAAGAGTGGTTGAGGAACATAACATGTCCCAAATTATTTTGAAAGAAGTTTCAGATGGAGGTGGCACCGGTTTGTTAGTAGTCGTGACTGGTGCAAACCATGTCCAATTTGGTTCTAGAGGGACAGGGGTGCCTGCCAGAATTTCTAAGAAGATTCAGAAAAAGAACCAAGTGGCTATACTTCTTAATCCTGAAAGGCAGTACATAAGAAGAGAAGGAGATGTCCCTGTCGCTGATTTCTTGTGGTATTCTGCAGCCAGACCATGCAGTAGAAACTGTTTTGATCGTGCTGAAATTGCTCGAGTTATGAATGCAGCTGGTAGGCAGCGGGATGCCCTACCCCAGGTTAGTTGTGCTCAAGTCTTTATGGTATTTGTGCATGTTTTATCTCCTTGACTTGATTTTTATTTAGTTTTTCTTTGGATGCATTGATGGATTCTTTTTTGTCCTGTGAATTTTAAGATGTGATTTGTGCTAAACCTCACCCCCCTTCAATTATGTTCTTTAACAAATTTTTACTCAATTGTTTTTTTTTAAGTTGTAGTTCAAAAGCAAATCTCGATCTTTGCAAACTTTTATGCTGAAGAGACAGAATCACATGAGTGGATACACACATTTAACTTCATAAATTTCAATATTTGAAAGTTTAAACAAGTATGAATTTTTGAATGGTACTATTTTGCGTATATTTTTTAAGGAAAAGGAAACTTACCTGTTATTTTTATGGAAAAATATGACTATATTTTAAGTCCAAAATCAGTATGGTTCAGCTCCTTCCAGAGCATTCATAAGTTTCAGAAGTATAGTATTTGAAATGACTATCTTTTCTATGTATTTCTACCAGGTACTTGGAAATGTTTCTGGAATGAGTATGAGTCATCACTTCAGGAAATATCTTGTGATTACTTGTAACAGACAGATGGTATATGAAAACGATAATGTGACTAATTTGCTTATATTTATTAGACAATGAAGATAACTGTAAAGATGTGAGTCAACTATAAATTGAGTTCCCTGAAAATTCACTTAGTTTATTATGCTTTTTAGAAGTGAAATGATATTTTACAAGTCTAGTGATTCAGCTAACAAGTAAAAGTTGTCGCTTTCCTATAATGTTAGTTCCCTGGATATGCATACACTTATCTGCAGATACTGCATCTTATTTGATATGGTTGATTGGAATCTAAGAACCACAGTTCTGCAAGTAATTTTATTATTTTCTTGGTTGCTGCTAGAATATTTCCATGAAATTATTGCATGCTTATGGCAGGTTTCGTACTTTGACATGGTATCTTTGTCAGATTTCTCTTTTCTTCTCCTCCTGTATTGTTTGTTTATTATAAAATTATTGTTTATCTAATTACCAAGGACAAATCTCTCCTCTGCTTGTGAAGATTAATTGTGAAAATATATTGTTACAGGATCTTCAAAAAGGACTTGACCTTGGTTTAGTATCTCCAGAGGTTCTGCAGAACTTTTTTGATCTGGAGCAATATCCTCTTATTTCAGAGCTTACTCACCGTTTCCAGGTATATTCACTTTCTCGAAATGGAATTTACTGTAATTATGTAATAGTTTCTGTGCTAATATTGCCATGCTTTATTATACAAAATCCACGTCTCATGAAGATGATACTTGTATGTGATTTTTAAGTGTAGTGTAAAATAACCACTTACAACATTGTTGAAAGGTTCTCAATCTGACAACAGATAATTTTGGATTGGTCCAGGGATTCAGGGAAAGATTGTTAGCCGATCCCAAGTTCTTGAATAGATTAGCTATAGAAGAAGCTATATCAATAACGACTACTCTCTTGGCACAGTATGAGAGACGTAAAGAAAATTTCTTTGAAGAGTTGGATTATGTTATTACAGACACGGTCCGAGGAATAGTTGTTGATTTCTTTACAGTGTGGCTTCCAGCCCCAACTATCTCATTCCTCTCATATTCTGATGGAGCTGACAACATGGATGCATTAAACGGACTCCTTGGTTCAATACCTGATAATGCATTTCAGAAGAATGTTGCTGGGAAGGATTGGAATCTCAGTCACAGATTAGCATCTGTGATTGTTGGGGGTCTAAAACTGGCTAGTGTTGGAATTATTTCCAGTATAGGAGCTGTGGCTTCCTCAAATATTTTGTATTCTATTCGCAAGGTCCTTGATCCAAAATTGGCTTCTAACCAACAAATGAAAAGATCACCGATACTCAAAACAGCTCTTGTCTATGGAAGCTTTCTAGGGACATCTGCAAATCTTCGTTATCAGGTAAGAATGGTTCAGCCATGTCAATAACTTGCTTTATCATGAAAAAAACATTTTGGCGTATGTTGGACCTATGAACGGACCCCTCTGTTAGGGGAGTGTCAACCTGTCCAACATGGACGTAGATTTGACACAATGGAGTACATGTTGGACACAAGATACGGCCAAAAAACATGGTTGGATGTCTAGATATGGATGGAGACATGATATTTTTACCTCTCAAATATGGACTCAGCAAGGAGCGATCTGCTTCTAATAGATGTTTTACTAAAAAATAATTAAAAACTTTGGAAAGCTTCATGTAAATATTTAATTGATGAGTATTATTTCTACATTTTTTTGTCATTCCTACTATATCCATGCCCTAGTTATCTAAAAGCTTATGTGTTGCAGTGTCCGTGATGTGTTATACCCATGTCAGTGTCTGTGCTCCCTGTTTGTAGACTATTGTTTTTACTATACTTCATCTATTGTGTAAGACATCCAACAATTAAGTAGGCATGGAAGCAGCTCTCCAAATTTAAGAAAAATTAATTTGTCTTAGAAACATGACTGTCCAGCATTCACACTCGAGTTTGGGAAACATAGATTTTGGCATTTATTAGTGGTAATTTAGTGATTCCTTCATCCATCTTATGATTATGTAAGGTAGACAGTGATACCTGTTGTATTGATTGCTACAGAATATTTGTTTTTCCTTTTGTTGCTAGTATGTTGCATTTTCTGTTGGCCAATTCTGACTCCACTGGTTTAGACCTGGACTCACACTGACCTCTCTCATTCGTGGTGATGCATATTTATTTATACTTAACAGTTTTGCCTACTATCTGCTTGATATGAAATTAAACGGAACTGAAAAATTGCAGATTATTGCTGGAATAGTGGAGCACCGGTTTTCTGAACAATTTGCTTCTCAAACCTTTCTTGTGAATATGCTTTCCTTTTTTGCTCGGACTGTCAATTCTTACTGGGGTACTCAGGTTAGAACCATCTTCGTTGAGTTCTTTCATTTCTTTAGTATTATTAATCTTAATGTCCACTGTTATGATTAGATCATGTCATCTTATAGCAACATTATCATAATTCTGCGAACCATATTGTCGCAAACTATGTAATCACGTTAGTACATTAAATTGTGTGGCCCGAGTGAAATTATGCTATTAATCAGAACATGAACTGCATGGCTTACATTTGAGATGAGTATTGTTTTTTCTTAGTTTCCACATCATAAAGTTGATTAATGCACATTGAGATAGCATTCATTGTGGGCAAGGCTAGAACATTAATGTATTTTTGTTGCCGACTTGAATGCAACAGCAATGGGTTGATCTTGCTCGCTTCTCGGGATTGCAAAGTCGGAAGAACGAAGAATCTTCTTACCAGACTTCAGGTTCCCCCAATCCAGCTGCAATAGAATGTGGCGCTGCAGAAGAGGCCAATATCGATGAATTCAAGAATCAGTGAGGCGAATTTGTATTTTACGATGTCATTTGAATTTGTAATATATCTTTGCCTGAATGCTCCCTCAGAACCACAAAAACAAACCCAGAAATACAAATTCTTTCAAATTTTAGAGAGCGCAAGGATGATGCAGCGATGCAGCTAGAAATCAAAGAATAAGAGAATGTATGGTTTCATCCTTGATTTTGAGACGTTTTCTCCGAAACAGAGATATGTTGAATTAAAAGCCCTTTTGTATATCAAATTCCGTGTTGTGTATCAAGAATTTGCCTTGTAAATGTTGTCATATTTGTGTTGCTCGAAAGCAGAATCTTTTAAACTTTATCAATCACCTGCCCATTGAAAATGCACGACGGTATGAGCCAAATGTGAGGAAAAAATGTCATTATAGTTGAAGTCTTCTAGTTAACAAATGTGTTTTATCTGCTTTGGATCCGGAGTTAATAATGTGATCACTAGGGTTTCTTAAAACCAAAATCTACGCAAGGTATACCTCCTGTCATCCCTAAACATAATGTACACAATGTTATATACTCAACATGGCACAAAGGCATACAAAATATGCCAAAACGAAAAACGAATAACATACCGAAATGATATAGCCAAAATGGTAGACAAACTTAAGGGAAAAATCAGACAAACTATTTAAGGTATGTAATGGTTGAAAACTCGGATAATTGTTAAATGTGTACTTTGTGATTGTAGTGAGATAAAATATAGGATAAACTACCTCCACTGTCCCTTAATTGGGGAAATATTATATTTTGAAAATTAATCTTTTAAGGATAAATTATATAATTTATCATTAAACTTTCTTCTCAAACCTATTTTGATCACTGAAATTTAAAATTTTTTAATTTACTCACTGAAGTTTAGACATTTAACTTTTTTAGTGACTCTACCGTTTTCTCAATTACTCAATTACTGTTGAATGTTGTGATTTATTTTAATTATTTTTTAGCTCATAGGTGTCAACTCAGATTCTGACATATGCTCGTCATGATCGGCCACTGTGACTACCGTCGTCGCTGGTGCTCTTTAGCCTCTAAAATTTCCATGTCATCTTATCCCCATTCTCTGAGTCCATATACGACCTCCGTTTCAGTCAAATTCCAAAAGAGAACTCAATTCATCGGCTTATCATTCATCATCCACACACACTCATCCATTCACTGCCGCCCACAAGAAAAATACTTATTGCCATACACAAACAAAACGAAAGAAACAAGTGCTTTCAACATCAATCTAGATTTTAAAATCTCATTTCAACATACACAAGTTTCATATTCTTATATTTGACCAAATTAACAACTCAAAAATTATAAAACTTATATTAATAGTTGAGAACCAGTAATAAATCATTACAAAAGAGCCAACAAAAACAAAAATTTAACATAAAAAGCTTCAAATCTCAATCAAACAAAACCAAAATGTGTCGATAACAAAAAAAAAAAAATTTGAACTCATTTTCGACACTTAGACTTCCGGTGGCAGGATGGAGAACCCCAACGACAAAAAGGTAGACACTAATGAAAAGAATAATATATCTCGGAATCATGGTGATCCAACGGTTGAATGTTGAGATCGACGAGAAGGAGAAGGTTAAAAGTTTGGAAGAAATTTTGACGCTTTTGTGAAGTTTTTGTGAGAAACTAAATCAATGAACTTGTAGAGAAAGAAAAGATGAGTCAAGCATATTATTGTTTGAACAAAAGTGATGTCGGACATAAGTGTAGAATATTGCATATTTTTAATGTGTTTTATTCTTCATTTCCTTAATATATATACTCTTAAATTGTTTTTTTGGGCTTTATTTTGATAGGAGCTTTATTATTTATGTAAGTCCAAAACTAACAATTGAGGGCAGAATCAGGATTTTCACTGGGTGTCATGGCAGGAATCGTGGGCACGACCTGAGGCACGATGCAATCGAGTCTGATGCAGCAGAATTCGGTGTACAATCTGTAGCTTCTAGAAGGTTGATCAACATTATCTCGAAGTCAAATTCGGAACTATCTTGATGGTAAGTGCATGGAAGATAAATATGAGGTTATCCAAAAAATAAAGCAGAATTCAACTGGAGCCACATGATTCGAATTTATTATCTTTGTCTTTTGTGATAAACCTTTATATTTAATTTTAGATTTTTAGTTTGAATATTTTAGCTTTATATTTATCTTTTATTAGGGTTTTTAGTTATTTTACCTTGTTAGGATTCTCGGGTGTAAATACCCCTAAGTTCAACACTTGAACTCAGATTGAAACTTGTATTTCCTTGGGTTAATTCTATAGCAGCTTTATTTCTTTTCATCTTTACTTTATTTTCTTTGATTAGTTTTCCATTCCATGATGCTAAGCATAATCCAATCCATGCTTAGCTAAATTAAATTTCCACTTAGCCTAAAGCTTTGCAATGGCTCACTTCTAATCGTGAGGAATTGAGTTGCACTTCACAACTTCGAAAAGTATTCTTTGGTTCTCCGGAAACAAGGAGTGGCAATCGGCCATTCCTTTAAATTTACTGCATCTTCAACTCAAAAAGACGTCGTTGATTTGGAAGGTGTTTTAACTTACAATTTGGGAGTCAAATTGGTTGGTCGTAATCCAGCTTCCTGGGAACAAACTTAGTGGCGGTCCACTAAGGGGAATCAAGATAGAGTTTGATTCTCTGTGAGACACCATAACTCGAGTTGAGCTCTTCCAGTACTCAAAGTGACTTGGTACTAACGACGATAGACGTGGTTAGACCAATAAAGATCAAATTTCAGAGATGGACTTGGAAATCTAGATTAACAAGTGAGAAGAGTTAGTTGTAGGGGCTGGGCTCTGCAGACCGTAACCAACGTACTACCAAAGAGGGAAAATCTATTTTGATGATCGATAGAAATTGAGGCTAGCAAAGCCTAGGGCTATCTCATAATTATTGAATTCCTTATATTTTTCTTATTTTCATCTACCATTTATCACTTTTATTTTATAATTTTTTATCTATGTTATCTCTAAAATCTCATTTTTTACTTTTTGTAGATCACTCAAGCTAAGAAACGAAGTCGTTACTTTCTTTAGTCCATATGGACCGACCCTACTTCTCTGCACTACTTTTAATTGTTAATTATTAGAGATTAGGAATATATTTATTTGACAATTCGACACTGGTCAAATTGGCGCCATTGCCGGGGACTTCGGCAAAGTTACTAATCATTTCTTGTTTTAATCTATGACCAGGTCGCTACCCAGAGATCTAATCTACGAATCAGAAATTGAAGCGCTTGCCAGAAGATTGCGAGGAGAAACTCTTCGACATAGAAGAGAACAAGCGTCATCAATGCCTGACTTTGATGTAAGAACTTTTTAAACCAAAGATATATTCTCATTGAAGACGACAGTGAATTGGAAGACATGACTGAGCAAACTATCAGAGAACTCGCTATATCACCTAACGAGTAGCAACCATTATGCATGACGTTTCCAAATGGAGAAACACCGTTCGAGTTGAAGACGGGCCTAATTCGCCTTCTGCCTACCTTCCACGTTTTGCAAAATGAAAACCCGCACAAGCATCTGAAAGAGTTTCATATGGTTTGCATGAGTATGAAACCACAGGGAGAATCCAAAGATCAAACTAAACTTCGTGCTTTTCCTTTTTCTTTAGTTGATGTATCTAGAGATTGGTTATTTTGCTTACCGCCTGGCTCTATTGATACATGGGCTTATATGTCTTGATTGTTTCTTGATAATTTTTCCCTGCGGCTCGAGCAAGCAAACTTAGGAGAAGTATAATGGGGATTCGACAAAAGGACAATGAATCGTTATACGATTACTATGAGTGATTCAAGAAGCTATGCGCCAATTGTCCGCAGCACGGTTTGATGGAACAAAACCTCATGCAGTACTTCTATGAAGGGTTGCTACCGGTGGAAATGAAAACTATCGATGCGGCAAGCGGATGAGCCCTTGTTAACCTAACTCTTCAAGCGGCTAAGGAATTGATTTCAACCATGGCCGTTAATGCCCAACAATTCTGCCTGACAAATGAACCCACTAGAAGGGTTCATGAGATAAGTACTCATTCCATCGAAGCTAGAAGTGACAAACTTACTAATTTAGTTGAAACCTTGCTTGTAGGTAAAACATGTTAGGCTTGCCTAAGAGGAATTTGTACCTTGCCCGATCATACGACAGATTGTTGCCCAATACTTTAGGAAAATACTACAGCACATGTAGATGCCGTATGAAACTTCACAGGACCTCCCCAGAGGTGATACGACCTTCACTCGAACACATATTGTTGGGCTCGATAACCACAACCGAATTGCTTGCCAAGTGGTGAAGAAGATGTAACTTGGGTGATGGTGGTGGAAGCAAAAAGATAGGAAAAATTAGACACAAGATTTAAAGTGGTTCGAGCTTCTAACCAAGCTCTACATCCACTACCTTAGCTTCCTACTAAGGATTTCAACCAATTCACTAAGAATTCTTCCCCTTTTATAGGCTAAAGAGGCAACCTAGATTCACTCACCAATTCTAGCATCTAAAGCTCACAAACCGAGCTTTGGGAACGCTCTCTAACAAAAGAAAACTTAGCAAACCAGAAATCTCTCTAAAAGGTGGTTGTTTGCACTATTAAGCTCTCACCCAAATCCTAATGCACTTGAGCACACATTGACATTTTAGCTCAACAAGTGTAGTCTATATAAAGAATGAGAAATTAAGCACTAAGACAAATTTTCATCATAATGTTGTTGACTTGTGGATCATTAGTCTTCTAAAGATGCTCGGAGGTTCCTTTTATACTCCCAATTGAGTTTCTAGCCGTTGGGATTGAATTGGAGCCGTTGGGGCCTTTATTTCCCACAATAATTGCAGTTATGAAGCTGTCTGTATCGAGATGCGGGTAGCCGTATCGGTACGTGTTCTTCATAAACTAGCCGTTGAGGTCTTTCCAGCTGATGTATATCGATACACTTAGGAGTGTATCGGTACAACCTGCAATTTAAAAGACCGTTGGGAAAATAGCCGTTGGGGGGTTTTGGCCGTTGGGGTTTTTGCCACGTAGGCGTATCGAAATGCAAAGAGGTGTATCAAAACGACATTCTTCGTATCAATACGGGCAAGACCTGTATCGGTATGGATTTTGATAATTTCAAATAGACTGCAGCTGAAACCCTAAGGCGTATCGATACGGGGAATACCTTATCGGTACGATTACTTAAAAAACTCAGGTTTGGCTACTTTAAAGACATTTAAATAATTTCAAAACCTTATAAAATCCATCAAACATATTTTCAAGTTGTTTGGACTTAAAATCATTTTTGAAATATTTACAATTTAGTCCAAAACTATTTTTCAATTATTATATCAAAACAAGTATCCTAACAATCTCCCCTTTTTTGATATAATAAAACCAACTTGAAGAATTGTTTGTGATTCTCCCCCTTAGTATTTAAAAATTTGAATAAGAGATTTTTAAAATTTAAGTGTATATAAAGCTCCCCCTTATTCACTTGAAAAATCAAAATTTCAAATAATTTCTCCCATTTTTGGGACCCAAATACTTCTAAAACACTTTCCCTTCAAAAATCTAGGGGCACTAGGTTGTCTTTGGTAAAAATTTAATTTTCCAAAATTGGTTGTCTTTTCAAGCTCTTTGGAAATCAATTCTTTTTATTCTTGAACTTTATGAAGCAAATTTTGTAAATCTATACACTTTTGCTCAAGCTCATTGAGTTTTGCTTCAAGTTCAATTTTGGTTTTAGAAATTAAATTATTTTGAATTTTCAAATTTGAAATCACTTTCTTGTTTTTCAAAATGTGATTTTTAAACTCTAAAACCAAACCGTTATAGGCATCTTGTAATTCATCAAAAGAATATGAACTAGAAGTAGATGAATTAGAAGTTACCCTTGAATCTTTTTCGATGGCCATAAGACAAAGGTTGGCTTGTTCATCTTCGGTGGAGTCGTCATCACTCCAAGTAGCCACATAAGCCTTCTTCTTATGGCTTGAAGAGCTTGGCCCATTCTTCTTCATCCTTGATTCTTGTCTTAGTTCTTTCTTTTCTTTCGTCATGTATCGGATGAATTTGTTGAAGAGTTTGGCCACCTCTTCACCTTCATTTTCCTCCTCACTTGAATCTACATGTTGGCACATGGAGGTTGGGAGAGCAATTACATTCACATCAATGCCTTGCTCTTTGATCTTCTTCTCCTTCTCCCTCTTCAACAGTTGAGACATCATCTCATGGGTGAGCAAAGATCCCACGAGCTCATCAAGCTTGAGCTCCTTCAAGTTCTTTGCTTCTACAATGGCTGTCTTTTTGGACTCCCATGATCCAGGAAGTGAGTAGATCACCTTCCGAATGAGTTTTTCTTCTGAAATCTCCTCTCCAAGACCTTTGAGTTGAATGACGATTATGGAGAAACGATCGAACATCCTCTTGATGTCTTTATCCGGGTCCATCTTGAAGTTCTCATACTCAAGGTTAAGAAGGTCAATCTTGGTCTCCTTTACGTTGTTGGTTCCCTCGTATGTGACTTCAAGCTTGTCCCATACTTCATTGGCACTGTAAAACCCCCTACCCAGGAGTGTTACTTAACAAGCAAGTAATGGCAAGGCAAGGAACAAAGCATTCGAACACCATACAAACAATGAACAAGGTAAGCAATCATACATTACTTATCATGCAAGTAACTTATATTTCGAATCTTACATCAATCTAAGACATTCGAATAGGTCACTAAATTGTTCCTTTTTATACTTGCATTATAGGTTACAACATTTCCAATTCAAATCACTTCATTGTTCCCTAACTTAGGTTTGAATATCTCTAGATGTAACATGCTTCCATTTCATTTCAAGGTTCCTTATTTTGTATACATTTAGTCATTTCATTCCTACACTTACCAAGCATAATTATCTAACATTCAATAGCATGTAACTAGTTTCATTCAAGCTTATTTCCATACCTAACCATTCGACCATTTATACAAAACATACATAACATATACATCAAGGCATATACACACACACACACACACATCATTCAGCAATCACCTAAACACACACTAGGCTATTCAAATAGAAGGCAAACAATGTGGTTTGGTTATCCTATGTTCAATTCAAGAAAGACATGTACTCAATCAAAGCATTCAAATGGTACTTATAACTAGATCAAACATTAGATCATTCCATTTAAGTCATCATATGCCCATCAACAACCACTCATTACATGTTATCTAAGTTCATTACATACTTGATACTAAATACATAACATGGTAGGCCCATCAAGATCAATACATACAAGTTTCAAGTGTACCAAAATGCATGATCAAGCTAACTATATACAACATAGTTCCACAATTCTAGGAGATATACAAAGCAAGTATGAAACCATACTTAGGCAAAGCTTGTGTGAGTTACTTCTTGCTCAAGGTAACAGGCTTCAAGATCAAGCAAAATTGTATCCTTTATGCTGTAGTTGGGAAGAATGAAACAAGAGTGATAAGTACAAGATTGTACTTAGCGAGGTAGTACTAAGTCTAACCAATTGTTATTTCAAGTTTTATGTGTCATTAATCAAGTATAGATCTAGCTAAGGCTTTCAAGCATTAGAGTGATCTTAGCTTGGCTTTCAAGCATTAGAGTGATCTTAGCTAGGCTTTCAAGCATCAAGAAAATCCTATCTAAGGATATCATACATTCGGCCACAAGGTACAAGCAACAAGAATTCATACTTCATGAATCAAGCACACATGCTTGCAAAACAAGAAATCAAGGAGTCATGCTTTCAAGTCAAGTAGTATACAATTTCATGGCATTCAAGACAAGTAGCATATTGTAGCGATGTTTTTTCGAAAAAAACCTTTTTGAAAAATTATAAGTTCGGTGCTATGGGTTATCCCAAAAGTCCTTTCTTCGTAATCTTGGTTTAAAGGGATTTCTTTTGAAAATACTTTTTCTTTGGAAAACTGATTGAAAACTGGGAGTCGCCACCGGTCACTTAGATAAGGTAGGCCGAACACCACAAAACCAGAGATTCATTTTGAACGGGTTCGGGATTTGGTTACGTGTGGGGAAGGATTAGCACCCCCATCACGCCCGGAAATAGGTACCAAAATATTTGTTGCTTTTAATCGAAGGAAATTGTCGAAATTTGAAAAGAATTTAATTTGGTGACCTTAATTGAAAATTAACCTTAATTGAACGGGCTTTATCAAATTGGTGGGTTCAAATTAATTGGACATTTAATTAATAAGGTTAACAATACGTCGGACCATAGTTTAAACCGACATCGGATAAGACTGACTACCATGTTAATTTATGGTTTGATTTTCGTACGTCACCTTTATGCATGATGCAAATATTTAAGATATGATGTTATGATATTGCCAATTTGAATTATCATTTACCTTGGGATGGTAAGGATTAATCCAAATATTTGGTCAACGTCCATTAAGGCAAGACCGTTACGACACAAATATCAGAATTAATAACTACCTCATTTTCTATGATTTAGATTGATTAATTCCAAATAAATAATTCATATGAATGACAATTAAAAATGAATGCCAAACAAAAGGCTTAAAGATAAACACTCAAAAGCCCATAAAAGCCCTAACCTAAAAGGCCCAAATTATGAAAAACTCAATTGGTGATCTAATTATTAGCTAAGTGAATCTAATATTAGCCTAAATTAATTAAACCCTAAAATCTAGAAAACCCTAATAAGTTATGGATTACCTTGTAACATGGTAATTAATTTGATCGGTTTTAAACTAGTATTCCAATAATCCAAGAATACTATTTAAGAACTAATCAAGTTAATTAATCATGGCTTTAATTAAATGTCAATCTAATCTCTATATTAATTTTATCTTAAAGGTAATTATGGAATTGTTTAACTAACTTAACGAACTTAACATTTATCCCAATAAGACAAGGATAAATTTAAATTAATTAAGCTAGTTCAAACCTAAATTCTAACTAAGGCTCTAAAAAATTTTAATCCTAAATTAATTTAATCAATTTAAAGATCGTGCCCCTATAAGACGAGCGCACAATTTTAAATTAAACTAATTTTTCTTAATCTAATCTAAGAGGCCTAATCTAACAAGCCCAAAACCTCAGAACAAAACAAAGCCCCAAACTACCTAATCTAAGCAACATAAGCCCAAGGCACAACAAAGCCAAACCATCTAAACTAAACATATATAAAAAAGCCACATATAAATATCACATAAATATATGAAACAATATATTACATAAAAGGTAGCATACTTCTATATACACATATGAAATTTGGCAGTAACCATGTATAAGTATATATACATATAATATGTTAAAACTACATGTTATGCTATAAAAATATGTTTATTATATATGAATACCGTTGACTATATAAACCAAACATATATTATACAACATAAAAAACATATATTATATACATTAAAACTATATATTATTATATGGAAAAACTATATATTGTAGTATGTACTTTAAAACTATGTAATATATATAAAAACCATATAACATAATATAACACACATATAAAAATATACCAAGGCCACATTTAACATATCCATTTCATAACAAAGAAAGAACAATAATTCATAAAATAGACTGAAAATTAAATATGCATGCAAGGGGTGAATTAGGGGGCTTAACACTGGATTTGGGACCAAAATGAGTAAAGTCAGAAGTTTTAGGGGCCAATCTAAGTAAAACATAAAAGGGGGTGAACTTTCGAAACTCTTTGAAACTCCAGGGGCTGTGGCCGTGTTTTAAAAAGGCGGAAGGGCTAACTGGGAGATTAAGCAGACGTGGAGGGACTAAATCAACAATAAACCCATTTTTAAAATCGGAGTTGAGTATAAAACTCATTTTTAACATACCTTAGCCCTTTTTTTCCCATTTTGAAACAAAGAGCTCTCATCTCCTCTGATAAGAGATGGCATTGCCGTGCTTTTTTGATTTCGACGAAACCCCATCGCATCGCCGCCATGACGGCCGCCGCTCGCCAGTAGCTGACGAACTAAAAACAACCCTAAAAAACCTTTTTTGTCTTCTAAACCTCGATCCAACCCCTCAATTTTCAAGACTCAATTTTTTACCTCTTGAAAAACCCTAAAATAGATTTGAAAGCTTTCTTTTTTTGAAATTGAAAACCCTTTTTGAAACTTTGTTCTCCCGTCGGCTCACCCGATATGACCAAAGAAGCCGAAGGGCTTGTTACCGGTGAGAAGAAACAACGACGAGGGACAAACACCCCGAACCCAAAGGTAAAAACCTGATCCTTTTCCCCCTTTTTTATGTATGCGAAATGCAAATGGAACTGGGAATTCTTTACCTCTGAAGCCTGAGGCTGCTTTTCTCTATTGCTTGAAAAATTCCCCTCGTCAAAACTTAGGGTTACAATGGTTTGTTGTTTCAGTTTTATACAATCCGAATATTACATGATTAATGAAGTAGAAATTGAAATTGAAAATATTCTATTGGTTGTAATTGCTTTCTTTTGGCCGGATCCAACTGCTGCCTGCCATTTGATAATTTGTGTGCGTTTTCCGACATTGTTTCTTTGTTTCCTTGCGCATGTGACCGCTGGAGGAGGGGACCAACAAAGGATTGCCGTGGGGTGCCGATATGGAAGTTGAACCGGATTGAATGGCGCGTGCTGGAGCCGAAATGATGCGACCGTGAATTCCACGCGCGAGTGGGGAAGGCCAAGAGCCACTCTTGCTCCCATCTGGACTGTCAGATCCCACTAGATCGGACGGTGGACACGCAGTTGCACAAGAAACAAAAGTAATTGGGCATTAGGTTTATCAGATTAGGGCCTTATTGGGCCAAGGATATACATTTGTAATATTAGTTGGGCTTTGTAATAAATATTTTTTGGGTTTTTTTTTAAATTTGTGATGGACTGTATTAAATATATGGGCTGTTTTATTTAATCTAATATTCTTTTTGGATTTTCAATTTAATTATAATAATATAATATAATATGATGATAATAATAATAATATAACCATAATAGTATTAATAATAACGCTTGTAACAAAACATAATAATAATAATAATAATAATAATAATAATAATAATAATAATAATAATAATAATAGAGATAACAATAACAATAGCCGAATATAAATATGGCCACAAAATAAAAAATAATAGTAAGATATAAAGGATATTAATATAACATGCTAATATTTTGGGTTTTCAATCAGATAACATAATAATAGTCAACATATATATATATATATATCACTAGTATAAGACTATTAATATTTTACAAATGACATTGGTAATATATATTTTTTTAGTGTTTTGGGTTTTTATCATGTGGCATAAGATAACTGAAATTAAACAAAGCCCTTTATTTATTAAAAGGTAAAATGAGTCAACTCCGGACAAAATTATTGATTACACATATGATGTAGGATTGTTATTTCAATTGTTATTCATTAAACAACCCCCTTGGTACTTAGTTTGTATAGGTAATCGAGTCTCCAACTAACTATCGCCACAAGATGCACTGTAGTGCTGGTCAACCCTCCTACTGTCGCCAAAGCCCACATACGTACCCTTCGTCTGTTGCCAAATAGGGGCCTTAGCCATGGACCCTAGTCCAACCTTACACAATGAGCTCTAGACTCTAAGGCATGCCCTTCTACCTAATCCAGCTAGCTACCAAGGTTGTTCGATTTACCATTTATTCAAGTGTTTCAAGATCAAGATCAAGATCATGTCAAGCAAGTTCATTTCATATTAGGCCCTTAGGCCATTGAGCCATAGCTCACATATCAAGTAGTTTCATGTTTCATTTCATCAAGATGAGAATATGTCTCAAGCAAGTCTTTAACATTCAATCACATTGCATCATAGCACATACAAGCATTCAAATTGTTAATGTATACAAGGCTAGGATCAAGTTTCATGTATTACTTTAGTCATCTTTCCCTTATTAGGTCAAGTTCATGATTAGATTCATTTAACATTTCAAGAATGTAACAAGAATACATTGGTTAGGACCTAGTCCTAACCCTAGAGGTAACTACACTCACAATACTCCAAGCTTAACTAGTCTTGGATCCACACTCCTTTGTTCTTGGCTTTAGGATGATCCTCTCTATCCTCTTCCGCCAAGTTTTCTCTTGGTTCTATCACATTACAAGTGCAAGCATGTCAAAACAAGATCACATACTCATTAAATCAAGACAATGTCACAAGCATATA
Organism: Hibiscus mutabilis; assembly: GCA_019671005.1. Classification (NCBI taxonomy): domain Eukaryota; kingdom Viridiplantae; phylum Streptophyta; class Magnoliopsida; order Malvales; family Malvaceae; genus Hibiscus; species Hibiscus mutabilis. The sequence goes on from CM033745.1 coordinate 48,887,631, forward strand.
ACATACACAAATTTGGCAGCATGCTCATATATATTCTCCATTACTCTTAACTAAACTTTTCTACATTCTAGTTCATGTAAAACAAGGCATAATCAAAGGCCTAAAACTGTTTACAAGACAGTTTACAAAATGCCACAAAACAGTGTGCATTTGCCTATACAGCTCCTGCCTAGCAGCTTGTACTCTAGTCACTAAATCATGCATAACTTTCATTCCGTATGTTGGAATTTCAATTGGTTTACACCGTTGGAAAGATAACAAAATTGTATTTATGACCATATAAGGCTTGAATTTTAGTTCTTTTCCAATTAATACAGTTTTTAACTTAAAGACAGGGCATTTTGCTATACTAGACAGTTTGCACTGTCCCTAGTGTTTCTTCTCTACAATTCAGCATACAACCTAGAGTTCAGTTATGTTTTATCCTAGTGAATTTAGACATACCAAGGCGTTTTAAATAAAAATTTCAGCCTTAAATTAATTATAAAAAATTTATAGTAATTTTTCAAAGTCACTGCCCAGAACAGAGCATTCTGGGCTGATTACACTAGGTTGAATTTCTTGCTTCTTAACTCATTTTAGCAAGGTCCTAACATGGAAATTTCATTCATATTCATGTTCTTACATGTCTAGGTCATTATAATTCACCTAGAAATGTTTTTAAAACATGGCATAATCAAGTTCAACCTAATTTGATCTATTTGATCACATTTACACATCCAATTCATCAACTAGGCAGTCCATTACCTAATTTAACTAGTTCAATTAGGTGTAGTCATTTTCCAACAACATATATATTCAATTAAATCTTCATTTTACCTAGCAACATGATCAAAATAGGGTTTTATGTTCATTTAACATGTTTACACAATTTCTCAATCAAAGCAGTCCCTAATCAAGACTGTTTTCAATCATGTTCGTATTCCTCAAATTTCCAGCAACCACATATATATTTCATTAGCAATTTAGCTACTAGCATTCAATTTCCAGGTTCTAATTGAAGCTAGCATGACCCTAACATGTATAACAATCATTCAATTTCATCAAGGCAACAAGAACATCATCAACAACTCATTCAATCAAGTTGCTAGGGAGAAAGGATTTAGAATCTACTTACAATCTTCCTAGCTATTCAATTTTTTTTTCAATTGTGATCTCATGCAAGCTTTCTTCCTCTCAACAATGGTGATTTTTCTTCCTAGATGGATGAAGAAGATTTTCGGCAAAGTGGGGAAGATGATAAAAAGATGGCCACTTGGCCATGGTGTTATCACATGGCTTAGCTATTTGCCTCCACTTGGCAAGTTTTGGTCTAATTGCTTCATAAATCCTTAATTACTCATCTTAATGCATGCAATCCTATATTTACAATTTGTTCGTCATGATTAGGCTACTTCTTTATCAATCCATGTAATTTAGTTACTAGGTTTAATCAATTCTTCTAATTTGTAGATTGTTTGTACAATTAAACTCTAATTGGTTTATAACAAGTTACTAGGCCATGATTTGGGGTATTACAATTCTCCTCCCCTTAAAATAAATTCTTTCTCGAATTTACCTGAATCGAATAGGTGAGGATATTTCTTCTTTATGACCTTTTTAGATTCCTATGTTGCCTCTTCTACTTTGTGATTTCTCCACAAGACTTTGACAAGAGGAATATTCTTGTTTCGAAGTCTTATGGCTTCCTTGTCAAGTATCTGAATAGGCTCTTCTTCATACGATAGATCGAGATTCAATTCCACCACTTCGGGTTCAAGAACATGAGATGGATCAGACCTATATCTTCTGAGCATATAGACATGGAAGACATTGTGGATCTTATCGAATTCACTAGAAAGTGCTAATCGATAAGCCACTGGACCAATCCTTTCAATGATTTCAAATGGTCCAATAAACCGAGGGCTGAGCTTTCCTTTCTTCCAAACTGAAGGACTTTCTTCCAAGGAGATGCTTTGAGGAAGACCTTGTCTCCAACATTGTATTTTATGTCTCTCATTTTCAAGTCAACATAAGCTTTTTGTCTATCAAAAACTGCCTTTAATTGATCATGAAGGATCTTCACTTGTTCTTCGGTTCTCTGAGCAACTGAGGTCCTAAAACCTTGCTTTCTCCCAATTCAGACTAGCACAAGGGAGTTCTACATCTTCTTCCGTATAAAGCTTCGAAGGGAGCCATCTGAATAGATGTCTGGTAACTATTGTTGTAAGCAAACTCTACTAGGGGTAGAGATTTCTCCCAATTCTTTTCGAAGTCTATTACACAAGCACGTAGCATATCTTCGAGTACTTGAATGATTCTTTCAGATTTTCCATCTGATTGAGGATGAAAGGCTGTACTAAGATGCACTTTAGCTCCTAGAGCCTTCTGCAAAGAATTCCAGAATCGAGAAGCAAATCTGGGATCACGATCAGAGATTATAGCTGTAGGTACACCGTGTAATTGAATCACTTCACGGATGTATAGCTCGGCTAAGGTTCCCAAGCTCATGTTCATTCGAACAGGGATGAAGTGAGTAGACTTTGTGAATCTATCAACAATCACCCATACACCATCATTCTTTCTTGGAGTGGAAGGAAGACTAGTAACAAAATCCATTGTAATCCGATCCCATTTCCACTAAAGGAATTTGATTGGTTGAAGCAATCCAGTAGGGACTTGATGCTCGACTTTTACTCTCTGTCAAGTTAGGCACTTTGATACGAAGTATGTGATACCCAATTTCATACCCGTCCACCAGTATAGTGGCTTTATATCCTTGTACATCTTAATAGATCCTGGGTGAATCGAGAATGAGCTTTGGTGAGCTTCTTGTAACATCTCTTGTTTTAGTTTCTCATTGTTAGGAAGACATACTCTATCCTTGAAATAGAGGAGTCCATTTGACTTGAGGGAGAAGTCAGAATTAGACTCAGAGTCTAGCTTGGATATGATATTCTGAAGATCTGGATCAATTTGCTGGAGTTCTTTAATTCTCGAGATCAAGCTAGATTGAACTTGAAGTTCAGACAAGAATTCTCGTCCTTTGGATAAATGGAAATGAGCATTGATAGCCAAGAAAGCTACAAATGAAAGAATAAGATAATTATGGTAGAATTTTCGAGTAGTTACTTGCAAGACAAGTAAGGTATTCGAATGGATTACTTGTAATCCAAGAAAGATTAAATTCGATTGAAATATTCTAGAATTTAGATTTAGGGGTTTACCTGAGTATGGTTTGCGACTAAGGGCATCAAGACCACATTTGATTTCCCCGGATGGTAGTCGATAACCAAATCGTAGTCTTTAAGCAATTCTAGCCATCTTCTTTGCCTCAGATTCAAATATTTCCGAGTTAGGAGATATTTGAGACTCTTGTGGTCTGTGAACGAGTTACATTTCTCCCCGTACAAGTAATGTCTCCAAATTTTGAGAGCAAACACGATAGCTGCCAATTCTAGATCGTGTGTTGGATAGTTTGACTCGTGTGGTTTCTATTGCCTTGAAGCTACCACTTTTCCATCTTGCATTAGGACACAACCTAGTCCTAAATTAGATGCATCACTATAGACAGTGAATTCTTTGTCCGATTTTGGTTGGATAAGAACCGGTGCATGAGTCAGAGCTTGTTTAAGTTGATCAAAGCTTCGTTGTTGGTTCTCCGACCAAACAAAAGGTGTGTCTTTTTGAGTTAACTTAGTCAAGCTTGCGGCAATGGATGCAAATCTTTTGACAAATCGCTGATAATACCCGGCTAAACCGAGAAAGCTTCTGATCTCACCTATATTCTTCGGAGGTCTTCAATCCATGATGGATCTAATTTTGCTCAGGTTTACTTTAATTCCTTCTACCGAGATGACATGGCCAAGGAACGAGAATTTCGATAGCCAAAATTCACACTTAGAGAACTTTGTGAACAATTGACGTTCTCGGAGAGTTTGCAATACAATTCGAAGATGTTCGAAATATTCTTCCTTATTATGAGAATACACCAAGATTTCATCGATGAAGACAACTAAAAACTTGTCAAGATAGGGCTTGAATACACGGTTCATGAGATCCATGAAAGCAGCCGGAGCATTCGTCAACCCGAATGGCATTACAAGGAATTCAAAGTGGCCATATCGAGTACAAAGGCTGTCTTGGGTACATCTTCTTCTTTTACCCTCATTTGATAATATCTCGAATAGTGAAGCATCATTGATTTGATCGAAGAGATCTTCTATCCTTGGGAGAGGATACCGATTCTTAATAGTAAGCTTGCTCAATTGTCTGTAATTAATACAGAGTCTCATAGTCTCGTCTTTCTTCTTTACGAACAATATCGGAGCACCCTAAGGAGATGAGCTAGGCCGAATAAAGCCTTTATCTTGTATCTCCTGGAGTTGCTTCTTAAGTTCTTTCGATTCAACAAGTGCCATTTGATAAGGTGTAATGGACACCAAAGTTGTTCCAGGTTGAGCTTCAATCTCGAACTCTACTTCTCTGGTTGGAGGGAGACCAAGGAGTTCCTCAGGAAAAACATCAATGAATTCAGACACAATTGGCATACTAGGTAAGCCGAATTCAAATTCATCTTGCATAGTCATGGCAGCAAAGATTGAGGTCGATTTTCTATCATTTAGGAGGATTGATTCTTTTCCTAAACCCCCGAGATACAGTCTCCTATTTTGGCAATCTATCCAAGCTTCATGTTTGCTTAACCAATCTAGTCCTAACACTAGATCGAACTCACAAGAAGGCAAGACATAAAGGTCTATGGGAAAAGGCACATTTTGAATGCTTATAGGACATTGCTTGCAAAAGAAGTTAATAGGCATATTTCCTCCTATAGGGTTTGAAACTACAAGGCTAGTCTTAACAAGTTTGGGTTTTAAGTTTAACTTGGTAATCAAGGAAGAACATATAAAGGAGTGGGTAGATCCCGAATCAATCAAAGCATATGCAAGACTTGAATTTAATTCAACAGTACCTGCGATAACATCGTGTGCTTCTTCTTCCTCTTTCCCACGAATGTGGTAGATTCAAGTAGGGGTTCAGGATTCTTGGTGTGTAGGTGCCGAATGTTGGCCTCTACCTTTGCTTTGATTCCCGGACTGAGCTTGTCTCGGGCCCTTGTTTAGATTAAATTGAGCTGAACTAGCATTTGCAGGAGTTCGAGTTGGAACCTTGTTAGGATTCTGAGGACAATCCTGGATTTAATGATCGGAGGCTCCACATAAGAAACACAAGTTCTGTTGAGTTCTGCATTGCCCGATGTGGTGCTTTTGACAGAACTTGCAAGTAGGATATTGAATAGCTTTACTAGAGTTCCCCGTACTATCAACCGAGATGATCGGGGCTGAAGACTTGATTACCGTTTGAGGTTTCGGCATGTAATTGCTCTTCTGAACATGAGTGTAATTTGAAGAGTGATTTTTGGAGTGTTTAGCTTTCTTTGACTACCAATGAGGCTTGTCGTCATTCCTGGATCATTTATCCTTCCAAGAGTTACCACTATTGCGTTTTTCAGAGGACTTCATCTTTGCCTTAGTTGCAATAACCTGGTTCACTAAATTTTGGAAGTTAGTGATGCCCAGGGCAGTGAATATAGGATTCAGTTCATCATTCAGTCCATCAATGAACATCCGACATTTATGAGCTTCAGTTTTGATGTATTCTGACCCGTACTTGCAATACTTGTAGAAGTCACTCACGTATTGTTCAATGGGTCAGCCACCTTGCTTGAGATACAAGAAATGTTTTCGGCGCTCGGCCAAGTACTGTTCATTGATGTATTTCTTCCTAAATTTCTCGAGGAAGAATTTCCAAGTTACAGCTTCTACAAGAGCAGTCAGGGTAGTGGTTTCCCACCAGCTTAGAGCTTCATTTGCCAACAAGGCTATGGCACATTCGAGCTTGTGCTCATCGGGACAAGGTAATTGCTTAGTCAAGATTCGAGTAGTGGCCTCTAACCAGTACTCAGCTACTTTGGGATTGGCTTCATCAGTGCTAGTGAAAGTATAGGCCTGATGTTGAGCTAGCTTGTGAATTGGAGCTCTAGTTGGCACAACAACAGGAGGAGCAATAGGATGATATTGTTTTAAAGAAGATACTAGATGATTGACATCTTCTTCATACTTAGGAGACATTCTTGCTGCATAGGATTTATAGCAGGAGCTTCCTGTTGAGCAACAGCTTGAGCTCGGGGTTAAGCTTGTTGTTGAGGAGGATTCTGCTCCATCCTCACAATGTCTCCTTCATTCGAGGAGCCTTCAGGACTTTTAATATCCCGACCAAGTATTTTTTTAGAAATTCTACGCTCAAATAGAACAATTAGGGGTTCGGTTTAATAAGCAAGACACAAGCTATTCAATACAAGTCTCCAAGGTGGCACAAGTATCCTATATAATGCATGATAGCCCGGTTTAGTCCGCAACCAATCATACATTACTTATCATGCAAGTAACTTACATTTTGAATCTTACATCAATCTAAGACATTCGAATAGGTCACTAAATTGTTTCCTTTTATACTTACATTATAGGTTACAACATTTCCAATTCAAATCACTTCATTGTTCCCTAGCTCATGTTCGAATATCTCTAGATATAACAAGATTCCATTTCATTTCAAGGTTCCTTATTTTGTATACATTTAGTCATTTCATTCCTACACTTACTAAGCATAATTATCTAACATTCAATTGCATGTAACTAGTTTCATTCAAGCTTATTTCCATACCTAACCATTCGACCATTTATACAAAACATACATAACATATACATCAAGGCATATACACACACACACATTCGCAATCACCTAAACACACACTAGGCTATTCGAATAGAAGGCAAGCAATGTGGTTTGCTTATCCTATGTTCAATTCAAGCAAGACATGTACTCAATCAAAGCATTCAAATGGTACTTATAACTAGATCAAACAATAGATCATTTCATTTAAGTCATCATATGCACAGCAACAACCATTCATTATATGTTATCTAAGTTCATTACATGCTTGATAATAAATACATAACATGGTAGACTCATCAAGATCAATACATACAAGTTTTAAGTGTACCAAAATGCATGATCGAGCTAACTATATACAATCTAGTGCCACCATTCTAGGAGATATACAAACAAGTATGAAACCATACTTAGGCAAAGCTTGTGTGAGTTGCTTCTTTCTCAAGGTAATAGGCTTCAAGATCAAGCAACACTCGTATCCTTTATCTTGTAGTTGGGAAGAATGAAACAAGAGTGATAAGTACAAGAATGCACTTAGTGAGGTAGTACTAAGTCTAACCAATTGTTATGTCAAGTTTCAAGTGTCATTAAATCAAGTATAGACTTAGCTAAGGCTTTCAAGCATTAGGGTGAATCTTAGCTAGGCTTTCAAGCATTAGAAAATCTTAGCTAGGCTTTCAAGCATTATGATCTTAGCTAGGCTTTCAAGCATCAAGATTATCCTATCTAAGGATATCAAGCATTCATCCAACAAGGTACAAGCTACAAGAATTCATACTTCATGAATCAAGCACACATGCTTGCAAAACAAGAAATCAAGGAGTCATGCTTTCAAGTCAAGTAACATACATTTCATGGCATTCAAGACATGTATCATGTATTATTGGATTGTTATTACAATTGTTATTCATTAAACAACCCCCTTGGTACTTAGTTTGTATAGGTAATCGAGGCTCCAACCAACTATCGCCACAAGATGCACCGTAGTGCTGGTCAACCCTCCTACTGTTGCCAAAGACCACATACGTACCCTCCGTCTGTCGCCAAATAGGGGCCTTATCCCAGGACCGTAGTCCACCCTTACACAATGAGCTCTAGACTCTAAGGCATGGCCTTCTACCTAGTCCAACTAGCTACCAAGGTTGTTCGATTTACCATTTATTCAAGTGTTTCAAGATCAAGATCATGTCAAGCAAGTTCATTTCATATTAGGACCTTAGGCCATTGAGCCATAGCTCACATATCAAGTAGTTTCATGTTTCATTTCATCAAGATGAGATGATATCTCAAGCATGTTCTTTAGCATTCAATCATAAGTATCATGCCACATACAAGCACAAATATACCAACAACCATGCATTTGAATTGATCATGTAAATCAAGATGTGATCTAGTTTCATGCATTACTTTAGTCATTCTTCCCTTATTAGTTCATGTCCATGATTAGGTTCATTTAACAATTCAAGAGTATAAACAAATATGCACTGGTTAGGACCTAGTCCTAACCCTAGAGGTAACTACACTCACAATACTCCAAGCTTAGCTAGTCTTGGATCCACACTCCTTTGTTCTTGGCTTTAGGATGATCCACTCTATCCTCTTCCACCAATTTTACTCCTGGTTCTATCACATTACAAGTACAACATATGTCAAAACATGTTCATGTGATCATCAAATCAAGACAAAGTTACAAGCACACAACAATCACAAATTTGGCAGCATGCTCATATACATTTTCCATTACACTTAACTACACTTTTCTACATTCTAGTTCATGTAAAACAAGGCATAATCAAAGGCCTAAAACTGTTTACAAGACAGTTTACAAAATGCCACAAAACAGTGTGCATTTGCCTATATAGCTGCTGCCAGACAGCTTGTACTCTAGTCACTAAATCATGCATAACTTTCATTCTGTACGTTGGAATTTCAATTGGTTTACACCGTTGGAAAGGTAACAAAATTTTATTTATGACCATATAAGGCTTGAAATTTAGTTCTTTTCCAATTAATACAGTTTTTAACTTAAAGACAGGGCATTTTGCTATACTGGACAGTTTGCATTGTCCCTAGTGTTTCTTCTCTTCATTTCAGTATACAACCCAGAGTTCAGTTCTATTTTCTCCTAATGAATTTAGACATATCAAGGTGCTTTCCATAAAACTTTCAGCCTTAAATTCATTATATACAATTTATAGTGATTTTTCAAAGTCACTGCCCAGAACAGAGCATTCTGGGCAGATTACACTAGGTTGAATTTCTAGCTTCTTAACTCATGTTAGCAAGGTCCTAACATGGCAATTCCATTCATGTTCATACATGCCTAGGTCATCATAGTTAACCTAGCAATGTTCTTAAAATAGGGCACAATCATGTTGAACCTAGTTTAATCTATTTGATCACATTTACACATCCAATTCATTAACTAGGCAGTCCATTACCTAATTTAACTAGTTCAATTAGGTGTAGTCACATTTCCAGAAACATATGCATTCAATTCAATCTTCTTTTTACCTAGAAACATGATCAAAATAGCGTTCTATGTTCATTTAACATGTTTACACAATTTCTCAATCAAAACAGTCCCTAATCAAGACTGTTTTGAACCATGTTCACATACCTCAAGTTTCCAGCAACTATACATATGTCCTATATCAAATTGATTACTAGAAATCAAGATTTCAAGTTTACATTGAAGCTAGCATGTCCCTAACATGTATAACATTCATCCAATTTCATCAAGATAACAGGAACATCATCAATAACTCGTTCAATCAAGTTGCTAGGGAGAAAGGATTTAGAATCTACAAATAATCTTCCTAGCTATTCAATTTTCATGCAATTGTGATCTCATGCAAGCTTTCTTCCTCTCAACAATGCTGAGTTTTCTTCCTAGATGGATGAAGAGGATTTTCGGCAAAGTGGAGAAGATGATAACAAGATGGCCACTTGGCCATGGTGTTACCACATGGCTTAGCTATTTGCCTCCACTTGGCAATTTTTGGTCTAATTGCTTCATAAATCCTTAATTACTCGTCTTAATGCATGCAATCCTATATTTACAATTTGTTACTATTTGATCTTCATGATTAGGCTACTTCTTTATCAATCCATGTAATTTAGTCACTAGGTTTAATCAATTCTTCTAATTTGTAGATGGTTTGTACAATTAAACTCTAATTGGTTTGTAACAAGTTACTAGGCCATGATTTGGGGTATTACAATTCCCCCCTTAAGATAAATTCGTCCTCGAATTTACCTGAATCAAATAGGTGGGGATATTGCTTATTCATGACCTCTTCAGATTCCCATGTTGCCTCTTCAACCTTGTGATTTCTCCACAAGACTTTGACAAGAGGAACATTCTTGTTTCAAAGTCTTCTGACATCCTTGTCAAGTATCCCAGTTTAGACCAGCACAAGGGAGTTCTACATCTTCTTCCATATAGAGCTTCGAAGGGAGCCAGCTGAATAGATGTCTGATAGCTATTGTTGTAAGCAAACTCTACTAGGGGTAGAGATTTCTCCCAATTCTTTTCGAAGTCTATAACACAAGCACGTAGCATATCTTCGAGTACTTGAATGATTCTTTCAGATTGTCCATCTAATTGTGGATGAAAGGTTGTACTAAGATGCACTTTAGCTCCTAGAGCCTTCTACAAGGAATTCCAGAATCGAGAAGCAAATGTGGGATCACAATCAGAGATTATAGCTATAGGTACACCGTGTAATTGAATCACTTCATGGATGTATAGATCGGCTAAGGTTTCCAAGTTCATGTTCATTCGAACAGGGATGAAATGAGTAGACTTTGTGAATCTATCAACAATCACCCATACAGCATCATTCTTTCTTGGAGTGGAAGGAAGACCATTAACAAAATCCATTGTAATACGACCTCATTTCCACTAAGGGAATTCGATAGATTGGAGCAATCCAGTAGGGACTTGATGCTCGGCTTTAACTCTCTAACAAGTTAGACACTTTGATACGAAGACTGTGATAGCCGATTTCATACCCGGCCACCAGTATAGTGGCTTAAGATCCTTGTACATCTTAACTGATCCCAGGTGAATCGAGAAAGAGCTTAGTTGAGCTTCTTGTAACATTTCTTATCTTAGTTCCTCGTTGTTAGGAACACATACTCTATCCTTGAAGTAGAGGAGTCCATTTGACTTAAGGGAGAAGTCAGAATTAAACTTAGAGTCTAGCTTGGATACGATCTTCTGAAGATCTGGATCAGTTTGCTGGACTTCTTTAATTCACGTGATCAAGCTAGATTGAACTTGAAGTTCAGAAAAGAAATTTCGTCCTTTGGATAAACGAAAATGAGCATTGATAACCAAAGAATCTACAAATGAAAGAACACGGTCATTAAGGATAATTTTCGAGTAGTTACTTGCAAGACAAGTAAGTTATTCGAATGGATTACTTGTAATCCAAGTAAGCTCAAATTCAATTGAATTATTCTAGAATTTAGATTTAGGGGTTTACTCGAGTATAGTCTATGACTAAAGGCATCAGCAACCACGTTTGCTTTCCCAGGATGGTAGTCGATAACCAAATCGTAATCTTTAAGCAATTCTAGCCATCTTCTTTGTCTCAGATTCAAATCTTTCTGAGTCATGAGGTATTTGAGACTCTTGTGGTCTGTGAACAGATTACATTTCTCCCCGTACAAGTAATGTCTCCATATCTTGAGAGCAAACATGATAGCTGCCAATTCTAGATCGTCTGTTGGATAGTTTGACTCGTGTTGTTTTAGTTGCCTTGAAGCATAAGGTACTACTTTTCTATCTTGCATTAGGACACATCCTAGTCCTAAATGAGATGCATCACTATAGACAGTAAATTCTTTACCTGATTCTGGTTGGATAAGAACCAGAGCATGAGTCAGGGCTTGTTTAAGTTGATCGAAGCTTTGTTGTTGGTTCTTCGACCAAACAAAGGTCGTATCTTTGTGAGTTAACTTAGTCAAGCTTGCGGCAATTGATGAGAATCCTTTGACAAATGCTGATAATACCCGGCTAAACCGAGAAAGCTTCTGACCTCACCAACATTCTTCGGAGTTCTCCAATCCATGATAAATCTAATTTTGCTCGGGTCTACTTTAATTCCTTCTGCCGAGATGGCATGGCCAAGGAACGAGACTTCCGATAGCCAAAATTCACACTTAGATAACCTTGCGAACAATTAACGTTCTCGGAGAGTTTGCAATACAATTCGAAGGTGTTCGGAGTGTTTTTCCTTATTCCGAGAGTACACCAAGATGTCATTGATGAAGACAACCACAAACTTGTCAAGATAGGGCTTGAATACACGGTTCATGAGGTCCATGAAAGCAGTCGGAGTATTCGTTAACCCAAATGGCATTACAAGAAATTCAAGTGGCCATATCGAGTACGAAAGGCTATCTTGGGTACATCTTCTTCTTTTACCCTCATTTGATAGTATCTCGATCGAAGATCGATCTTTGAGAACACCGAAGCATTCTTGATTTGATCGAAGAGATCTTCTATCGTTGGGAGAGCATATCGATTCTTGATAGTAAGCTTATTCAATTGTTTGTAATCAATACAGAGTCTCATAGTCACGTGTTTTTTCTTCACGAACAAGAATGGAGCACCCCATGGAGACGAGCTAGGCTGAATAAAGCCTTTATCTTGGCTCTTGGAGTTGCTTCTTAAGTTCTTTCAATTCAACAGGTGCCATTCGATAGGGTGTGATGGACACCGGAGTTGTTCCAGGTTGAAATTCAATCCCGAACTCTACTTCTCTGGTTGGAGGGAGACTAGGGAGTTCCTCAGGAAAAACATCAATGAATTCAAATACAATTAGCATACTAGGTAATTCGAATTCAAGTTCATCTTGTAAGACCATAGTAGCAAAGATTGAGGTAAGTTTTCTATCAATTAGGAGGATTGATTCCTTCCCTAAACCCCAGAGATGCAGTCTCCTATTTTGGCAATCTATCCAGGCTTCATGTTTGCTTAGCCAATCTAGTCCTAACACTAGATCGAACTCACAAGAAGGCAAGACATAAAGGTCCATAGGAAAAGGTACATTTCGAAAGCTTATAGGAAATTGCTTGCAAAGAAAGTTAATAGGCATATTTCCTCCTATAGGGTTCGAAACTACAAGGCTAGTTTTAACAAGTTTAGGTTTTAACTTTAACTTGGCAATCAAGGAAGAACATATAAAGGAGTGGTTAAATCCCGAATCAATTAAAGCATATGCAGGACTTGAATTTAATTCAGCAGTACCTACGATAACATCGGGTGCTTCTTCTTCCTCCTTCCCTCGAATATGGTAGATTCGAGCAGGGGCTCGGGATTCTTGGTGTTTAGGTGTCGAATGTTGGCCTCCACCTTTGCTTTGATTCCTGAACTGAGCTTGTCTCGGGCCCTTGTTTCGATTAGATTGAGCTGAACTAGTATTTGCAGGAGTTCGAGTTGGAACCTTGTTATGATTCCGAGGACAATCCCGGATATAATGATCGGAGGCTCCACATATGAAACACAAATTCTGTTGAGTTCTCCATTGCCCGGTGTGGTGCTTCTGACAGAACTTACAAGTAGGATATTGAACAGCTTTGCCAGAATTCCCCGTACTATCAACAGAGATGATTGGGGCTGAAGACTTGATTATCGTTTGGGGTTTCGGTATGTAATTGCTCTTCTGAACATGAGTATAATTTGAAGAGTGATCTATGGAGTGTTTAGCTTTCTTTGACTGCTAATGAGGCTTGTCGTCATTCCTGGATCGTTTGTCTTTCCAGGAGTTACCACTCTTGTATTTTTCAGAGGCTTTCATCTTTGCCTCATTTGCAAAAACTCGATTCACTAAATTCTGGAAGTTAGTGATACCCAGGGCAGTGAAAATAGGACTTAGTTCATCATTCAGTCCATCGATGAACATTTGACATTTATCAGCTTCAGCCTTGATGTATTCTTACCCATACTTGCAATACTTGCAAAAGTCACTCACGTATTGTTCAATGGGTCGGCCACCTTGCTTGAGATACAAGAAACGCTTCTGGTGCTCGGCCAGATACTGTTCACTGGTGTATTTCTTCCTGAATTCCTCGAGGAAGAATTTCCAAGTTACAGCTTCAGTAGGAGCAGTTAGGGTAGTGGTTTCCCACCAGCTTAAAGCTTCATTTTCCAATAAGGCTATGGCACATTCGAGCTTATGTTCTTCGAGACAAGGTATTTGCTTAGTCAAGATTTGAGGAGTGGCCTCTAACCAGTACTCAGCTACTTCAGGGTTAGCTTCATCAGTGCCAATGAAAGTATAGGCCCGGTGTTGAGCCAACTTGTCAATTGAAGCTCTAGTTGGCACAGCAATAGGAGAATCTTGTTTTAAAGCTGTTACAAGATGATTGAACATCTTCTTCATACTTAGAAGACATTCTTGCTGCACAGGATTGATAGAAGGAGCTTCCTGTTGACTAGCAGCTTGGGCTCGGGTTTGAGCTTGTTGTTATGGAGGACTCTGTTCTATCCTCACACTGTCTCCTTCATTCGAGGAGCCTTCAGGACTTTCATTATCCTGACCAAGTCTTGTTTTAGACATTCTACGTTCAAATAGAATAATTAGGGGTTCGGTTTAATAAACAAGACATAAGCTATTCAATACAAGTCTCCAAGGTGGCACAAGTATCCTATATGATGCATGATAGCCCGGTTTAGTCCTAGAATCAACTAAACCTAAAGCTCTAATTACCAATTAAATGTAACACCCTCTACCCGGGCTAGTAGCAACTCAGCTCGGGAGCGTTACTTAACAGGCAAGTAATGGCAAGGCAAGAAACAAAGAACAATCAAGAACTTACTTATCCATACAAACAATGGATTTCAAATCATCCAAAGCATTCGAACAAGGCCAAGGAAACAATCATACATTACTTATCATGCAAGTAACTTACATTTCGAATCTTACATCAATCTAAGACATTCGAATAGGTCACTAAATTGTTTCGTTTTTATACTTACATTATAGGTTACAACATTTCCAATTCAAATCACTTCATTGTTCCCTAGCTTAGGTTCGAATATCTCTAGATGTAACAAGATTCCATTTCATTTCAAGGTTCCTTATTTTGTATACATTTAGTCATTTCATTCCTACACTTACTAAGCATAATTATCTAACATTCAATTGTATGTAACTAGTTTCATTCAAGCTTATTTCCATACCTAACCATTCGACCATTTATACAAAACATACATAACATATACATCAAGGCATATACACACACATCATTCGTCAATCACCTAAACACACACTTGGCTATTCGAATAGAAGGAAAGCAATGTGGTCTGGTTATCCTATATTCAATTCAAGCAAGACATGTACTCAATCAAAGCATTCAAATGGTACTTATAACTAGATCAAACATTAGATCATTCCATTTAAGTCATCATATGCCCAACAACAACCATTCATTACATGTTATCTAAGTTCATTACAAACTTGATACTAAATACATAACATGGTAGGCCCATCAAGATCAATACATACAAGTTTCAAGTGTACCAAAATGCATGATCAAGCTAACTATATACAATCTAGTGCCACAATTCTAGGAGATATACAAAACAAGTATGAAGCCATACTTAGGCAAAGCTTGTGTGAGTTGCTTCTTTCTCAAGGTAACAGGTTTCAAGATCAAGCAAACTCGTATCCTTTATCCTGTAGTTGGGAGGAATGAAACAAGAGTGATAAGTACAAGATTGTACTCAGTGAGGTAGTACTAAGTCTAACCAATTGTTATTTCAAGTTTTATGTATCATTTAATCAAGTATAGACCTAGCTAAGGCTTTTAAGCATTAGAGTGATCTTAGCTAGGCTTTCAAGCATCAAGAAAATCCTATCTAAGGATATCATACACTCGGCCACAAGGTACAAGCAACAAGAATTCATACTTCATGAATCAAGCACACATGCTTGCAAAACAAGAAATCAAGGAGTCATGCTTTCAAGTCAAGTAGTATGCAATTTCATGGCATTCAAGACAAGTAGCATATGATGTAGGATTGTTATTTCAATTGTTATTCAATAAACAACCCCCTTGGAATTTAGTTTGTATAGGTAATCGAGTCTCCAACCAACTGTCACCACAAGATGCACCGTATTGCTGGTCAACCCTCCAACTGTCACCAAAGACCACATATGTACCCTCCGTCTGTCGCCAAATAGGGGCCTTAGCCCTGGACAGTAGTCCACCCTTACACAATGAGCTCTAGACTCTAAGGCATGCCCTTCTACCTAATCCAACTAGCTACCAAGATTGTCCGATTTACCATTTATTCAAGTGTTTCAAGATCAAAATCATGTCAAGAAAGTTCATTTCATATTAGGCCCTTACGCCATTGAGCCATAGCTCACATATCAAGTAGTTTCATGTTTCATTTCATCAAGATGAGAATATGGCTCAAGAAAGTCTTTAACATTCAATCACATTGCATCATAGCACAAACAAGCATTTGAATTGTTCATGTATACAAGGCTAGGATCAAGTTTCATGCATTACTTTAGTCATCCTTCCCTTATTAGGTCAAGTTCATGAATAGATTCATTTAACATTTCAAGAATGTAACAAGAATACATTGGTTAGGACCTAGTCCTAACCCTAGAGGTAACTACACTCACAATACTCCAAGCTTAGCTAGTCTTGGATCCACACTACTTTGTTCTTGGCTTTAGGATGATCCACTCTATCCTCTTCCACCATTTTTTCTCCTGGTTCTATCACATTACAAGTGCAAGCATGTCAAAACAAGATCACATACTCATTAAATCAAGACAATGTCACAAGCATATAACAGACACAAATTTGGCAGCATGCTCATATATATTCTCCATTACTCTTAACTACACTTTTCTACATTCTAGTTCATGTAAAACAAGGCATAATCAAAGGCCTAAAACTGTTTACAAAATGCCACAAAACAGTGTGCATTTGCCTATATAGCTGCTGCCTGGCAGCTTGTACTCTAGTCACTAAATCATGCATAACTTTCATTCCGTACGTCGGAATTTCAATTGGTTTACACCGTTGGAAAGATAACAAAATTATACTTATGACCATATAAGGCTTGCATTTTATTTCTTTGCCAATTAATACAGTTTTTAACTTAAAGACAGGGCATTTTGCTATACTGGACAGTTTGCACTGTCCCTAGTGTTTCTTCTCTACAATTTAGCATACAACTCAGAGTTCAGTTCTGTTTTCTCCTAGTGAATTAAACATACCAATGTGTTTTCCATAAAAAATTCAGCCTTAAATTAATTATACAAAATTTATAGTAATTTTTCAAAGTCACTGCCCAGAACAGAGCATTCTGGGCAGGTTACACTTGGTTGGATTTCTATCTTCTTAACTCATTTTAGCAAGGTCCTAACATGACAATTTCATTCATATTCATGTTCTTACATGTCTAGGTCATTATAATTCACCTAGAAATTTTCTTAAAACAGGGCATAATCATGTTGAACCTAATTTGATCTATTTGATCACATTTACACATCCAATTCATCAACTAGGCAGTCCATTACCTAATTTAACTAGTTCAATTAGGTGTAGTCATTTTCCAACAACATATATATTCAATTAAATCTTCATTTTACCTAGCAACATGATCAAAACAAGGTTCTATGTTCATTTAACATGTTACACAATTTCTCAATCAAAACAGTCCCTAATCAAGACCGTTTTCAATCATGTTCATATTCCTCAAATTTCCAGCAACCACATATATATTTCATTAGCAATTTAGGTACTAGCATTCAATTTCCAGGTTCTAATTGAAGCTAGCATGACCCTAACATGTACAACAATCATTCATTTTCATCAAGGCAACAAGAACATCATCAATAACTCATTCAATCAAGTTGCTAGGGAGAAAGGCTTTAGAATCTACTTGCAATCTTCCTAGATATTCAATTTTTATGCAATTGTGATCTCATGCAAGCTTTCTTCCCCTCAACAATGGTGATTTTTCTTCCTAGATGGATGAAGAGGATTTTCGGCAAAGTGGGGAAGAAGGTAACAAGATGGCCACTTGGCCATGGTGTTATCACATGGCTTAGCTACTTGCCTCCACTTGGCAATTTTTGGTCTAATTGCTTCATAAATCCTTAATTACTCATCTTAATGCATGCAATCCTATATTTACAATTTGTTACTATTTGATCATCATGATTAGGCTACTTCTTTATCAATCCATGTAATTTAGTCACTAGGTTTAATCAATTCTTCTAATTTGTAGATTGTTTGTACAATTAAACTCTAATTGGTTTATAACAAGTTACTAGGCCATGATTTGGGGTATTACAAGCACTCTCACAAGAAGACATTTTCGGTTAGATGTCTGGGCTAAAAGCACAAAAGAGAATATGCAATGCCTTGTAATTTAGCTCCATCTTCTTGCGATCATCTGCACTCCATTCCGCCTTGCTTCATTGTGGAACGAACGAACCGTCTCCAATAATGTTCCAAAGATGGTAATCCTTGCCTCTCATGAAATACATCTTCCTATTCTTCCAATAGAAGTAGTTGGTCCCGTCAAAGAATGGTGGTCGGTCAATGGGTTACGCCATGGCTTCAGTTGATTGTTTGTCGGTCGAATTGAGCCTCGCTCTGATACCAATTGTTGGGCTCGATAACTACAACTGAATTGCTTGCCAAGTGGTGGAGAAGATGTAACTTGGGTAGTAAGACCCTAAATCCTAGCTTAAAAGTATTGGAACAAAATTTCATAAGTTGATAGCTTAATTGAATTTAGAATTAAGCTAAATTGACTAGTTAAGGGCCGAATTGAAAGAATGTATGAAATAAGTAATCAAATTATAAAGGATTAATTTGAATTAAAGGAGAAAGATGAGGCTTGCATGATAAATTTCATGGTTCTCTTATTTTCCCTTGACTAATTATATGATTTGTATATGCTATGATACAACATGGTTGAATGCTAATGACTTGTTTGAGATATGATGTTATCTCATTTGATGAAATGAATCTTGAAACCACTTGACTAGTGAGCTAAGGCTCAATAGCGTAAGGGCTTAACATGAAATGATCTTGATTGACATGAACATGATCTTGAACTTGATAACTTGAATAAATGGTAATTCAGAGAACCTTGGTAGCTAGTTGGATTAGGTAGAAAGGCATGCCTTAGAGTCTAGAGCTCATTGTGTACGGGTGGACTACGGTCCAGGGCTAAGGCCCCTATTTGGCGACAGATGGAGGGTACGTACGCGGTCTTTGGCGACAGTAGGAGGGTTGACCAGTACTACGGTGCATCTTGTGGTGACAGTTGGTTGGAGACTCGATTACCTATACAAACTAAGTACCAAGGGGGTTGTTTAATGAAATAACAAATGTAATAAGAATTCAATTATACATGATACTTGTCTTGAATGCCATGAGATGTATGTTACTTGATTTTAAAGCATGACTCCTTGGTTTCTTGTTTTGCAAGCATGTTGCTTGATTCATGAATTATGATTTCTTGATGCCTAATCTTGTTGGCCGAATGCATGCTATCCTAGATAGGATAATATTGATGCTTGAAAGACTAGATAAGGTCTCTCTTGATGTTTGAAAGACTAGCTAAGTCTACTCTAATGCTTGGAAGCCTTAGCTAGGTTTACACTTGATCTAAAAGACATGAAACATGAAATAACAAAATGGATAGACTAGATACTACCTCACTAAGTACATTTTTGTACTTATCACTCTTGTTTCATTCTTCCCAACCTACAGGTTAAAGGATTCAACATTGTTTGATCTTGAAGCTTGATTCCTTGAGCAAGAAGCATTCTACACAAGCTTTGTTAAAGTATGATTTCATACTTGTTTTGTATTCTCCTAGAATGGTGGCACTAGATGTATCTAAATAGTTTGATCATGCATTTGAAAGTTTGTATAAATGTCTTGATGGGCCTATCTATGTTATGTATATAGTTTAAGGTTTGTAATAAACTTAGTTAACTTGAAATGGTTGAATGTTGCTGCGCATATGTTGATGGAATGACTTAATGTTAATCTAGCTATCTTGATGATTTTCGAATGCTATGATCTTGTACATGGATTGCTTAAATAGAAAATAGGTTGATGAGCCATGATGCTTGCTTGTACCCTAATCGAATTGCCTTGACATATAGGGTCACTTGAATGTAACAATGCTTGTTTTGAGTGAAATGTATGCTTGTGGTTGTGATTGCCGAATGCATGGGCTGTAATTAAGTTTAAATGTAACTAGATACATGCCTTGTGGTTGCTTTTGGTGATATGGCCGAACGGTAGGATTTGAAATAGGCTTGAATGGAACTAACTTCATGAATTATTGGATGTACAAGAAGCATGTTAGAAACCTAAGGATAAAGTGTACTTATAATAAGCTAGAAAACAATTGAATCGAATTGGAAGCATGTAACACTAAGGTAGTTCAAATAGGATAGGTAACATTGTATAAGTGTTATAAAATGAACCATGAAAGTAGTAACTTGTAATGTAAGCATGAAATGAGTTAGAATTGATGAATTATTCGAATGGATGTTGTCTGACTATGAAGCAATTGTATGTTACTTGCATGCTAAGAAATGTATATGTGGTTGCCATGCTTTGATCGAATGCTTGTTTCTTTCTTGCTTGCTTAGTTCAAATGCTAGGATGATTTACGAGTCAAATGTGATGTTTGCCGATTGCTTTGGATGGTTATTGAAGTCAAGTATGAATGTGTAATGCTTGTATTGTCCTTGCCTTGTCTATGTTCTAGCTTTGTTCGAATGCCATGCCTTGATTTGTCCTTGCTTGCTTGCTAAGTAATGTTCCCAAATCGAGTTACTACTAACCTGGGTAGGGGGTGTTACATGGGTGATGGTGGTGGAAGCAAAAAGATAGGAAAAAATAGACACAAGATTTAGAGTGGTTCGAGCTTCTAACCAAACTCTACATCCACTACCTTAGCTTCCTACTAAGGATTTCAACCAATTCACTAAGAATTCTTTCCCTTTTCTAGGCTAAGGAGGCAACCATTTACAACCTAGACTCACTCACAAAGTCTAGCATCCAAAGCTCACAAACCGAGCTTTGGGAATACTCTCTAACAAGAGAAAATTTAGCAAACTAGAAATCCCTCTAAAAGGTGATTGTTTTCACTCTTAAGATCTTAGCCAAATCCTAATACACTTGAGCATACATTGAAATTTTAGCTAAACAAGTGTAGTCTATACAAAGAATGAGAAATTAAGCACTAAGAAAAATTTTCATCATAATGTTGTTGACATATGGATCATTAGTCTTCTAAAGATGATTGGAGGTTCCTTTTATACTGCCAATTGAGTTTCTAGCAGTTGGGGACCGTTGGGATTGAATTAGAGCTGTTGGGGCCTTTATTTCTCGCAATAATTACAGTTCTGAAGCTGTCTGTATCGATATGCGGGTAGTCGTATCGGTACGTGTTCTTCATAAACTAGCTGTTGAGCTCTTTCCAGCTGATGCGTATTGATACACTTAGGAGTGTATTGGTACAGCCTGCAATTTAAAACACTGATGGGAAAATAGCCGTTAGGGGTTTTGGCCATTGGGGTTTTTTCCACGTAGGCATATCAAAATGCTAAGAGGCATATCAAAACGACCTTCTTCGTATCGATATGGCAAGACCTTTATCGGTACAGGTTTTGACAGTTTCAAAAAGACTTGTGGATCATTAGTCTTCTAAAGATGCTTGGAGGTTCCTTTTATACTCCCAATTGAGTTTCTAGCCGTTGGAGACTGTTGGGATTGAATTGGAGTCGTTGGGGCCTTTATTTCTCGCAATAATTGCAGTTCTGAAGCTGTCTGTATCGATATGCAGGTAGCTGTATCGGTACGTGTTCTTCATAAACTAGCCATTGAGCTTTTTCCAGCTGATGCATATCGATACACTTAGGAGTGTATCGGTACGACCTGCAATTTAAAAGACTGTTGGAAAAATAGCCGTTAGGGGGTTTTGGCCATTGAGATTTTTTCCACGTAGGCGTATCAAAATGCTAAGAGGCATATCAAAACGGCATTTTTCGTATCGATACGGCAAGACCTGTATTGGTACAGGTTTTGACAGTTTCAAATAGATTGTAGCTGAAACCTAAAGGCGTATCGATACAGGGAATACCGTATTGGTACGGTTACTTGAAAAACTCAGGTTTGGCTACTTTAAAGACATTTAAATCATTTCAAAACCTTATAAATACATCAAACATATTTTCAAGTTGTTTGGACTTAAAATCATTTTTGAAATCTTTACAATTTAGTCCAAAACTATTTTTCAATTATTATATCAAAACAAATATCCTAACACATATAATCCCAGATGGAAAAACCATCCGAATTTTAGCTATGGGTCCAATGCTCAGTACAATCAACCTTATCAACCACTCTCGCCTATGCCTCAACAACAACAACCCCATAAATCATCCCTTGAGGCCATAGTAGAAAGGCTAGCATTAAGCACAAAAAAATTCTAACAAAAGACCGAGGCCCAATTTCAAGAACTTCACAAGAAAATGAGCAAGCTCGTGCAAATAGTGGGGTGACTAGAATCCCAGGGAAAGCCACTATCTCAAATAGAACAAAATCCAGACAAAATACGTGCGCCATTACCCTACGTAGCGGAGCTGTCATCGAATCTAGATCAAATGAAGGCACTGACACCAAACGCAAGAAGGAGAAAGCAGAACCAAAACCACCTGCCGAGCCTCCTATGCCATCGCCATATGCTGTACCTCCTCTATTCCCAAGAAGGCTTATTAAGTGTGACAATGAAAGCTAAGAGAAGAAGATTTTCAACATATTTCGAAAGATCGAAATAAACATTCCACTTCTCGATGTGATCAAGCAGCTTCTGAGGTATGCAAGATTCCTAAAAGACCTCTGCATAAGCAAGAAAGAGCTCTCCGGGAATGATAAGTTAAATTTGGGTGAGAATATTTCTACGGTTATTTAAAGGAAAATTCCACCAAAGTACAAGGACCAAGGTATGTTTGCAATTCCCTATAAAATCAATAAAGTAGGAATTAAAAGAGTTATGTGTGATTTATGTGCTTCAATTAATGTAATGCCCTTATCTATTTTTAAACTACTTAACGCGGGTCCTTTGAAAGAGACATGGGTGACGATTCAACTAGCCGATAGATCGGTGGTGTATCTAGAAGGGGTTTGTAAAGGTAAATGAATTGGTGTTTTGACTGACTTCTACATCATCAATGTGGAAGATGATCGATGAAATAGTTCATCTGAAATTCTACTCGGAAGACCATTCCTGAATACTGTGCAATCGAAAATTGATGTTCGAAGCAGAATACTCACTATAGAGTTCGATGGCGAAGTAGTAAAGTTTGATGTCTACAAAGCCATGAAATATCCTAATTCTATGGTGAATGTTAGCTGTATTGATATATTTGAACCTTTTGTTGATGAATATATTGAGTATAATTTTTCTCATGAATTATTCATAGATATATATATGACGAAGCTGATATGTCTATAGAAATAGAAAATGTTTCTGATGTTGAATTAAAATTGCGCTTAGAACCTTCAAAAATTAAACCGCTACCTTCAATTTTGTAGGCACTGGTGATCGAATTGAAACCATTACCTGAGCACTTGAAGTATGCATTTTTGGGAGATGGGACTACCTTGCCAGTTATAATTTCAAACAAGCTTTCCAAGGCGGAAGAAGAGGATTTAGTGCAAGTCCTAAAACCTACAAAGAAGTGATAGGATGGACGATCGCTGACATCAAAGGACTTAGTTCTTCGACTTGCATGCATAGAATCAAAGTCGAAGAAAATGCAAAACCAACTCAAGAAGGCCAAAGGCACCTAAACTCTCCCATGATGGACGTGGTTAAAGATGAGATCCAAAAGCTTCTCAATGCTGATATGATCTACTCAATTTTCGACAGTAATTGGGTAAGTCTGATCTATGTGGTCCCTAAGAAAATGAGAGTCACAGTGGTAGAAAACTCGGAAGACGAACTAGTCCCTACTCGTGTTCAAAATGGGTGGATAGTTTGTATCGATTACATGAAGTTGAATGCATTAACTAAAAAAACACCATTTTCCACTTCCATTTATCAATCAAATGATAGAAAGATTAGCCGAAAAGTCTCACTATTGTTGTCTTGATGGATTTTCTGGTTTCTTCCAAATCCCTGTGGTGCCTGAAGATCAAGAAAAAACCACTTTTATGTGTCCATTCGGCACATTCACCTATCGTCAGATGCCATTTGGGCTCTGTAACACACTTGCCACATTTCTAGAAGTGTATGGTAAGCATATTCTTCGATTACATAGAGAAAGGAATCGAAGTATTTATGGATGACTTTACGGTTTACGATAATTCTTTTAGTGAGTGTTTAATAAATTTAACAAAAATCCTGAAGCAATGCCTAGAATTTAATCTTGTGTTAAATTATGAAAAAATCCATTTTATGGTTGATAAAGGTTTAATTTTAGGCCACATCGTTTCTTCTAATGGTATTGTTGTTGATAAGGCAAAAACTGATATTATTCGCTCACTTCCATACCCGACAACTATGAGGGAAGTTCGCTCGTTTCTTAGTCATGCAAGTTTCTACCGGAGGTTCATCAAGGACCTTTCCAAGGTGGCACAACCACTTTGTAATTTGTTACAAAAAGATAGGACCTTCGACTTTGATTCGGAATGCAAGCGTGCTTTCGATATCATTAAGGAAAAGTAGGTTTCGGCACCTATTGTGCAACCGCCAAATTGGGATTATCCCTTTGAAATTATGTCCGATGCAAGCGATTGGAGTGTATGTGCCGTACTTGGGCAAAAGATAGGAAGGGAACCGCATGTCTTCTCCTATGCTTCCAAAACCTTGGATACAACCCAACAAAATCATTCGACTACGGAAAAAGAATTATTTGCAATTGTTTTCGCTTTAGAAAAATTCCATTCATATCTCTTGGGAACTAAAATGATTGTTTTTTTTTATCATGCAGCCTTGAAGTATTTGCTGAGCAAGAAGGAGGCAAAGCCACGCTTAATCCAATGGATTCTACTCCTATAGGAGTTTAATTTGGAAATCAAAGATAAGAAAGGATGTTAAAACCACTATTGATTTTTTAAAGCTACTTGGAATAATGATGCTAAAACCACTGTTGATTTTTTAAATAATTTTTTTCCGGGTTTGGCACACCAAGGGAATAATTAGCGATTGAGGAACACATTTTGTCAACCGAATTGTTGAGGCACTAATGAAGAAATATGGGGTAACACTATGATTAGCCACTTCTTACCATCCTTAAACGAACGATCAGACAGAGGTTTCGAATTGAGAAATCAAATCGATTCTCGATAAGATTGTGAAGCTGAACCGGAAAGTTTGGAGCCTTAAACTTACTGAATCCTTGTGGGCGTATCACACAGCTTACAAAGGCCCTATTGGTATGTCCCCTTACTGCTTAGTCTTCGGTAAACTGTGTCACTTGCCGGTATAATTGGAGCATAAAGCTTACTAGTGATTGAAGAATGCAATATGGAGATGGATGCCGCCGACAAAGCTCGAAAGTTTCATATTCAAGAGCTAGAAGAGATACAAAGGAATACCTATGACAGTGCCCGAATTTACAAGGATAAGACAAAAGAATTTCATGACTGACAAATTTCTTTTAAAGCTTGCAATATTGGGCAAAAGGTGTTGCTTTTTAATTCTAAGTTGAAAATATTTGCAGGCAAACTACGAACGAAGTGTCTAGGACCTTTTACAGTGACTCAAATTTTCCCACATGGTGTAGTCGAAATTCAAGATGCTTCGGGAGCTTGTTTCAAGGTGAACGGTCAGCGATTGAAGCCTTTTTATGAGAACCACCAAGCATGTGTGGTTGAGGAAATAATTCTCGAATAACTGATCGTTTGATTCAAGACATCGAGCTAACGATGTTAAATAAAGCGCTTTAATGGGAGGGAACCCATTTTCTCTTTTCTCATTTATCTATTTTATTTTATTATTTTATTGTTAATTTATTTATTTTTTCCTTTTTAATCATTTTTTCTTTTCTTTGAATAACAGTACACATGAATTTTTTAGGTAAATAAAGAGCTGAAACGAACAAAAAATCAAATATGGCAGCACCGCAATAGTGAACATGGAATAAAAAGAGGGAAAAAGAGTGAAAATTGTTGCAGCCTCCAAATCCAAAATTCTCACAAGCGCAACTCATCTCCTCTCTTCCCCCATTGCCGTTCAACTCTTTCCCCATCATCGTTAGTCATCACATTGCCAGACCACAATCGCACCTTTGTTGCAACCCCGAGAACCCATCGGCCAAGTCAAAGCCTCTTGCCACACCCCTTTTAGAACCGCGACACCACTCTTTCCCCCACTTTAGACCCCGACGTCTGTGTTACTCTGGCCACTACCAAGCCATGGTCCGCACAAGACTCCATGGTCACCGGCGACAGTCGCACGATGCCCCTGAACTAGACCCACTGCCAAACACATTCTTTTGCGTCAGTAAGTTATGAACAAAATTTTGTTCCACCTTTACTGATGTACCATTCAATTTTTATTTTTTCGGGGAACTTTAGTGTCACTCCATATTCTGACAACTTCTCTTTCAAGTAGCCGAACCGACCACAATGGCATGACGAAGCATTCATCACACCGAACATCCCTCGACGATAAACATGGGGAGTATTCTGCCCATTTCTCCTTTTACTTTTACTTTATTTTTGTATTGGGACAATACTTCTTAAGTGAGGGGGTGGATATCGAATTTTTCCTTGCTTTTTCATGCTTGTTTAAATGATTCTTTTGATGATTAAGATTGTCACTTATCTAGATCGACTTAGGAGTTTCACTTTAGTTCTTTAATGCAATGCTTGAATTAATTGAGTTACACGTGTATAAACTTGTTTGGGCAACTTAGTGAACTTGATGAATGCTTTTAACTTAGTGGTACAATTTTCATTTTTTCTAAAATACGAGTTTGGTTTGTATCGCTAATATTGTTTGATGATGTCATCAGGTGTACTGCTTCATGGTGAGGTGATTGTGAGTGGTAGATCATGGTATGTGATCGAATTGGAGGTAGGGGTGAGGTGCTTGGGTTGTCATCTCGTTTCAAGTACAAAGATCTGAGTGACGAGCCGAGGCTACGAAGTTTAAAAAAATAAAGAAAAAAAGAAAGTGAAAAAAATAAAAGAATGAAAAATTGAAAAAAAAGAAGAAAAAAAAACAAAAAAAGAAGGAAAAAGAGAGGAAAAGGTGGAGGAAGAATAAAAGTCACACTCCAAAAGCGAACGAACAAATTTTTTACATAGTTGATTGTTGTTCATTTGGTTAACTGCTTTTGTTGATTCACTTTTGTCGCCCTTGCTTGATTATCTTGTTTAACTCTTTAGGATCCAAGCATGTGTTTACAATTTTAGTGAAACTTTTGAGTAAATTTTGACTAAGTGACGGAAGTAACAATTAAAATGTGCTTGAGGACAAGCGTTGAATAAGTGAGGAGGAATTTGATAAGTGTAGAATATTACATATTTTTTAATGTCTTTTATTCTTCATTTCCTTAATATATATACTCCTAAATTGTTTCTTATTAAGACTTCAAAAGTACTATTTTTATTACCCTTTTTACTCATATTATTATTAGACTTAGGCTCATATTAGCTGCATAATTAGTCATTCATACATTAATTCATGTTTCTTTTCACCGTTAAGCTTGATTACATAGTTTGGTGATTTTTGTGGAAAAAGATGTTGCTTTGGTGTGCTTTTGTGCGCAGGAACTAATTGCCGAAGCAATCAGGAAATTGCTGAGGCAATTGAGGATAAGATGAAGTGGCAGCCGATTTGATGACTGGATAAATCCAACCTATTTGAGATAAATGGCGTGAAACAAGAGGAGTTGGAGTTCCATGTAGAGATCAAAAGGAGATTAAATTCTAAGAGTTTTATGGGGAGTTTTTGAAGGAATAATAATATAATAATAAAAGAGATTTATTTCTTTTATTCTTTCTTTATTTAATTCCAACTTAACCTCCTCCTCAAGAAAAACTTTGACCTAGCCATCTCCTATAAATAAGAGACTAAGCCGCCAGCCTTGTCGATGTGCGATTAGAGAGAGCAAATTAGGGTTGTTTTGATTTCTTCTTCTTCTTCGTTTGCTTCCATTAGATTCATGTTTAGGGATTTTATTTTTGTGGTTATTTTGTTCCCAGCCATGAACTAAATTTATTTGGCTTGGGTTATTATGTTTTTGTGGTTGCGAGAACGATTGAATTTGTTCATTATTGGTTCTTAATTTTGTTTGCGAGTGAATTGGGAGAGGAACTCGTAAATTCGTCTATTTATCTAGTATCGGGAGAGCTAGATTCAAGAAACGAATGAGCATGGTCTTTATTCAATCAATCAATGGTGAAGACTAATTTGACTTAAGGATAAGTTGCGAATTTCAACGGCTAAAAGAGCACAAGATCGGTTGTTGTCCACCCTTGGTTCACGCAGGAATATATTATCAAGGCATGCACAATTAATAGTGTTTCGAGTTAGGGATAACGAGAAGCCATTGAACAACGCTTTGCCGAACCTTGAAGGTTATCGCCCAATTGCCCAGCCAGTCGCTCCATTCCCAATTGCCCAAGCAATCGCAAAATTGCCCAGGCAATCCGACTGGATTCAATTAAAAAACAATTAAGCTACTCTAGCACTCAATTACCACGATGGTCCATTCAACTATCACGCCACGACTCACAATAACCCGGCCTACTCTCTCTTATTTTTTTACATCTTTCTTTTATTTAATTGCTCTTTTATTTACTCGTTAAATAAAACTCATACAATCACCAATTTGTGTTTTTCTTTTCACTGCAAGAAGTTAGATTCTCGAAGTAGTACCAACCCCTGTGGAGATGATATCTATTCTATACTATAACTTGCGATGTGTACACTTGCACCAATTGCGAAGCACTCAATACGCGTAACAAGTTTTTGGCGCCGTTGCCGGGGATTGACAATTGTGACTATTTTTTTTAATTTCTTGCACCTTTGTTTCTTTTTATTTTTGTTTTATTTCTAATCTCTTTCAAGGGACTTACAACTTTGGTTTTGCATCTATGTATGACCAAGGCGAAACCAACATCACAAGTCTACCCACTTGAACCCGAGATATAACGAGTTCTTCATAGAAGAAGACGAGAAGAATGAGCAACAATGGCAGAACAACCTGATAACCCAGTCGGCAATCTGAATGCCAATGGTAACCAGAACTCGTAGTAAGAGGAGGAGGAGATCAAGTCGTACAACCTGTTAGTAACAGACCCATTCGAGACTACTTATAGGAAGATCTCAACGGTTTCAATCCAGGAGTTGTCGCACATGAGATAGAAGCTGCCCACTTTGAATTAAAACCTGTGATGTTCAACACAATTGGTCAATTTGGCGGCTCGACAACTGAAGATGCCAGACAACATCTCAAATCATTCCTGGATATTTGCAATTCATTCAAGCTACAAGGATTCCATAAAGATATCCCAAGGCTGAAATTATTTCCATATTCACTAAGGGATAGGGCAAAAACGTGGCTGAATAGTATTCCATCCGGATCTATAGGATCTTAGACAGATTTGTGTCGCAATTTTATTGCTAGATTTAGTTTTACTAATATGACTGATAAGTTGCGCAATGATATTACTTCTTTTCAGCAGGTAGATGATGAATCTATGTACAAGGCTTGGGAGCGATACAAAGAGCTTTTACACAAATGTCCCATGCACGGATTCCTATTGTGGACGTAAGTGATGATGTTCTACAACTCAGTGAACATGCCGACAAGGATGATGCTAGATGCCTCAGCAAATGGCATACTCCTCAACAAGTCACCTGAGGAAGTGATAGAGATTTTGAACCATCTTGCCAAGAACAATTATCAGTTCCCAACCACCTGAAGGGTAATAGTCAAACACAATGCCACGATAAATGAGCTTGATTCATCAGGATCTATTTCTGCACAATTGGCCACTTTAACCAATATGATTAAGAATATGCAGTGACCTAGCAACACACAGGAGATCAAGGTAGTAGATTCAAATTGTGATTTATGTAATGGTAACCATGATTCTTCTAAATGTCCGCAAAACCCAGAATCTAGCTTTTACGTTGGAAACTACAACCGAAATAACAATATGATGTCCAAAATTTACAATCCAGCATGGAGGAAGCACCCAAATTTCGCATGGAGTAATCCCAACAATGCCCTCAACCAGAGCAGTCAGAATGCACATGCAACAGAATTCCAGCAGAACTTGCCACGATAATAGATGCCACAACAACAGATACTGCAGCAACAATCGACACCATCCAGTTCTTTGGAAAATTCTCTTAATGCTTTCATGTTAAAAACTGAATCTTATATGGCTGAGAATAGTAATTTCATGAAAAATACTGATGCCTTTATCAACAGGACTGAGATGAGATTGCAAAACCAAGAGGCGACCCTAAAGTCATTGGAGACACAAGTCGGGCAATTTGCTCAAAACTTTAACACAAGACCAATGGGCGGTTTACCTAGCGATACTGAAGTCGCAATAGGAGAAAACCACGAGCAGTGCAAAGCAATCACCATTCGGAGTGGCCGACAACTTAAGGAAATCCAAGCTCACTCAACAGAGAACACTCAACCAAAGGAGCAGCCCCTTGTCCAAAAAGAGGAGTCCAACAGCAAAACCTCTGCAAAAACTGATGAATCGAAGAATGCCACAACAATTCCACATGCCTCGGCAACTGCACATGCTTCAGCAAGTCCTGATGCCTCGACAACTCCTTCCATCAAGTTCCAAACTAAAGAAAAGATTGAAGACATCCGACTGCCACCACCATTCCCAACAGATGTTGAAATGGAAAAAGCAAGAATACTAGTTCAAGAAGTTCCTTGACATCTTGAAGCAAGTCCACATCAACTTGCCATTGGTTGAAGCAATAGAACAAATGCCGAACTATGCTAAGTTCCTTAAAGAGATCGTCTCTAAGAGGACTATGCTAGGATAATTTGAAACAGTTGTTGTGACAGAAAGATGCATTGCCATTCTACATAATCACATGCCACCCAAGCTTAAAGATCCCAACAGTTTCACAATACCGCGTTCGATCGGAAACCACTATGTCGGGAAAACATTGTGCGATCTTGGAGCAAGCATAAATTTGATACACAAATTAGTTTTCCAGAAATTGGGAATCGGGAAAGCAAGACCTACAACAGTTATGCTACAACTTGCTGACAGATCCTATGTGCATCCAGAGGAAAAAATCGAGGATATACTGGTAAGAGTTGATAAATTTATTTTTCCCGCTGATTTTATTTTTTTGGATTGTGAAGCAGATGAGTTCGCACCTATTATCCTTGGGAGACCCTTCCTAGCTACAGGAAGAACTTTGATTGATGTCGAAAAGGGAGAACTCACAATGAGGGTGAACGACCAGCAAGTCAAAATGAACGTATTTCAAACCCTAAAACATACCGACAATCCAGAAGAATGCCAATTCATCCACGCCACAACCGAATTCAATTTTGATGTGGAAGAGAATAGCCTAGGCAATTTCATTGCTGAACAAGAAGAACCTAAGGAGTTCGAGGAGCCGATCGATGACGATCCGAACAACGAAGAACAAGAAGAAGCAAACTGGATAGTAAATCGACCAGGTACACACTTCAAACCATTGGATTACACAAGTAAGGAAGGTAAACTCGAGAAACCCTCAATTGAACAACCTCCCATTCTTGAGTTGAAACCATTGCCAGGGCAATTAAAATATGCTTACTTAGGAATTAATAATACATTGCCCGTAATTATTTATTCTAAGTTGCAGTCTAAACAGGAAAAGAAGTTGATTGACATGTTGATGCTGTACAAAAAGGCAATGGGATGGACCATCCCAGACTTGAAGGGAATTAGTCCAGCAGTAAGCATGCATAAGATCTTATTGGAAGATGTCCACAAACCCTCCATTGAAGCACAAAGAAGACTCAATCCCAATATGAAAGGGGCCGTGATGAAGGAAATCATCAAATGACTTGACGCTGACATTATATACCCCATCTCCGACAGTACATGGGTATGTCTGGTACAATGTGTACTGAAAAAGGGAGGTATGACCGTGGTAAGTAACAAAAATAATAAACTTATTCAAACTAGGACGGTTACCAGTTGGAGGGTTTGCATGGACTATCATAAGTTGAATAAAGCTACTAGGAAAGATCATTTTCCTTTACCCTTTATTGACCAAATGCTTGACCGTCTTGCAGGAAAACCCTTTCATTGTTTTCTTGATGGTTACTCAGGTTACAATCAAATTGCCATAGTACTAGATGATCAGGAAAAGACCACTTTTACATGCCCTTATGGTACCTATGCGTTTCGACATGGTAGAAGACTTCATCGAGATCTTTATAGATGATTTCTCTATCTTTGGAAATGACTTCGACAATTGCCTCGACAATTTGGAAAAGGTGCTAGCAAGTCGAAGAATATGATCTCGTGCTAAATTGGGAAAAGTGCCATTTTATGGTGGATGAAAGAATCGTGCTTGGCCATAAGATTTCATCTAAGGGGATCGAAGTGGAGAAAGCAAAGGTGGATGTGATCGAGAAATTACCCCCACTAACTTCAGTCAAGGGGATTCAAAGCTTTCTTGGGCATGCAGGTTTTTATAGAAAGTTTATTCAAAATTTTTCTAAAATTACTAAACCCTTGTGTAACTTGCTTGAACAGGACAAGGTCTTCGACTTCGATGACTCATGCACCCAAGCATTCGAAACCTTGAAGAAGAAACTTGCCTCGGCACCCATTATCGTCCCACTAGATTGGACCTTACCTTTTGAGCTTATGTGTGATGCAAGTGACTTTGTAGTAGGAGCAGTTCTTGGTCAACGAACATGTAAAATTTTCCATGTGATATACTATGCTAGTAAAACTCTTAATGGTGCTGAAGTGAACTACACCACTACGGAAAAAAGAGTTACTACTCATGGTTTTGGCTTTTGAAAAATTTTGCTCCTACTTGATCGGGACCGAGGTAATTGTTCATACTGACCACTCGACAATTAAGTATCATTTTGCTAAGAAAGATGCCAAACCTCGTTTGATTCATTGGATTTTACTTTTTACAAGAGTTTGACATTAAAATTAAGGACATGAAAGGAACGGAGAATCAAGTTGCCGATCATCTGTCACGCCTAGAATTTGGCAATAATGAGGACACAGATGTGGAGATATGTGACACATTCCCGGATGAGCAAATGTTAGTTGCCTCGACAATACCATGGTATGCAGGTTTAGTTAATTTCCTTGTTAGTGGCATTTTACCTTATAGCCTTATTCACCAGGGAAAGAAGCGGTTCCTACATGATGCTAGGCATTATTATTGAGACAAGCCTCTTTTATTTAAACAATGTGCAAATCAGGTTATAAGACGATGTGTCCCCGAGGAAGAGTAGCAAAATGTGCTCCGGCAATGCCATGTTTCACCATATGGAGGCCATTTTGGATGAACTAGCACCACGAAAAAAGTCTTGCAATCTGGTTTATACTGGCCCACACTATACAAAGATGCCCAAGAATTTTATAAGTAGTGCGATCATTGTCAAAGAACGAGCAATATATCTAGGCGACATGAGATGCCACTTCAAAACATCCTCGAAGTGGAGCTATTCGATGTATGGGGGATCGATTTTATGGGATCTTTCCCTTCTTCATGTGGAAATCTATACATCCTTCTAGCCGTTGATTATGTGTCCAAATAGGTCGAAGCAGTCGCAACTCCCAGAAATGACTCCAAAACCGTACAAAGATTATTAAAGAAAAATATATTCACACGGTTTGGAATGCCAAGGGCAATTATCAGTGATGAAGGCAAGCACTTCGACAACAAACTTATTGCCAAAATCTTGCAACGTTTCAGAGTGTCACACAAAATTTCCACGGCATATCACCTGCAAACAAATAGGCAAGCTAAAATCTCCAACCGGGAATTAAAGGGTATCCTTGAGAAGGTTGTCAATCCCTCTTGAAAGGATTGGTCATTGAGGTTAGAAGATGCACTTTGGGCCTATCGAACCTCATTCAAAACACCCCTAGGTATGTCTCCTTTTCGACTTGTCTATGGAAAAACTTGCCACTTACTGGTGGAAATCGAGCACAAAGTATATTGGGCTATCAAAACCGTAAACATGGACTGGGAGAATGCGAGACAAAAGCGTTTACTGGACCTTAACAAGATAGAGGAATTTCATGCCTTAGCTTACGACAATGCAATAATCTAAAAGGAGAAGACAAAGTGTTGGCACGACAATAAGCTATTGTTGAGGCTATACTTGCCCGGGCAATTAGTACTCCTCTTCAACTCTCGGCTGAAACTCTTCCTAGGAAAATTGAGATTGAGATGGTCTGGGCCCTTTGAAGTTTTAAAACCTTTCTCCCATGGTGCCGTGATAATCAAGTCCACCATCGATGGACATGAGTTCAAAGTTAATGGACAAAGATTGAAGCACTAAGATAGCACCCATGTTGAGCGTGACAAAGAAGTGGTCACTTTAGGAGATGCATAAATATGCTCTCCTTTAGTAATTTATTATTAATATTTCTTATTTTTATTTTTTTTAATTCAGACAATTTTTTATTTTTGATTTTATGATTCTTTTATTTTTGTTTTTGTTTCCAACCACAACCACAAGATCATCCATGGCCAAAAACATCAAAACAATCCATTGCACCCGAAGATGCCTCGGCAACTACCGCACATGCTAAAGAGACTAATGAAGAAAGGATCTAGCCACACCACCAGCCACCCGCATCCAACCAAACTCATCATTCAAGGCGGCAACCTTTTCGACTAACTCATTTGCATTTTATTTTAATTTTTGCATGCATTGAGGACAATGCTTCTCTCGAGTTTGGGGGGGGTGCTTGTTTCTAGTTAATTTTATGTTTAGTTGTATTCATCTTTAGTGATAGCATATAGGTTGCAAATGTTGCTTGCCATGCCTTTGATTGGATTTAATTGCTTGGACTTGTTGAATATCCAATGATGAATTTTTGCCACTGCACTTAATTGAAAGAACCTTTAAATTTTAGGATTGCATGAAAAGAACTTAGAATTTCACTATGATGCTAAATATTATGAACACGGTTGTGGTTCGTTGATTGAAAGAAACTTGGTGAACTTAGGTTTCTTAAAATTTGGGTAAATTTAAATTGAAAATTAAAAGTTAATTTCTAGCTAGAGGTGCCCGAAATTGGCTCTAGTCGACAAAAAAAAGAAGAAATTGCTTGCTTTACTAGAGGTGCCCAAAATTGGCTCTTGTAAAAAGATGAGTAAATATCCCAGTAATTAAATTGATAAAAGCCTATTATTCACATAGAATATTAAAATCAACTTGTATGCAACTACACACACACTGTCACAAGCATTATAGTTTGGTTCTAGGTAATTTTTATGCTATCCAAAAAATTCAAAAGGTGATCATAATTTGTGCCACGGTTCTAAGGTTTGAATTCAAGTTTGAAGCATGTCTTTGATGATTAAAGTCTTGGCAGATAATTGTTAGTTTGCATTGCTTGAGGACAAGCAATAGTTCGAGTTTGGGGGTGTGTTAAGTGTTCAAAAGTACTATTTTTATTACCCTTTTTACTCATATTATTGTTAGGCTTAGGCTCATATTAGCTGCATAATTAGTCATTCATACATTAATTCATGTTTCTTTTCACCGTTAAGCTTGATTACATAATTTGGTGGTTTTGTGTAAAAAGATACTACTTTGGTGTGCTTTTGTGCGCAGGAACTAATTGCCCAAGCAATTGGGAAATTGCCGAGGCAATTAAGGATAAGATGAAGTGGCAACCGATTTGATGACTGGAGAAATTCAACCTATTTGTGTAACATACTCTAACCACCCTAGTAGGATTAGGTAAGTTACTACAATACAATCAACCATTCAATCAATATTAGGTATTAAGTACCATTCGGTTAAGACCTTTCTTGCTCATCAAGTTATATTTCGATTAGGAGAGATCCAAATACAACATACATGATACATTCACTTGATAAACTAGGTCTCATATTACCATATGTTATCATATTCAATCTATCTATAGTTTACTTGAGTTCCAAGGTACCATTCGAACTAGAAGAGAAGTGTATGGATCATCTTGACATTCATTGTGACTATTAAGCATTTCAACTAGTGTTTTATAAGAATTACATATGTGACTTTAATTAAACATATAGACCTACAAAATCATCTACACCATTTGACTAGAG
The DNA here is from genome assembly GCA_019671005.1 of Hibiscus mutabilis. Classification (NCBI taxonomy): domain Eukaryota; kingdom Viridiplantae; phylum Streptophyta; class Magnoliopsida; order Malvales; family Malvaceae; genus Hibiscus; species Hibiscus mutabilis. The sequence continues at coordinate 48,923,674 of CM033745.1, forward strand.
CTAAATGTAACCATAGAGGTTCAAGTCTAGACTTATAGTTTATTCATTTACTTAAGTTACCATAATCAATCATTCATGCTTCCAATATTTTCTAGACAATATGACTAGTTCCTTAGGTGATCAATGTAGTTCATGTCTAAACATGTGGATTACTACATTTACCTAATGTCAACTAACCAATTTTAATGAATCCATTCAACCATTTCATGCATAATTCATCTATGTAAATCAAACATTAGACTATCTAGCATACAAGTTCATTATAGTGCATTCATGCTTATATATACATACCAAACTACTTAAAGATCAAAGATAAGATTAACTTATACAAACCATAGTTAAGTGACCTTATATATACATGCCTAAGGTGCCACCATCCTAGGAGAACTAAACAAAATGGAAACATACTCTTTTGAGCACAAGTGACTTGTATGAGCTTAGACTTCAAGGATATCCAAAATCAACTTGTATCGTAGAAATGAGACTAGAATAAGCAAATTGGTGAAAAGCTAAATGGAGTTGGATTGTGGCAATATAGGAATGAGGATTCAGGTATCCCGTAACTTCGGGATAAGAGGTGAGAGTAGTTAAAGTCCCGTGATAGGAGAAATCCATTATGAGCACCCTTAATTGCTTTAATTTATTTATTTGCTTGCTAGATAATTTATGTAACAATGTGCTATTAAGCTTGGGATCAGAGGTAAGTACTTTTATGGAAAAGTACCTTGCGATAAAATGAGTAAGTTGATAGTATTGTTTGTGATTGAACTATATAATCGACTATAGATTGAAAGGGAATTGTTAATGAAAATGATGGTCTTGGTGGCAATTTAATAAGCTTGAATGTCATGATATTTCTTGTTAGTCTTGGAAGCTAGAAATGGTTGTTTTGAATGAATGGTTATAAAGTATATGTTTGATCGAATGAGGCAACTTAAAAGAACTTATTGTTATTCATGGTGCTCATTCGAACAGATTGGGAAGGAAGAAATGAATAAAAAAATTGTACTAAAGAGCATAAGTAGTAACTCATGATCCATTGATTAATAATTAAGCCTTGGTGGCCATGTTGATAAGAATATGAGCAATGCTCATATTGAATGTAAAATTCACCTAAGGTGAATCTTGCTTACCTTGTAAGGTAATTTGTATTGTGACAAGAGAATTGATGACAAGCTATATTTAAACATTATTAATCAGATAAATAATCGAGAAATGCCTTGGACTCAAGTCAGTCGTAGGTACAGTTGGCATGCCATAGAGTCCGTTGAGCTCGCTAGTTTGGACTACGGTCCTGGACTTTGGTCCCTTGTCGATAGAGAACAAATAATATATTAGTACTACGAGTACCCTTGTTTGGAGATAGTTAAATTGGTACTTTGTGTACCCTTGTTTCGGTACTTGGTGTACCCTTGTGTGATATTGAATTTAGAGGATCCGTGTATCTAGGTTGTTTCTTGAGTCTCAAGGCTGTAATAAAAGAAAGCATGAAAGTACATAAATCACTTGAGAAGCTTAATTTGCTATGAATAGTATAAAAAGGAGCCATAACTATTATTGATAATTTCTCACATAGAAATTTAGTGGGACATGATACTATGTATTGGTTGAATGTTTACCTATGTTGTTAGTGGTTGTGAACATTCGAATAATTATTGAATTAAAGGAAAGGTGGTTTGCTTGAATGTTTACCTATGTTTGGGTGATAGTTTATGTTCTGATAAGTATTTTAGACTTGAGATCATCATTGTTTGATGGATTCTGTAAGTTTGTTTGGTTGACCTTAATTGCAAACTAGTATATTGAGTCTTAAGAGTTAAGGCATGTATGTCATGAAGTCCATGATTGTTCAAATTGTTAGCTTATAAGAATGAATTTCGAAACATTATAATGCCCTTTTTATGACAAGAATCATTCTTAACTTAAGTCTAGATTAAATTCAATTGCTTGGTGGGTCGATTATTTGATGGATAAAGACAAGTAAGTTGAATGCTCAATTAGGAGCAATTTGCTATTAAGTAGTTCAATACATATATAATGAATCGAGTCTTTAATTAAGAGAAATGTGTCATGTTATAAACAATTAATCGAATGGGCTGTCTATTTGGAATAAAATTTGATTAATAATTAGGACATAATCTGTGTCTTAGTGAGATATGCTGACTGTTGTAATGATAATATATGATAAATAAGGACTATTTTAGTTCAATAAACTTAGGATACTCGAAACTGCCTTGTTTTTGGGACTAGTTGTTATCAAGACAATTAAGTTGATATGTTATAGATCATATGTTAAATTATGGTCATTTGTGTATGCATAATGGTAGGATGTGATTAAGTGCTTTTGAATGCATGTTTGATATGAAAGTAACCATTGTGGTGACTCTTGAATTAAGATAAATGAGCAATAGCTTTAATTTGAGAGATGGGTGTGAACCTAAACGTTGGTTATGGTGATTAATTTCATGAATAAGTCTTGAGGAATTTAGATTCCTTAATGATTACTAATAAATGATCATGTTCTATTCACTTAAAGGTTATATAAGTCATAGATAAACAAAATACGTAAAATCTGGTTATTCATAAAAGAATCCAAGAAAGTTTATAACTGGATGTCAAGGAATTGAGATAATGTCTTATGAAGTGGTAACATGAGATTATCCAAAGTTGAAATAATTTTTGAATAAGGGATGTTACTTGACAAAGGGCTCGTTTAACATGATTGTTAATAATAAGAATTATGGTTCACTCATAGGGTATAATAAGTTCAATGAAAGTATTGTAAACTTAAATTGATGTGTAGGTACCCATGCTTGATTATAGTACCTTATGTAAGTTTTTGTTTAATAGTATGTGATAAGATTAGAATTATCATTGTATATAAGACTTGAGATAACAAATGTTAAGATATTAATAAACAAGGAATGAGTATGTTTAATATAGTGTTTGATTGGCCAAGGGGAAAACTTCGTAAAAGACTTAAAGGTTAAAATCCTTAGGATCATTTTTTGATTGTGAACCTATGAAATGATCTATTGGTTTAGAATTATGGAGAAAAGATTATGACCTTAATGTGACTATGATTCACACTAGTATTTCTTGAACCTCGACTAGACTTGATGGAAGAAAACAGGTTTAGATTATATAAGGATTCTTGTTTCACTTTAGAATCTTTTACCTCGCTAAGCAAATACATTTGCTTAATATACTCCTTCGTTGTATTTCAGGGTATGTGTTGGCCTACGGTTCTCTCCTGAGTTAGGACGTGATCGCAAGTTTCTATTTGAGACACGATCTATCATCGTTAAGACTTCTAGGAGGTGGCACAATTTCTTTAAGGCACATGATGCATATAGATTTATGTTTAATCAGTTAAAGTGTATAATTCTATATTTGAGCAAGTTCTGTTATGGGTCCTTAACTAAATTTTTGATTGTTTGCCTTATTTGATTTATTAGTTGGTAGTATCTTTATAGGTTCTTGAACGCCTTAAGATGTAGGGTAGTGATTTACCTAAAATGTCAGTATTGTGATTCTATGATTAGCTAATTAGTTAATATAAGCAAAAGATAATAAGTTAGTTTAAATATCTGGATTTGAGTTAAGTGCTAAATGATTTTCGTTGTATGATAAATTCAGAGAAAGTGTAATTTTTAAATAGGAGAGTAAAGTTTCTTAAACGAGCCTTTGGGTTCCCTGTTTATCATTAAGTTATAAAGAGTAACTTAATTGGAATTTGGTTGACTACAAGATATTAAGTGGTCTTTCTAATTGAAACTGGTTACATAAACTCTTATGGTTTGTGAATGTCATAAGCTTGAGTTCAAAACATAACCTGTTAGTTAGCATGAAGTGTAAATTTTAAAAGATGGATTTAAGTGGAAAAGAATGTTGAGATAAGTTTTAATTTACCTCGATTTCTATTGATGTGCTTCTTTTATTTGTACCAAGTTCTTCTATAAAGCTTGAATAAGTATTGTTTGACTTGCTAGATTTTGATACTTATAGTACCTCACTTTGATGTGTACTAGTTTGAAAGGTATTTATGTTATAAAAGTTTTAAATTATTAATGTTTTCGGAGGCATGACCGATTCTTTTCCAATCTAGTTGATCAAATTGTTAGCACGTTTATTTCTTAACACATTCTAATTCGTCACACTCCTAACTCGGGTTTAGGGGTGTTACAATTGGTATCAGAGCATGGTTTAGTCGGTCCTCGAACTAAACTGAAGTTCGTTGTAAGTCTGCATCGGCATGTGCCACCTATGAGTCAATTTTTTTCTCTTTTGTATTGGTAATTTGTAACCAATACAATTTGTATACATTGTTTGAAAGTCAGAATATGTGAAAATATTCTAAATTAATATTACGAACTTGTATTCATCGAAGAAATTTGAGGACAGATTTTTTAAGGGGAAAGATTTGTAACACCACCAAATATAGCCCATAAGTTTGTTTCAGCCTTAATTGTGTCCTATGTGAAAAAAAGTTATTAATGATCATATGATTGTGCTAGGGACTATTTTTAGAATAAAAAAATGAATTGATGAATTAGTTATGATAGGTCCTGTAATACCCATACCCCTGGCCTAGAAGACAATATCAATCTAGGAGGAAAAACAATCTAACTTGCCTAACAAGTAAGCTATCGAACTTGGAAGGACTTGTAACAAGATCTTGGAGTACAAGCATTTGAATAGATAAACTATGAAGTATCAAATACATCACAATTTAATTAAACGGAACTTAAGATGGAAAACATTTTATCTATATAAGGTTTTACACTTAACAAGTACGTGTGTAAAAAGTATACTAATCCTTTTAAGTCGTGATACTCGACAAAGAACCAATAGGTGCAAGATATACCAAATGGAGGGTCATAAGATTCTTAGTAACAATACAGGTTCAAGGCTCTCCTAACAAGGTAATCTAACCGAGTTGTTTTACATGGACAAGGGGCTTCTAAATTGTAATCGTTGATAAGCTAAACATGCAATGCTCAAATTAAGTCCTAACTCTAAAGGTATTCACATCCTTAAAACACATGTAACCATTATAAAATCATACATCAACATCACTCATTCGAATAGGGAAGATTGTGATATTATCTAAATCATTTGAATCTAGCAACCAAGTTAAACCAAGCAAAATCTATCACCAAGCACAAAAGGTCGAACACACACACACACACACACACACACACATATATATATATATATATATATATAAAGTTTACAATCCCTTAATAAGTTACTAATTACAAACCCCTTTTATAGACAAAATATTATAGCCTAACATTCCAATCTAGTGCCACCTTCTAGGAGTTAACTAAAAAACAAAACATACATTTGGTGTTTTTGATGACCTTGCAAAACCTCCAAAGCTTTACCAATAGTCAATTTCTCCTGTGAAATATCAGAGTGAGAAGGCAAACAGTAGTCTCGTAATCAACTTCGTAAAAGAGTGTAAAAGTATCAAATTTAGCTAGTGATTATCTATTTTATCACAACAACTAACTATTGAGACTAGCATTTCATTGACAGTATCATAATAAGTTTTAGGCCTCACATACTTCATAGAATTTCACTATTAGCTCAATGAAACATACATCATCATGATTCAGTAAATATACATTACAATTTCCAGGCAACTTCTCTTGAATTGTACGAATACCAAACTATTCATTCATAAGTGAAGCTAAATCTGAGTATCCATACTGTGTCTAGTATCAATCTAGACTTCTAATATCAAATCATCATATTAACAGGCAATGGCAGCATTTCCATTGAATTGGAATTGTAACTATATCAATCAGGGGTACATTGTACCTATCAGGGGACCTTGGTCCAATGTTATTCAGACTGAGCTCAGGACACATTATTGGCATGCCAATTATACTACAGTTGACCCTAGACAAGGTACTCTCTAAAGAAACCTCATTAGCCTAAGTCCATTATATTTCAGGACACTATATTGTCTTCGAAATTCAGGATGCCATTCGTGGCATTACTGTTACACATTCTCAAGCATACTTGTAATAATTGAATTACATTCCACATACCTTGGCATTTACCTTCCAAGGACTCAAGCAAGCATAGCAAGTAAGGCATTTAGCCTCTTTAAACACTGAATAATTTGAATTATAAGCAACAATACAGTATTTAATTTACAGGTTACACTCACAAATCTTTAGAGCTATTCTTGATCTTGTATCCTTATCCCCTCGAGTCTTTCCTCTCCTTGATCATCTCCTTCCTTATCTATTTGTAACAACAAGTTAAGATTTCATTATAATCGATCTATTGACCAATGAAAATATGTATTTATCCCACATGTGCTCTAGCAATTCACAAGATAACCTTTCACCCTATAGCCCCTATATGCGTGACATTCAAATGCATTATCAATTGTTCTCAAGAAAACAACTCAAGGGATAATGATCATGATACTAGTATGACTATTTCTTAACATTCAAGCTTTTCGAAACTGCCCCCTGCACTTAGAGGTCCTATTTAATCACTTTTACCTTTCTTCCATCAATCATTTATCATCAAAATTTCATTCATTCAATCATTCAATACTAGTATTATCAATTTGACAATTAACTCAACCTTATCACTTATTTAGCTATTCGAATTTTCATCAAAACAGTCCCTAAACCAAACTGTTAAAACAGGGCAGTTTCCTTGTTTAATTAGACTATCCAAACTGTAAAAACAACCCTTGAACTAGTTTCTTTCAATTCCATAATATCCAATTATCAAGTATTCATATGCATACACATTTTAGTGCAAGCAACCAATTTCATAACTACAATTCCTATTCGTTTAATCATCAAACGGGGCAGTTTTTAAAACAGATTTAATTCAACCAATTACCTTTAGTATTTAAGCAAATTCAAATATATATAAACATCTCAATTTAACAATTCATTTGTGTACTCAATTTACAAATTATTCGATCACAATACTAGCATAGTTTAATCATCAAACCAACCAACAATTCTAAGTAACCAATCGGTAATCATCATCATTCAACCTAAAAAATCCAAAGCAGCCATTCAATCAATAAGGGCCAACTACCATTCTCTAATCGCCTAAGAAGCAAATTGAAGAGAAGGAATGAATATCTTACTTTCTCACCAAGTTCAAACTATGGAAATTTCCTTGAAGGATTCAGTTCAAGGAAGTTGCCGAGCCACTAAATTCAAGCTCAAGCCTTCTAATTCAATCTCTACACTCTCTCACTCTCTCACTTCTTTTGTTCGATTGAAGAAGAAGGAGAAGTGAAAGTGAATGGCTACTCTTCTTCATAACCGAAGGCCACATATACAAGTCCCTCAACTAATGACTTGTTTACATGCAAACCCCTTTATTGTTTAGGAGAATTTTTTTAGCCCTTTTAATTTTAGCCATATACTTTCTTTAGTTTAAAGAAAGGTCTCAATTCACATAGATTTTTCAATTAAGTTTCTATTACTCTACTAGGTTGGTTTTTTGGATGTTACAGGTCCAAATCGAAATAAACTCAAACTTAGAGAGTTGCATGTAAATGATTTAAAAGATTAAGGACACTAATAGGAGTCATAACCATAGCAACCCAAATGGATTAGGGAGAGGTATAATTGGCCTAAATGAAAGGAATGCTTGAGATGAGTTTCATCATCTCCTTCCTATAAACAATTATCGAAACACTAGAGAAAGTGTTGAGAATTCATGTGAATCGAACTCCATGTGGCTTAAGGATTGAAGTATAATCAGTAGATTAAGTTTTGAAGGGGTAAGTCTCCTATTTTCTTTTTGGTGTTTCAAATTGATATGTGATATTGCTTTGCTAGGGGATTATACCATAGAAGTTTGTGTTTGTAGTTGTTATAATGTCTCCATGAATTTGATTGTTTTGAGGAATGATTGGTTTATTAAATGGCATGTAAGAGTTAAATGGAGAACATTTGATCACTTGATGAATAGAAATTGTTGCATGTAGTTGGGTAGGCTCGATTGTGGGACAATTTCATGAATGAAGAATGTCATTGAATAGGTTAAGCCCTAAGAATTGTGATAAGTAAATTTTGGTAAACAATTGGACTGGTTATGATATAGAAACTGAAATTGGAAATTCTATATGTTGTCCAATGTTTGTGTGAGTGTTTCGAAAGCTTGGGGACTGGTTCTATTGACAAATAAATTTGTCCAGCATGTATATAAGTAGATGTGGACTGAATTTAGAAACTGCTGGGCTGTTAAGAGAGTAAAAATATGCTAATTACCCTCTTTTGGTAAAGATATAACTGAAATGGTATGCAGTTGAACTAGGCAGAATTAATGCAGATTATATTCCCAATATATGTGCTGAAACAGTGCAGTAATAAAGAGGAAATGCAGAATTGTATACTGTATTGTATGCCATTTGTGTGCAGTTTTGTGTGATTGAAAAATGATACTAGTTTGTAATAAATTAAGTCTGTGTGCAGTTAATTAAATGTAGAACAGAATGATGATTAAGAATGTAGAAATGTGTATGTATGAATGTAGTTTATTTGGGTGCAGTTTCTAGAAACTGTAAAATGCTGTGTATTATTTGTTATGCATGTGAAAATCTATTTTATGCAGTTTGGAACGTAGTCATGTAATGTATGCTGAAGAATGATGTATAAAAATGTATGTACATGTGTTATGGACTGTCTTTGAGCTGAAACATATACAAAATAGGACTGCCATGTTTTGCATGCTTAGAAGGCATAATTGAACTGTTTGGTTAAATGGAAGTGTGTGTGTAATTGTACATTGGACTGCCTTGCTTGATATCTTTGTTAGAGGGCTGCTTAAATGATGCTACATGAGATCATGAATGGCTTAACTAGTAAAGGGTTACTAGGAAATTATTCTTGTGAATGATAATTAAGTGATGGATTGCAATTAAAATCCTAGTGCATAATTATAATGTTGTTATAGATAGATAAAAAGGGATTGACCAAGTTGGTGAAAAGCTAAATGGAGTTGGATAGTGGCAATATAGGAACGGGGATTCAGGTATCCCGTAACTTCGGGATAAGAGGTGAGAGTAGTTAAATTCTTGGGATAGGAGAAATCCATTCCGAGCACCCTTAATTACTTTAATTTATTTATTTGCTTGCTAGATAATTTATGTAACAATGTGCAATTAAGCTTGGTATCCGAGGTAAGTACTTTTATGAAAAAGTAACTTGTGATAAAATGAGTAAGTTGATGGTATTGTTGGTGATTGAACTGTATAATCGACTATAGATTGAAAGGGAATTGTTAATGAAAATGAAGGTCTTGATGGCAATTTAATAAGCTTGGCATGCCATAGAGTCTGTCGAGCTCGCTAGTTTGGACTAAAGTCCTAGACTTTGGTCCCTTGTCGATAGAGAACAATAATCTATTGGTACTACAAGTACCCTTGTTTGGAGATGGTTAAATTGGTACTTTGTGTACCCTTGTTTTGGTACTTGGTGTACCCTTGTATGCTATTGAATTTAGAGGATTCATGATCTAGGTTGTTGCTTGAGTCTCAAGGCTGTAATAAAGGAAAGCATGAAAGTACATAAATCACATGAGAAGCTTAATTTTCTATGACTAGTATAAAAAGGAGCCATAACTATTATTGATAATTTCTCACATTGAAATTTAGTGGGACATGATACCATGATTTAATCAAAATAGAACATAATTGGTTGTTGTTGGTGATTGTGAACATTCGAATAATTATTGAATTAAAGGAAAGGTGGTTTGCTTGAATGTTTACCTATGTTTGAATGATAGTTGATGCTCTGATAAGTATTTTAGACTCGAGATCATCATTGTTTGATGGATTCTGTAAGTTCGTTTGGTTGAACTTAATTGCAAACTAGTATATTGAGTCTTGAGAGTTAAGGCATGTATGTCATGAGCTCCATGGATAGTTCAAATTGTTAGCTTACAAGAATGAATTTCGAAATGTTATAATGCCCTTTTTATGACAAGAATTTTTCTTAACTTAAGTCTAGATTAAATTCAATTTCTTGGTGGGTCGATTATTTGATGGATAAAGACAAGTAAGTTGAATGCTCAATTAGGAGCAATTATGCTATTAAGTAGTCCAAATACATATATAATGAATTGAGTCTTTAATTAAGAGAAATGTGTCATGTTATAAACAATTAATCGATTGGGCTGTCTATTTGGAATAAAATTTGATTAATAATCAAGACAGAATCTGTGTCTTAGTGAGATATGGTGACTGTTGTAATGATAATATATGATAAATAAGGATTGTTTTAGTTTAATGGACTTGGGATACTCGAAACTGCCCTATTTTTGGGACTAGTTGTTATCAAGACAATTAAGTTGATATGTTATAGATCATATGTTAAATTATGGTCACTTGTGTATGGATAATGGTAGGATGTGATTAAGTGATTTTGAATGCATGTTTGATATGAAAGTAACCATTGTGGTGACTCTTGAATTAAGATAAATGAGCAATAGCTTTAATTTGAGAGTTGGGTGTGAACCTAAACGTTGGTTATGGTGATCATTTTCATGAACAAGTCTTGAGGAATTTAGAGTCCTTATTGATTAATAATAAACGATCATGTTCTATTAAGTGATTAAAGGTTAGATAAGCCATAGATAAACAAAATACGTAAAATCTGGATATTCATAAAAGAATCCAAGAAAGTTTATAAGTGGATGTAAATGAATTGAGATAATGTCTTATAAAGTGGTAAGATGAGGTTATCCAAAGATGAAATAATTTTTTAATAAGGGATGTTACTTAACAAAGGCTCGTTTAACCTGATTGTTAATAATAAGAATTATGGCTCACTCATAGGGTATAATAAGTTCAATGAAAATATTGTAAACTTAAATTGATGTGTAGGTACCCATGTTTGATTCGAGTACCTTATGTAAGTTTCTATATAATAGTATGTGATAAGATTAGAATTATCATTGTATATAAGACTTGAGATAACAAATGTTAAGATATTAATAAACAAGGAATGGGTATGTTTAATATAGTGTTTGATTGGCCAAGGGGAATACTTCTTAAAAGACTTACAGGTTAAAATCCTATTCGAGGATCATTATTTTATTGTTAACCTATGAAATGATCTATTGGTTTAGAATTATGGAGAAAAGAATATGACCCTAATGTGATTATGATTCACACTAGTATTCCTTGAACCTCAGTTAGACTTGATGGAAGAAATGGGGTTTATATTATATAAGGATTCTTGTTTCACTTTAGAATTTTTTACCTCACTAAGCAAATACATTTGCTTACTATACTCCTTTGTTGTATTTTAGGGTATGTATTCGCCTGCGATTCTCTCCTGAGTTAGGACGTGATCGCAAGTTTCTATTTGAGACACGATCTATCATCGTTAAGACTTCTAGGAGGTGGCACAGTTTCTTTAAGGCGCATAATGCATATATATTTATGTTTAATCAGTTAAAGTGTATAATTCTATATTTGAGCAAGTTCTGTTATGGGTTCTTAACTAAATTTGTGACTGTTTGCCTTATTTGATTTGATTAGTTGGTAGTATCTTTATAGTTGCTTGAACGCCTTAAGATGTAGGGTAGTGATTTACCTAAAATGTTAGTATTGTGATTCTATGATTAGCTAATTAGTTAAGATAAGCAAATGATAGTAAGTTAGTTTAAATATCTGGATTTGAGTTAAGTGCTAAATGATTTTCGTAGTATGATAAATTTAGGGAAAGGGTAATTTTTAAATAGAAGAGGAAAGTTTCTTAAACGAGCCTTTGGGTTCCCTGTTTATCATTAAGTTATAAAGAGTGGCTTAATTGGAATTTAGTTGACGACAAGATATTAAGTGGTCTTTCTAATTGAAACCGGTTACATAAATCTCTTATGGTTTGTGAATGTCATAAGCTTGAGTTCAAAACATGACCTGTTAGTTAGCATGAAGTTTAAATTTTAAGAGATGGATTTAAGTGGATAAGGATGTTGAGATAAGTTTTAATTTACCTCGATTTCTACCGATGTGCTTCTTTTATTTATACCAAGTTCTTCTATAAAGTTTGTATAAGTATTGTTTGACTTGCTCGATTTTGATACTTATAGTACCTCACTTAGATGTGTACTAGTTTGAAAGGTATTTGTGTTATAAAAGTTTTAAATTATTCATGTTTTTGGATGCATGACCGATTCTTTTCCAATCTAGTTGATCAGAGTGTTAGCACTTTGTTTAATAACACCTTCTAATTCGGCTTACTCCTAAGTCGGGTTTAGGGGTGTTGCATAGTGACCTTAAAATAACAAAGCATTATGCTAAGGATAATGAATGGAAAATTCAAGGAATACAAGCATAATTTAGCAATAGGTATTTATGTCTTAATTTTAGCTTATACTTGGCTTGTTTATTGAGAGCTTTATCGGAGTTCATAACTTGTCTTATTGGAGTCTTATCAAGGCTTATTGAAGTTCTTATCAAAGCTCTCAAATTTCTTATCAAAACTTTTGGAGTTCTTATCAGATTCGTACAAAATTTCTGTCTTTTAAAACATTTGACTTGGATCACTTTTGGACATATGTAGAAATGATCTAAGATTCACTTAGCACAAAACACAAGTCAATGGCTAGTTTAGAATAACAAACCTAGCTTCTCTTCTCTATCCATCCAACTGTCGCCAATCTCCTTACCATCTCCCCTGTTACCTCCTATTGTCGCCAATATATCACATATATAGGGTCATTAGCCTTGAGTCGTAGCTCGTGGATCATAGTCTTGAATTATACCTTTGCACTATACCAAAGTGTCCAAGGACTTCCATTATTTAAGCAACTTAGATATTTTATGCTTTGGAGTTAGGAGGGGTATCTTATGATAATAAAGAGCTTACTTGATTCCTTTCTTAGTAACTTATAGCATAAAATCAGCTTTTAGCTCCTTAGGGCTTACGAATTAATGAGCTTATAATATTGAGATTGAATTATTTTATTAAAACCTTATAGCATTTTAGATCAAAGGTTAGCTTCAAAGCCTTATAACAATATATATAATCTTCTAATTAAATAATATAGCATAGCAAGGCACAAGGTGCATATGTAATGAAAACATAACCAAAGGACTTAACAAAGATGCCATGCTATGAATGTAATCACATATTGTGCTCTATGTGAGCCATATGCATATGATCATGAATTAAATAGAATATATCATAGAAACAAAGATCGAGATGACGCCGTGTCACTAGGGACAAATGAAACTACACTCATCTCATATCCCGAAGTTACGGGATACCTGAATCCATAATCACCTCTAGCTCCCAAATAACTTATTTCTTCTACTCTTCCTTATCATAATATGTACCTCAAACAGATTAACAAGTCATTAAAACCAATTCAATTTATTTACCAACAGCCCAATTGCACACACACACATATATATACATACGAATCAGTCCAATATATGTTCATATATATACCAAACAATTCATTTATACATATATATATATACATGTATGTACACCAAAACAATCCTCTATGTGATTATACACACTCAAAACAGTCCATTAATGTTCTTAAATAAGCCAAACAGTCTGTTACACACATATGTACTTATATGCATGTACAAAACAGTCCACTAGAGCTTATATTTATGCGAAAATAATCTCAATTACATATATACACAATTACATGTTCAAAACAGTCCACCAAGGTTCATATTTATGCAAAAACAGTCTCAATTACATATATACACAATTACATGTTCAAAACAGTCCACCAATGCTTTCAAATATGCAAAACAGGGCAGTACACATATATATACATTTACATGTTCAAAACAGTCCACTAGTGTTTTCAAATATGCAAAACAGAGCAGTACACATATATATACTTTTGCATGTTCAAAACAGTCCACTAATGCTTTCAAATATGCAAAACAGAGCAGTACACATATATATATACTTTTTCATGTCTAAAACAGTCCACTAATGCTTTCAAATATGCAAAACAAGGCAGTACACATATATATACTTTTGCATGTTCAAAACAGTCCACTAATGCTTTCAAATATGTAAAACAGGGCAAGTTATCAAACACCACATTCGAACAGCTCCTAGAATTTTCTTAACATAAATTGACCTACGAACAAATCTTAGCAACACATGATTCAAACAATTCTCAACCAAATTATTTTTTCAAATTCAAACTCTAAATTTGGAGAATTGAAGAGAATACTTACCCTTCTCTTAAGCTAATCAAACGAGAGGTTAAAGCATGGATAAATCCTAAGCTAAATCCTTCATTTCCATGGATGTAGTCCAAGCTTTCTCTCACCTTATTTTTGGGGTTCGGTAAATTGAAGGAGGAAGAAAATATTTTAGATATCATCCTAAAGAACCGAAAACTTTCCCCGTTAGACACATGCTTTTCCTTTCATTGGACATGTGTACATGTCCTTGGAATTATCTTTGATCAACAAGCAATCCTATTTTCTTAGAAATTTTATGGTTTAATCCTTTTAAGATTGGATACACGCATTTTTTTGTTTCAAACTAGTCCTAATTCATTTAATTGTTTTATAAAAGGTAAATCAAAACAATTGGTAACATTCGAATTAGGATCATATTTCTAAGCCAATTTTAGGGTATTACAATAACACCATCTAATTTATCTAAAAACTAACTCAAGTGGTACCGTTGGCATGATAATTTTTGGTTCATAATAGAATATCATTAGTCGATATAGTTTTCCTATCAATACTCGTGTTTGATAACAATTCTATCAAATTATTGTAAAATTACTCGTGTAATCAAGAAGCTAAGAGTTATTCTGCTTAAGAATTCTAACTTGGAAAAAATTTAATTGTAATGGCACTCAGGATCATGTATTTGTAGCACCTCAATCCCGATCCGGACATGAAGTACTAAATTTGGGTCACCTAAAATATGACCCAACAAATTTCCATTTAAAATCATAAGTTTAGCCATTTTCAAAATATTGAATTATCCATAAACCCATGTAATTAAATAAGCATGATAAATAAGTTTACAAAATACGAGCGCCAAGTTAAAAACACTGTATATCAAAATAACATTTCAATACAGTTTAAAGACTCAATAGCTTGTAAGATCCTTGAGAACTGCGTAAATGTTCTATTTTATATGCCCTTATTCCTTGTATTTTTCATGTCTTCAAGCTCATTTAGGTTTGCATTTAGGTTAGATTGTACATATTTGCATGTAGATGGGGAGTTAGACCGCCTATGCTTAAATTGTTATGTATATTGGTGCTTTTCATGGGAAGGTGGTTTTTAAGGTGTATGTGCAGGATGCTTTTGGATGCTGGAGGATAGCTGGAGTAGGAGAGGAGCAGATCACATGGCTAGAGTTGCTGAAGCATGAAGAGTTCGAGGTGAATCTTCCTTTTCACACGTGGACTTTCTCCCAGATATGCAACATTTAATGAAGCATGAAACAATTGTATTTCTTTAATGAAACCATGCACTTTAGGGTACTGATGCCCTAGTTTCACCGCCTATATAAAGAAGACTTGGATGCTACTCAAAGAGAGCCGATCAATAGAGAGCACAATTCAGATGACAGTCCTAGTCCGAGCTTGTGGAGAACCACCGGGGCGAAGCTAGACGATTATCCTTATCGAATGAAGCCATCAAGAGAGGTTAACAGAGAAGAGGCCTACAACACAGTTAGACGGCACAGAGGGAGTTTGGTCAAGGACGCTCAGCTTACTTCTTTTCCTTTGCTTGATAAACGACCATACTATACTTTTAATTATGGTTGCTTTAGACATGAGCCAAACTTTTTAGTTGGGGTTATTGTGCCCCGAGAATATATGTTTTAGTTATTTTAATTCAATGCTTTAGTTGTTTTCATCTTCATCTATTCTGTTCATGTGCTTAATGCATAGTTAATTGTAAGAGCTATTCGAGAGAGGACTGTTAACTATTGATCTGTGGCTTAATACCGAGAAAGTTAAGTTAAACAAACATGAGCAGTGTGGCTAAGCTGTCAACTTAGTTCTAATCTAGCTTAGACATAAGTTTAGGGGTTCAACGACTAAAAGGGAGTTCTTAACAAATAATAAAGTGATTAGGGTTAATACAGACATGTATCACCTTAATTACAAAGTTATTAACTTTTAGGCATCGAGAGAGTTAGAAGTTCATTAGAAAATCCTATCGAGTAGATGAAGTACCTTAGGGCTTACGCAGATATGTATTGCCCGTTGCTATAGCATTGAGTTAGATAACCATACATATATCCTTAGCAATAATCTCAACCTCCGTAATTAATTGTTAAGTCATTGTAGCTGTTTGTCTTTATTATTGCTATCTTATATTAGTTTAATTAGTTTTCTTCTAAACTGACATTCATCCATACTTGCAAACACATCCCTAAGTACGATAACTTTATATTTACCAAACCAATCCTCATGGGTTCGACATTCCACTCTCACTTTATTACTTGATACGATGAGTATACTTGCTCTAAAGTGCATCACTATTTGACAGACATCAAGTTTTTGGCGTCATTTCCATGGAATTGGCAATTGATACTTACGTTGTAGTTGCGCTTAGGACTTTTATTTTTATTACATTTAGTTTTTGTTTTTATTTTTTTTCTTATTCTTAGGTGTGTTCCTGTGCATGACCGGAAGTTCCACCAACGAACCTATTCTTCCATTAAATCTGAAGATCGAAAGAACCCTTTGGAGGCTTATATGGGAGAATAAGATGATGGTAAACTATAATGACCCACCACCAAGGAACAACCTTGAGAACGTACGTAATGAGGATCAACAACATTGAGCTAAATCCCATAATGTTCAACATGCTCAACAACATTGAACAATTTGGAGGATCAACACGAAGACGCTCGTCAGCACATCTAAGCTTTCTTAGAAGTCTGTGATTGTTTCAAGCAACCAGACATACCTACTGATGCCTTGCGAATCAAGCTATTCCATTTCTCCTTGCGTGATCAAGCAGAGCATGGTTGAAGACTTGTTCCGCAAGATCTATTACATCCTGGGATGACTTGTGTAGTAAATGTTTTGCAAAAATATGATCCACCAAACGTGCACACCCAGACGCAAAGCGAAATCATCTCTTTCCAACAGTATGATGATGAGTCCATGTGTGAAGCATGAGAGAGATAGAAAGCTCTACTGCGGAAGTGCTCGATCCTTGGATTTATAGATTGGCTAGAGGTCATGACATTCTACAATGGCATCAATGCACAAACAAGGATGATGATCGACTCGTCAGCTAATGGTACCTTGATTGATAGAGAACCTACTGAGGCTTTCAAGACACTTGACAGGATAACCAATGCCGACTACCGGTTCCCATGAGGAAGATTGAGGCATAGACCTAAAGCGGCTGGAACACTTCATTTAGATGAATCCCAAACTCTCACATCTCAGCTATTCACCATCACCAACTTGCTCAAGAACATGCAGGGACCCTCCAATGTCTGTGAGACAAAGGTTGTACAACACACTTGTTACCACTGTGATGGGGAACATTTGGCAAGCGAATGCCCAAACCAACATGAATTTGGATGCTATGTTGTAACACCCTAAAATTGGCCTAGAAATGTTACCACAATCTAATCTATAGGCTAATTGAACTCATAAGTTAATCAATTTAAAGAAGAAAGAACATTGGCCATCCTTAAGATCAAATAAGAGAAATTAGAACCAAATTGAATTGAAATTAAAACTAGAAGGCACAAATGGAAGGATGGAAATGTGAACATGCAAAATACTAGAGTTTGCATGCAAATGGGATTAAGATTAAGGGCCTTGACACATGTTCTCAATTGAAGAGAACATGTGCCATATTGAGAGCATGACTCACGGCTAACGGAAGAAGAATAACAAAAATATTGTCATCTTCCTCCCTAAAACTATTACCTTGGCCGATTGCTTAAGAGAGAAAAGGGGAGAGAAGAAACTTCATGCATCACCTTCAATTCATGCTTTTTGATTGAGCCTTGATCAAATTTAGCTTGGAGAATGTATAATGCTTGATTTCAACTTGTTATAGAATGTTTGAATGAGTAATTGATGATGTCTTTGTTGTATAAATTGAATTGGATGATTGCCATGTATGTTAGGGTCATGATAGCTTCAATTTGAACTTGAAATTGTGGATACTAGTAGCCAATTTGATAAAGGAAATATATATAGTTGCTGGAAATTTGAGAAATGTGTACATGGTTGAAAACAGTCTTGATTAGGGACTGTTTTGGATAGTGAAAATGTTTAAACATGTCAATTGAATATAGAACCCTGTTTTGATCATCTATTTAGATGAATTGAAGATTGAATAGAATATATAAGTTGCTGGAAAATGACTACACCTAATTGGATTAGTTAACTTAGGTAATGGACTGCTCAATTGGTAAATTGGATGTGCAATGTTGATCAAATAGATCAAATTAGGTTCAACATGATAATGCCCTATTTTAAGCACATTTCTAGGTGTATTAAACTGACCTAGACATGTAAGAACACGAAAATGAATTGAATTTCCATGTTAGAACCTTGCTTAGGTGAGTTAAGAAGCTAGAAACTCAACCTAGTGTAATCTGCCCAGAATGCTCTGTTTTGGGCAGTAAATTTGAAAAATCACTATAAATTGTATAAAATGAATTTAAGGCTGAAATTTTTATGGACAACACCTTGGTATGTCTAAATTCATTAGGAGAAAACATAACTGAATTCTGGGCTGTAGAATGAAATGTAGAGAAGAAACACTAGGGACAGTGCAAACTGTCCTGTGTACCAAATTACCCTGTCTTTAAGTTAAAAACTGTATTAATTGGCAAAGAACTAAAATGCAAGCCTTATATGGTTATAAATAAAATTACGTTAGCTTTCCAATGGTGTAAACTAATTGAAATTCCGACGTACGAAATGGAAGTTATGCATGATTAAGTGAATAGAGTGCAAGCTGCCTGGCAGCAGCAGTATAGATAATTGTACACTGTTTTGTGGCAATTTGTAAACTGTTTACAAAACAGTTTTAGGACATTGATTCTGCCTTGCTTTACACGAACTAGAGTATAGATAAGTGTAATGGAGAATGTATATGAGCATGCTGCCAGATTTTGTGTATGTTATGTGTTTGTAACATTGCCTTAATTGAATGATCATATGATCTTGTTTTGACATGTATTTGTTGTGTAATGTGATAGAACCAGGAGTAAACTTGGTGGAAGAGGATAGAGTGGATCATCCTAAGGCCAAGAACAAAGGAGTGTGGATCCAAGACTAGCTAAGCTTGGAGTATTGTGAGTATAGTTATTTCTAGGGTTAGTACTAGGTCCTAACCAATGCATGCTTGTCTACATTCTTGAAATGCTTAAATGAATCTAATATGGACTTGACCTAATAAGGGAAGAATGACTAGTAATGCATGAAACTTGATCACATCTTTGTGTAACACCCTAAATCTTAGCTAATATTCTTAAAGCCAAGTTACCTAAATTGATAGCCTAATTAAATTGGAATCTAAGCTAATTAGATCAATTAAGGACTTAATTGAAAAATGAATGAAATAGGTGACCAATTTGAAGTGACCTATTCAAATTAAATGAGAAAGAAGATGTCTGCATGCCAAAATCATTGTTTCCCCTAATGCCCATGTTTAATTATTTGAATAAGGCTTAACCAAAGGCTAATTAAGTCATTTCCTATTTCCATTAGTGGGATAATAACTTGTCATCTTCATTCTTCCTTCCCTTAGCCGAATGAGAGAGAGAATTAGAGAGAAATAGCTAAATTGAGAGGTCAGCCATTGATTGAAGGGAAATTAAGCTTGCATGTAGAGGATTTTGTGAGGAAATTAAATCTAGAAGCGAAGTAAGTATGATTCTATTCTTGTTCAATCGAATAGGCAGCTATACTTATTAACTTGGGCTGTTTTGATGATTGTAGATGAAATTAGCTATTGAATATGTTGTTAGATGATTGAATTGTTATAGGATTATGTAAATTTGGAGAATGAACGCTAGGTATTATGCTGGAATTGTGTAAACAATGAATTGGTAACCTAGTAAGCTAACCGAATAGTGTAAAAATGCTTAGAACTACTTCAAAAATGTTGTTCATATAATTAAGTGAATAGATGATGTTATGAGCAATCTGGAAAATTTGATGTAGGTAAAAGTTGCTGGAAATTGAGTTAACTACTGAATTGAGGTATTGGTTTGATGAAAAAGATGTTAGATTTGGTTAAATGGAGGTTGAGAGTGAAACTGGTCACATAGAAGGCTTAATTGATAAAATAAGGACTGTTTTGAACGAATTGGTAATTTCGGGATCGAATTGGATAATTTTAAGGACTGGTAATGTTAGCTAAAAAACAGGGGAGGACTTGGGAGAAAAGTTTAATAAGTTGAATGGCTTAATTAATAGCTAAATAGATGGTTTAAAGTGATGAATTGACAGAATAGGTGAATCTGGACTAATCTGTAAAATTTGCTAATTTGAGGACCTAGATGTACTAATTAGGGGCCAACCTTAACTTTTAAGAACAGGGGAAAATCAGGGGAATCAATGGTATAAAGGACTAAAATGAACTAGTAAGGGTCCTAGGTTAAAAGCTCACTAAATTGGATTAAACTACGAGCTGGCAGAATAGTCACTGGAAAAAGACCTTACTTTAAATTAAAAACTGTATTGATGTAGAAGAAATTAAAATATGAGCCTTATTTGGTTAAAAAGGTAATTGAATAAGATTTCTGGTGGTATAAATTAATTGAAAATCCAATGAGTAGATTAAAAGATATGAACAGATTACTAAAGGGTACGCAAACTGCCTGAGAGCAGAAACTGTTTTGGATAATGTAGTTCAAATGAGCTTGAATTATTATTGAATTGATTCTAATGATCCTTCTATGTTGTGCATGACTTGCTAGACCAAGGATTATAGGAGATTGCTGAAGGAAATAAGGTTGGATCATCAAGGGATAGACAGAAGGGAATAGCAATACAAGACTAGCTTGGAGTATTGTGAGTGTAGTCTTTCTTAGGGTTGGAACTAGTGTTCTAACCAAAGTTGCTTGTCTAAATACTTGCTTAATGATTGATAACATGAAATGATTTTAAATTATATTTTGTAATATTACGTTAGGGGGAAAATGGACTAATTAAAGACTTGACAATTCAATATGCTTGCAATGTGGTTTGATTGTGGAAATGAACAATTGTTGTTCTATATGATTATATGCCCTATTCGAATGCTGCCATGGGTTGTGCTTGATAATTTGTGTTAAATTGAATGAATATGCTCTTGAAATTGTTGGTTGGTTGTATTGCTTGAATGTGTACATAATGGAAGTACATGAAAGTTTGTAAAATGATCTTGACTTTACTATGCTTGTTGCTTAATCACTTGATGTGTGATTGCTTGATAATGAAAAGCTTAACAAGTCCTTGGATTCTAGTTGGCCTTAGGTAGAATGGCATGCCTTAGAGTCTAGAGCTCAACTTAATATGTTCAGGTACTTTGTGTGCCTTAATATGTAGTGTAGATGACACCTTAACACGATTGGTACTTTGTGTACCTTAATATGTGGTGTAGCAGACACCTTAATATGATCAAGCACTTTGTGTACTATAATACGTGGTGTAGAAGACACCTTAACATGATCTGGTACTTTGTGTACCATAACACGTGACTCGATTACCTAGTCCTACTATCTACCAAGGCAAAACAAGATTAAATGAATTTTAAAAAAAAACTTGTAATCTTGAATGAATAATGTGTAATTTGATGACTTTCTATGGAATTTGATATGAAATGGAATTATATGAATGAATGATGAATATGTTATCTTGATTTAAATCTTACTTTAAAAACAAGTCACATGATATAAGACCTTATTCGAATTGGAAATTGTAATCTCCATGATTGATTTGTTTGATACTTGCCGAATCTTGCTTACTTGAATAGCTAGTATTTGAAAATGCCTACTTGCTTGATTATTATATGTGGGATTTGAAACACTTCTTGATTACCTAAGCTTACTTTTCGATTGGTACATGAGGAACTAGCTAGGTCATGACTTTGCTTAATTGAAGCCTAGCTAGGTTAATCTTGATTAAAATGAATAAGGAAATTAAGATAATAATCTTGATAAATTGATAGATTTAGGTACTACATCACTAAGTACATTATTAAGGATACTCAAATCAGATACTTGATCAACAAGTTATCTTACTTGGATTTTGAAGCAAGAATCAAGTGTTGTCAAGTATGGTTTTGGTACTCATTGTCGATACTCCTAGATGGTGGCAGTTAGAATTAACCTTAGAACTTATGCTAGTTCACATGTTTGGAACTCTAAGGATTTTAATTATATGTAATTAATAGTTATAGTAATGTGTTAATCCTAAAATATTGGATCATGCATTTTGAGTTATGTAAATGTATTTAAGTATGTATGTAATGGTCTGCTATGAAGGTATCTAAAGAATGAATGAACTAGAACCTTGTTTATAAGTTTAAATTGTTCGAATATGGTTATATAAACTATATAATTGAATTTTTTAAATTGCTTTAAGATAAGCCTAGTCTATTTTGACCATAATCGAATGAAATTAAGAAGTTAGGTTGCTAGTTTAATTCATTTATATGATATAGTTATCTAGACTAATCTACATGTAATGTTCATGATAATACAATGAGCTAAAAGGTCTAATTGATGTGCATATAGGTATAAGGTTTTGTAAACTTGATTATGAAGAATGAATGGCTTAGATTGATAATAGGAAATAAATGGTTAATTGAAATTGTTATCTAGTTAGCCGAATAGTACCTTGAACAATAAACTAATTGGATGACTAATCTCCTTGCCTTGTAGTCGAATAATGTCTTGTACATCAAGTTAGTGGAAAATTTTTAATTGGCCCTAATCTTGTATGTTATAACTTGTATTGGATAACATGTTTTACCTCGTTTCTTATTCCGATAACGCTCCTCGCTCCTAACCCGGGTAAGGGGTGTTACACTTTGAATACATGTTTAATTCGAATGTTTAAGCATGATTAAGTGGTAACCTTGGTTCTTTTATGTGTGATATGGCATGTGATCAAGTGCTTAAAGAACTTGCTTGTAATATTATCTCATCTTGATGAAATGAAACATGAGAATTCATGATATGTGAGCTATGGCTCAATTGGCGTAAGGGCCTAATATGAAATGAACTTGCTTGACATGATCTTGATCTTGAAACACCTGAATAAAAGGTAAATCAAACAACCTTGGTAGCTAGTTGGACTAGGTAGAAGGGCATGCCTTAGAGTCTAGAGCTCATTGTGTCAGGGTAGACTATGGTCTAGGGCTAAGGCCCCTATTTGGCGACAGACGGAGGGTATGTATGTGGTCTTTGGTGACAGTAGGAGGGTTGACTAGCACTACGATGCATCTTGTGGTGACAATTGGTTGGTGACTCGATTACCTATACAAACTAAGTACCAAGGGGTTGTTTAATTGATAACACATGTAATAACAATCCTAAAACACACGTGACTTGTCTTGAATGCCATGAATTGAATGTTGCTTGCCTTGAAAGCCATGAATTGTATGTTACTTGTCATGTAAGCATGACTTACTTGATTACTTGATTTGTAAGCATGATGTGCTTGATTCATGATATGAAAACATGAAGTATGAATTCATGATTCTTGTACCCTATACTAGCCAAATGCATGAAATCCTTAGCTAGGATTATCTTAATGCTTGAAATCCTTAGCTAAGATTACTCTAATGCTTGAAAACCTTAGCTAGGTTCATTGTTGTTCAATTGACACATAACGTGATAAAAACAAATGGTTAGATTTAGTTACTACCTCACTAAGTACATTCTTGTACTTATCACTCTCGTTTTCATTCTTCCTAATTACAGGATAAAGGATATGAGTGTTGCTTGATCTTGAAGCCTGATTTATTGGGCTAGAAGAAAGTCACACAAGCTTTGCCTAAGTGTTGTTTCATACATGTTTTGTATATCTCCTAGATTGGTGGCACTAGAATGTATTTAGTTAGCTTGATCATGTATTTTGGTACTTGTATATATTGTTCTTGATGGGGCTACTATGTTATGAACCTAATGACAAGTATGTAATGAACTTAAAGTACTTGTATTGAATGGTATTTGCTGCGCACATATTGAATATACAATGAAATGATCTAATGTTTGATATAGTTTACCTTGGAACATTCAAATGCCTTGTTTATGTATATGTGTATGCTTGAAATGAAAGTAGTATGAGATGAACCATGTTGCTTGTATTCCAATCGAATGCCTTGGGAACTATATGGTCGCTTGTGTTTTGGTATTAGCATGATGATTGCCAAATGTATAGGAATAGAGCATGGCTTGAATGGAAACTAGTTACATGTATATTGAATGATCAAGAACCATGTTAGCAATTTGGATATGAGATTTTTAAATGTATACAAACTAAGGAACATTGAATTGAAATGGAAGCATGTTACACCTAGTGTTATTCAAATGATAGGGTTTAAATGAAGTTAATTGTAATTCTAAGTAGTAACCTATAATGCAAGTATAAAAGGAAACAATTTAGTGACTTGTTCGAATGCCTTTGATGACTTGAAATCAAATGTGAGGTTACTTGTTTGCTAAGTAAGTATGATTGGTTGCTTGTTAGTTAAGTAACTCATTTAATAAGAATGAGTTATCAATGCTTGCATTGTTTGTTCTTGTATTGCTTGCCTTGTCCTTGTTGCTTGCTTAAGTAACACTCCCGAGCTGGGTTGCTACTAGCCGGGGTAGGGTGTGTTACATTTATTTGGTAATCAGAGCTTTTTAGTCGGTTCTAGGACTAAATCGGGCTCTCTTGCATCATATAGGATTAATTGTGCCACATAGGAGTTCTATTTCAAGTTGCTTGTGTCCTTGCTTAAACTAAACTCTTCTTGTTCCACCTGAACTAGAAATGTCTAAAACAAGACTTGGTCGGGACAATGAAAGTCCTGAAGGCTCCTCGAATGAAGGAGGCAGTGTGAGGATGGAACAAAATCCTCCACAACAACAAACTCAAAACTGAGCCCAAGCTGCTGCTCAATAGGAAGCTCCTACTATAAATCTTGTGCAGCAAGAATGTCTCCTGAGCATGAAGGAGATGTTCAATCAACTTGTAATTGCTTTGAAACAAGATCATCCTATTGCTTTCCTTGTTGCTGTGCCAAACAGAGCTCCGATTGACAAGCTGGCTCAACATCGGGCCTATACTTTCACTGGCACTGATGAAGTCAATCCTGAAGTAGCTGAGTACTGGTTAGAGGCCACTACTCGAATCTTGATCAAGCAACTACCTTGTCCCGATGAGCATAAGCTTGAATGTGCCATAGCCCTGTTGGCAGATGAAGCTCTAAGCTGGTGGGAAACCACTACCCTGACTACTTCTGCTGAAGGTGTAACTTGGAAATTCTTCCTCGAGGAATTCATGTAGAAATACATCAGTGAACAGTACCTGGCCGAGCGTCGGAAACATTTCTTGTATCTCAAGCAAGGTGGCCGACCCATTGAATAGTACGTGAGTGATTTCTGCAAGTATCGTAAGTACGAGTTGAAATACATCAAGACTGATGCTGATAAATGTCAAATGTTCATCGACGAACTGAATGATGAATTGAGTCCAATCTTCACTGTCATGGGTATCACTGATTTCTAGAATTTGGTGAACCGGGCTATTGCAACCGAGGCAAAGATGAAGGCCTATGAGAAATGTACGAGTGGTAACTCTTGGAAAGACAAACGATCCAGAAATGATTACAAGCCTCACTGGCAGTCAAAGAAATCTAAACACTCTAAAGATCACTCTTCGAATTACACTCCTATTCAGAAGAGTAACTACATACCGAGATCTTGACAAGTTTGTGATTGTCTTCATCGATGACATCCTGGTGTATTCTCGGAATAAGAAAGAACATTCCGAACACCTTCAAATTGTATTGCAAACTCTCTGAGAACGTCAATTGTTCGCAAAGTTCTCTAAGTGTGAATTTTGGCTATTGGAAGTCTCGTTCCTTGGCCACGTCATCTCGATAGAAGGAATTAAAGTAGACCCGAGAAAAATTTGATCCATCATAGATTGGAGACCTCTGAGGAATATTGGTGAGGTCAGAAGCTTTCTCAGTTTAGTTGGGTATTATCAGCGTTTTGTCAAGGGATTCTTATCCATTGCCGCAAGCTCGACTAAACTAACTCGTAAAGGCACGCCCTTTGTTTGGTCGAAGAACCAACAACGAAGCTTCGATAAACTTAAACAAGCCCTGACTCATGCATCGGTTCTCATCCAACCAGAATCGGGCAAAGAATTCACTATTTATAGTGATGCATCTCAATTAGGAAAAGGCTGTGTCCTAATGCAAGATGGAAAAGTGGTAGCTTACGCTTCAAGGCGACTAAAACCACACGAGTCAAACTACCCTACACAAGATCTAGAATTGGCAGCTATCATGTTTGCTCTCAAAATATGGAGACATTACTTGTACGGGGAGAAATGTAACCTGTTCACAGACCACAAGAGTCTCAAATACCTCTTGACTCAGAAAGACTTGAATTTGAGGCAAAGAAGATGGCTAGAATTGCTTAAAGACTACGATTTGGTAATCGACTACCATTCGGGGAAAGAAAACGTGGTTGTTGATGCCCTTAGTCGCAGACCATACTCAGTTAAACCCCTAAATCTAAATTCTAGAATAATTCATTTAAATTTAATCTTTCTTGGATTACAAGTAATCCATTCGAATTGAATCTTTCTTGTCTTACAAGTAACTATTTGAAAATTTTCCTTAATGATCTTGTTCATTCTTTTGTAGCTTCCTTGGCTATCAATGCTCAATGTCGTTTATCCAAATGATGGAAATTCTTTTTTGAATTTCAAGTTCAATCTAGCTTAATCTCGAGAATCAAAGAACTCCAGCAAATTGATCAAGATCTTTAGAAGATTATATCCAAGCTAGATTCTGAGTCTAATTCTAACTTCTCTCTCAAGTCAAATGGGCTTCTCTATTTCAAGGATAGAGTATGTGTTCCTAACAACGAGGAACTAAAACAGGAGATGTTACGAGAAGCTCACCAAAGCTCTTTCTCGATTCACCCTGGATCAGTTAAGATGTACAAGGATCTAAAGCCACTATGTTGGTTGCCAGGCATGAAATCAGCTGTCACAGACTTCGTATCGAAGTGCCTAACTTGTCAAAGGGTTAAAGCCGAGCATCAAGTCCCTACTAGATTGCTCCAACCTATCGAATTCCCTCAGCGGAAGTGGGATCGGATTACAATGGATTTTGTTACTGGTCTTCCTTCCACTCCAAGAAAGAATGATGATGTATGGGTGATTGTTGATAGATTCACAAAGTCTACTCACTTCATCCATGTTAGAATGAACATGAGCTTGGAAACCTTAGCCGAGCTATACATACGTGAAGTGATTCGATTACACGGTGTACCTATAACTATAATCTTTGATCGTGACCCCATATTTGCTTCTCGATTCTGGAATTCCTTATAGAAGGCTCTAGGAGCTAAAGTGCACCTTAGTACAGCCTTTCATCCTCAATCAGATAGACAATCTGAAAGAATTATCCAAGTGCTTGAAGACATGCTACGTGCTTGTATTATAGACTTCAGAAAGAATTGGGAGAAATCTCTACCCCTAGTAGAGTTTGCTTACAACAATAGCTATCAGACATCTATTCAGATGGCTCCCTCCGAAGCTCTTTACGGAAGAAGATGTAGAACTCCCTTGTGCTGGTCTGAATTGGGAGAAAACAAAGTATTGGGACCTTAATTGCTTAGATAAACTGAAGAACAAGTGAAGATCATTCATGATCGATTAAAGGCAGTTTTTGATAGGCAAAAAGCTTATGTTGAATTGAAAAGGAGAGACATCCAATACAATGTTGGAGACAAGGTCTTCCTCAAAGTATATCCTTAGAAGAAAGTCTTTAGATTTGGAAGAAAAGGAAAGCTCAACCCTCGGTTTATCGGACCATTTGAAATCATTGAAAGGATTGGTCCAGTGGCTTATCGATTGACATTGCTAGTGAATTTGATAAGATCCACAATGTCTTCCATGTTTCCATGCTCAGAAGATATAGGTCTGATCCATCTCATGTTCTTGAGCCTGAAGAAGTGGAATAGAATCCTGACTTGTCATACGAAGAAGAACCAGTTCAGATTCTTGATCGTGAAGTTAGAAAGCTCAGGAACAAAATCGTTCCTCTTGTCAAAGTCATGTGGAGAAATCACAAGGTTGAACAGGCAACATGGGAATCTGAAGAAGTCATGAAGAAGCAATATCCTCACCTATTTGATTTAGGTAAATTCGTGGACGAATTTATTTTAAGGGGAAGAGAAGTGTAACAGCCTAAAATTGGCCTAGAAATGTTACCACAATCTAAACTATAGGCTAATTGAATTCATAAGTTAATCAATTTAAAGAAGAAAGAACATTGGCCATCCTTAAGATCAAATAAGTGAAATTAGAACCAAATTGAATTGAAATTAAAACTAGAAGGCACAAATGGAAGGATGGAAATGTGAACATGCAAAACACTAGAGTTTGCATGCAAATGGGATTAAGATTAAGGGCCTTGACACATGTTCTCAATTGAAGAAAACATGTGCCATATTGAGAGCATGACTCACGGCTAAGGGGGGAAGAATAAAAAAATATTGTCATCTTCCTCCCCAAAACTATCACCTTGTCCGATTGCTTGAGAGAGAAAAAGGGGAGAGAAGAAACTTCATGCATCACCTTCAATTCATGCTTTTTGATTGAGCCTTGATCAAATTTAGCTTGGAGAAGGTATAATGCTTGATTTCAACTTGTTATAGAATGTTTGAATGAGTAATTGATGATGTCTTTATTGTATAAATTGAATTGGATAATTGCCATGTATGTTCGGTCATGCTAGCTTCAATTTGAACTTGAAATTGTGGATACTAGTAGCCAATTTTATAAAGGAAATATATATAGTTGCTGGAAATTTGAGAAATGTGTACATGGTTGAAAATAGTCTTGATTAGGGACTATTTTGGATAGTGAAAATGTTTAAACATGTCAATTGAATATAGAACCCTGTTTTGATCATGTATGTAGATGAATTGAAGATTGAATAGAATAGATAAGTTGCTGGAAAATGACTACACCTAATTGGATTAGTTAAATTAGGTAATGGACTGCTCCATTGGTAAATTGGATGTGCAATGTTGATCAAATAGATCAAATTCGGTTCAACATGATAATGCCCTGTTTTAATCACATTTCTAGGTGTATTAAACTGACCTAGACATGTAAGAACATGAAAACGAATTGAATTTCCATGTTAGAACCTTGCTTAGGTGAGTTAAGAAGCTAGAAACTAAACCTAGTGTAATCTGCCCAGAATGCTTTGTTCTGGGCAGTAACTTTGAAAAATCACTATAAATTGTATAAAATGAATTTAAGGCTGATATTTTTATGGGAAACACCTTGATATGTCTAAATTCATTAGGAGAAAACAGAACTGAATTCTGGGTTGTATAATGAAATGTAGAGAAGAAACACTAGGGACAGTGCAAACTGTCCAGTGTAGCAAATTACCCTATCTTTAAGTTAAAAACTGTATTAATTGACAAAGAAATAAAATACAAGCCTGATATGGTTATAAATACAATTACGTTAGCATTCCAAAGGTGTAAACAAATTGAAATTCTGACGTATGGGATGATTGTACACTGTTTGTGGCAACTTGTAAACTGTTTTGTAAACAGTTTTAGGACATTGATTCTGCCTTGTTTTACATGAACTAGAGTATAGATAAGTGTAGTTAAGTGTAATGGAGAATGTATATGAGCATGCTGCCAGATTTGTGTATGTTATGTGCTTGTAGCATTGGCTTAATTGAATGATCATATGGTCTTGTTTTGACATGTATTTGTTGTGTAATATGATAGAACCAGGAGTAAACTTGGTGGAAGAGGATAGAGTGGATCATCCTAAAGCCAAGAACAAAGGAGTGTGGGTCCAAGACTAGCTAAGCTTGGAGTATTGTGAGTGTAGTTATCTCTAGGGTTAGGACTAGGTCCTAACCAATGCATGCTTCTCTACATTCTTGAAATGCTTAAATGAGCTTAATATGGACTTGACCTAATAAAGGAAGAATGACTAGTAATGCATGAAACTTGATCACATCTTTGAATACATGTTTAATTCGAATATTTAAGCATGATTAAGTGGTAACCTTGGTGCTTATATGTGTGATATGGCATGTAATCAAGTGCTTAAGGAACTTGCTTGTAATATTATCTCATCTTGATGAAATGAAACATGAGAATTCATGATATGTGAGCTATGGCTCAATTGGCCTAAGGGCCTAATATGAAATGAACTTGCTTGACATGATCTTGATCTTGAAACACTTGAATAAATGGTAAATCAAACAACCTTGGTAGCTAGTTGGACTAGGTAGAAGGGCATGCCTTAGAGTCTAGAGCTCATTGTGTTAGGGTGGACTACGGTCCAGGGCTAAGGCCACTATTTGGTGATAGACGAAGGGTACGTATGTGGTCTTTGGCGACAGTAGGAGGGTTGACCAACACTACGGTGCATCTTATGGCGATAGTTGGTTGGAGACCCGATTACCTATACAAACTAAGTACCAAGGGGGTTGTTTAATTGATAACACATTAAACAACAATCCTAAAACACATGTGACTTGTCTCGAATGCCATGAATTGAATGTTACTTGCCTTGAAAGCCATGAATTGTATGTTACTTGTCATGTAAGCATGACTTACTTGATTACTTGTTTTGTAAGCATGATGTGCTTGATTCATGATATGAAAACAAGAAGTATAAATTCTTGATTCTTGTATCCTATACTAGCCGAATGCATGAAATCCTTAGCTAGGATTATCTTAATGCTTGAAATCCTTAGCTAAGATTACTCTAATGCTTGAAAACCTTAGCTAGGTTCATTGTTGTTCAATTGACACATAACGTGATAAAAAATAGTTAGATTTAGTTACTACCTCACTAAGTACATTCTTGTACTTATCACTCTCGTTTTCATTCTTCCCAACTACAGGATAAAGGATACGAGTGTTGCTTGATCTTGAAGCCTGGTTTCTTGAGCTAGAAGCAAGTAACACAAGCTTTGCCTAAGTATGGTTTCATACTTGTTTTGTATATCTCCTAGATTGGTGGCACTAGAATGTTTATAGTTAGCTTGATCATGCATTTTGGTACTTGTATATATTGTTCTTGATGGGCCTACTATGTTATGAACCTAATGACAAGTATGTAATGAACTTAAAGTACTTGTATTGAATGGTATTTGCTGCGCACATATTGAATATACAATGAAATGATCTAATGTTTGATCTAGTTTACCTTGGAATATTCAAATGCCTTATTTATGTATATGTGTATGGTTGAAATGAAAGTAGTATGAGATGAACCATGTTCCCTGTATTCCAATCGAATGCCTTGGGAACTATATGGCCACTTGTGGTTTTGTATTAGCATGATGATTGCCGAATGCATAGGAATAGAGTATGGCTTGAATGGAAACTAGTTACATGTCAATTGAATGATCAAGAACCATGTTAGCAATTTGGATATGAGATGTTTAAATGTATACAAACTAAGGAACACTGAATTGAAATGGAATCATGTTACACCTAGGGTCATTCGAATGATAGGGTTTAAATGAAGGTAATTGTAATGCTAAGTAGTAACCTATAATGTAAGTATAAAAGGAAATAATTTAGTGACTTGTTCGAATGCCTTTGATGACTTGAAATCAAATGTGAGGTTACTTGTTTGCTAAGTAAGTATGATTGGTTGCTTGTTAGTTAAGTAACTCATTTAATAAGACTGTGTTATCAATGCTTGCCTTGTTTGTTCTTGTATTGCTTGCCTTGTCCTTGTTGCTTGCTTAAGCAACGCTCCCGAGCCGGGTTGCTACTAGCCAGGGTAGGGGGTGTTACATATGTAGGGAACACCAACAAAAACAAAAATCCCTACTCCAGCACCTACAACCTAGGGTGGCGGCAACATCCGAATTTTGGTTGGGGAGGTAATAAAGGAAATTCAGGAGCATAACCATCCATATCAACTGAACCTCCTGGATTTCAAAAGATTCAGAGGTAGGACTAGGGAGCTTCTAACTCCAATTCCAATTCTTTTGATAATTCTTATCAATCGTTTATGGAAACTTCTCGTGTCATTATGTAGGATCAAGCAGCCCATTTGAAGAACCACAATGACATGCTCACAACATAGGTTGCCATGTTGCAAAACCAACAATCGATCATGCAAAACAACACCACCTCAATAAGGTCCCTTGAAACTCAAGTAGGGTAAATTTCCCAAATGTTGAAAACGAGACCACCTGACAGCTTACCTAGTGATACTGAAGTCACTCAGGCCTTTAATGCAGTGCAATGCAATGCCATCACTCTTTGGAGTGGTACACAGTTGAGGACAGAAGTGAAGTTTGGGGCAAGCTCTCCAATAGATCCTACTCAAAGCAAGCCATCCAGTGATGCTCTTGCACCAAAGAAATCAACTTTTGTGTCTGATACAATGAGTGACGTTGCTACTGAAGGCAAGGAAGACAAAGTTGAGAATACACCTCCCTACAGTAAGCCACAAGACGAGCCCAGACCACCACCCCTTTCCCACAAAGGTTGAAAGCTCAGAAACATGATGTCTAATATCAAAATTTTATGGAGATGCTCAAACAGTTGGACATCAATGTTCCACTTCTAGAGGCCATTGATGAGATGCCTATCTATGCAAAGTTTTTGAAGATCATCTCCAAGAAGAGGAAGGTGAGTGATGTTGAAACTATCACCACCATGGGTGAGTTCGTGGCTGTGCTAAGTGATTTGGCACCCAAGATGATGGACCCTGGTAGCTTCATCATTCCATGCTCTATAGGCCACAACTATATTGGCTATGTTTTGTGTGATCTTGGTGCAAGTGTGAACTTAATGCTGTAATATGTGTTTGAACGATTAGGGATGGTAAAAGTAAGGCTTACATCAGTGTTCCTTTAGTTGGCTGGCCAATCTAAAATCTAAACCAATGGTAGAATTGAAGATATGTTAGTTAGGGTAGATAGGTTTGTCTTCCTAGCAGACTTTATCATCCTTGACTGCGAAGATGATGAGAATGCTCCCATAATCTTGGGGAGATCATTCCTCGCTACTAGACAGATCATGATTGACTGTGAGAATGAAAACTTCACCATGAAGGTGAATGATCAGAAGATCACATTCAATGTCTTCAGCACACTCAAGTATGCGGATGAATACGAAGAGTGCTAGCTTATAGGTATTGAAGAAGCCCTTATTAAAGAAAATTTGCCTGAGGCTTGTTGTAGCAACTTGCTTACTGTTGAGGAACAAGTTGACTTTGATAGAGCCATGCATGAAGCTGAGGAAGAAGATAATACAAAGATTGAACAAACTAATGTCGTCCTTATATGGCCTGGTAGAACTTTTGAGTCATTGGATCACGCTGAGTTCAAATCTCCTAAATCTTCCCTTGAACATCCACCGATACTTGACCTCAAACCTCTTCCCCCTCAATTAATGTACATATACTTAGGGGAAAATGATACACTGCCTGTTGTCATATCTGCTTGTTTGTATCCTGACCAAGAAGCTAAATTATTGAATGTTTTTTTCCAAACGTAAAAAAAGATCAACCCTACTTTGTGCATGAATGAGATTTTGCTTTCAGATGAACAAAGTATTTCGATAGAACCACAACGAAGACTTAATCCTATTATGAAAACTACGGTTATGAAAGAAATCATTGTAATAACCTAAATTTTCTTTGCTTAGAAGATGTTGCATCAAACCTTATTTATATTGCTATAGTTGCCAAATCCTTAAAACCTATTATATCTCTAAGGACCAAAATTGAATTAAAAAAGATTTGGAATGGTCAATGCTATAGGAACCAAAAAGAATATTAAGAAAAGAAGAATGAATACATGCTAAAGGAAAAGTTACGAGAGACTTATACACATGTCACACTAGGAAAATGACATGGAGGAAGGGTCGACCATGTGGAAAATTTCCCCTTTCATTTGTGTCATCTCCATCTAGTGAGAACCGAGACATAGAGAAGAGGGAGAGATCTCAACTTGTGGTCTATAGAATATAGAAGGTCTCAGTTTTTGGCTAGCCTAAACTCTTGCATATCATTCGAATCACAAGAAAGAAGGGTAAGTATTATAGTCACCCTTCTTGTGATAGAACTTGTTTGGAAAAATTTGTGTGATTATCTTAAGTAGGCTAAATTTGTATGATTGTTGTTATGAGAGAGACTTATGATATGATCATTTTGAATAATCAAGTATGACTGTCGAGTATGTGTTTGCTATTTATGCTTAATGCTTGAATCGATAATTGAATGACTTTGTTGCTGAAGATAATATTAGGAAACTGTTTTGATTACACATTGAATGGCTATGGAAAATTCGATTGTTGTAGGAACATTTAGGAGTTGATTCAATGGAAATGAATATACAAATGTGTGCATAAAATTCGATGGAGTTAGATGCAATTAAGGTGAATTCTGGACTGTTTTATTAACATGGAAAACAAGGCAAAATGGACTGCTTAGACTAATTAAATTAATACATTAAAAACATGGCTTAAGTATAGTTATAAAGACCTTAAAAAGGGGCTAATTTGAATAGGAAAACATGCACTAATAATTAAGGAATTGTTCTATTATTTTGAATCACAGCCAGGACTGTTTTTGTAACACCCATCCCCAGGTTAGCCGTAACCGGTTTGGGAGCGTTACCAAAGCGAGAACAAAGCAAAAGATAGGTTACTCGTCGAACAAGTATCCTCGATATGGATGACTTGCAATGCAAGTAACCTAATCAGAACCATACACGACATACAAGTAGTCCACATTAAACAAAACCAACATACATAGCATGCTAATTTAGGTACTAATTTGTTCCATTTCATACTTATATCCTAAGTTACCATTATCATATTACCATTCCATTAAATTCACATACATCATTCAAATAACAATCACAAGTGTGGTATACTTCACAATAGGTTACTATTAGACATGATTTAACTTTCATTCTTACTACAAATTCATGTACTCTATTAGAATGATACAAGGTCACTTAACTCATTTCAATTAGCTTACTTGCATCTCAAGATACTACTTATTCAACCAATTAACATGATCAAGACAAAGTATCCAACTTACATTCTTATTACATATTCATACACCTATTCAAACTATAAGGTGATCCCTAATCACATTTCGTTTGTTTCTTTTTCAATTAAGACATACTATTTCATGGCATACTTGGTTAGTACATTGTTAATGCATGCTTAAACATACCATAGCTTCAATCTCAACATTGTCGAATCATGCCAATAGCCATTAGAACAAATGCATGATCATACCATTTTAGTCTAGCATTCGAATCATACAAGGTTTCATCAAACAATGAATTATTTCATAATTTGCCCAACATTATACCAATTTATATACATACCAACAAGGATATATACATAGTTTAAGTCATCAATTTGGTTACATGATAGGCCCAACAAAACATTATATTTACTAGTCTTAACAACACAACAAAATGCATGATCAAGACTACCTATTACAAGTTCTAGTGCCACCAAACTAGGAGCATACAAAGAGTATGAAATCATATTTTCAAGCTTGCTTCAAGATGTTGCTTCGATCTCAAGATATCCTCTTGATATTGTCTTTAATCTGTTACGGGAAGAATGAAGAGTAGAGTGGTAAGTACAAGTTATGTACTTAGTGAGGTAACACTAAGTCTAGCCAATTTCCAAGTATACATATCCAAGTTTCCAAGTATAACATATACCATTCGAATTAATAGGGTAAACATAGGCAAGCTTCACATATCACATATTCAACATAGCAATATCCATCATATATACTCATCATGCTATTTGAGTATCTTGCTTAGAAGACAAGCAACCAAAAACACCAAGTACCAAGTAGGCATTCTTACACAACAAGCATCAATTATGCATAACTTCCATATGAAGTAACTAGTTTTACAATCATTCATGTGTTATCTTTCAAGGCAAGGATGTTCATTCAAGAATCTTACAAAACAAGCAATGTTCATATCACACCACCAAAGCAAACAATGTTCATTTCAAGTTACTAAGTTATCTTATAACACCCTTGGTATTTAGTTCAATAGATAATATAACACCCTTGGTATTTAGTTCAATAGATAATCAAATCCTCAGCAAAATGCACCGAAGTGCCAAAATGCACCGAAGTGCCAAAATGCACCGTAGTGCCAATATGCACCGTAATGCCAAAATGCACCGTCGTGCCAAAATGCACCGTAGTGGCAAAATGCACCGTCGTGCCAATATGCACCGTAGTGCCAAAATGAGCTCAAGATTCTAAGGCATGCCATCCTATCTATCCAAACTAGCTACTAAGGTTGTTTGATTATCAATTTCATTCAAGCTTTATACAATTCATGAATCAATACTTGATTATGCCATTCAAAGGCCAAGCCCTTAGGCTTATGGAGTCTTAACTCCCTAGACAAATCTATCCATGCCATTCGAATGGCATGAATACAAAGTGGTAATTGTTCGTTTCATTTCACCCAACCATGTATATCAATCACAAACACATGCATATGTATGCAATGTGCGTACCTTATTCTCCAAGCAAGCATGCCATTTCTTACCTTTGGCATAAGCAATGGAACATGTCAAGCATTTCATTTCATTTGCTTAACACCCAAGTAAACAAATAGATCATGGCATCAAACAAGTTGTCATACATGTCATTCTTCCCTTAATTAGCCAAATATGTATTAGGTCATGTTACATGGCAATGACATTGAATTAAGACAATAACAAGGTTGGTTAGGACCTAAGTCCCAACCCTAAGGATAGTTACACTCACAATACTCCTAGCTAATCAATTGTCTTGTATCCAAATCCCTTTGCCTCTTGCTTTGGGATGTCCACTCTTATCTTCCTCTTCCACAACTTTCTGCCCTTGGTCTAGCAAGCATAACACATACAATTCATCAAAACAAGCACATAATGTCATACATATATAGTAGCAATGTTACCACATTGTACCTAACATTTAGCTACTTTTTATGCTTTCTTTTAAGCATTTCTTACTATTTCATCTTTATTTTGTTATTACCTCATTTTAAGACATAACTATACAGGTTACAATGTCCCAAAACTGTTTTGGAAACAGTTTACCTCTAGGTGCAAAAGCAGTCCCAAACTGCCCAGGACACTGCTGCTTGGCAGTTTGCATACTGTCCCTTTAAATGGTCATATCTTTTAATCCGTACGTCGGAATTTCGATTACTTTATACCGTTGGAAAGCTAACAAAATTTTCTATATGATCATATAAGTCTTTCATTTTATTTATTAGCCAATTAATACAGTTTATTGTTCAAAGACAGGGCATTTACATTGCCTGGACAGTTTGCACTGTCCAGCTATTTCTATTTACAGTTTCCAGCATAGGACCCAGTTTTCAGTTATGTTTTCACCTAATGAAAGTAGACATAATAAGGATAATTTCATTAAAATTTCAGCCCTGAATTTGATCTATACAAAGTTTGGTGAATTTTCAAAGCTACTGCCCAGAACAGAGCAATTCTGGGCAGATTGCACCTATTCACATTTTAATTCCTTAAATTCATTTTAACCAATATTTTGGCCCTAGAATTCATTTCATATGAAATCCTAAACATGTTTAGTCAATGTTAATTCATTTTTCAAGGTGACCAAAACAGAGTAAGTTGGTTAAGATGTTAAATTTTGCATGTTTACACAATATGTTCTTACTAAAACAGTTTCTAAGCTATATGACTATGTTCATACTTTTATCTTTCTTTTCCAGCATTGGTTACTAACAATTTAACTTGTTTAACACCTTAATTACATTATCTAATCATGATCATATTCAATTCATTAGTTCCATAGCTCAATTACAAGTTCTAACCATTCAATTCTTACATCAACATCTCATTTCAATTTTCCAGCAACCTAGCTTTGTTACACTATCACATACACATAATTTCCAGCAAAATACCTAGTGTTCATTCTCCAAATTTGCATAATTCTACAACCATTCAATCATCTAACAACATATTCAATAGTTAATTTCATCTATAATCATCAAAACAGTCCAATTCAACAGTATAGTTGCCTATTCGATTGAACAAGAGTAGATTCATACTTACTTTGCTTCTAGTTTTAATTTCCTTACAAAATCCTATACATGCAAGCTTAATTTTCCTTCATCAATGGCTGATCTCTCAAGCTCTCTTTCTCCCTATTTTCTCTTCTTCAATTTGGAAATAGGATAATGAAGAAGATGATGACAACATCTAATCCAAGTTATTGGATTTGTGAAATGTCCAATATGTCCCTTAATTTATCCTTATTATTAACTTAATCAAGGGAATTAGGGTAAACAAGGAATTTAGCATGCATTCCCCATCTTTCTCATTTAATTCAATGTAGTCACTTTAAATTGATCACTTATTTCATTTAGTCTTTCAATTAGGTCCTTGACTAATCAATTTAACTTAAATACAAGTTCAATTGAATTAGTAACTTAGGTAATTGGTTCCAATTCTTCTTGGCTAAGATTTAGTACATTAAAATTCTCAATTGACTTTACTTAATTCAAGATTATTTAACTATTTCAGAATTCTAAATAGTGGTAACATTCTAAGCCCTATTTTGGGGTGTTACAGTTTTGGTTGTATATGATGTTTGTTCATTGTTAGAATGGTTACTTGAACTTATAATGACTTTTGATAATGGTTTGATGCTTAGCTAGAACCATGTATTAAAGAGGAAAATTTTTGGTGAATGTTAAGAACACTAGAAGGTTAATTTGAGCATGTAATCGTAAGAACCATAAAATGGGATTGTTTGTTCGGAAATGAATGAATGTGTGGTTATTTTTTCTATGAGATTTATGTATGAACAGTAAGAGTTTGTCTTAAGAATTTGAGTGGAATTAAAGGGATACAAACACATTAGGGAATTAGGTTTGATGCATATGATATATACTTACACAATTAAATTGCTTGATTGGTTGTATGTGAGAATGATTGTGTTAAATGGTTCGGTAGATAAATGATTGTTGAATCTAATTCTAATGCCTAAGTACATTGTTGTTATATATAGATAAGAAGGGAATTGATCAAGTTGATGAAGGGCAAAAAGGAATTGTGATACGGGAACAAGAATAGCTGGATTAACCAGTGAGTGTAGTTTGAAGTCTCGGGATAGGCTCGAAACCTTCCTGAGCATTCTTACTGTTAATTCCATTGCTTTATATACATATACATATACATATTAATGTGGCGTGCAAACATAAGTTGTAAAATGAGGTAAGTACTCGTTTAAATGTACAATGTGGCATGAGATGGTGACTATAGATAAATTATGTTACAAGCTCAATATGTATTCATGTAAATTGTTTGATGTGATACGATATAAGCCTTGATTGTGATTATGTGAACTTGATGACGCTTATATAGAAAACTATGTATACTTGAGCATGAAAACTAATGATTCATATCATGATATCATTCGAATAAATAAGAATGAAACATTGGGAAAATGAATGAATTACATATATGCTTGATATGAAAAAACAATAGACTTTGATCATACAATACTTAATCAAGGAGTTATACTCATATTGTATCTGATGTGATAAGATTTAAAAGGAAGGATATAATGAGCAATATATGAATTTACTACTTGTTTGTCATGAAAGAACAATAAACTTGTTTGTGACAAGCTTACTATAAGCTTGTAAATATGATTACAAGAAAGGAATATAAATGGTTCATACGTGATTGTGATCTTGGCTATGATGCCATTCAATCAATGAAAATGAGAATTGTGATTCACATGAGGTGAATGTATTTACCCATCATAGAAAGGTAATGAGATTATGATATGATACAATGTTAAAGAGCTATGCTCATTACATTATAATAAAAGATGATATATGTTAAAGCCTTGGTCTTGAGTCAGTCTTAGGTATAGTTGGCATGCCATAAAGTCCATAGAGCTCAGTGTTGGGGTGGACTACGGTCCAGGACAATGGTCCTTATTTGGTGACAATAGGCGGGATTGACCAGTCTGCGAGTACCATTTTGTTTATGGGCGACAGTTGGTTGGAGATTCGTGTACCTAGGCTGCAATTCGATTCTCAGGGCTATGTTAAAAAGAAAAGCACGAATTTGTAACCTAAAAGAATAAAGAATTATGATAACTTGCTTATCAAGAAAGGTGTTTCTAATGAAACTGGGTTACTAATTTAATGAAAAGAAATGTTTCGAATCAAAGATTGAATGTTAATGTGAATCGGTGAAATGTTAAATCCTAAATTGGGTGAAAATACTTGTGCATTATAATTCTGTTCGAATGGCTTACCTGTAATCAATAATCCATGTTTATGTTATTCGATGCTTGCTATCTTACATAACAAGTAACTAATGATATGTATTAACCATAATATGCTATGACTTTGAGATGCATTGTTTACATTATGCTTTGTTCACAAATTGTTATGTCTAAGACATGCTTTGTCTATGATTGTGATTAAGTTAAATAAATGAACCTTAACAATAATTTGCTTGATAAGAAAAATATGTCCTTTTAATATTGAGTGTCCTTTTTGGATGAATAGATTTGTTTTGATAATGTGAATAAACACTTGAGACTAGTATGATTGTTTAAATGGTTAGGTCTCTTCTGAATATATATATATATTCTCTTATAGTTTGCTGGAATACCTAAAGGGTTACAATTTGTTGGATTATCTGCGAAAGTAAGATATTGGATACATGAATAGCTTCTATGTTTTAATGCTTGTCTTTCACCTGATTATAAAACTTGTTTGTGTTTGCTGAGATGGTCATGTATGATAATTGAAAAGAACCTCGGTTGTGGTATAAGTTAATTATACTAAAATGCTTAAGTTGGTCATAGTGAAATATTTATAAGTGAAGCTTAAAAGTAGTGCATGAAGTATTTGTAAGGCTTGTAAATGCTTCTCCTTATTTTAACATGTTGTTATTGTGCAGTATAACTTTTAAGTATAAATGCTAACCGTGATAGGAGATTGTTCGATTAATTGCTTGTGTCTCAAGGTGAAGACATTTGAACACATACTTGGGTAATAAGTCAGACCTAAAATGAAAGCAAATGTTAACTTGTATAGTAAACTACTCTTGAATTTTCCTTGGTTCGATTGCTTGCAATGCTTTTAAAGGGATAGTACTTGTATGATTCAAGCATTACTTTGTGTTCAAATAAAAAGATACGCATAAGAACTTAGTAGAAGAGGAGCTAATCAAGAAAGTAGATTAGATAAGAAAAAGGAACCATGCTAATGACTTGTGTAGTAAGTAAAATGTATCTTCTAAAGGTGGAGTGTTTCCTTTGGGATGGATGACTATTCTTTGATAAAGTATTAGAATGCTTTATGCTTATGATTGAGCTGATTATTTTTGTATATAAGATAATGTACAAGCACTCCAGTATTTATTCGATTTGCATTTTATGTACTATGATTGTTATCTTGTGTCGAGGAAAAAACCATGCCTATGTTATGTCTTGATTGATAGCTTAATTGGCAAGCAATACTTGACCTTGTGTGGTTGGTTATACAAAATTTATGAATATAAACTAAATTAGTGAATTCATTGATTACTTATTTAATAAGAAATGTCCTCTAGCAAGATGCTTGAGAGTTTGAATGTTCAGGCACTCACAATTTGCTGGGTTATCTATGAAACTATAATTATGGCCAATCTGGTTACTTAAACACTTATGAGTTAGCACCTTTTAGAATAAGTATCATGCATAATAATGTACCCGAATGATATCTTTGTAATAAGAAGATTCATGACCTTGCTTGTTGAGTGAATCAGACCAAGTGGCTAGTAATACATGATTTGGTGAGATGTTGTATAGAATTCTCGGATGGGATAAGTTAATCTAAGGAATTCATAACTTAAAGACCTGCGCAATGAGAAATGCTATAAGTAGGTTATCTGAGTGTTTGTGTTCACAAGTGAGTTGAGAAAGGCTTTAAATCGAAACCTTATTATAAGAAGAATTGTATCTGATTACTTAAGACATAGATGATCAAGCTTGGTACTTACCTGGATCTAGTGAACCTTAACGAAAGAATAGAGTATAAAGTGGTGTTTGATTTATGTTTTCAGTTAGCGAAACTACCTCACTAAACATTCGCTTACTCTAATCCTTCGTTACATTTCAGGGTATACATGCTTTAGTTACCTCTTGAGCTTGGACGGGATCGCAAAGGTTCAATAGTATGTTTTGAAGCTTTACCTTTATAACTCCTAGACTGGTGGCACATAGAAGTCTTGTATGCATTTTTGCATTGATCATCCCTTTTGATTTCATTTGTAAATAAGTAATATAAGCATCAGTATGTTGTGTAAAGGGCCTCTATAATGATTTATGTTTGATCTTGTGCTAATGGTTGGTTTGATGTTAGTTAGAAGGTTAGACGTGGCGTTTAAGAATAAAGTAACACTTTTATATGAATATGTTTAAAATGTCTAACTTGATATAAGAAAAGCTAGTTCGTTTGCATAAGTAATTTAGGAGTCTTTGATATGTTCAGTGTGTAAAATCATGAATAAATGGCTTGGTAATAAGTCAGTAGTCTGAATAATAACCTAAAAATCAAGTTAAGGTCTTTTGACATGTATGAGATATAAGTGTTTTGGATGTTCATAACCAGACACTCTATTGTGTGTAGTTTTTGCTTGATGTTTTAATTTGGGAGAACTTTGAAATATCTTTATGTGTTAATAAATATTATATCAAAACTCATCTGGTAATCATGTCAACTGGTGTGTTTGTTCGATTGTTTCTTTAATTAATACTACCTAATTCGGTTTATCTTCTAAGCTAGGTTAGGGGTGTTACAATCATCAAGTGGCTAGATGTTGGAATCATTTATCCTATCTTTGACAGCTCGTGGGTAAGCCCTGTTTAGTGTGTACCCAAGAAGGGAGGGATGACTGTGATAAAAAATGATGCTGATGAACTTCTTCCCACTAGAATTGTAACTGGATGGTGAATCTGTATTGATTATAGGAAGCTAAACAATGCCAGAAAGAAAGATCACTTCCCACTACTTGTAATCACTAATTTTATTTGAGGTGGACCCGTTCTAATTTTTGTAATGGGCTTATATATATATATGTTACTATTTTCTATCTAAAATTATGGGCTTTGTTAAATTTTAACTATCTATATATGTATGTGACTATTATTAAAATCCAAGTAAAAAATATTACTATTATGTGTTGAGTGTTAATAAGTCTTATATTATACTAGCTACATATGTATGCGTTGCTACTTGTTATCTTATTATTTAATTTAAGAAAAGAAAAGAACATTTTAGTATATCATGTTATTGAAAACCCAAAAAATTACTAAGTGATATATATTGTTGTATTTTATTATTTTGAAAAAAAACCCTCAAAAATTCTAGTATATTATTTCCTTGAGGTTATCTTATTATTCCCTTTTACTGTCATGGTTATCTTATTATTACAACATTATTATTATTATAGAATTTGTTTTTATGTTTCTCATTATATTATATTCCACTAGTATTATTATTATGTTTTATTATTAGTGTTATTATTGCTATTATTGCTATGTTGTTATTTTTATTTTATTATTAAACCAAACTGAAAATCAAAAGAATGATTAATAAAAAGCCCAAAATTTTCTTTTATATATTTGCCTAAAAATACAAAATATATATTATGATAATTAAATAAAAATGCTCAAAGTCTTTTATATTTAAAAGTCCATTTACATATTTGCAAGCCCATTTTGGACCCGACATCAATAAAACAAGAAAACCCTAATTTCCCCCTTTTTGTTTCCTTTTGATGCAGCCAGTCCTGACCGTCGGATCCGTATGATCGAACGGCCCAGATCGCACTAGGTTGACCCTTGAAGTTCCTCACGCGCCCACGCGTGCGTGGAGCTCACACGCGCTATTCGAGCCCTTTCAACTCCTCACTGCCCCGTGCTCTATAGTCTCCCCCTCCATCAGTGGTAACACATGCAAAAGAACAAGAAAAAATGAGGAGCAACAACAATGTCAAAAGGCGCACAAAAAATAGCAGATGGCAAGCAGCAGTTGAATCCGGCCAAAATACAAGAGGGAAACCAATGATATTTTTACGATTTCAATTTTCATTTATGTAAATCTATGTAATTGAGGGTATAAAAAACCCCGAATCATTTGTGTAAAAGGGAGATAGGCATATTTAGAGCAAGCAATACAAAAAAAAGACTTTATGAGGTATCCCTTTCC
The DNA here is from genome assembly GCA_019671005.1 of Hibiscus mutabilis. NCBI lineage: Eukaryota > Viridiplantae > Streptophyta > Magnoliopsida > Malvales > Malvaceae > Hibiscus > Hibiscus mutabilis. The sequence goes on from CM033745.1 coordinate 48,968,165, forward strand.
TTCTTGTCATTCAGAAGCATATTAATAAAAAAACACAAAAAGCTAGGGTTTAGAGGTTACATTTGAGTCGGTTCGCCTTTTGGTACCAGTTTCCCTCCATCGCCGTTGATAAGCCTCCTCGCCCCCCACGGCCGTGCATGGTGAGTCATTGAGAGGGCAAATGAAAGGGCTTTTTGTTTAAAAAAGGGGGTTATCTGTTTTCAAAGAAGATACTCTTGATCTATAGTTTTCAAAAAACAAAAGAGGTTTCTGATTTGGTTTTCCTTAGATCTAGGAGGTTCGACCCTTTTTCAGGGAAACCAGAGAACAACGGAAAGGGTCAAAGAGCTTTGTTTGTTAAAATGGCCCAAGAGGATCAGTGATGGCCAAAAGGGTCTTTATATATTGTTTTAAGCTTTTAAATATGGTCTATTGTTGTTTCAAGGACCTCCGTGTCCTTGTAATATCATATTCAACCCTTCCGCATCCCTTAATACCACGATTAGTCTCTTAGCATGGGTAAATCACGCTCCCAGGTCATTCAACCTTCCTAAGTCACGCCCTCGGTCCCCAAAACTTTTAAAAGCCTTTTAATTTCGTCCCTTTCCTAAGTCAGATATGTTTTTTCTTTAATTTTAGCCCCTTAATTCTATTTCTTTGTAATTTAGTCCATTTTCCAATATCATACTTCCCTCATATTACGCATCTTTTTTTTCTTCATTTTTATACGCATTTGTTTAATTTTGTTAATCTTGCTTTATATTGTTAGATTTGTAGATTTGTAGTAGATATTTTGTTTTCTTACATATATATGTTTATAGTATATAGTTTGTATATCATATTTTATTTGTGATTTTCTAAGGTTTATAATATATAATATAGTTTTTAAGATATATGATATATACATGTAATTTTATAAAGTTTATAATATATATAGTTATCTTCAAATATATGATATGTTTTTAAGAATATAATATAATTTTGTAAAATTTATAATATACATGCTTTAAGTTTACAATATATATTCTTGTTGAGTTTTTTATGATGTAGTTTTCAAAGTACTTAACGTATATTTTGTAAAGTTTTTTTTAGAAAAATTCATATTAAATGATATTTAGTTATATGGTTGTAACAAATATTTATTTATTTGCTTTTGGGTAGCTTGGGGCCTTGTTAGGTTTTGGGCTTTGTTTTGTTTAGTTAAGGTAGTTTGGGTTTAGCTTTGCTTGGGTTTTGGGCTTGCTAGATTAGGCCTTTAGGTTTAAATTTAGGGTAAGATTAATTTAGTTAATTTAAATCGTGTGCTCGTCTCATAGGGGCATGATCATTAAATTAATTAAATTAATCTAGGTTTAGGTTTTAGAGTCTTAGTTAGATTAAGATTCGAATTAACTTAGTGAGTTTAAATTTACCTTTGGCTTACTGGGTAAATGTTACATTCATTAAATTAATCGAACATTTCTTAATTACTTTTAGGGCAAAATTGATTGCAAGATTAGATTGACTTTTAAATTAAAACCATGATTAATTAATTCGATTAATTTTAAATAGTATTCTTGGCTTATTGGAATACTAGTTTAAAATTGATCGAATTAATTATCATGTTACAAGATAAATCATAATTTGTTAGGTTTTTAGGGTTAATTAATTTAGGGTTAAATGTTAGAGTCACCTAGTTAATAAATAGATCACTAATTTGGTTTTCTATAATTTGGGTCTTTTAGATTAGGGCTTCAGGTGGGCTTTTGTGTGTTTATCTTTGAGCCTTATATTTGCCATCCATTTTATTTGTTATCATATGACCCATTTAGTTCACATGTTAATGAATTTAAATCATAAAAAAGAGGTATATATTAGTTCTAATATTTGTGTCGTAACAGACCGAGCTCAAAGGATGTTGACCAAATATTTGAATTAATTCTTACCGACTCAAGGTAAAATTAAAACTTGACAAAAACATTACATCATATCTTAATTGCTTGCACCATGCATAAAGGTAACGTACGAAAGACGAACCATAAATTAACACGACAGTTAGACTTATCCAATGTTGGTTTAATCTATGGTTCGATGTATCGTCAACCTTATTAATTAAATGTCTAATTAATTTGAACCCTTCAATTTGATATAGGCCGCGCATTCATGGTCAATTTCCAATTAATGTCACCAAATTAAATTCAATTTAAATTTCAACAATTTCCTTCGATTAAAAGCAACAAATATTTTGTTACCGATATCTGTGCGTGATGGGGGTACTACTCCTTCCCCACGCGTAACCAACTCCGGACCCTTTCACAACGAATCTCTAGTTTCTCATGGTGTCCGGCCTACCTTACCCAAGTGGCCGGTGGAGACTCCGAGTTTTTATCAATTTTCAAAAGAAAGAGAACTTTCAAAAGAAATCCCATTAAACTAAGATTTCAAAGAAATGATTTTGGGAATAACCTGTAGCACCAAACTTATCACACCTAAGTTGTTTTAAAGGAAAAAAGTTTGCTACAGCATGGCAACTCCACTGGAGACCAAATTTTGTTTTTATAAAACAAAAAGAGAGTTAGGCCAAGAAAATATTTGTTGTTTTTGATGATGGAAAATTGTTAGAATTTTAATCGATTCTAGTGAGGTTGGTTCTTTCTTGAAAATGTAACTACGATTGTACGAGCTTTGATAATTGGTGGTCTTCGAATTAATTTTTCATTTAATTTCTAAGGAATCAACGATATGTGTTGCATCATGATCATCAAGCTCCATACCTGAGCTTCATCCCTTAAGTGGGAGTGAAACGCCACATAACCACGTGAGTAGCCCTCCACGGGTCGGTAATCCACTTTCAAAATCCACACCTTTTGACACGTGAGCAGCCCTCCACGTTATTAGGTTCAGCTTGTAATGGGCTAGAGTTGGGGTTCTTGTTGCCTTAGTAGGTAATTAGATAGGTCCGGGTACCCTTGTATTACAACCGAACCCATGTGTGAGAAATTAAGAAGCCCACCCCAATAGAGCCATGTTGTTAACCTTAGCAAACTAGAATTCATGTGGTTAAGGTTCTTTCTTTATGTGCTTGCCATTCGTTTAATCGTTCGCGCTTATCTTTTCTCATTTTCAAATTTATTGCCTATCTTGTGACTAATAGGATTCTATTTTTTTCTACTCGTTTCCTTTTTACCTTTTTGTTTTGCATATTTTATCATATCATAAAGAGCACATAGAGTTGGAAATAGACTGAAACTAAAGGCTAGATTAATAGGAGATTTGGTTTGTAACAATGATGCAAAGAATCCCGATGTACAAATGTGGTCAGAAGGAGAGCAACTACATGACGAGGACAGTTTTCTTTCAAAAATGAGCATGGAGACATCGCATATTCGCTAGATGTTCTGGTTGACCAAGAATTACTACTAGACTTGGTAGGATTTAGGAGCTTTGCCTACAGTTGTTCTACAATCAGCAACTTCGATTCGACCCCGACCATTGAGGAGTACCAAGCCCTTGCAAGAAGATTAGCGGGAACCGTGTTTACTCTAAGTCGAACAAGAACAAAGCTTTTCGGAGCAAGCCTGAAAATTTCTCAAACACTTCACCATCAAGTCTCAACTTAGAACAAGAAATAATATTTTGAGTGGAAAAGAATTCAGGCCTTAGCTTCAGCACACCCTAAGAGTCGAGTTTAGCAGGACCCTTTTAAGGGAGGAATTTAAGTGCACCAAATGCCAACACTGGAGCGACTACATTTCGCCGTATTTTCTTTTTGGAAGCAAGAGCGAGAATTGATTCAAGAAGACGCCCGAAAGTCACAATTCCTAGGGGAAGATGTTGCCTTCAGGACTATATGGATGATGAATTCAAGGAGAAAGAAAAGACTGTTAACCTATATGCTAGCCTAGGACCGTATGTGAAGCTGGTTTTCTTTGGCTATTGTAACGAAACAATGTTCCCATTAATGCGAGTCATTTAATGATGATATTTGCCGAACTCAGTGTCACTCTTTGTATTCATTCATGTTTTCATAGTAGCATTATTTTGCGTATTATTATTATTGTTTAAATAATGCATGTTTGTACATTCACAACATCATATGCATCACTAATCGGGGAAACCATTCGCCTCAGAAAAGTAGAAGTGAGGAGGGAATAACTTCTGACCAGTTTGACTCCAGAAATATGAATGACCTAGCAACTATGGTAGTTAAACTCGAATAGCTTCTTGAATAATTGGTTTGGAATCAAAGGGAGACAATATCATATGTGAAAAAGTTCTGGGAGGAAACAAAGGGGCAGATCGACGAACTAAGGGGTTTGATGACTGATGTGACCAAGGGAAAGAGTGTGAAAGAAGACCTCTTGCACGAGGAGAGTAAGAATTGGGACTGCGACTTCACATTGAAAAGATTTTGTCTGATGAAGACCAAGCTGTTATCAACCAATATGAGGTAGCACGCCCTATTTTTGAATGCCCCATCGAGTTGGTATTAGATATGATTGAGGATTCTCTTTGGGAAATCTTATCTCTTTCAAACAATAGATAAATGACTCAGAAGCAAGGGGATCGCACAGAGACCCCAAAGAACCTCACAGCCCCTCGATCTCAGGCTATAGGCACCCAGGGTTTGGACAAGAAAGAAATAATAGGGCCCGAGAGAAGAAACAAGAAGTTCACCCCGCTGCCAATTTCATACAAGGAGCTGTATTCACAGCTATACAAGCTAGACTCGGTTCAGCCTCATCATGTGATTCCTTTTAACCCACCCTACCCTTCGTGGTATAATGCCAATGCTCACTGTGAGTATCATGCCAATGTTTAAGGACACTCTATTGAAAACTATGTGGCATTCCAGAAACTAGTCCAAAGTATGTTAAAATATAGGGTGTTGTAGTTGAGTGAACCAAGCACAACTGCTCAGAAGGGGCATGATTCCCCGGGTTGTATAGAGAGTTCTTCCCAAACAATCAGTTTCATGGCCGTTCCCATCGTCAATCGCCCTTGTTTGCAAAGCCTTCGAAGGTGCTTCATCCGATTCCAATAACGTATACAGATTTGCTCCCAATACTTGTTGAAGCGAAACTTCTGGCTCTAGTTTAGTCCAAACCAAATAATCCTCTTTATCCTAATGATTATGATGCTTGTGTCGTATGGACTACCATGTGGGAGGTACGAGCCACACCACAGAAAATTGTAGAGCTCTGAAGAACAAGGTTCAAAGTCTGATTGAGAGCGGGATTCTGAGACTTTGAGAAGGAGGCTTGGTGAACATCACTTTTGGAGGTGTTGATCCTTGATTTTTAGTTTTAGAGGTTCGCCTTTCCAGGCATACGACATTTTCTTTTATTATGATTTGTTTTTGTTTACCCTAAGATAGTAGTAGTAATCCTTTGTAAATACTTATGTTATGTTTGCTTTTGCTATTTCAATGAAAGGATGCTCTGTTCTTAAACATGTATATGTATATATTCTTTCTTACCCTCGTATACCCCAGATATCACATGCATGATGTGGCATTGATTCTAATGGAAGAGATCAATTGAATGTTGTGATAACGATGAAGCGTGATCTCCCCCGGTCAGCTATGGTCGGTAAAGCATGAGAAACAAGATTGCTACTCCTTCGATGATGTTCGATGATAAGAAAATCTCCTGGGAGATCCCGAATAGAGTTTGCTTGAATGTGCCTCAAAAGGAAAATAGTGTGTTTAAAAACAAAACAAAAATTAATTAATAATTAAAGGGGTACTTCGCTATAGCAAAAAAGCTAAATAAGGATGCTTTGCTCCACTTACTCTAATTGAGTCAAAAGCCTTGGCTATATGAGTAAGTTTTCAATTCATGACTATGCCAAGTAACTCGAGGTATTGTTCTATGCTCCATCATTATTCTTGAGACAAAGGATTGTTATGAGTTGAATTACCTTAAGAAAAAGGAAATGAATGAACGAATTAAATAAGTCCCGGAGTATCCTGATGGAGCTGTAGGAGGAGAACAAATCTAATAAGGAGCTATGCTCCACCTGTTCAATACCCTAGCGTTAGAGATGAATCCTTGAGGACACTAACACAGTTTTGATTATAATCAGAAGTATACACTTAAGCTTAAGAATTCTTAGAATGACATTATCCATGTTCCACGGGTTAAATAAAAGTCAGAAAGCTTAAACTTTTCATGGAGAAAGATAATGAGAACTAGGAGGAGTAGTTTTCGGACAGATAAAGCAACTACCATAATCATAAGGATGAACCGAGCAATCTAAGAGGAATTTTGCAAATATCACCACAACATTCAAAGGCAAACTATTGATCACCAGGGATCGAATCTAAGACGCTTTTGCATTTGATATTCAGGGCATTCTATTCTTTTATTATTAGTTTTGATTTTGTATATTAACACAAAAAGCATCCCCATTTGAAATATTTATTAGCAAACCAATGTGTAAATGAAAAGAAAAGAAAAACAAAGAATTATAAAGAGTAAGATCTCTCCGCACTTTTAAAATGGGGTTTGTCGTGCAAGGTCATATATGTACATGGTCAGCATAGAGCAAACCTGTCAGCGATTCTGACAAGAATAATACCAAGCCCTCGCATGCTACATGATTCAAGGAACCGAAAAGAGGATCTACCATAAGGCCTTGGTTGGCTCAGAAAAATAAAGATTGAATTCTTTTGAAAATTTGGAGACTCATGGGGCATGTCTTCGGCCTAGCATTGAGATAGAAGAAGGACCATACTAGTGGGTCAAGGGTAAGTAACTGTTGAACCCGAGGAAGAGATGAGGTACTACTAAGATTAGGAAAAATAAGGTATCTTAAGAAGGAAGGCATTGACTTAGCCGTCCGACCTTGGTCAGAAGACAACTAAAGGGTACAAGGTGATAGTTTATCAAGCGAGCGGGGCATACTTACGTCAGCTTACAACAAAATGAGTTGTATGAATTGAAACAGATCGGGGAAGGATGGGATCGACGGTTGCAAAGTCAGTTCCGTGGAAGTTATGGTGACATTGCATGCTTGACGTATGTTCGAGTTAATCAACCTTAGTTCCGAGCTACCTTTTAGTTTTGGAATCTCATTTTTTGTTGCTGCACTTCTAACGTGAAGGACTTGATGCCTACGGTTGAGGGATATAGAGCTTTGTTTAATCATAAGAGTATTCATAAGAACTGGGTTTACACAAAGACATCGAAGTCCCGAGATTATCTGTTGAAGTTTAGAACCCTAGCCACAATGAGTGAAGTTGGGGCAAAGGTTTGAGTCAGAATCGTGAGGACAGAAACGCCTTTTCATGATAGCACACCTACACACTTAGGTGAGGTCAGAAAGATGGATTTTTTCACGTTGGGGATTTGTGGCTTTATCATTCTCCTTAAGAGTCTTGGGTGACGGTGGTGCCGCTATCTTGGACTTTTTTGAGCATTTGACGATGAAGGCTTTTTTTGCACGACTTCAGATCAAGGGTCTTCATGGCTGACCTAGCATAACATAGGGAAAACAATAGCGAGGTGTCATTCGATAGACCGCTCAGAGATTTGAAAATGAGGAAAATATGGAAGTCTACCGGGCATGAATTCACCTGGATGAGAAGATTGTAGAACGCTCATCATAAAGAGTTCATGAAGAAGCAACAATTAAACCCGAGTTAAGTGAGAGTGATATCAATCAAACTAGTGCGAGTCAACATCTCTTTTCTAAAAGAACGAAGAAGAAAGGTTCAGTCAATAAAAGTGAAGATCGAACTTTATAAAAATAAGAAAGATTTGGAAAGATTATGGGCATGTATGCATCCTAATGTTGAGGATGAAGACGATTCATCACGAAGAGTCAATGAAGGGAAAATAATGAAGCCCAAGTTGAGTGGGGCATTTCTTGGAAGGCGGATCTTAGTCAAATCAGTATAGAATAGTAATATCCTTTTAAGATAAGATACAAGTGAAGATTTAGCGAAGACAGAATGTTGTGGAAGTAAAGGGGTAATCAACCTGAAAGCAAGAATGCTTCCCTAGCATCTCTAAAAATGTCATAATTCATGCATCATATGTATTTAGACGTCCCTAGGTTAGGATCATGCTAACTCATATCATCAAATCATTCTGGTGGGTTTTGACAGATTCAAAGATCAGAAAAGGTTTAAAACTGAAACTGCCCATTTGGAGAGGTAGATCCTTGTAAAGATAACGAGTTCCCCAAAGGAAATAACTTGCCCAACAAAGATTTGAAGAGCTCCTAAGTAGAACATCTCACTTTGCCAAGAGTGAATGGTCTATAACAAGAAAAGCTCGTCTGGGAGAATAAGAAGTTTATGATGAGAAGAACTTTTCAGACATCAACCTTGATAAAAAGATGAGAAGTTCATGATGAGATGAAACTGAAGAAGAGGTGAAATCTTTGTGGATAATACAAGAAGTTCAAAGTGAGAAGGATCCATGATTCGTCAACATTTGCGAAGATTGAAGAAATCTGACGCGAGGAGAGCAGCTTTCACCCTCGGTAATTTTAGACCTTGGGGAATGAAGAACTCTGAGAAGAACCACTCTAGACCCTGAGCTTTGGTGAAAGATCAAAGATTTTTGTAGCAAGGAGAGTATTTTTAAGCTTTAGATGCCGTTTTGCTTCCCATCAAAACCTCCAGGCTCTCAGTAAACCATCAATGATGCTAAGATGCCAACATAATAGAAATTGATGCATATAAGGATTCGTAGTCTGAAGAACTAGCCGTGAAAAAGTGAGAAGTTTTGGAGGAACTCACGATCATATGACAAAGTCAAGGAAACAAGATAAAATGGCACTCTATTTAAGACGTGAAAGGAAATCTTCCAAAACTAAGGCGGGAGGACATCAGATACAAAACTTGTCGAGAAAGGACAACGAATGCCTCTTGTGTTGAAATCCAAGGGACTAGAGGCGAAAAATCGTAAAGGCACCCTGAAGAAATGAAAAAAGAAGACGAAGAAGAAGAAAGAGGAAAGAAAATCTCTGAAAAAGAAAACCTGCCAAGGCACTTTAGATAAAAAAGGTTCAAGAACTCAAGGGAAAAGGGGGATAAAAGGTTGAACCCGTATGCGAGGAACTGCCATTACAAAGAAATAATTAGGAAAACTAGAAAACATCAAGATTAATGGACCAAGAAGAAGGAAGTGACCTAGATTCCAAAACGTTTGAAAGATAGGTCAGATATTCTCCTAAGAAGAGGAGTAAACGACGAAGTGAAAGTCCAAGTAAGGATTTCATACGGAGGATTCCAAACTCACCACGTCAGGATTCCAAAGTGAAGGAGGCAAATGATCATAGTTCATGAATTTCCAAACAAGAAGATCAGAAACCCTATTCATATAGGTCCAAAAAAATGGAACTTTCATGTCAAGAATTGCCATTTTCTCTTTACCATTTCGGAGGTACGCATCAACATGCTTTGTCTCTTCCACTCTAGGAATGAAGTTCACCTACCATTTGAGGACATTGGATTCATTCACTGCCATTTCGGAAGAATGAGCCGTTTGAAGGTTAGTTGGCTTGTCTACTACCGTTTCGCAAGGACATGCCAGCACTACCCCATTTGCTTTCTACCATTTCGGGAAAGAAAAGTTATTTGGATTCATTTACTACCATTTCGGAAGAATGAGTCGTTTGAAGGTTAGTTGGCTTATCTACTGCCGTTTTAGGAGGATATGCCAGCACCACCCCATTTGTTTCATGTTCTTTCGGGAAAGCAAAGTTATTTGGATTCATTCACTGCCATTTCAGAAGAATGAGTTGTTTGAAGGTTTGTTGGCTCATCTGCTACCGTTTCAGGAGGACATGCCAGCACCACCCTATTTGCTTTCTGTCGTTTTGGGAAAGTAAAATTATTTGGGTTCATTCACTGTCATTTTGAAAGAATGAGTCATTTGAAGGTTAGTTGGATCATTTGCTGCCATTTCAGGAGGATATGCCGACACCACCTCGTTTTCTTTCTATCGTTTTGGGAAAGCAAAGTTATTTGGATTCGTTCGTTGCCGCTCTAGATGAATGAGTCGTTTGCTAACTGGTTTGTTCGTTGCCGTTTAGGAATGACATGCCAGTGCTTCCCAATTGTTTTCGCCACTCTAGGAAAGTAAGTTATTTGGATTTGCTTGTTGCCATTTCGGAAGAGAAAACCGTCTGACATGGAAGTAGGACAAAATTAGTGCTTATGGATATTGCTTTATTCTTGTTCCACAAGTATAAGCAAAGAGGTGCAACTGTAATCACTAATTTTGTCTGGGGTGGACCCGTTCTTATTTTTGTAATGGGCTTATTTATATATATGTTACTATTATCTATCTAAAATTATAGGCTTTGTTTAATTTAACTATCTATATATGTATGTGACTATTATTAAAATCCAAGTCAAAAATATTACTATTATGTGTTGAGTGCTAATAAGTCTTATATTATACTAGCTACATATGTGTGTGTTGCTACTTGTTATCTTATTATTTAATTTAAAAAGAAAGAAAAGAACATTTTAGTATACCATGTTATTGAAAACCCAAAGAATTACTAAGCGATATATATTGTTATATTTTATTATGTTGAAAAAACCTTAAAAATTATAGTATATTATTTTCTTTTGGTTATCTTATTATTCCCTTTTTACTGTCATGGCTATCTTATTATTACATTATCATCATCATCATCATCATCATCATCATTATTGTTATTATTATTGTTATTATTATTATTATTGGATTTGTTTCTATATTTCTCATTATATTATATTCCACTAGTATTATTATTATGTTTTATTATTAGTGTTATTATTGCTATTATGACTATGTTGTTATTTTTGTTTTATTATTAAACCAAATTGAAAATCAAAAGAAGGACTAATAAAAAGCCCAAAATTTTCTTTTATATATATGCCTAAAAATAAAAAATATATATTATGATAATTAAATAAAAAAGCTCAAAGTCTTCTATATTTAAAAGTCCATTTACATATTTGCAAGCCCATTTTTAGCCCGACATTAATTAAACAAGAAAACCCTAATTTCCCCCCTTTTTGTTTCCTTTTGACGCAGCCAGTCCCGACCATTAGATCTGTATGATCGAATGAACCAGATCGCACCAGGTTGACCCTTGAAGTTCCTCACGTGCCCACACTCACCGGTTCGCTTCCCTCACGCGCGCTATTCGAGCCCTTTCAGCTCCTCACTGCCCCATGCTCTTTGGTCCCTTCCTTCAGGTGTGGTAACACATACAAAATAACAAAGCAAAAATGAGGAGCAACAACAATGTCAGAAAATACACAAAAAATAGCAGATGGCAGGCAGCAGTTGAATCCGGCCAAAATACAAGAGGGTAACCAATGACATTTTTATGATTTCAATTTTCATTTATGTAAATCTATGTAATTGAAGGTATAAAAACCCCCCGAATCATTTGTGTAGAAGGGAGACGTGCATATTCAGAGCAATCAATATAAAAATGACTTTTTGAGGTATCACTTTCCTTCTTGTCATTTCGAAGCATATTAATAAAAATCACAAAAAACTAGGGTTTAGAGGTTACCTTTGAGTCGGTTCACCTTTCGGTGTCAGTTTCCCTCCCTCGTCGTTGATAAGCCTCCCACGGCCGTGCATGGTGAGTCGGTGAGAGGGCAAATGAAAAGGCTTTTCGTTTAAAAAAATGGGTTATCGATTTTCAAAAAAGAGACTCTTAATCTCTAGTTTTCAAAAAACAAAAGAGGTTTCCGATTTGGTTTTCCTTAGATCTAGGGGTTCGATCGTTTTCAGGGAAATTAGAGGTCAATTTTGAGTCTAGAGAAGAGGAAGGAGCCGTTTTTGAGTTTTAGGTTTCACCGATCGCCAGCGCGCGGCGGCCGACGCGGCAGAATAGCGGCCATTTTCTGGGTTTGTTCCCCTAATGAATGGCGGTGTTTATCACGGGTTAAAGATAGGAGAGGATTCAGAGAGTGTTGTTTGTTAAAATGGCCAAAGAGGATCAGTTATGGCCGAAAGGGTCTTTCTATATTGTTTTATGCTTTTAAAAATTGTCTAATGTTGTTTTAAGGGCATCATTATTCAACCCTTCTGCATCCCGTAATACCACGATTAGTCCCTCTGCGTGGATAAATCACGTCTCCCAGGTCATTTCGCCTTCCTAAATCATGCCCCCAGTCCCTGGAACTTTTAAAAGCCTTTTAATTTTGTCCATTTCCTAAGTGAGATATGTTTTTTCTTTAATTTTAGCCCCTTAATTCTGTTTCTTTTTAATTTAGTCCGTTTTCCAGTATCATACTTCATTCATATTACGCATCTTTTTTCTTCATTTTTATACACATTGGTTTAATTTTGTTAATCTTGCTTTATATTGTTAGATTTATAGATTTGCGGTTGATATTTTGTTTTCTTACATATATTTACGGTATATAGTTTGTATATCATATTTTATTTGTGATTTTCTAAGGTTTATAATATATAATATAGTTTTTAAGATATATGATATATACATGTAATATTATAAAGTTTATAATATATATATAGTTATCTTCAAATATATGATATGTTTTTAAGAATATAATATAATTTTGTAAAATTTATAATATACATGCTTTAAGTATACAATATATATATTCTTGTTGAGTTTTTTATATGATGTAATTTTCAAAGTACTTAATGTATATTTTATAAAGTTTTTTTAAAAAAATCATATTACATGATATTTAGTTATATGGTTATAATAAATATTTATTTATTTGCTTTTGGGTAGCTTGGGGCTTTGTTAGGTTTTGAGCTTTGTTTTGTTTAGTTAAGGTAGTTTGGGTTTAGCTTTGCTTGGGTTTTGGGCTTGCTAGATTAGGCCTTTAGGTTTAAATTTAGGGTAAGATTAATTTAGTTAATTTAAATCGTGTGCTCGTCTCATAGGGGCATGATCATTAAATTAATTAAATTAATCTAGGTTTATGTTTTAGAGCCTTAGTTAGATTACGGTTCGAATTGACTTAGTGAGTTTAAATTTACCTTTGGCTTACTGGAGTAAATGTTAAATTCATTAAATTAATCGAACATTTCTTAATTACTTTTTGGAAAAATTGATTGCAAGATTAGATTGACTTTTAAATTAAAACCATGATTAATTAATTCGATTTACTTTAAATAGTATTCTTGGCTTATTGGAATACTAGTTTAAAATCAATCGAATTAATTATCATGTTACAAGATAAATCATAATTTGTTAGGTTTTTAGGGTTAAATGTTAGAGTCATCTAGTTAATAAATAGATCACTAATTGGGTTTTTAATAATTTGGGCCTTTTTGATTAGGGCTTCGGGTGGGCTTTTTTGTGTTTACCTTTGAGCCTTATATTTGCCATCCATTTTATTTGTTATAATATTACCCATTTAGTTAACATGTTAATGAATTTAAATCATGAAAAGGGAGGTATATATTAGTTCTGATATTTGTGTCGTAACAGTCCGAGCTCAAAGGATGTTGAGCAAATATTTGAATTAATTCTTACCGACTTAATGTAAAATTAAAACTTGAAAAAAAACCTTACATCATATCATAATTGCTTGCACCATGCATAAAGGTGACGTACAAAAGTCGAACCATGAATTAACAGGGCAGTCAGACTTATCTGATGTCGGTTTAATCTATGGTCTGATGTATCGTCATCCTTATTAATTAAACATCTAATTAATTTGAACCCTTCTATTTGATATAGCCCGCGCAATTAAGGTCAATTTCCAATTAAGGTCACCAAATTAAATTCAATTTAAATTTTGACAATTTCCTTCAATTAAAACTAACAAATATTTTGTTACCGATATCTGGGCGTTCTGGGGGTGCTAATCCTTCCCCACGCGTAACCAACTTCTGGATCCTTTCACAACGAATCTTTGGTTTCTCATGGTGTCCGGCCTACCTTACCCAAGTGGCCAGTGGCAACTCTGAGTTTTTATCAATTTTCAAAAGAAAGATTTTTCAAAACAAATTCCCTTAAACTAAGATTTCGAAGAAATGATTTTGGGGATAACCCATAGCACCGAACTTATGACACCTAATTTGTTTTAAAGGAAAAAAGGTCGCTACAACACTACCATTTATTGATCAAATTCTTGATAAACTTGCAAGGAAACCCCACTATTACTTCCTAGATGGTTACTCTGGTTATAATCACATCGCTATCGCCCTAGAAGATCAAAAGAAGACAACATTCACTTGTCCATATGGCATTTATGCTTTTCGCATGATGGCCTTTGGCCTCTGCAATGCACCGACAACCTTCAAGCAATGCATGATGTCTACTTTTTCAAACATGATGGATTATTTCTTACAGATTTTTATGGATGATTTCATAGTTTATGGAGACTCCTTTGATCATTGCCTTGGCAACCTCGAAAAAGTGTTGCAAGATTGTTAAGACACAGACCTGGTCTTGAAGTGGGAGAAGTGCCATTTTATGGTAATAGAGGGAATTGTCCTAGGCCATCGTATTTCTAATAAGGGAATTGAAGAGGATAGAGCCAAGATTGAAGTAATCGAAAAGATACCTCTTCCAGCCAATGTAAAGGCTATTAGAAGGTTCCCAGGCCATGTTGGGTTATATAGAAGATTTATTAAAGACTTCTCCAAAATCTCAAAACCTTTATGTTTGTTATTGGAGCAAAATAGGGCATTTGAATTTAATGAGCATTTTCTTGTTGCATTTGAACTCCTACGCAAGGAGCTTATCTTAGCACCGGTAGTAGTACCCCAGCTGGTCCCAACCGTTTGAATTAATGTGTGATGCAAGTGACTATGTTGTAGCCGTTGTTCTTGTTCAACAATGAAACTAGGTTTTTCATGTTATATATTATGCTAGTTGTACACTCAATGAGGCATAAGTAAACTAAACTACTACTAAAAAAGAATTACTTGCTATTGTGTTTGCATTTGATACTTTTAGGTCATATTTAATAGGTACTAAGGTTATTGTGCATACTGATAATTCTGCCATTAAATACCTAGTATCTAAGAAAGACGCCAAGCCTAGACTTATTAGATGGATCTTACTTTCGCAAGAATTTGATATTGAGGTAGTTGATAGGAAATAAATTGAAAATCAGGTTGTTGATCATCTTTCCATGTTAGTTAACGCAAGTGATACTGATGTTGCATGTGACATTACGGAAGAATTCCTTGATGAGAAATTATTAAAAGCCACAGCTTTACCATGGTATGCTGACATTGTCAACTTTCTTGTTAGTGGTATTTTCCCTTGCGATCTTAACATCCAAGGACGGAAGAAATTTCGGCATGATGCACGATACTACTATTGGGACGAGCCATATCTTTTCAAACAATGTGATGATCAAATATTCTATAGATGTGTCCCTGAAGAAGAACAGGAAGCTATCTTACATCATTGCCACTCTACTCGACGTGGAGGACATTTTGGAGGACAATAGATAGCTGCGAAGGTCCTATAGTCTGGGTTTTACTGGCCAACTTTATTCTGGGATGCTCATGACAACTATAAAGAATGCGATAGATGTCAGAGGATGGGAAACATATCTCGATGCAATGAGCTTCCCATGCAGGTCATCCTGGAAGTTGAACTTTTTGATGTCTAGGGTAAAGATTTCATGGGACCTTTTCCATCGTCTAAAGGCCAACTGTACATCCTGCTCATAGTGTATTATGTGTGTAAATGGGTGGAAGCGATCGCGACAACTAAGAATGATGCCAACACTGTCTTGAGATTCTTACACAAAAACATCTTCATACATTTTGGTGTCGCTCGAGCAATTATTGGTGATGAAGGTAAGAACTTTGACAACAAACTAATTGCCAAGGCATTGCGATGATATGGAGTCCATCACAAAATTGCCACAGCATACCATCCACAAACCAATGGGCAAGCTAAAGTGTTAAATCGTGAAATCAAGCAGATCCTTGAAATGGTAGTCAAACCAAATCGTCGAGACTGGTATTTGGAACTAGATGAAGCACTCTAGGCCTATCGAATCTCTTTTAAAACACTGTTGGGGATGTCACCTTACCAACTAGTATATGGAAAATCGTGTCACCTACCAGTTAAACTTGAACACAAAGCCTTTTGGGCCATCAAAAAAATCAACATGGATTGCTAGTTGGCTGAGAAAAGAAGACTTCTGGAAATAAACGAGTTGGATGAACATCGACTGAATGCATATTAAATTCCAAGATTTATAAAGAGAAGACAAAAATGTCATGATGCTATACTAGTGCCTCAACAATTCGTTGAAGGTCAAACAATACTACTCTACAATTCCCGTTTAAGGCTTTTTCCTGGCAAGCTAAAATAGCGTTGGTCCGAGTCATTCCGAGTGGTCAAGGTTAACCCACATGGCGCTGTGGATATATCAAATTCAAAAGACAACCCAATCTTCAAATTCAATGATCAACGACTCAAGGCCTACAAGGGAGCACCAGTGCAATGTGACAAAATGATAGTCACACTGCTAGATGTCTAGAGCATCTAGTACTATCTTTACTTTTAATATTCGCATTTATTTTTATAGTTTATTAGTTTAGGTAATTTAGGTTTATTTATTTTGTTTTTTTGGCAATTATTGAAGAAAGGAAAGGACAAAGCAAACTTAATATTCTCCTACAATATTGGAAAGGAAGCTCGGCTACATGGAAAGAAAATTGGGTTGGTTTATTTAAGCGATGTAAATTCCATCACTACCCCTCCCTATAACCTAAAACTACTCCACACATCACCACCCCATCCAATCGCAGCCTACTTTCACCTTTCCCACTTCACAATACACTCAACATTAAATGTTGAATCCTCTCAATCACTCTCAAACCTTTTTTCTTACCCGAGTATCCAAATACTTCACCCCAAGCCTTTCTATCTTCAACCAACGTCTGATAACCTGCCCTTTAATTGCCTCTTTTGCACCGAAACAACTTCTTGAAAAATAAAAACAATTACCTCCTTCTATCAATGGCAATCCATCAACAAATCTTGAGCCCCCATCATCTCCATCCTTCTACCAATATTCTTTTGATTCCATCTCAGGCTTTGACTCTGACTCCTCTATTGAAGAATCCGCAAGCCTCTTGGGTAGAATTCAATCAGAAGACTTCCTAAAGAGATACAAGTCTCTTAGGAATCAACTACTAATCCTAGAGGAAGGGATCGCAAACTCTGACACATTCGAGGTGTTCTTCGACGATGATGAGCAGTCACTCGTCCTTACTCATGGCTGGAAGATCTTCTCCCAACAACCTGGACAAATTAATGAAGACTGGGTGAAAGAATTCTACACCCACTTTGCACAACAATGAGAAGATTGGGTCGTTATACGAGGTGTTAAGGTGGACTTCACACCACAGATGATAGCAAGCCATTATCAACTAGAGATAGTGGCCAACCTCCACACCCAATTCGTCGCCAGTTTCATTGCCGCAATCGATACTCAGCACTTACAAGACCTATGTGTCGAAGGCACTACCTATGAGAAAACATTGTCCAATGAAAAGATAATGAAATTGTCAAATCTAAACCCTAATTCCAAATTTTGGGCTAGATTCATAAACACCAAACTACTTCTGACGAATAACATGACCACCTTCTCCCATCGACGACTGCTGCTCCTCCACTCTATTCTCTATGGCCGCCCAGTAGAACCCTATGAGATCACCTATAGAGCTATCCTGAATAGGGCCACCTCCCAAAGAAAGACAAGGGCACTCTCGTTCCCTCGTCTTATAACATCATTCTACTAGAAAGTAGGAGTGCCATAACGGAAAGAAGATCAGAGGTTCGTGAGATCAAGAACTCGAAGCCTACACCAACGATTATTTTCACCAGGAAGAGGTAGCAGCCAGATACTAATGCTGGCGCATCTTCTAGCCCTGCCAAGAAACAAACATCCACTCAGGACAAAGGCAAGGGCATCATCATCCAGGAACCACCATCCTAGTAACTCTTTGGGGTTAGATTTTCTTTTCTTTTCTTTTTTAGTTTTCTTTTTGCTTTTCATATTCTGCATTTGCATCTTTAGTTTATTTTCTTTTCCATGATTTGTTTTGCTTTTCGTTTAGTTTCTTTTTCTTTTCTTTTTGTATTAGGGACAGTTCTATTCTCAAGTTTGGGGGAGTACATACCCATATAGATTAGGTTAAATTTAGGTAAAATATAAAAAATTTTAAAAAATTATTTTAAGGGTGTAATTAGCCTAATCTATCCAATAGGTTCAATTTTTTATGATTCCCTTAATTCTTAATTTGCTACTGCATTGATTATGAATTCCTATGATTAATCTATATTGATGCTTTGCAAGGTTTTAAGAGCTTTAAAGTTTTTGAACTTAATGATAAATCTGTTGTAGCCCTTAAAAGAACCACAAGTTGTATGCATTTTGAAACTTAAGAAATCTTAGGGATGCTCTAGGTTGACTTTTTGATGCTTAAGCATGAATCAAAAGAAAATAAAAGAACTAAATGTTAAATGTAGCAAAATAAAGGCTAAAAACTCCCTGAAAAATCAAGAAAATAAATTAAGACTTGATAAATTAAACAAACTGTTGAGGGACACTCTTCTATGCATCTTGCTATATTAGTACACTAGGTGAGTTGTGTTTGCTCCATTTATCTTTCCCTGGTAGGAATGATAGTACTGGCAAAGACTGGATAAAAGTCTTCATGGGATGACACTGCTTGTAGGGCCGGGGATGGGCTGTTTGCTCCACTCTATCTTCAGGTACCGAAGGGTAGGGTGATAATCTGAAGCCCCAAGGATACAGTTTTAAAACATAAAAGAACATGGAGTAAAAATGTGCTTAAAAGGAAAAATCAATATGCCAAGGCAAAAAAAAAAAGAAAGCAACCCTTAAGCTTCTCTAATACTATTAAGTGATGAATGCATGTAACCAAGCACACACTGTACTTACTGTAGATTTAATCTTTTGAATAAAACTGTAAGCTCTGACATACTTGCTTATCATCGACATAGCTAATGGATGAATTGTTGCTGCAGCATAACTTGAAATCATTGTAATCATAGCTTAGTGGAACCTTTGGACTTATGGGCTATTTACTGTTTTTATTTTCTATTTTTCTTGTTTCCATTTTGCATTGCTTGTGGACAAGCAACAATTCAAGTTTGGGGGTATTTAACGAGTGTGTAAATGTTCTATTTCATATGCCCTTATTCCTTTTATTTTGCATGTCATGTCTTCAAGCTCATTTAGGGTACATTTAGGTTAAATTGTACATATTTACATAGAGAGTTACACCGCCTATGCTTAAACTGCATATATATATATATTGGTGCTTTTCACAGGAAGGTGGTGTTTTTAGGTGTATGTGCATGATGCTGGTGGATGCTGGAGGATAGCTGGAGCAGGAAATGAGTAGATCGCATGGCTGGAGCTGATGAAGCATGAAGAGTTAAAGATGAGTCTTCCTTTGCTGACGTGGACTTTCTCCCAGATACGCAACATTTAATGAAGCGGGAAACAATTGACTTTCTTTAATGAAGTCGTGCACTTTAGGGTACTAATGCCCTATTTCACCGCTTATATAAGGAAGACTTGGACGTTACTCAAAAAGAGCTGATTGATAGAGAGCACAATTTAGACGACAGTCCTAGTCTGAGCTTGTGGAGAACCACCGGGGTGAAGCTAGACGATTCTCCTTATTGAATGAAGCCATCGATAGAGACAGATAGAGAGGAGGCCTGCAGCACAGTTAGACAGCACGGAGAGAGTTTTTTCGAGGACGCTCGGCTTATTTATTTTCCTTTGCTTGATAAACGGTCATACTATACTTTTAATTATGGTTGATTTATGCTCAGACGTGAGCTAAACTTTTTATTTGGGGTTATTGCGCCCTAGGATTATATGTTTTGGTTATTTTAATTCAATGCTTTAGTTGTTTTCATTTTCATCTATTATGTTCATGTGCTTAATGAGTAGATAATTGTAAGATCTATTCGAGAGAGGTCTTTTAATTATTGATCTATGGCATAATATTTTAGAGAGTTAAGTTAAACAAACATGAGCAGTGGGGCTAAGCTGTCAACTTAGTTCTAATCCGACTTAGACATAAATTTAGGATTTTAATGACTAAAAGGGAGTTCTTAATAAATAATAGAGTGGTTAAGGTTAACACAGACTTGTATCACCTTAATTACAAAATTATCAACTTCTAGGCAACTTCTAGGCATCGAGAGAGTCAGAAGTTCATTAAAAAATAATGTCGAGTAGATGAAGTACCATAGGGTTTACGCAGACATGTATTGCACGTTGCTATAGCATTGATAACCGTACATATATCCTTAGCAATAATCCCAACCTCCATAATTAATTGTTAAGTTGTTGCAACTGTTTGTCTTTATTATTGCTATCTTACATTAGTTTAATTAGTTTTCTTTTTAAACCGACATTCATCCATACTTACAAACACATCCCTAAGTATGATAACTTCATATTTATCAAACCAATCCTCATGGGTTTGACACTCTACTCTCACTTTATTACTTGATACGACGAGTATACTTGCTCTAAAGTGCATCACTATTCGACAAGCATCATTCCTATGAACACATAAGCCCAAAACTAAATACTAAGCATTTTACTCTAAAGAAAAGCGGTACTGGGAAATCCCTTCTTGATGTGCTCATTGGCCATGATCCACCTACTAACCTGTGAACGAAAACAACGATTCCAAACGCTGACCTTACAATGCTCAGTAGTACGTTTATACTCTACCACAATTTGTGATTATCATAAAATAAGCATGTAAGATAAATAATGAGCATATATCATTAATAAGTAAGAAAAACATACATTCTCCCCCAAGGGGACAAACATGTTTAGCTCGGAAATCACCTAGTAGTCAGGCTAGCCATACATGTACTCGGGATCACCCAAACATCGAGTACTTACTCCCATTACATACCCAGAATCACCTAGGCATCAGGTATGAACGGGATCATATTTTTGGGATCACCTAGGCATTAGATAGGGAGAATAATGCATACTCGGAATCACCTAGTCATCAGGCTAGCAATACGTGTACTTAGGATCACCCAAACATCGAGTACTTACCCTCGTTACATACCCGGAATCACCTAGGTATCAGGTACGAATGAGATCATCTATCCAGGGTCACATAGGCATCAAATAAGGAAAATAATGCATACTCAAAATCACTTAGCCAAAGAGTAGAGCGCGTCACTCGAAATCACCTAGACATCAAGTGCGCGAAGAGAAAAGAATATTACCATAGTACAGTTCCTCAGGTATCCGGATTTCTTTATACAATATTCATAAGATAAGTAATGTTCCCTGAGCATTGATAGACTCCATCACGGGGTAAGGGCCCCTAGGCCCCACTATCATGCCTTTAGTACATTATGGAAGATATCTAGTCATTTCTATAATTCAAGTCTCATTATGGAATTATCATCGACTTATTAATCAACACCATCACCTTTAGTGAATACACATTTTATTCAAGGGTTTAATCAAGTTATTAACCATTAGTCGGTGAAACATCGCTTCTATGTTCATTCGAAAAATTTCTCAACATTGAGAACAATGCCCAAAATCGTCCTTCATAAGGTATGGAAACCTTCCTAAAAGTATAGAAACCATTCGCCAAATGTATGGAAACCTTCCTAAAACTATAGAAACCCTTCCCCAAGGATATAGAAACCTTTGCCCAGAGGTTTCGAAACCTTTCCAAAGGTTTTGAAACCTTTGCTCCAGAATCCAATTTTTCGTAGAAAATCATAAGGTATCGAAACATGTTCATATGGTTTTGAAACCTTAATCCCATAACCACTTTTAATCCCCGAAAATCACTCTAGCATACCCCAAATCATCCTCTACAAGGCCCTAATGATTACCAAAAGTTACTAAGTCATATTGGAGCATCCAATGATCATTTAATCATACTTTTAACACAAAAACCATTAGTTAAATCCTCATATCATGTTTAGCACATAAACACCCAAAAAACTATATATAAAATCAAGAAAGGTGATGATCCTCAAGAATTAAAGGAGTCCGAGATGTACTAACCTTTAGCAAAGATTCCTAGATTTAAGCCTCCAAGAAAAAACCCTCAACTTTCTCACTTAAACCAAACTTGAGGGAAACCCCTCAAAGCACTTTCTTACCGCAAAATGTACTTTTCAAGAAGCTTTTGAGGAGGTGATTAACATACTTGAATTTTGAATCTTTGGTAGAAGAATTGATGTACAAACATGAGATTTTTAGTGTTTAGGAAGAGGTATTTGGGCAGAGAGAAAATAGAAGTTTATGGGGAAGAAAATGGAAGAAGAAAGATGAATGATATCATCTTACCCCTTTTCTCATGTGAAATGCCAATGGGAGTTAATTGGTGTTCAACCTTTTATTTGAAAAAGGGTAAATTGCAACTTAAAACCTCATAGTTTCTCCCTTATTCACCTATTGGTCACTGCTCAGGACTATGAAGCTCAAGTCTCACCTAATAGGGCCCAAACTTGGCTTAAGAGATTCGATTCTCCAAACAAACACGAGGGTCCATAACCCGAGTCAACGTCTGAATGTTGACTCAGAAATGTGGGTCCTTACAACTTTCCTCTCCTAAAAAGAAATTTCGTCCTCAAAATTAAACGAAGGGAGGAGCTGAAACTATCTTGGATACGAACATTACACAACTCACATACGTTCACCTCAAACTGAAGATTTCATCCCAAAACTTTTTAGTCAAGACTCATAGCGCTAGACTCCTCAACACTTTTTTCAGGAATCCCTAGCAATTCATTACCAAAAATCAACAACCCTCGTATCGAACTCTAAACCAGAGTAACATAGGATGGACCCTAATGATACTATCCCAACATCAATCCAAGGAACTCACTTATGATGAGTTTCATCCCCATCGGCCATTCAAAACTTTTGAACTCAAAATTGTGACCAGAACACGACATCTCTTTAAAGATTTGCCTCAAGGAACACTTCTTTGCTCATTATTAATACCACGACCAAACATTTTGAGGACATGTGAAACCCTGACATTCAAACTCTACAATCAATCTATCTCAAGTTAACAACCTCCCTTTTTCGACTTGGCCAACCAAGACGGAACTTAGCATCTCACTTTACTTGAATTCGCCACAACCTATCAGTCACACAACCTCATTAATCGAGCTACTTTGATTCCAAAAGAAAATTGTTTCCGCTTACAAACTCTTGCTAGAGGTCAAAACTCACTCAATTATCCTCGACGGTCCAAACATTCTCTTCCAACCTAATCACTTAATTCCAATAAAAAGTTGTACGAAAACTCTAGCAAGCCCTCAAAGATTTTCAAATGGTTCTTCCAACAAGGTCAATTACTACACAAGAAGCCTAATTCCACATAACCATAGCCGATAACCCACATTTCTGTTGCGCCACTTTGATAAACTTTACATTGTTTTACCACATATGTAGACAACCCATATCAAAACTCGGTAGAGCAAACACTCAAATCACAGATCTGAAGCTTATATCGATGCACTCATGAGCCCAGACCACTTCACAACTCGTCCTTAAAGTCCAAACGTCACCTCAAATAAAATCTTTACCAAAACTTGGCCTAGGAGATCCGATTCTCAAAAAAAAACATGAGGGTCCATATCCCGGGTCAACGTCTGAACATTGACTTAGAAATTTAGTTCTTTACAACTCCCCCTCCTAAAAAGAAATTTTGTCCTCAAAATTAAACGAAGGGAGGAGATGCAACTATCTTGGATACAACCATTACACAACTCACATACGTTCACCTCAAACTGAAGATTTCACCTCAAAACTTTCTTAGTCTAAACTAATAATGCTAGACTCCTCAGCACACTTCTCTCAAGGTTTGGAAACATTTACCCAGAGGTTTGGAAACCTTTCTGAAGTTATGGAAACCTTTGCCTCGAGGTTTGGAAACCTTTCTAAAGGTATAGAAACCTTTTCCCATAGGTTTCAAAACCTTTGCTCCATAATCCAATTTTTTCGTAGAAATTCATAAGGTATCAAAATATGTTCATATGGTTTTGAAACCTTAATCCCAAAACCACTTTTAATCCCTAAAAATCACTCTATCATGCCCTAAATCATCCTCTACAAGGCCCTAATGATTACCAAAAGTTACTAAGTCATATTGGAGCATCCATGGATCATTTAATCATACTTTTAACACTAAAATCATTACTTAAATCCTCAAATAATGTTTAGCACATAAACACCCAACAAAACTTTATATAAAATCAAGCAAGGAAATTAATTTATGATCCTTAAGAATTAAAGGAGTTTGAGATGTGCTAACCTTTAGCAAAGATTTCCGGATTTAAGCTTCCAAGCAAAACCCCTCAACTTTCCCTCTTAACCCAAGCTTGAGGGAAGCCCCCAAAACACCTTCTTACAACAAAAATGTACTTTTCAAGAAGCACTTGAGGAGGCGATTAACATAATTGAATCTTGAATCTTTGGTGGAAGAATTGATGTGCAAATATGAGATTTTTAGTGTTTAAAAAAAGGTGTTTGGGTAGAGAGAAAATAGAAGTATATGGGGAAGAAAGTGGAAGAAGAAAGATGAATGATATAATCTTGTCCCTTTTCTCACATGAAATGCCAAGGGGAATTAATTGGTGTTCATCCTTTTATTTGAAAAAGGGTAAAATTGCAACTTAAAACCTCATAGTTTCTCGCCTATTCACAAATTGGTCACTACTCAAGCCTATGTAGCTCAATTCTCACTCAATAGGGCCTAAACTTACCCCAAGAGATCTGATTCTCCAAAAATCACGAGGGTCCATAACCTAGGTCAATGCCTGAACGTTGACTCAAAAATTTGGGTCGTTACAACTAGAGTCTCCTTATCAAAGATAAAGATAAGATAAATCTTAATCAATCTCATTCAAATTTTATCTTATCTTGTATTTATTATTTGATTTCCCTTATCCTTGTATATTTAAATCTCATTGTAATCCTATATATACTCAATAGTAAATATTATGGATTGTCAATAATACAAATTCTTTACATGGTAATTAGAGCCAAGTAGAATTTCTCTACTCAATTTTTTCTCTCTCTTCTGCTCTTCTTCAAACTGAATATCCTCTCATGGATCTGTCCTCTACTTCTAATGATCTTGTGCATCTTAATGCACCGGCCAACTTCCCAATCAAACTTACGTCTAAAAAATTTCTTGTTTGGCATCACTAAGTGAAGGCTACTCGATTATATTGATGGTTCACAGTCTTCTCCATCTCATTTTATAGATCATGTGACAACAATTACTAATCTTGAATATCTGTAATGGTATCGTCAGGATCAAATTCTTATCAGTGCTCTTCTTGGCAGTTCTGATGATCTAGTTTAACCACTCATTTCATGCACTGTCACTCCTAAAATTGCATGGGATACTCTGGTCGCAAGTTATGTCCGAACATCTCCTGGTCACATACTTGCTCTCAAATCTATATTGGCTTGTAATCTGTGTGGTTCCAAGTTTATCACTGACTGCATAAAAGAAATGGAAAATATTACCTCTAATATTACCTTGGAAAATAGTCCTCTCTCTGACATAGATCTCCTGATTTCTATTGTCAATCAATTAGGTGATGATTATCATCCAATAGTTGCTACCCTTTGCGTGCATAACACATCGACAACCATGCTTGCGTTGTCTGAGATCTTAACTGATCATGATAGACTTCTTCAAGAATCTAAACAAACCATACTTCTTGCTATGGCGTATTCTGAGCAATAGGCTAATCTAAATCATGGTTATTCCACCAACGCTCTCGAGGTAAGGGTGGCCGCTCTAATTATTCAGCTTCTGGTGGCTGTAGTAGTCTTGTTACTCAATCTAGCTATTCTAGACGACAAGATGTTGTGTGCAAGTTTTGTAATTTGCTAGGGAATATTGTTCAAGATTGTCGTAAGCTTGTTCGATTTCTTCACAACAACTTTTATCAACATCCACCGTCTATTTCACCATTTATTAAAACTGCTACTGATCTTTCATCACTGGTTCCTATTCCTTGGATGTTTGATAGTGGCATTTCGTATCACACCACAATGATCACTACGTCTCTTTAGGATATCTCCTCTTATAATGGTCCTGATACAGTTCATCTAGGTAATGGTAACTCTCTACCTATATCTCATATTGGCCGATGCACTATTCTCACGGCTACCAAGCCTCTTTCTCTCATAAATGTCTTATGTGTTCCTCAATTACATACAAATTTGGTGTCAGTTTCTAAATTATGTCATACTAATCATGTGTTTGTTGAACTCTTTGACTCTAATTTTCTTGTTAAGGACTGGCCCACGGGAACTCCTCTTCTTCGAGACAATATTGGTGGTGTCTACTATGCTTGTAACTTCCTTGACCCGGTCTAGTCGTAAAACTGAATCGAGCGAGTCACACGGGGAATATTGAAGTAAACCATAAAGATTTACCTCAATAAGCGACCCTATATTTTTTTCTTTTTGTCTTCTCTAGATGCAATATTATTATCCTAAGTGTACAAACTGGCAGCGGGTGAAAACACGGCTCAATCGGGCGTCGAATTGACACCCAATTGCTCCGGTTGACAATTAAATACCATTTTGTAAAACATACAAATTTTAGGGACTTAATATGAAATTAAAGTTACCATTATTTCATTAGTCCGGTTTCGATCCTACATGTCAATTTTCAGCTTAAAACAACCACCCAAACTCATTCAATTGCATTCACGACATTCATGGACCAAAACGTAACAAAATAGAAACTCAAAAGATGCCATTTAACTACCATAACGGCTGGCCATTTCAATACCCCTAGGCCCCTTATCGATATAGTGGATGTTGAATTTAAAACCTAAATTCTAGTAACATGTAACCGTACCGATATGCCCTCGCGTATTGAAACGCCTTCCCTTTTTGCCTTCAGCCCGTACTGATACGGTACTTAGCATACCGATACGGTATGCCTAAAATTGCTTACCCATATCAATATAGTAACCTGTGTACCGATATGTCTGGGCCTGTAATGACCAATTTTACTGTTTAATCACACAAATAAGCTACCAAACCACTCTAACATGCTTCTAAGACACACATACCTTATTCAAGGATCGGTCCTCAGCCAAAAGCACCAGGAACAACATCAAAACATGGTCACATACACAAAAGAGAAATCTATAGGCATGCACCCTATTGCTAAGCCAAGTCAAACACCAAAAACCATACCAAAGCTCAAACCAAACAATAGAGGCCATATACAAGTCTTTAAAGGCAACACAAACATGTGCCAAACCAGGGAGTTCATCAAACATACTCCCAAGTCATATGAAACCCCTCCCATTGCCAATTTTTACTATGATTAATTCCAAAACCATACTTGAGCTAGGTAGAAACCCCTCGAACTCTTTTTCTTGCTTCCTTACTGTCTGAACCAGCTACTTCTCTACATTGTTAAGAAAATAGAGCATAAGCAAATAATCTTAGTGAGGGTCGCTGATTTGAAAACCACAACAAGGCCTTCGTGAAAACCTTTTCTCAACAAACCGTTTCTCATCTTGCTCAAATACTTTCTCATGCTTTAAAACCCGTCAAAGCAAAATCATTTACATTTCTACACATGTAGCATTTATTTCATGCGTTAAACTCAATGCAAATCTTAATGCAAGCTTCACATGCTTGAACATTACAAACCACAATTCAAAATAAAATCTCATGTGTAAATCCCATTATACAAAATCTTTTTAAAACAATGATGCATGTAATCTCATATATTGGCATTCAAGTAACCTGGATGGCACTACCCCCATCCTTGGATAGCACTACCCCTATCCATTAATGTTCAGATATGTGGATACCTTGATGGCACAACCCCCATCAAGTCTCATGGTGAAACTAACCTCACCAAAATCTCACTTCGGTCGGGTTGGCACTAACCCCATTACCCGTTGGTGATAGCACTACCCTTATCACTCGCATCACAATAGCAATACCCCTATTGTGAAACTGAAGAATCTACTTACATACGAACTTTGTATATATTATAGTGCACTTCTCATCCTATTGGTCGACCAATTATATATGACAACATTTAAATCTCATCACTTGCCAATATACACTTTAAAACCATGTTACCTTACTGTTTTTTAATGCATAATCAAAACCCATTTCTCATCCCATCTCAAAAGCACAACCAATGCATAGCATTTTCTCAACAAGATATAATCTCTTTAAAATCGTAAAACATTCTCATGGGATCTCATTAATCATCTCATAATTTAAAAAAAAACATGCATAACAGTAGGTAACAAATCTATCATCAAAACATGAGCATGATTTAACAAAACAATGGGAAAACTGAAAACCGAGAGCTAATTCTTCCATACTTACTTATGAGCTTAGATTATCATCTCAAGCTTAATATAAACCCCTAAACCTTGCTTTTAAAACCTTTGAAAAGCTTTTAAAATCATTTCCACTCACCGACAACGCCTCGCTTGCTTTGCTGAAGCGATCTTAAGCCTTCGGATCAACCGAAGCTTCCTCCAACGCTATTGGATCAACCTCCCCTGCTTCTAACCAAATCAAAATAGAGGATTAATAAACTTCCCTGCATCAAAATCCCCAGCAACTCAACTCTACACTTTCACTACTCAACAATCAACATTTCACTACCCGAAAACTACCGAAAACAACGACGAAACTACTCTAATCAATCTCCAGCCATTTACCCAACGAGATCAACATCAAAACATCAACAAGATACATCTAAAAACATCTCCTCAAAACCAAAATATCACCAGCAACCATTTAACCACTTAAACAAGCCACATACTCAAAGATCTCAACCTAGAAATCTAGCAATCTACCTAGTTTCGGGATTACCACATTAAAATCCATTCATACTCATTGTTAAACATCAAAATTATGTTTAATCTTAATCTAAAACCCAACATTATCAAATTAAAACGAACATTAATTGATTTCACCCATTAAACATCAATTAAACCAATTTCCACAATTATATCATCAAAACCCATTAGAAAACATTCATAAAAGATCAAGAACTTGGGAATTTCAGTAAAGAACCATTCATTAGAGGAGTAGAATGAAACCTTACCTCTAATGATTGTTTTCCCCTCAATTTTATAGATTTACATGAGAAAACAAAGATAAAACAATAAGATTTTGATAGGAAATCATTTAGAGTTAAAAATATGAATTAAATCAAGTGATTACCTTAAATCTTTGAAGAGAAATTGATGTTTGGCTGGAGAGAATTTGAGAGAAAATAGTTGAGAGAAAAGTTAGTTACGTGAAATGTGTTTTAAGAAATTAATGACTAATTAATTCTCTCCAACTTATTTTATTTAATAAAACCATTTCAAAATTAACCAATTAAGAGGGAAAAGTCTAAATTAGAGTTTAGGTCAAATGCTCCTTAATGATTCAAAGTTCTGATCTGTTACAAATTAGTCACTAAAAACAGTTTTACAATTTTACATTTTAGTCACTTGTCCCAAAATGTCAAACCTCCAAAATCCATTTTCCAAAATTGATCTCGCCAAAATCATTTGTATATTAAATAATTTTTTAAAAACAATTTTCTATATTTTATTTCTTCCAAAAATCCTCCAAATCGATTTATTCCCAAAGCTAGCCAAAATTGGTTCAACTGAACCGTCTAGCCTAAACCCGGCTAATTCCTAGGACCAAAATCGAGGCGTTACAATGCTCTACGACCTTTTTTCCCCGATTCAACTCTGTCAATTGCTTGTCTGAGCATCATCAACATCACAAATTTGGTCATCCATCCCATAGAGTCTTAGCCTCTATATTACGCACTTATAATATATCTTATGACTCAACTAGTTTGACAAAATTTTATTTTTCTTCCTATCTTATTAATAAGAGTCATAAATTTCTATTTGGTCAAAATACTATGTCAAGCTCTAGTCCTCTTGAATTGCTTTATTCTGATGTTTGGAGCACTAAACATATGTCTTATGATGGATATTCATATTATATGGTATTTGTTTATCACTTTACCAAGTATATCTGGTTATACCCCATGAAGAAGAAATCTGATGTTGCGGCAATATTTCCTCAGTTTAAAAGGCTTGTTGAATGTTTTTTTCATTAGACCATTGTGTCTATTCTCTGATAATGGAGGTGAGTTTTTAAACTCTTGCCCATTTTGAATTTGGAAGGTATTTCACACTTCACTTCACTGTCGTATACTCTAAAAAGACAACATGACTATTGAATGGAGACAACGTCACACAGTGGAGACTGGTCTATCTCTACTTTATTTTCTCTCTCTCTCAATAGAGTACTGGCCTCATGCTTTTTCAGGCAGTTGTCTATCTTATTAATCGGATGCCCACACCGATATTGGATAATATGTCACCTTACTTTCTACTTTATCAACAAGCACGAAACTATGACAAGCTCCAACCATTCAGATGTTTGTGCTTTCCTTGGCTTCGACCATACATGAATCATAAACTTGAGCCACAATCCGCTGAATGTGTTTTCCTTGGATACTTTGTAACACAGTATGCTAATAAATGCCTGGAGCTAAACACCAATAGAATCTATCTCTCTCGCCATGTTCGGTTTGTTCCTTACATCTTGCCCTTTGCTACATGGCGTGCCCTCTTTGTGCCACATCATCCTCTTTTAGTAATGTTTCTTGTTGCATCGACATCACCTTCCACACCTCTCTTGCCTACTATGCCATGACAACCTGATGCTTCCATTGCTACACCAACTT
The DNA here is from genome assembly GCA_019671005.1 of Hibiscus mutabilis. NCBI lineage: Eukaryota > Viridiplantae > Streptophyta > Magnoliopsida > Malvales > Malvaceae > Hibiscus > Hibiscus mutabilis. Next base: position 48,998,887 of record CM033745.1, read on the forward strand.
CCTTGCCTAATATGCCACGACAATCTGATGATCTCATTGCTACACCAGCTCCCTTGGCTAATCTACCATGACAACATGATGATCTCATTACCACACTAGTTCCATTTTTTGATCTACCACAACAAGATGTCTCCTCTAACTTGCCACAACATGATTCTCCGCAACAAAAAGTTCGCCGACCAAATCCAAGGTACTTTGGTCCTTTATTTGTTAATGCTACTACATGTCATCCTTTTCCTTTGACATTAGAGCCGAAGACTGTTACTCAAGCTCTCAAAGATCCATTATGGAGACAAGCCATGGAAGATGAGTTTAATGCCTTGTTACGCAACCATACATGGGATCTTGTTCCACGATCTACACGACCTGTCATAGGGGTGTAAATGGGTATTCTGTGTGAAACGGTGTACTGATGGCTCTATTGGTCGATACAAAGCCATATTGGTGGGGAAATTGTATTCTCAAGAAGCTGGCCGTAACTCTTTTGAGACTTTTATTGTTTAATGACATATTGATTGACATACCATCATTGACTATTGGAATACTGATATTGGTATTGGCTTTGAACCCTATTCGATTGAAAGGGGACATTGGCACAAAATGTCCACATTGAATTGAATCATGCTTGAAATTGAATGAAAGTGATAACTATTGTAAGCCTTGGTCTCGAGTCGGTCATAGATATAGTTGGCATGCCATAGAGTCCATAGAGCTCATTATCGGGGTAGACTACGGTCCGGGACATTGTTCCCTAATTGGTGACAGTAGGAGGGAAGTATTGTTATTGGTCATTGGCGACAGTAGGAGGGATTTGACCGGTACTTTGTACCATATTGACTATTGTTATTGGTGACAGTTTGGTTGGGGACTCGAGTATCTAGACTGAGTGATCAATTCTCAGGGCTATACTTAAAATGAACTTACACCTCATGTACATTGAATCTATTGTTACATTGAATTGCATTGAATGATAGTAAAGGAAAATTGATTGCCATGAACTATTGATATTGAGACATTGCTTGAACATTGCTTATATGAGATTGCTTGAGTTTGAGACATTGACTGTGTTCAAATGACATGTTATGCCTATTGTTATTCAAATTGGATGATTGAGCATGTCTAAATTTTAAACCTTGTATTGATATTGGATTGAAAATTAAGCAAAAGAATCTAGTATTGTTTACATTGTTTCAAATGGTTCCTTAATGATGGGGGAACCATACCATCTATTCGATGGTTCGTAGTTGAGACTTATTGTATTGATTGCCATGTAACTTGAATTCACTCTCTAAGCTTTTCTTATTCAAGTCTCTTTACTACGATTCAAGTTGACATTGGATCTTATTCCGAAGTCTAGGCTCATACAAGTCACATTTTTCTTGAAAGAGTATGTTTCCATCTTGTTATAGTTCTCCTAGGATGGTGACACCTAAGGCATGTATATTCATGATCACTTAGTAATGGTTTGTATATATTAACTTCATCTATGATTTATAAAGAGTATGGTATGTATGCACTTTATTGAACTTGAATGCTTGTTAGCCTAATGTTAAATTTTCATGGTTGGATTATTCATGTAATGGTTGAATCTATTGAAGTTGGCTAGTTAACAATAAGTAAATGTAGTAATCTACATGTTTAGACATGAACCACTTTGGTCACTTATGGTACTAGCCGAATGATGTATATAAATTTGAAAGCATGTATGTTTGACTAAGGTAACTTAAGTAAATGATGTAAATCACCTATTGGCATGCATAATAGCTACATTGAATGCTGAAATTTTCTATTGTGTTTTCCATCTAGTCGAATGGTTGCTTGGAGAACAAGTAAGTCCTAAATGGTATTGATTATGATAACTAATTGCATTATGGGTCCTAATATATCTAATAAGTGCATCATGCATTGACTATTGGGTCTTCACCTATTCGATTACTTACAATTAATGAGCAAGAGAGACTTAAAACGAATTGAACTTACTAGCTTTAATTGAATGGATCATTGATTGAAATTGTGGTAACTTACCTAATCCTACAAGGGTGGTTAGAGTATATTACAATCTTCCTCCATCTCAAGCAAGTTGGATAGCATGTCGAGCAGTACATCCATGATTTCTGCAATTACTACAGGTATGGTATCGAGTACATCAAGAAAGAGGAAGAGAAATGTAGAATATTCATTGTTGAGCTTAGTGACGAGCTATGGCCTATGTTCACTGCATTGGGCATTACTGATTTCCAAGATCTCGTGAACCGAGTCAAAGCCACTGAAGCAAAAAAGAAAGCCTAGAGGACCGGTGGGTTGGGCAAATCAGAAAAGAGATTCAAGGATGATTCTCAACCTCCTAAGTGGAACAATAAGGGAAAGTACCAAGGCTCTAAACAGAGTGTGTATCCACAGCCTTCCCGTACTGGGAATATTGAGAAGGCACAGACCATGACACAATCCTTTCTTAAGGCCTCCTCAGTTGATAGCACTAGAGCCTCGAATCAAAGCTCTCAGTATCTTGTTTGTAATTATTGTCAAAATCGACATCCAACAAGACAATATCGTAAGCAATTAGGAGCTTGTTTTTACTGTGGCGAGAAAGGCCATTTTATTCGAGATTATCTTCTCAGTGCTACTAAGTCCACAACTACATTGGCTAATGTTGCATCCCCTGCTCAATCCTTTCGAGGCAAGGGATCAAGACAAGGATCATCAAGAGCCACAGGAGAAACCTAGTGGCTCTAGAAAGTCATCAAATAAACAGGAATCAAAGCCCCCTGCCCATATGTATCATGTGAAGAGCAGGGAAGAGGAGGATGAACTTGATGTCATAGTAGGTACCATTGAGTTGTATTTTCATTCTTTATATGCGTTGATCGACCCTGGTTCTACTAACTCCTTTATCAGCACCGTGTTAGCTAAAAAGCATAGATTGTCCTTTGAACCAATAGTATTGAGAATCTTTGTAACTAATCCATTGGGTGATTGTGTCACCGTGAACCTTGTATGTAAGAATTGTCCCTTTATTGATTCAAGGGATTCCATTTCCGGCCAGTTTATTAGCATTACTCATCCACGAGTTCGATGTTATATTGGGCTTAGATTGGCTGAGTGAACATTAAGTTTGGGAGATTGCAGTAAAAGGAAGTTGTACCTTCGAGGCCTTGGCAAGGAGAGCATCATTTTGATGAACTCAAGAAACCTTTCCTTGTATGCTTTGACATTGGAAGCCAAGGATGAACCTCGATTATCAGACATTGACACCGTGTGTGAATTTCCTAATGTTTTCCCTGATGAGCTTCCAGGTTTACCTCCAACCTGTGAAGTGGAATTTGGCATTGAAGTGAAGCATGGAACTGCCCAAGTTTCCATTGCACCCTATCGTATAGCAGCCGTTGAGCTAAAAGAATTGAAAGCTCAGATTCAAGAGTTGCTTGATAAAGGCTTCATTCGACCATGTTCTTCACCTTGAGGAGCTTCGGTTCTCATTATGAAGAAGAAAGATGGTTCCATGAGATTATGCATCCATTACCGACAGTTGAATAAGGTGACCATCAAGAACAAGTATCCATTGTCAATAATAGACGACCTATTCGATCAACTCAAAGTTGCCTTTGTGTTTTCTAAGATCAACTTAAGGTCTGGGTATTATCAAATGAGAGTCAAAGAATGTGATGTATCCAAAACTGCTTTCCATACAAGATATGGTTACTACGAATTCTTGGTAATGCCCTTCGAGCTAACCAATACACCGACAACTTTTATGGATTTAATGAATCGAGTTTTAAGGCCCTATCTAGATAAGTTCATAGTGGTGTTCATTGATGATATCTTGATCTATTCCAAGAATGCTGCTAAATATCGAGATCATCTCCGCATTGTGCTTCAAACCCTTCAGGAGAAGCGGTTATATGCTAAATTTTCTAAGTATGAGTTCTAACTCACCAATTTCGTCTTCCTTAGGCACATTGTATTGGCTTCGGGTATCCAAGTAGATCCGAAGAAAATCCAAGCCATTCTTGATTGGCATTCTTCGAAGAATATTGGTGAGGTGAGAAGTTTCCTTGGTCTTGTTAGTTATTATAGGAGATTCGTCAAGGGATTTTCTATAATAGCATCTCCATTGACTAAGCTACTGAGGAAAGAAGCTCCATTTGTTTGGACCGAGAAACAACAAAGAAGTTTGGATCAATTGAAACAAGTCTTGTCTCACGCACCGATTCTAACCCAAACCGAGTCCGGAAAGGACTACACAGTATATAGTGATGTTTCGCATCTAGGGTTAGGATGTGTATTGATGCAAAAAGGCAAAGTTATAGCTTATGCTTCGAGAAAACTAAAGCCACATGAGATGCATTACCCCATTCATGATCTAGAGTTGGCTGCAGTTGTCTTTGCATTGAAAATCTAGAGGCATTATCTCTATAGAGAGATGCAACCTTTTTACCAATCATAAATGCCTCAAATATCTACTGACTCAAAAGAAGTTGAACCTTTGGCAACGGAGATGGATAGAACTCCTTAAAGATTATGATCTTGTTATTGATTATCATCCGAGCAAGGCCAACATTGTAGCTGATGCACTAAGCCGCAAACCTTTGCTTTGTAAGTATCATTAAGGATCATTGAATCCTATACAGTGCTTAGTATATCGACTCATTGTAAAGTCATTGGATTGTAGCCCATCGAGCCATTAATGCTCATTTTTGACTTCAGAAGCATCATTGTCTCGTGGCCGAGCTTTAGGTTCAGTCTACTACTATTACAAGAATCAAGGCATTGCAAGATCACGACTCCGAATTCCAATCTATTGTTTCTAAGTTGCAAAGTAATCTTGACTTTAGAATCAGTTCTAAAGGACTCTTTTGTTTTCACGATCGGGTCTGTGTGCCTAATGATGAATCTCTTTGTACCGATATTCTTAAGGAAGCTCAATCAGGTTCTTTTTCTGTTCACCCAGGGTTTGTAAAGATGTACAAGGACCTTCGGGAGCTTTATTGGTGGCCAGGCATGAAACAAGCCATAACTTATTTCGTGTCTAAGTGCATTAATTGTCAACATGTTAAGGCTGAGCATCGTGTCCTTACCAGGTTATTGCAACCTATTAATTTACCGTAATGGAAGTGGGAGAAGATCACTATGGACTTTGTTAGTGGCCTGTCTCTAACTCCTACTAAGCATGATGCTATTTGGGCCATTTTGGACCATTTCACCATGTCAACACATTTCTTACCAGTTAGAATAGACTACAGTCTTCCTAAGTCGGTTGACTTGTATATCAAGGAAGTAGTTCGACTCCATGGAGTACCACAATCTATCATCTCTAATCGAGATCCCTGGTATATTTCTCAATTTTAGAGAACATTGTAAGGAGCTATGGGCACCATAGTTAATCTTAGTTACTACTTTCCACCCTCAATCTGACAGCCAGTCAAAAAGGGTAATTTAGGTAATCATGGAAAATCCCTCCCATTAATTCATTAAAAATGTGTATTGTCATTGAACCCTTCCGTACAGATTTTGGAAGACATGCTACGTACATGCATTATTGATTTATTCCTCTACTAGCTTTAAACTTGAAACTACACTCACAGGAATTTTCTGAGCTATTGTCGATCCCGGATTGAAATCCCTTTCCCTCTACTAGCTTGATGTTCTATGTGAGCCCCCTTTTCCTCAATTTCCACTTGATCTAGCATTCATACAATACATATTGTATTAGGTAAAATCCAGCAACCACTTGAGTCATTATGTGACTCCATATACTCAAACATTCAATTTCAAACATCAAACTGTTGCTGCCTGGCAACATGTGCACTACTTGCTTAAATGTTCATATCTTTTATTCCGTACGTTAGAATTTTGAACTGTTTACACCGTTAGAAAGCGAACTTAATTTTACTTCTAACCATATAAACCTTACATTCTTATTCATAGTGAATTAATACAATTTTGTATTTAAACACATACGAAATTATGCCACTGGACAGTTTGCACTGTCCTTAGAGATTAATCTCTACAAACTGCTTTGTAACTAGGAATTCGATTCCGTTTTTTGCATACGAAACTAGACATCCACATGATTTTGTACATATAATATTTACTCCTTAATTTGGTCTATGTGATTTTCTACAATTTTTCAAACTCACTGCCCAAAACAGAGTATTCTGGACAGCTTTCCATTACCTAGATTCTAGCTTCTTTAATCACTTAGACAAGGATCCTAACATGATTGTTCAATATATATACTCATTCATACATGTCTAAGTCAGTCCAATTATGTGTCAATCCTATAAAAACATGGCAATTGAGTAATATTTTCAATTTGAGTCATTAAGACATCAATTCACTAGAATTTCCAGCAACCAAAATTTCCATTCACATATCAATCATCCATTCTAATCATCATCCAAATTTTCCAGCAACTAGCATAGCATTTCACCATAAATTTGGCTATTGACAATCTCAATTTCTCCTACTCATTCGAATGGCACTATCAATTTCATGGATTGATCAATCAATTGAACTTTTTAACTAGTTTATAGCATCAATTCACTAACTAATCATCAAATTCATGTAATTCAAGGAAGAACCTAAAATTTGCATGCATCATTTGAATCTATAATGCATTAAGGAAGAGATTTTACCTTCCTATCAAGATAGTATGAATGCTAGCAACTCCAATTTCTCCAAATCTCAAGATTAAATCTATGATTATAGAGTTTTCTCACTCAATCCCATTTTTTCTCTTCTTTGTTCATTCACTCGGCCAACAAGGGAGGAAGATGACAATGGTTCACCAATTATCTCCTCCTAAAATGACTAATTTGTCCTTAATTATTCACTAATTAATGACATGTGTAGGGGAATTTTAGGAATGTGAGAATTTATCATGCATTCCTTCAATTTGTTATTTGTTTCGGTTTGGTCACTTACACATTAGGTTACCACTTTTCAATTATAGCATTATAGTCCTTATTAACTAGACCTAGCATCTTGTTTTCAATCAATTATGGATTTAAATGAAGGCATTATAGTAACTTTCTTTATAATAGTTTTGAGGATATTACAATTCCCTCCCCCTTAGAGAAAGTCATCCTATAATTTACCTGAGGGGAATAGATGAGGATACTGCTTTCTCATTGCTACTTCGGGTTCCCAAGTGGCTTATTTTACATTTTGGTTCTTCCATAGAACTTTCACCAATGGCACAATATTATTGCAAAGCCTCTTGACTTCTTTATCAAGTATTTGAATTGGCTCTTTATCGTACGATAGATCAGGATTAAGTTCCACCTTATCAGGTTCTAGAACATGTGATGGATCTGATCGATATTTCCTCAACATCGATACACGGAGGATGTTGTGGATTCTATTGAATTCAAAAGGGAGTGCTAGCTTGTAAGCAACTAGACCGATCTTTTCTAAGACTTCAAAGGGTCAAATGAATCGAGGGCTTAGTTTACCCTTCTTCCCGAATGTAAGGATTTTCCTCCAAGGAGATACATTCAAGAATACGTAATCTCCCACTCGATATTTAATGTTTCTTCTCTGGAGATCAGTATAAGCCTTTTTCCTATCAAATGCCTCTTTCAGTCTACTATGGATCACCCAACTTGATTTTCGGTTTTGCAAAGCAATTCAGGTCCTAAGACCTTTGTTTTCCCCCAATCAGACCAGTATAGGGTAGTTCTACATCTCCTGTCATACAATGCTTCGAATGGGGCTATTTTGATGGTTGTTGTTGTAGGCAAACTCGGCTAATGTAGAGACATCTCCTAGTCTTTACCGAAGTCGATAATGCAAGCTTGAAGCATGTCTTCAAGCACTTGGATTACCCTTTCAGATTGTCCATCAGTTTGTGGATGGAAGGCAGTACTAAGGTTCAGCTTAGTTCCCATAGCTTCTTGAAGTGCCCTCCAGAAACGAGAAGTAAAACGAGAGTCCTAATCTAATATAATAGATCTAGGAACACCGTGAAGTCTGATTACCTATTTCAAGTATAATTAAGCTAGCTGTTTGAGGCTCATGTTCATTCAAACATGTAGGAAGTGAGCTGATTTGGTGAACCTATCAACGATCACCCAAATAGCATCATTTTCGTCAGTGATAGAGGTAATCTCGATATGACATCCATTGTTATACACTTCCACTTCCATTGAGGCAATTCGATGGGTTGTAAGAGTCCAGTAGGTAGTTGGTGTTCGGCCTTCACCTTCTGGAAAGTGAGGTACTTCGATACAAAGTCAACAATATTGATCTTCAATCTCGACCAACAATAGACTTCCTTTAAGTCCTTATACATCTTGATTACTCCCGGATATATTGAAAATGGGCTACTACGTGCTTCTTGAAACATTTCCCTCTTAAGGATTGGATTATTGGGTACACAAACCCCATTCTTGAAGTAGAGAACACCATTCAATCAAAGTGAGAATTCGGTGCTCGGTTTGGAATCAATCTCTTTCAATATCTTCTGAAGTTTGGGGTCATTTTGTTGAAGCTATTTGATCCTCGAATTCAAGTCAGATTGAACTTGAAGTTCTGCCACATATCTCTGATTAATTATGAGCTTAAAATGGGCATTGAAAGTAGTTGAAGCTACAATTAAAGAATTTTGATTACTGGATTCATATCATCCATTCGAATAAAGGGATAAACAATGTTGGAAATTCGTATTCGATCTTACCAATTGAATGTTTGTGACTAAGCGCATCAGCCACAACATTTGCCTTGCCCGGATGGTAATCAATGATTAGATCATAGTCTTTTAGTAGTTCCACCCATCTTCGTTGTCGAAGATTTAACTTCTTCTGAGTTAGGATGTATTTTAAACTCTGATGATCCGTAAATAATCGACATTTCTCTCTATATAGATAATGTCTCTAGATTTTTAAATCAAACACGATCGCAGCTAGCTTTAAGTTGTGTGTTGGATAGTTCAATTCATGTGGCTTGAGTTGCCGAGAAGCATGGGCAATGACCTTGTCGTCTTGCATCAATACACACCCTAAACTGAGATGGGAAGCATCACTGAAGACTGTAAAGTCTTTTCCCGGTTCAGGTTGGATTAGAATAGGAGCTTGAGTTAGGACTTGCTTCAATTGATCGAAGCTCCTCTGCTGGTCCTTAGACCATTTAAATGGAGTATTCTTTCGAATGAGTCGAGTTAATGGAGTAGCAAGAATCGAGAACCCTTTAACGAATCTTCGGCAATACCTGGCTAAACTGAGAAAACTCCTAACCTCGCTAACATTTCTTGGAGATCTCCATTCGATGATGGTTTGAATCTTCTTAGGATCAACCTTTATCCCTTCAGCCGAGATAACATGGCAAGGAATGATACTTTTGAGATCCAGAACTCGCATTTTCTCAATTTGGCATATAACCGATTCTCTCTCAAAGTTTGGAGTACAATTCGAAGGTGATTAGCATGTTCTTCTTTGTCCTTTGAGTAGACAAGAATGTCATCAATAAAAACAACCACGAATTTTTCCAAATAGGTTTGAACACTCGGTTCATTAAGTCCATGAAAGCTGCTGGAGCATTGGTTAGCCCGAATGGCATAACTAAGAACTCGTAGTGACTATAACGAGTCCTAAAAGCCATTCTGGGTACATCCGAGTCTTGTATTCTCATCTGATAGTACCCCGATTGCAAATCGATCTTGGAGAAGACTTTGGCATCCTTGAATTGATCGAAAAAGTCCTCAATCCTCGGCAATGGATACTTGTTCTTAATAGTGAGCCGGTTTAGCTGACGATAGTCAATACATAGCCTCACCGACCTGTCTTTCTTCTTAACGAACAATACGGGTGCTCCCTAGGGTGAAGAGCTAGGTCAAATGACGCCTTAGTCTTGAAGCTGTTGCAATTGTTGCTTAAGCTCTTTGAGTTCAATAGGGGTCATTCGATATGGAGCGATAGACACTGGATCACTCCCGGGTTGAACTTTAATCTTGAATTCGACTTCCCGAATAGGAGGCAATCCCATCAATTCGTTAGAAAAAAACATCAGGGAAGTTAGAAACAACAGGGAAGGAAGTCACACCGAATTCAATTTCATCACTTTTAATCATAGCAGCAAAGATGCTAATAGGTTTCTTATCGATCAAGGTAATGGATTTTTCTCCTAAACTACGGAGAAACAATTTTCTCTTTTGGAAATCTGCTCAACCTTGATGCCTTCCTAACCAATTTAATCCCATAATGAGATCAAACTCAACAATAGGCAATAACAATAGGTTGTCTAGGAAAATGATGCCATTTATAAACAAAGGGCAATCCTTACGTATTTGGTTCACTATTACATTATCTCCTAAAGGAATGGTAGCAATTAAGCTACAACTAACATATTCAGGCTTCAATTTGAGCTTTTCAATTAAAGGAGATCTTATGAATGAATGGGTTGATCCTGTATCAAATAAAGCATGAACAGGGTAAGTATCAAGGTAGATTGTACCTGCAATTACGTCAGGAGATTCTTCCTCCTCCCGACCACGGATATGATAGACTCGAGCAGGTGCCCGAGACTCTTTATATGTAGCATTAGACCCTTGGCCTTTGCTCTTCTCGTAGTTACCTGAGTTATCTTGCTTTAAACCCTTTCCCTTGGATGAAGGAGCTTGATTCGATTTGTGAGAAACATGAGAAGGCAACTTGTTCAGATTTTGGGGGCAATCATAGTGTGTCGTGTCTCCGCACAAGTAACAAGCATTAGTGAGCTTTCTGCAAACTTTGGTATGGTTCTTTTGACAAGTCTAGCAAGTAAGGATTTGGTTCTCCCTCCCGGTATTCCCAATGCTATCCAAGGACACCATAGGTGTTGAGGATCTGGACATAGCTTGTGGCTTGGGTATATAGCTACCCTTAGAGAAATTTCCCTGATTGGAAGAATTTCCTCCTTGATGCTTTTGTTTCTTATTGCGCCAATAAGACTTGTGATCATCCCCTGATCTTTTGTTATCTCAAGACTGATTCTCTGATCGTTTTGCCGAAGTCTTCATCTTGGCTTTGGTAGCTATGACTCGGTTGACCAGTTTTTGAAAGTTAGAAATCCCCAAAGCAGTGAACATGGGGCCTAACTCATCATTGAGTCCCTCTGTGAACATTCTACATTTGTCCTATTCTTTCTTTATTAACTCTGACCCATATTTGTAGTATTTGCAAAACTCGCTAACATACTGCTCGATCGATTTCCCTCCTTGCTTCAGGTACAAAAACTTCTTTTTGCGATCAGCAAGATACTGATCACTAATATACTTCTTTTTAAATTCTTTAAGGAAGAATTCCCAAGTGACAGCTTCTTCAGGTGCTGCCAAGGTAGTAGTCTCCCACCAATTTAGTGCCTCCTCGGCCAATAAAGCTACTGCACACTCCAGTTTGTGTTCATTTGAGCACTTCAGTTGCTTAGACAAGATTCCTATCGTATTCTCCAACCAGTACTCCGCTTCGTCTGGCTTGTCTTCACTTGTTCCAGTGAAGGTGTAAACTCAGTGTTGAGCTAACTTATCAATAGGAGCTCTTGTCGGTTTTGCTACTGGAGAGTCAGGAGTACTTTGTCTCATTAAGACAATCATCTTATCAAAATCTCCTTCTGACTGGAGAAGCGTTCTCGTTGAATACGATGAATCACGGAAACTTCCTGCTGAGCTTGTTGAGGTTCAGCAGGCTTTTGGGGATCCTGGTTCATTCTTATGCTCCCTCCCTCAATGGAGGAGACAGTCGGGCTTTCATTATCTTTTCCCAATCTTGTTTTAGACATTCTATATATAAAGAATAAGAAAAGTCAAGCTCAAGTCACAATCCAATCAATATTCAAGTAACTCCTAGGTGGAACCAAAATGATCAATGACAATAGCGTATTCATGCAATAGACCCTAGAATTATGCAACCATAAGCTCTGATAACCATTCCGTAACATACTCTAACCACCCTAGTAGGATTAGGTAAGTTACCACAATTACAATCAATAATACATACCTTATAAGCTAGTTAGTTCAATTTGACTTAAGCCTTTCTTGTACTTTAAGAAACAATTTGAATAGGTGAGGACCCAATATACAATGCATGATGCACCTATTAGATACATTAGTACCCCTAATGCAATTTGATATCATACTCAATACCATTTAGGACTTACTTGATTTACAAGAAACCGATCGAAATAGTTGTTTAACACAATAGGAGATTTCAAGATTCATTGTAGCTATTAAGCATAGCAATAGATGATTTACATCATTTACTTAAGTTACCTTAATCAAACATACTCAAACATACATGCTTCCAATATTATACACACCATTCGGCTAGTACCCTAAGTGATCAAAGTGGTTCAAGTCTAAACATGTGGATTACTACATTTACTTGATGTTAACTAGCCATTTTCAAATGATCTATTCAACCATTACATGCATAATTCAACCATGGGAAATCTAGCATTAGGCTAACAAGCATACAAGTTCAATAAAGTGCATACATGCTCATATATACATACCATACTCTTTATAGATCATAGATGGAGTTAATTTATACAAACCATAACTAAGTGAACATGAATATACATGCCTTAGGTGCCACCACCCTAGGAGAACTATAACAATATGGAAACATACTCTTTCAAGCAAAATGTGACTTGTACGAGCTTAGACTTCAGGATAGTATCCAATATCAACTTGTATCGTAGTAAAGAGGATTAAGCAAAGCTTAGTGAGTGAGTTTAAATTACAAGACAATCAATACAATAAGTCTCAACTACGAACCATCTAATAGATGGTATGGTTCCCCATCAATAAGGAACCATTCAAAACTAAGCAATCAATACTAGATACATTTGTTTAATTTTCAATCCAATATCAATACAAGGTTTGAAGTTTAGACATGCTCAATCATCCAATTCGACTATATTAGGCATAACATGTCATTTGAACACAATCGATGTTTCAATACTCAAGCAATCTCAAATAAGCAATGTTCAATCAATGTCTCAATATCAATAGTTCATGGCAATCAATTTTCCTTTACTATCAATCAATGCAATTCAATGTATCAATAGATTCAATGTACATGAGTTATAGTTCATTTTAAGTATAGCCTTGAGAATCGATTAATCAATCTAGATACTCGAGTCTCTAACCAAACTGTCGTCAATAACAATAGTCAATATGGTACATAGTACCGGTCAAATACCTCCTACCGTCGCCAATGACCAATAACAATACTTCCCTCCTACTGTCGCCAATTAGGGACCAATGTCCTAGACCATAGTCCACCCCGATAATGAGCTCTATAGACTCTATGGCATGCCAACTATATCTAAGACCGACTCGACACCAAGTCTTACAATAGTTATCACTTGCAATCAATTAGAAACATGATTCAATTCAATGTGCACATTTCGTGCCAATATCCCCTTTCAATCGAATAGGGTTCAAGCCAATACCAATATCAATGTTTCAATAGTCAATGAAGGTGTGTCAACCAATATGTCATTTAACAATGAATTGAGTTATTTCAACTCTAACATCATGCTTCATTTCAATATAGTTCAATTAGTCAAGAAGCATATCATGACAATATATAGTAATTCAAGCATGCTTCACAATCAAGTAACCACTCAATAAAGCACTTACCTTGCTAATGCTCCATAGCATGCTCATTACACAATTTATACTTAAGAATAAACAAGAAATACAAATCAGAAAAAGAACTTGGAGAGGTTACCGCCCTCTTCAAACTTTAAACTACACTCACAGGAATTTTCTGAGCTATTATCGATCCCGGATTGAAATCCCTTTCCCTCTACTAGCTTGATGTTCTATGTGAGCCCCTTTTTCCTCAATTTCCACTTGATCTAACATTCATACAATATATAGTGTATTAGGTAAAATCCAGCAACCACTTGAGTCATTATGTGACTCCATATACTCAAACATTCAATTTCAAGCATCAAACTGTTGCTGCCTGACAGCATGTGCACTACTTGCTTAAATGTTCATATCTTTTATTTCGTACGTCAGAATTTCGAATCGTTTACACCGTTAGAAAGATAAATTAATTTTCCTTGTAACCATATAAGCCTTACATTCTTATTCATAGTTAATTAATACAGTTTTTTATTTAAACACAGACCAAATTGTGCCAGTGGACAGTTTGCACTGTCCTTAGAGATTAATCTCTACAAACTGCTTTGTAACTCGGAATTCGATTCTGTTTTTTGCATATGAAACTAGACATCCACATGATTCTGTACATATAAGATTTACTCCATAATTTGGTCTATGTGATTTTCTACAATTTTTCAAACTCACTGCCCAAAACAGAGTATTCTGGACAGTTTTCCATTAGCTAGATTCTAGCTTCTTTAATCAATTAGACAAGGATCCTAACATGATTGTTCAATATATATACTCATTCATACATGTCTAAGTCAGTCCAATTATGTGTCAATCCTATAAAAACAGGGCAATTGAGCAATATGTTCAATGATTCATTAAGACATCAATTAACTAGAATTTCCAACAACCAAAATTTCCATTCATATATCAATCATCCATTCTAATCATCATCCGAAATTTCCAGCAACTAGCATAGCATTTCACCATCAATTTGGCTATTGACAATCTCAATTTCTCCTACTCATTCGAATGGCACTATCAATTTCATGGATTGATCAATCAATTGAACTTCTTAACTAGTTCATAGCATCAATTCATTAACTAATCATCAAATTCATGTAATTCTAGAAAGAACCTAAAATTTACATGCATCATTTGAATATATAATGCATTAAGGAATAGATTTTACCTTCCTATCAAGATAGTATGAATGCTAGCAACTTCAATTTCTCCAAATCTAAAGCTTGAATCTATGATTATTGAGTTTTCTCACTCAATCCCATTTTTCTCTTCTTTGTTCATTCACTAGGCCAACAAGGGGGGAAGATGACAATGGTTCATCAATTATCTCCTCCTAAAATGACTAATTTGTCCTTAATTATCCACTAATTAATGACATGTGTAGGGGCATTTTAGGAATGTGAGAATTTATCATGCATTCCTTCAATTTGTTGTTTGTTTCGGTTTGGTCACTTACACATTAGGTTACCACTTTTTCAATTATAGCATTCTAGTCCTTATTAACTAGACATAGTATCTTGTTTTCAATCAATTAGGGATTTAAATGAAGGCACTGTAGTAACTTTCTTTATACTAGTTTTGAGGATATTACACTTATACATTTTATGCTTTAACATTATGAGAGCAATCTTATGGCATAAGTGAGCTATTAGCTCCGGGGGATATAAGTTCATAGGTGAACAAAGGATTTCATAGTATTTTATGGCATTAGAGATCGTAATTTATTTCAAAGCTTCATAACAAAGTTTACAAGCTTACCTCATTCTATCATTTCATTTCATAGCATAGCAATGCACCAATGAAAATGCAATGCAAGCAAAACCAAAGAACTTAAGATGCCATGCCATAAATATAACCATCCAAGTGCTCTATGTGAGCCATATGCAAAATGATCACGTGCAAATATGTTAGAAACATAGGAAACAAAGATCGGAATGACACCGTGTCATCCGAGACAATGAACTACACTTAACTCAATCCAAACATAGTCACATTTTCCTTATTCTCCCAATTTGTCTTCATTTCCTTATTTTCTAACCAAACATTAAAGAAACATATTACTCCATATAATAGGCATCCTGCACTATTCTTAAAGAAACATTTCAATAAATTTAACTCAAAATTAGGTTCTGCTTGTTTTAAACGAAACCAGATTGAATAACCTTTTAAACCATATAAATTATAGCTTTTAATTCCACTTATACAATTTATAATGAATTTCTAAAGTCACTATTGATGCAGATTTAGGGGCAAACTGCTACCTTATTTTCATGACCTTTACTTACTCAAAAATTCATATCTTTTGATATACAGATCGGAATTGGTCACCGTTTGTTGAAAACAAAACTAAATTCACACATGGTTTGTACATATAAAAAACATTCTTTAATTTTACCAATAATATTTTCTGTGAATTATTAAACTCACTACTAGTGTGTACACATTCTTGAGCATAATTCACTAGGCTGAAAATTTTGCTCCATTTATCACTTTAACATTAAGTCTAAACATGATTAATCTTTGGTAAACCAAAATTTAAAGATACTTTAATACCATATAAACCTTAATTTATCAAGTTATACATTCTTAACACATAGAAAACCTTAATCAAAAGACATTAAATTTCTAATCTTAAAAGGATTAGGCTTTGGTGTTTTGAAGCTCTAAAAATTACTTAAAAATTACCATATAGCTTAGAATCAATCTAATTTCACATGTAGATCCTTAATTGCACTAAAAGTCTTAGATTTAGGAATTGAAGTTTATTAACATGTGTGCTTCAAATGGAATAAAATGAGTACCGAATGAAAGCTAGAGGCATGTACTTACCAAATATGTGGCTGGACTTAAAATTTGGTGGCTAATTAAGAAGAACTTTGATGAAAAAATCTAGGGTTCATGTGAAGTCTTCATCCATGGAGTTTTGCAAATGAAGAAGATGATATCTTCTTCTTCTTTTCACTCTTGCCGTGGGGTTTCTACCCCAATATCCATTCTTTTTTTCTTTCTTTTTCCTAATCTAATTTATCAATTATTGACACATGGTTGATGACTCACCATTTAATGTTTTAATCAAGGCTTAAACCTTAAAGTTTCCACCCCTTGCACATAAGTCACAAAGCTTTACTTTCTTTCAATTTAATAACTAAATAACTTTTGACTTAATTATACTATTAATCACTCCAATTTTCTATTTTTTGTACTAAAGACTCAATAATTTATATCCTTTCAAAATAGTCCTTAACTTCTTAAATCTTTTAAATTGATCTGAATTAATCAAAATAAATTTTATTGAATAATTCAAGAAATAAATTTTAATTATCGAAAAAGAAATTCCGATCATCAAAAATCTATGAGCCGATTTTTGGGGTGTTATACTTACCGTAAATATTTTAGTAAATAATGTGAAATTTAATTTCCTTGTATTTAATAACTACATTGTATTTATTAATTAACGCATGAGAATTTACTAATCAGATGAAGTTTTGAAACTCGCCTTTCATGCTTGGCGAGTTTGTCATGATTTTCGTTACTATAAAACTCACACTTCAGTTTTGTCTATTTCACTAGTAGATCCAAAACTTTGCTCCCCTCATGGCTAAGTTTTTCGCAACATTTTATTTTTATGGTACCTTTTTATACTCAACAATCCACAACAATATGTCACTCGATGGTATGTTGCAGTTGATATCAATCGAGGTTAGTAAAAGTACAAACAAAAAAAATTCTTATTTGGAATATAAAATCCCAACACCGACACAAAATGTTTGACCAACACAACTCTGCATGAGCTAAATACATCCAATTATATGTTATGTTCCATAAGTGTAATACCATTCCCCTGGCCTAGAAGACAATATCAATCTAGGAGGAAAAACAATCTAACTTGCCTAACAAGTTAGCTACCGAACAAGGAAAGACTTGTAACAAGACCTTGGCGTACAAGCATTTGAATAGATAAACTATGAAGTATCAAAGACATCACAATTTAATCAAACGGAACTTAAGATGGGAAACATTTTATCTATCTAAGGTTTTACACTTAACAAGTATGTGTGTAAAATGTAACACCCCTAAACCGGGCCTAGGAATGTTACCACAATTTAAGCTAATAGTTAATTAAAACTATGTCTTAACAAATGAAAGTAAAGGAGTAAATTGTGAAGATATAAAAGAAAGGAAGTTGATAACAATTGATTAAGGACTAGAATGCTACAATTAGCATTTGTAGTTGCCGAATTAAAAGGGCCAAAATGTGATAGTTAACACATAGACTTGCCAAATAAAAAAGTAAATTTTACGGAAATGAAATTGTAGTAAATGCATGTAAAACACAACTACATGGGAGGACCCATATAGGTGGCAACAATTGAATTTAACAAGTGGTGAAAGACATAATGAGGTGTCAATGAAGATGATCAAGTAAAGATGATCATCAATTTCTTTCTCCTTCTCTAATGCATAACCGGTCGTGAGAGAGTGAGAAAAATAGAGAATTTTTGTGCGAGAAAGCTTAATCCATGGGATGAAACTTGAATAGATGTCAAATTGAACTTGTTAGAAGCATAAGTAAGGCAATAACATGATTATTTGATTCGATTATATGCTTGAATTTCTGATTAGGTGATGTTGTAATTGTTTGATTCGAAATATATACATACATGAACTTGTTGCTATGAGATTTTGGTTAAATTATGAGATTAGTAACAAGAATCGAACCAGTGTGCATGTAAAGCTATTGAATTAATTGCTAGAAATTGTAGATGATAATTGATAAGTGTTCAAAAGTACTATTTTTCTTACCCTTTTTACTCATATTATTGTTAGACTTAGGCTCATATTAGTTGCATAGTTAGCCATTCATGCATTAATCCATGTTTCCTTCCATCGTTGAGCTTGATTACATAACTTGGTAGTTTTTGTGGAAAAGATGCTGCTTTGGTGTGCTTTGTGTGTGTATGTGCAGGATCACTTGCCAAAGCAATGTCGAGCTAGTTACCAGGGCAATGCATGAAGGATATGCCGAGCTAGTTGCCAGGGCAATGCATGAAGGAGACGCCGAGCCAGTTGCCATGGCAATTGTCGACAAAGAGAAAATGCAATAGGGATGTCGAAATTAATGACTATACAAGCCCAAGATGACATGGAGCAAAGCCCAAACCCAAAGGAATTTGATTTCCATGCAGAGATTAAAGAAGAATTAAATTCCAAGAAGATAGGAGAAGTTCTAGTAGGAATACAATTATAATAAAGAATTATATTCTTTAAAGATAATTTAATTCCAACTCAAACTCCTCCTCAAAGAAGGACTTTGGCCTAGCCCTATAAATAGCAAGGAGATTTCGACAATCCATAGAGAAAAATAGAGAAATTTCGACAAGATAGCAAGGAGGGAGAGAGTTCGATTTCTTCTTCTTCTTTGCTTCCATTAGATTCATGGTTTGGGGATTATTCTTTGTATATCTTTTGAACCCAACCATGAACTAACTTGATTGGTTAGGGTTATTGTGTTTTGTTGTTGTGAGAAACAATTGGATTTTGTTTAGGTAATAAGAGTTTGCACTTTTCTATTCAAGGTTTACTCATTCTTGGCTTTTATTCTTGTTTGCAGTGTGAATTGGGAGAGGATCTCGTAACTTCATCTATTTATCTAATATCGGAGAGTTAGATTCAAGAAACGAATGAGTATGGTCTTTATTCAATCTATTGATGGTGAAGATTAATCGGCTTAGGAATAAGTTAAGGATTTCAACGGCTAAGAAGAAGCGCAAGATTGGTTGTTGTTCACCCTTGATTCACGCAGGATGTATTATCAAGGCATGCACAAGTAGCTAGAGTTTCGACTTAGGGATAAGAAGAAACCATTGAAGAACGCTCTGCCGAACCTTGAAGTTGCTGCCCGGACGCCCAAGTAGTTGCCCGTGGCAACCATCGATTAGTTGCCAAGGCAACCCGTTGTACAAGTTGCCACGGCAAATCGAGTTGCCCGTGCACTCTTTTACCAAGACGATCCAATCGGCTATCACACCTCAACTCACGATAACCTGACCTATTCTCTCTTTTTCTTTCATCTATTCTTTTAGTTTATTGCTTTTACTTTTCTCGTTAATTAAAACCTCTATTATCAATTGTGTTTTTATTTTCAGTGCAATAACTTAAGCAAAGTGGCCCAAACCAATCCCTGTGGAGACGATACTCGATACTCATATCACTTTATTACTTGCGACGTGTATACTTGCACATTTGCGTAGCACTTATCACACGTAACAAGTTTTTGGCGCCGTTGCCGGTGATTGGCAATAGCGACTTTGTTTTTACTTTCTTGCACTTTCTTTTTATTTTTCTTGTTTAAAATTCAAAGGGCTGACAAAATTTGGTTTTGCATTGGTATATGACCAGGGCGAGACCGAGTTCACCAGAATATCCCTTTGATCCAGAAATCGAACGAACCTTACAAAGACTTAGACGAAGGATAAGAGAAGCAATGGCAAATCAAGACGGCAATATGAATCAAGATGTTCGAGCAGGAGGAGGAGTGATTCTTGCACGAAACAGAACTATTCAAGATTATCTTGAAGAAGATCTTGATGGACTTAACCCAGGAGTTGTCGCACCTAAAATTGAAGCCGACCACTTTGAGTTGAAACCGGTAATGTTTAATATGATCAACACAATAGGTCAATTTGGCGGCTCAAAGAATCAAGATGCACGACAACATCTGAAATCTTTCCTCGAGATTTGCAACTCGTTCAAGATACACGGAGTCACCCCTGATGTCCTACGATTAAGATTATTCCCCTATTCACTGAGGGATAGGGTGAAAGCATGGTTGAATAGCATTCCTGCCGGATCCATAGCATCTTGGACTGATCTTTGTCGTGATTTCCTTGATAGATTTAATCCTACAAATCTGACTGATAAGCTTCGTAATGACATTACTTCTTTTCGGCAGGCAGATGATGAATCCATGTACGAGGCTTGGGAGCGATATAGAGAACTTCTACACAAATGCCCCCTACACGGATTCCCGGTGTGGACTCAAGTAAAAATGTTTTACAACGTCGTGAATACACCAACAAGGATGATGCTAGATGCCTCGGCAAACGGCATACTCCTAGACAAGTCGTCGGAAGAAGCAATGCAAATTTTAAACAGGCTGGCCAAGAATGATTATCAATTCCCATCTACTAGAAGAGGAGGAGTTAGACGCCAAGCCACAATACATGAACTAGGATCATCAGATTCAATTTCGGCACAATTGGCCGCTTTAACCAAGATGGTCCAGGACATGCAAAAACCAAACAACACACATGAAGTCAAGGTAATGGATTCTTTTTGTGAGTTATGTGGTGATAACCATAATTCTTCTGAATGTATGCAGAATCCAGCTTCTATGTGGGGAATTACAATCGGAGCAACAACATGATGTCCAATACATACAATCCAGTTTGGAAGAAGCACCCAAATTTTTCACGGAGTAATCCCAACAATGCTCTAAACCAGAACAATCAGAATGCACAAGCATCGGGATTCCAGCAGAATATGCCACGGCAACAGATGCCGCAGCAACAACCGACAACATCTAGTTCTTTGGAAAATTCTCTAAATGCTTTTATGATGAAAACTGAATCTATATGGCTGAGAATAGTAATTTCATAAAAAGAACTGATGCTTTTATTAACAGGACCGAGATGAGATTGTAAAACCAAGAGGCGACAATCAAATCATTGGAAAATCAAGTCGGACAGTTTGCTCAAAATCTGAATACTAGACCACAAGGAGGTTTACCTAGCGATACTGAAGTCGCGAGAGGAACTGGCCATGAGCAATGTAAGGCGATCACCACTAGAAGTGGCCAACAACTTAGAGAGGTTCAAACCCGCTCGTCAAACAAAACTCCACAAAAAGATCAAGACGAACCTAGCGGCAAAGCCTCAGATGTCGAACCAGGAATTGTTGCGGCAACCGGCAATAAGCATGCCTCGGCAACCAACGATAAAGACGCCTTGGCAACTTGCGATAAGCATGCCTCGGCAACCTCAGTTGATAATGCCTCGGCAACTCCAGATGCCCCGGCAATGCCGTCAATCAGGTTTCAAACCAATGAAAGGATCGAAGATATCTGACTTCCACCACCATTCCCACAAAGGTTGAAGCGACAAAAGCAAGAATATCAATTCAAGAAGTTTCTTGATATCCTAAAGCAAGTCCACATCAACTTGCCACTGGTGGAAGCAATTGAACAAATGCCAAACAATGCCAAGTTTCTTAAAGACATTGTGTCCAAGAGAACAAGGCTAGGAGAGTTCGAAACAGTTGCCGCGACAGAGGGATGCATGGCAATATTGCACAATCGTATGCCACCCAAGTTGAAGGATCCCGAAAGTTTCACAATACCCTGTTCCATTGGAAATCACTATGTCGGGAAAGCATTACGCGACCTTGGGGCTAGCATAAACTTGATGCCTAAATCGGTTTTCCAGAAACTAGGAATCGGGAAGGCAAAACCTACAACAGTTATGATGCAGCTAGCCGACAGATCCTATATGCATCCAGAGGGAAAAATCGAGGACATACTGGTAAAAGTTGATAAATTTATTTTTCCCGCTGACTTTATTGTTTTGGATTGTGAAGCAGATGAGCATGCACCCATCATTCTCGGGAGACCATTCCTAGCAACAGGGAGAACCTTGATTGATGTTGAAAAGGGAGAACTCACAATGAGGGTGAATGACCAGCAGGTCAAACTAAATGTGTTCCAAACACTAAGGCATGCCGATGATCCAGAAGAATGCCAACTACTTCATGCCACGACAGAGTTTAACTTCGATGAGGAATTTAGTTACCTCGGCAACTACATTGCCGATCAAGAGGAACCTGAGGAGTATGAAGAACCGGTCGATGAGGAACAACAAGAAGAGGCAAATTGGATAGTCAACCGACCAGGTACATACTTTGAACCACTGGATTACTCAGGTAAGGAAGGTAAACTCGAAAAACCCTCTCTCGAACAACCACCAATTCTTGAGTTGAAACAATTGCCAGAGCAACTAAAATATGTATACTTAGGGACCGATAATACATTGCCTGTAATTATTTCTTCTAAGTTACAGCCTGAGCAGGAAAAGAAGCTGATCAAGATGTTGAAGCTACACAAAAAGGCAATAGGGTGGACAATTACCGACTTGAAGGGAATTAGCCCGGCGGTGTGCATGCACAAGATCTTGTTGGAAGATGATCACAAACCTTCAATTGAGGCCCAGAGGAGACTGAATCATGCCATGAAAGGGGTTGTAATGAAAGAAATCATCAAGTGGCTTGACGCCGGCATTATATACCCTATCTCCGATAGTACGTGGGCAAGTCCGGTACAATGTGTACCGAAAAAGGGAGGTATAACAGTGGTAAGCAATGAAAATAATGAACTTATCCCAACCAGGACTGTGACCGGTTGGAGGGTTTGTATGGACTATCGAAAGCTAAACAAAGCCACTAGGAAAGATCACTTCCCATTACCCTTTATTGATCAAATACTTGACCGTCTTGCAGGTAAACCCTTTTATTGTTTTCTTGATGGTTATTCAGGTTACAATCAGATTGCCATAGCACTAGAAGATCAAGAAAAGACAACCTTCACATGCCCATACGGCACTTATGCCTTCCGAAGGATGCCGTTCGGATTATGTAATGCCCCGGCAACCTTCCAAAGATGCATGATGGCACTCTTTTCAGACATGGTCGCAGACTTCCTTGAGATCTTCATGGATGATTTTTCGGTTTTTGGTATTGACTTTGACGGCTGCCTCGGCAATTTAGAGAGGGTGTTAGCAAGATGCGAAGAAACGGATTTAGTCCTCAATTGGGAGAAATGCCACTTTATGGTATATGAAGGAATAGTGCTCGGCCACAAGATTTCATCCAAGGGAATTGAAGTTGACAAAGCCGAGGTGGACGTGATCGAGAGATTACCCCCACCAAGTTCGGTTAAAGGAATTCGAAGTTTTCTCGGACATGCAGGTTTTTATAGGAGGTTCATTCATAATTTTTCTAAAATCACTAAACCCTTGTGTAATCTGCTTGAACAGGATAAAGTGTTCGATTTTGATGATTCTTGCACCCAAGCATTCGAAACCCTAAAGAAAAAGCTTGCCTCGGCACCCATTGTCGTTCCACCAGATTGGACACTACCTTTTGAGCTCATGTGTGATGCAAGTGATTTCGCGGTAGGAGCAGTCCTAGGCCAACACACAGGTAAGACCTTCCATGTGATATACTACGCTAGTAAAACTCTTAATGGTCCTCAAGTGAATTACACAACAACGGAGAAAGAGTTACTAGCTGTAGTTTTCGCATTTGACAAGTTCCGATCCTATTTAATTGGTACAAAGGTAATTGTTCATACGGACCATTCGGCAATCAAATACTTATTTGCTAAAAAGGATGCTAAACCTCGTTTGATTCGTTGGATATTACTTTTACAAGAATTTGATATTGAAATTAAGGACAGGAAAGGAACAGAAAACCAAGTGGCCGATCACTTATCACGTCTGGAACGCAATAGGGAAGAAGATGCGGATCTTGAGATATACGATGCATTCTCGGATGAACAAATTTTAGTTGCCTCGGCAACCCTCGACGCCTCAGCAACCCACGACGCCTCGGCAACCATGGATGCACACGCCTCGGCAACTCTCGATGCAGCAGCAGCCTTTGACGCACACGCCTCGGCAATTTTGGGAGCAGTCGCCACGGTAGCACATGCCTCGACAATATCCTGGAACGCGGATTTAGTTAATTTCCTTGTTTGTGGTATTTTTCCTTATGGCATTACTCACCAAGGGAAGAAGCGGTTCCGCCATGATGCTAAGCATTACTTTTGGGACGAGCCTCTTTTGTTTAAACAATGTGCAGATCAGGTTATACGCCGATGTGTCCCTGAAGAAGAACAACAGAATGTACTCCGACAATGCCATTCTTCACCCTATGAAGGACATTTTGGAGGAACTCGTACCGCGGCCAAAGTCTTGCAATCCGGTTTGTATTGGCCAACATTGTACAAAGATGCCCAAGACTTTTACAAGCAATGTGATCGTTGCCAGAGGACGGGCAATATCTCTAGACGACATGAGATGCCGCTCCAGAACATCATCGAGGTGGAACTGTTCGATGTATGGGGGATCGACTTTATGGGACCTTTCCCATCTTCATTCGGCAACCTCTACATCTTACTTGCCGTCGACTATGTGTCTAAATGGGTAGAGGCAGCTGCAGTTCCCAACAACGATTCCAAGACCGTGCAACGATTCCTGCAGAAAAACATATTTACACGGTTTGGGATGCCGAGAACAATTATCAGCGACGAAGGCAAGCATTTTGACAATAGACTAATTGCCAAGATGTTGCAACGCTTCGGCATATCACACAAGATCGCCACGGCATATCACCCACAAACCAATGGGTAAGCAGAAATTTCCAACCGGGAGTTGAAGGGAATACTCGAGAAAGTTGTAAATCCCTCAAGGAAGGATTGGTCATTAAGACTAGATGACACACTTTGGGCATATCGCACTGCATTCAAAACACCCTTAGGTATTTCCCCCTTCCGACTTGTCTATGGCAAAACATGCCATCTACCGGTGGAAATCGAGCACAAGGCGTACTAGGCAATCAAGACCGTGAATATGGATTGGGAAAGTGCTGGACAAAAGCGTTTGATGGATCTCAATGAGATAGAAGAATTCTGTGCACTCGCCTATAACAATGCACGAATCTACAAGGAGAAAACAAAGCAATGGCACAACAAGAAACTATTGCCACGGCAATTCACGCCAGGGCAACAAGTTCTCCTATTCAATTCTCGGCTAAAACTTTTCCCAGGAAAGCTGAAATCAAGATGGTCAAGACCATTTAAAGTCGTCAAACCATTCTCCCATGGTGCTGTGATAATCAAGTCCATCTCTGACAACCATGAATTCAAAGTTAATGGACAAAGATTGAAGCACTACAATGGTGCCCATGTGGAACGTAACAAGGAAGTGGTCAATTTAGGAGGTGCATGAGCATGCTCTCCCTTTTGATATTTTTATTTTTATTTTTATTTTTGTCTTTTTTTCGATTATTTAATTATTTTATTTTTCATTTTTTTTCCGATTTTTTTTTATTTTTCCGGTTATTAGTAGTTTTAGGATAGATTTTTTTTATTCAAGTTTAAGAATCCTATTACACATCTTTATTTATTTTCTCTATTAGTTTATATTTAATTTTAATCCTTATTTGATTTGTCATTGAATTATAGGAAAAGAAGTTCAAGATAAAGAAGGAATTCTAAACCAAGTAGGAAAACATCTTCAACAAGGAAACTAAGGGGCTGAATCTAAAGCTTATATAAAGCCTCCAATTCATCATAACCAAAACCCCTTTGTCGAAAACTCTTACCAAACCCTAAACCCTTTTTCGTTTTCCCCCAATCCTACCCACCTATCTTTTCTATAAAACCCATCACCCTTAACCTATTCCTACTTTCTATCTTGCAACTTTTTAGTTTCTTTTCTTTTCTTTTCTTTGTTTTTACTCACAACCAAGATCATACATGGCATCCAAGATTAAACTTTTAGTTCATCCAAGTTCCTCCAAAGAACCAAGATACAAGAAGTTTGCTACACCGATTCAAGAAAGATTTCAATCCAAGTTTGAAAGCTGGAAGATTCATGAAGAACAAGGCTTTGAATACTCCAACTCTCATCAAGATTTCGGCCTTGAACCATTCATCTTCAAGAGGATTGCACATCAAAAGTGGCAAATCTTTTGCCATCAACCGGAACCGGGTAACATCTCATGGGTAAGAGAATTCTATGCTCACTCACCTAACCCGGATAATCCTTATGTTTTTGTTCGTGACAAGGCCATACTTATAAGTCCCGAAAGCATCAACACCTTTTACGGACTTTACATTGAGAAGGACGAGCATCAAGCCTTCGTTGACCAAATCAATCCCAAGCAACTCGACAAGGTGCTTCAAGAACTCACTCAACCGGGAACTCATTGGAACGACGGTAAATACAAGGGCACGGTAAATCGCCTCCGGCTTAAACCCGAGGCAAAACTATGGAATAAGTTTGTTAAAACTTCTTTAATGCCCTCCACACACAATACTACTGTTGATATACCACGTCTTTTGCTCATACATTCTATTTTGCATAATCGCATCATTAACATTGGAGAAATTATTTGTGATGAGATTTTTGTATGCAGCTCAAAAGATAAGGGTTCTCTTTTCTTCCCTTGCTTAATTTCTAATCTTTGCAAGGAGATGCATGTCCCGAATGAGTCTACTGATGAAAAGGCCCTACCCAAGTCTGGCTGGAATTAAGCACTAATCCGAAAGCTAATGGGAGAGGCACCGGGAGATTCTTCAAGGCCTCCAATTGCCACGGCAACTCCTGCCGCCGTGGCAATCCCTAATGCCCAAGCACCTAACGCCAAGGCAACTCGGCCATTAATCTCGGGACACTTTGAAGCACTTTTGCACCCATTGGCAAGCCGCCTAAGGCAAATTGAAGATCGGCAACTAATGTTCATGCGGTACATGAAGGAGCACAACAATGCCATCACCCAAGTCATCCTAGAAAAGTACCCAGACAATCGTGTGCCGTTCCTAATCTTTCCCGCCGAGATCCTTGCCCCAGCAACCAATGAAGCAATCGCCACGGCAACCAAGGAAGCTGACGCCACGACAACCAACCCTGAAGATGCCACGGCAACCAAAGCTAAAGACATCCCGGCAACCACTGCAAAAGCCAAAGGTAAAGCACCTATGCCCGAATCAACTCCTACGGAATCATTTTCTGATTTTTCATATTCGGACAAGTCCTCCATTAAACCAATAAAGACCGCACCAATTGAATCCTCCAAGCGAAAAGCCATTGACATTGATGAAGAGGACGATGAGGACAACCCCGTACGAGGATCGATTCCACCACCGGCAACAAGAAAACAACCATCGCGTTCAAGCAAGATAATCAAGACACCGACTAGAAGGAAACTAATCATCTACGATGACAAACTCTCGGAGTAAGTCCTCGTATGCATTTTTATTTTTATTTTTTTATTTTTATTATTTCTCGTTATTTTATGCATGCATTGAGGATAATGCCTAACTCGAGTTTGGGGGGGATTGTTATTAGTAGTTACCATGTCTAGTTACATTCACTTAAGTATTACATTTAGGATACATAAATTGCTTGCCATGCCGTTAATTGAAACAAGAATTGCTTAAATTTGATGAATATTCGATGATGACTTTGCCAATGCACTTAATTGATAGAATTTTTATTCTAGGATAACCATGGAAAAACTTAGAATTTTACTATGATGCTAAATTTGATGAAACATTGTTGTGGTTTGATTGATTTAAGGAATTCTAGTGAACTTAGGTTGATAATTAACAAATTGGGGGATTAGAATAAAAAAATGGATGAATGCTAGAGGTGCCCGAAATTGGCTCTAGCATGTGCTAAAAAAATTGATCACTAGAGGTGCCCGAAACTGGCTCTAGGATGTGTTAAAAAAAATTTAACTAGAGGTGCCCGAAACCGGCTCTAGTCGATTAAATTAACTTAAGAAAACTAAAAACAAAACACTAGAGGTGCCCGAAATTGGCTCTAGTTAAAACATGTTAAAAA
The DNA here is from genome assembly GCA_019671005.1 of Hibiscus mutabilis. Classification (NCBI taxonomy): domain Eukaryota; kingdom Viridiplantae; phylum Streptophyta; class Magnoliopsida; order Malvales; family Malvaceae; genus Hibiscus; species Hibiscus mutabilis. Next base: position 49,027,192 of record CM033745.1, read on the forward strand.
GAACCCAATGAAGTAATTTGAAAACCTATTGTTTGCATAGAATCCATAAAATCAACTTGCACACAACTCCGCACACACTCACAAGCATTATAGTTTGATTCCGAGTAATTCCTCAGTTTTCTGAAAAATAAAAAGCCAATCATACTTTGTGCCCCGGTTCAGAGAATTGAAATCAAGTTCAAAGCTGAGTTTGTGAAAATTGAAGTCTTGGCAGGTAATTATGAGTTTGCATTGCTTGAGGACAAGCAATAGTTCGAGTTTGGGGGTGTGATAAGTGTTCAAAAGTACTATTTTTCTTACCCTTTTTACTCATATTATTGTTAGACTTAGGCTCATATTAGTTGCATAGTTAGCCATTCATGCATTAATCCATGTTTCCTTCCATCGTTGAGCTTGATTACATAACTTGGTAGTTTTTTGTGGAAAAGATGCTGCTTTGGTGTGCTTTGTGTGTGTATGTGAAGGATCACTTGCCAAAGCAATGTCGAGCTAGTTACCAGGGCATTGCATGAAGGATATGCCGTGCTAGTTGCCAGGGCAATGCATGAAGGAGACGCCGAGCCAGTTGCCATGGCAATTGTCGACAAAGAGAAAATGCAATAGGGATGTCGAAATTAATGACTATACAAGCCCAAGATGACGTGGAGAAAAGCCCAAACCCAAAGGAATTTGATTTCCATGCAGAGATTAAAGAAGAATTAAATTCCAAGAAGATAGGAGAAGTTCTAGTAGGAATACAATTATAATAAAGAATTATATTCTTTAAAGATAATTTAATTCCAACTCAAACTCCTCCTCAAAGAAGGACTTTGGCCTAGCCCTATAAATAGCAAGGAGATTTCGACAATCCATAGAGAAAAATAGAGAAATTTCGATAAGATAGCAAGGAGGGAGAGAGTTCGATTTCTTCTTCTTCTTTGCTCCCATTAGATTCATGGTTTGGGGATTATTCTTTGTATATCTTTTGAACCCAACCATGAACTAACTTGATTGGTTAGGGTTATTGTGTTTTGTTGTTGTGAGAAACAATTGGATTTTGTTTAGGTAATAAGAGTTTGCACTTTTCTATTCAAGGTTTACTCATTCTTGGCTTTTATTCTTGTTTGCGAGTGAATTGAGAGAGGATCTCGTAACTTCATGTATTTATCTAATATCGGGAGAGTTAGATTCAAGAAACGAATGAGTATGGTCTTTATTCAATCTATTGATGGTGAAGATTAATCCGGCTTAGAAATAAGTTAAGGATTTCAACGGCTAAGAGGAGCGCAAGATGGGTTGTTGTTCACCCTTGATTCACGCAAGGATGTATTATCAAGGCATGCACAAGTAGATAGAGTTTCGACTTAGGGATAAGAAGAAACCATTGAAGAACGCTCTGCCGAACCTTGAAGTTGCTGCCCAGATGCCCAAGTAGTTGCCCAACTAGTTGCCCAGGTAACCATCGATTAGTTACCAAGGCAACCCCGTTGTGCAAGTTGCCACGGCAACTGAGTTGCCCGTACACTCTTTTACCAAGACGATCCAATCGGCTATCACACCTCAACTCACGATAACCTGACCTATTCTCTCTTTTTCTTTCATCTATTCTTTTAGTTTATTGCTTTTACTTTTCTCGTTAATTAAAACCTCTATTATCAATTGTGTTTTTATTTTCAGTGCAGTAACTTAAGCAAAGTGGCCCAAACCAATCCCTATGGAGACGATACTCGATACTCATATCACTTTATTACTTGCGACGTGTATACTTGCACATTTGCGTAGCACTTATCACACGCAACAATAATCATGGTTCATATATATATGTACTAGTTGTTAGAAAGAATAAGCATGTTGCTGGAAATTGTATGAAATGTTGCCTTGATAGAGTGATCAAATCTATTGATCACTAATGCCCTATGTTGATCACATTGATAAGTGAATTAAACTAACCTAAACTTGTAAGGAAATGTATATAAGCTAAATTATCATGTTAGAATCATGTCCTAATGAATTAAGAAGCCTAAAACCTAACCTAGTGTAATCTGCCCAGAAAACTCTGTTCTGGGCAGCAACTTTGAAAAATCACCATAAATTGTATAAGTCGAATTAATGGCTGAAATTTATATGGATTGAACCTTAATATGTCTATTTTAATTAGGAGAAAACAGAATTGAGTTATAGATTGTGAGCTGGAATCTGGAAATGAAAACCTCTGGACAGTGCAAACTGTCCCGAAATGCAATTGCCCTGTCTTTGAACTAAAAACTGTATTAATTGGCATGACATTAAAATCCAAGGTCTAAACTGTTGTAAATAGTGTTAAATAAGCTTTCTAAAGGTATAAACTAATAGAAATTCCGACATACTGAATAAAAGTTATGCATGTTTAAGTAAGTAGTGTACAAGCTGCCTGGCAGCAGTAGCCTAGGTACTTTGAGACTGTTTTGTTTACAGTTTGGTAAACTATTTTGTAACAGTTTTGGGACAGTGGTTACTGCCCTATTTTACATGAATAGAAATATAAACAATTGAAGTCATGTATGTTAATCTATGAAAATGAATATGCTGCCAATTCATGTAGGTTAAGTGCTAGTAATGTTGCCATGGTTGAATGAATATGTGAGCTTGTTTTGACATATGTATTTACTTGTGTAATGTGTTAGAACCAGGAGTGAACTTGATGGAAGAGGAAAAGGTGGAACATCCTAAAGCTAAGAACAAAGGAGTGTGGATCCAAGACTAGCTAAGCTTGGAGTATTGTGAGTGTAGTTTTGTAGGGTTAGGACTTAGGTCCTAACCAAATATGCATGCTTAAATTAGTTGCCATCCTTGTATTGTTTAAATAGACTTAATATAGGCTTGATCATGCACATAAAGGGAATATTGGCTAAGCTAAAATTGTAAGTGAATAAAAGCATGATAGTTGACTAGATAATCAAAAAGAAAAGTGAAAACAAAAGTGTGAATTCTTGTTCTTGAATGTGGCTATTCAAATAGTAGCATATATATGTACTTCCATGATATATGAGGTGTGATCTTTGTGTCTTGAATGTTATTCATTCGAATGCCTGCTTGATGCCTAAGGTAGTGTATGCTAAATGTTTACTTGATGAATGAGATGGTTATGTGAATACTTGCTTGTATGTTCTCCATGGTCTAACACTTACTAACAAGATGTGATTCATGAATTATAAGGCATTGCTTGATCCTTGTACCTTGATTGTGATCTACTTGACTTGCTTGATGCCAAAGATGGCATGTATTCGAAATGTTTTGCTTGAATTAGCATATGTTACTTGACTTGTGAAGTATGTATAATGTTTATACATGTTAAATGTCTTGAATTGAGTATGCTAAGCTTGTATTCGAATGCTGGCTTAATAATACTCTATGATTTATGTGTCAATAGTACGAATTGAACCATGAAATAAAGACATTGCTTGTTATCTAAGGGCATAAATTCGAATACTTGCTTGAATGACAACATAAAAAGTGAATTGAGGAGCTAAGGCTCAACTAGCCTAAGGGCTAAGCATGATATAGCTATAACTTGCCTGAATGTGATTCTTGAACACAATTATCTTAACTTGAACATGAAAGCATAAAAAATAAGAAACAACAGCAAGATTTAAAGTAAAATAAGAATTCTTGTGCCACAAGATATCCTATAATGAAACTTAAAGACATAAAAGACTTAAGTTGCCTTAAATGAAGTCCTTGGATACACTGGTATGATGCTAGGTATTCTTGGGACTACGGTCCATGAGCCACGGCTCGAGGGGACGCCCCATTGCATGTAATAAGTTATTAGCGACAGTAGGAGGTAACGGGGGAGTTGTATGGAGATTGGTGACAGTTGGTTGGATAGTGAGAAGTATAGGATTCTTGGACCTTTATGGTCAAACACGAACCAATGTCACTCATAGCCAAATGCAATCCAAGGCAAACAAGTAAAATATATCTAAATACCAAAAGCTCGAATTAAAGAAAGTAAACAAGAATTATCAAAGTCATAAACTAAAGTAAACAAAACAAGAAATAATTGAAGCATAAAGCTTGCTTGCTACATGGAAATACTTGCTACTCGAACTACTTGATTCTTGAAATTCTTGTAACTTGCTACTCAGATCACTTGACTTGTATACTTGAAATTACTTGTATAACATAATGGATATGTTTACCTGGATTGCTTGTTACATGAAGGATAAGTTACTTGTGTACATGATTCTTGATTGAATGGATTGTATGATTGTCTTGCTTGTCTTGCCTAGTACTTGTATACATGCTACCATGTACAACTTGTACATGCAATTAATGACTGTTTTGTGTGATTAAACTATGTAACATGAGTAATGCTGCCATGTACAACTTGTACATGCAATTAATGATTGTTTTGTGTGATTAAACTATGTAACATGAGTAATGATGCCTTGTCTACTTGTACATGCAATTAGGGACTGCTCTGTGATGATAAAATGGTAAATACAAGTTACATGGACTGTTTTGACTATGTATGAACATTAGAGACTATTTTGTGATGATAAAATGGTAAATACAAGTTACATGGACTGTTTTGACTATGTATGAACATTAGGGACTGTTTTGTGATGATAAAATGGTACATACAAGTTACATTGACTGTTTTAATTATACATCAATATTATGGACTGTTTATGATGATAAAAAATGTATAAACATGTATAATGGATAGCTAAGTAATAAGACTTAAAACTAAGGAAAGTAAACAAGCAATAAATAAGGCTTAAGGCTTACTTGTTACTTGAATTGTATACTTGTACACTTGATATAACTGTACATGATATGTAAAGCTTGTTACTTGATATATGAACAATGAAATGTTTGTACTTGATATGTAAGCTATGTAATGTTTGTTACTTGAGATATAAGTCATGTAAGGCTTGTTACTTGTCAAGAAAGCAATGAAATACTTGTTGTTTGACATGAAAATTTGGTCTACTTGATACATGCTTGATCATTATTTGAATGGAACTAGAAATTGGATAACTTGATAAGCTTATCAAGCTACTTGATTTACTCGACAATGTGGTTACTTTACACTTACTTGCTATGCTTGTCTTGATGATCGAATTCCTTAAGTATGACAATACATGATTTCATGATTTTGCTTGACTTGAAATGCTATTAACCTTATCAGGTCTACTTGATTCAGGAATTGGTTAAATCTAGATGCTACCTCACTAAGTACAAATTGTACTTATCACTCTTATTGCATTTCTTCCCAACCAACAGGTTAGGTGTTCTAAACACTTTCTTGATCCTGAAGTTAGATTTCTTGAACCTGAAGCAAGACACGAGTGAAGCTTGAGTATGAATCCTTACTTGTTCTGTATAACTCCTAGTTGTTGGTGGCACCTAGTCTTGTTTATAGCTGAGGCTAGTTCATGCATTTTGTATGTTTGGAAGCTTGTATATAAATATGATTTGATCTCTAATGTTGTGTAAGACTATGATTCGAATGTTTACACTAAATGAACTTGTTTAGTTGAATCTACATGGAATATCGCAAGTCTTGAATATAATAACCTACATGACCATGTGTAATTAATGTGAATTGAGTATACCATTGTAACCTTGTTAATTATTGTTATAATATATATGAGTTGCGCATAATTGAGATTGAATGATACAAGTGATTCATGGTGTGCTTGAAGATTGTAATTGCTGAATGGTAATGAATGAATACTTACATGCTTGAATAGAGATGTTCGAATATATGTACACATGATTATTCTTAGTCAAACCTACATGAATTGGTTACATGTCTTGAATGAAACATGATGAAATGGAGTTAAAATGAATACATGCTAGTCTAGGTAAGTTATTCGAATGATATGATCACATGAACTTAGATTCGAAAGTGAATAATTAAAGTGGTAACTTATAATGAATAAGAACTTGTCCATGCTTGTGTACTTGAATGTGATATCTATGCGCCTTGCTAGTTCTCTACTCATCTAGGATAACCAAGAATGATATAAATACTTGTAGTTTAAGTGTTTTATTCGAATACCTCTCATGTATGATCATTTGGTCAAGTAGTAACTAATGTTGAATGAAACTTGAAAGTAACCACTTGAATGAAGGCCAATAATGAATACAAAATATATATCCATGATTGTATGATAAAATGTTAGCTGCATATATAGGTAACTTGGAATGAAATGAACATGCTTGTTTGTTATGTCATTCAATTGTTATTTGATAAACATTAATGAAAATGCTAATGGTAAACTAAAGTGGTAATATTTAATGAAGCAAATGTGTGTTTGCTTGTTTGATAAGATATGCTTGCTTAAGTTACTTGCTAGTCAAGTAACTCGTCTAATAGGGTTGAGTGACGTTCTTGCTTGCAAGATCAAATGCGATGGCTCAAGTTGCTTGCTTACTAGTCACTCAACTCATCTAATAGCGACGAGTTCGAAAATTTTTAAATTGTTAGTGTTTCTGGTGTTCCCCGTAATGCTCCTCAACCGGTTTACTACTAAACCGGGTAGGGGTGTTACATAAAAAGTATACTAATCCTTTTAAGTCGTGATACTCGAAAAATAACCAATTGGTGCAAGATATACCAAATGGAGGGTCATAAGATTCTTAGTAACAATACAGATTCAAGGTTCTCCTAACAAGGTAATCTAACCGAGTTATTTTACATGGACAAGGGGCTTCTAAATTGTAATCGTTGATAAGCTAAACATGCAACGCTCAAATTAAGTCCTAACTCTAAAGGTATTAACATCCTTGAAACACATGTAACCATTATAAAATCATACATCAACATCACTCATTCGAATAGGGAAGATTGTGATATTATCTAAATCATTTGAATCTAGCAACCAAGTTAAACCAAGCAAAATCTATCACCAAGCACAAAAGGCCGAACACACACACACACACACATATATATATATATATATATATATATATATATATAATAAAGTTTACAATCCCTTAATAAGTTACTAATTACAAACCCCTTTTTATAGAAAAAATATTATAGTCTAACATTCCAATCTAGTGCCACGTTCTAGGAGTTAACTAAAAAACAAAACAGACATTTGGTGCTTTTGATGACCTAGCAAAACTTTCCAAGCTTTATCAATAGTCAATTTCTCCTGCGAAATATCAGAGTGAGCAGTCAAACAGTAGTCTCGTAATCAACTTCTTAAAAGAGTGTAAAAGTATCAAATTTAGCTAGTGATTATCTATTTTATCACAACAACTAACTATCGAGACTAGCATTTCATTGACAGTATCATAATAAGTTTTAGGCCTCACATGCTTAACAGAATTTCACTATTAGCTCAATGAAACATACATCATCGTGATTCAGTAAATATACATTACAATTTCCAGGCAACTTCTTTTGAATTGTACGAATACCAAACTATTCATTCATAAGTGAAGCTAAATCGTGAAACCGTAGTTGAGTATCCATACTGTGTCTAGTATCAATCTAGACTTCTAATCTCAAATCATCATATTAACAGGCAATGACAGCATTTCCATTGAACTGGAATTGTAACTATATCAATCAGGGGTACATTGTACCTATCAGGGGACCTTGGTCCAATGTTATTCAGACTGAGCTCAGGAAACATTATTGGCATGCCAATTATACTACAGTTGACCCTAGACAAGGTACTCTCTAAAGAAACCTTATTAGCCTAAATCCATCATATTTCAGGACACTATATTGTATTCGAAATTCAGGATGCCATTCGTGGCATTATTATTACACATTCTCAATCATACTTGTAATAATTGAATTACATTCCACATACCTTGGCATTTACCTTCCAAGGACTCAAGCAAGCATAACAAGGCATTTAGCCTCTTTAAACATTCAATAATTTGAATTATAAGCAAAAATAACATATCTAATTTACAGGTTACACTCACAAATCTTTAGAGCTATTCTTGATCTTGTATCCTTATCCCCTTGAGTCTTTCCTCTCCTTGATCATCTCCTTTCTTATATATTTGTAACAACAAGTTAAGATTTCATTATAATCGATATATTGACCAATGAAAATATGTATTTATCCCACATGTGCTCTAGTAATTCACAAGATAACCTTTCACCCTATATCCCTTATATGCGTGACATTCAAATGCATTATCAATTGTTCTCAAGAAAACTACTCAAGGGATAATGAGCATGATACGAGTATGACTATTTCTTAACATTCAAGCTTTTCGAAACTGCCCCCTGCACTTAGATGTCCTATTTAATCACTTTTACCTTTCTTCCATCAATCATTTATCATCAAAACTTAATTCATTCAATCATTCAATACTAGTATTATCAATTTGAAAATTAACTCAACCTTATCACTTATTTAGCTATTCGAATTTTCATCAAAATAGTCCATAAACCAAACTGTTAAAACAGGGCAGTTTCCTTGTTTAATTGGACTATCCAAACTATGAAAACAGCCCTTGAACTAGATTCTTCCAATTCCATAATATCCAATTATCAAGTATTCATATGCATACACATTTTAGTGCAAGCAACAAATTTCATAACTACAATTCCTATTCGTTTAATCATCAAATGGGGAAGTTTTTAAAACATATTTAATTCAACCAATTACCTTTAGTATTTAAGCAAATTCGAATATATAAACATCTCAATTTAACATTTCAATTGTGTACTCAATTTACAACTTATTCGATCACAATACTAGCATAGTTTAATCATCAAACCAACCAACAATTCTAAGTAACCAATCGGTAATCATCATCATTCAACCTAAACAATCCAAAGCAGCCATTCAATCAATTAGAGCCAACTACTATTCTCTAATCACCTAAGAAACAAATTGAAGAGAAGGAATGAATATCTTACTTTCTCACCAAGTTCAAACTATGGAAATTTCCTTCAAGGATTCGGTTCAAGGAAGTTGCCGATCCACTAAATTCAAGCTCAAGCCTTCTAATTCAATCTCTACACTCTCTCACTCTCTCACTTCTTTTGTTCGATTGAAGAAGAAGGAGAACTGAAAGTGAATGGCTGCTCTCCTTAATAACCGAAGGCCACATATACAAGTCACTCAACTAATGACTTGTTTACATGCAAACCCCTTTATTGTTTAGGAGAATTATTTAGCCCTTTTAATTTTAGCCACATACATTCTTTAGTTTAAAGAAAGGTCTCAATTCACATAGATTTTTCAATTAAGTTTCTGTTACTCTACTAGGTTGGGTTTTTTGATGTTACAATAAGGTCCAGGCCGGAGAAGGTAGTTCGTCTGCACTCAGAGAAGTTGGTTTGTCCACAGTCACAAAAGACACAGAAGCTCCATCTTCGCTAAATATTGATGCAGCTGCTGATATGTTGCAGCTTGTCACAACCTGATTTTAGCCCTAAATTAAAAAAACTTAATTCAGACATTCTCAATTTTTGAAACTCTATGTTTTTTGGATTTTGAGTTATTTTGTTATAATTTAAAATCAAAATTCGAGACCAAAATTGCATAGTATTAAATATTTAGGGGACTAAACTAGAAATTGGAATTTTTCCAAGCCTTCATTTTGAATTTCTGATCAAAATTAAATCATGAGAAATTTAGATTTTATGGTTAAAATTGTAGTTTTAAAAAATTCAGGGATTGACTTGTATTTTTTTAAAAGAGTCAATTTTAAAATTTTAGAAAGAATAGGTTTCTTTTATGAAAACCTTTGAAACTTTAAGGATTTGAAGTACAATTGACCCTTTATGTTTTGGATTAATGTTCTTTCAAGCTTCTTTTCACGGTATTTATTAATTTAAGTTGATTCTACTTATATATTTATATTTACAAACTATTCTTTAATTTTAACATTAGAATTTAATTCATTTATTTATTTATATTACTTTTTGATTATATATGTAAGTACTCTGGATACCCTACAAGAATCTAATCCTATTACTATTAAATTTTACCCAAACCTATCGCCGCTAATGTCATCCTTCTTCCCAACTTCAACCGGTCCTTTAAAGCCAAATTTTGGGGAGTCTAAGGAACAACAAGTTAGTGTACGGCTAATAAACGACGGGATGTTAGAGCCGTCAAATGGGACAACTTATGATTTTGGCTGTTAGATTTAGATTCTCATAAAAAACACACGGAAACGGGAAGAGGTCGTTGCCAGTAAGTATCGAAACTTAGTAAGAAGTTTCGCAACTGTATGGAGAGAAAATTTGTGTTGCAACGTCAAAAGTTAAATTAACACATACGTTGCAGAACTATGAAATATGTGCCCAAACCGGTAGTTAATAGTTTAAATCCAAATTGTTAGTGAAGTATTTGACAAGTAAAGTTGGAAGAAGATGTCTTGAAATTCGATATAGAGTAACGAAATAGTCTGATGTGAAAGTAACATTTAAGCGTTAACGCGTAACAATTGACATTTTTCTCCTAATATCATAACTTTTGCACATGTTTTGAAACCTATAGAAAATGTGCAAACTATAAATGTTTAAAGTGACTTTATGAATATATGTTTGTATATTATGTTTCCAAGCGTACGTATAAGTACCAGAATCTGGTGAAAGGTATGTTGGATAGATAAAAGTAGACGTAGAAACCGTAAAAGTGTAGGAATTAGATAATATATTGGGTGAAATCGACAAGTATTTGAAGTTGTGGACTAGTTTCGTGACCTAAAGTTGAAGATGATAATATTATCGATTTAACGATTTATATTTCCAATTTTTTTAGGTCTCTTAAAAGCCCTCTGGCTTCCCTAGAATGAGAATTGAACCATCATTTCTCCACTAAAAACCTGGAGAATCCTCTAAAGTTGTGAAAAACATTTCAGACAGTGTAAAGCATCAAAACCGTAATTTAGGTCTGCAACTGAGCCCGTGCAATTGTCTCCATCGCGAAGGTAACAATCAAAACCCTAAGGTTTGTTAATTTGCGAAGTACTTGAAATATAGTGTTTGCATTTCGAAATATTGAGATGGAATTGAATTTCTTGTTGGAGGAAATCTGTTTAAACCGAATATTATATTCGAATTGGGTTTTTTTAAATGGTACCCTTTATATCAGTTTGAACCAAAAAAGGTTTATTTATGAGTGAGTTGGTTTGTTTCTGCACTTGTAACACCCTCTTCTCGATATGGTAGAGAGCCGGGTCGAAAAACATTATCGGAAATCATAAGCTTAATCGGAGTCAAAAATTTATTCGGAAGTTCTAATATTCTTATTTAAGGCTTAGGAACCTAATTATCAATTACCGACTCAATATGGGGTCAATTTTAAACTTTTACAAACTTAGGGACTAAATTTCTAATTTCATAAATTAGCAATCCTAATCCAAATGATTTATTACAACTTGTAATTAAACTCACCAATTATTAATATGTGAAGTTCATTACTATTGGATATCATTAACCTAATCAATTAGTCCGTCTAGTTATTAGTGATCAATTTGTAAATTGTCCAAATTCTGTTTTTATGCCTTGTAACAGATTTAACTAACATTGTATCGATACCCTAAGGACCGTATCGATATGCTAAGCCTAATTTCATATTTCTAGATTCAAAAGACGTCGAACCCGTACCGATACAACTAATGTTGTATCGATACACATTGACCACGTTGACCTCGTACCGATAGGCTCTAAGACTATATCGATACCATTTTTCAACCCAACTACCAGTGACCAATTTCTATACTGATACGCCCTAGCCGTATCGATACGCCTTGTTCCTTAATTGAAATTTATACCTAACCGTACCAATACGCCATCACCCGTATCGATACTCCCTGACCTATAATGACAGAATTTTGCTGGTTTTTTAATTGATTTACCTAAATCAAACGTTATTCAAATTTTACCAAAAATCCAAAAAACAGTATTTCTAATCGTGTGTCAAATTTCAAGGCGTTTCGAATTTGTTTACCAATTAGCGCATTTAGGCTAATTTTAGCTATTTTACCAAGTCCAAAACATACCATTATAACATACAACGCCTAGGTACTATTGTGCTTGCACAACCACGTCAAAATAAGCTATTGAAATGCTTTCAAAACTTATGCCACCTTACTAGGAGTTCGGAAAAAAATTAGACATACATATGGTAGTTGGAGTGACTTGTAACCGCAAATTATACGATCGATATTCGGAAAGCTTTAGGATCCTAAAATGCATGAGACACACACATGTTAGGCTTACATAGCCTAGTGAGGTAGTCATAACAACATAAGCAATAACAATACATAAATGGCATGCTATGAACATGAATGACATACTTAATTATCATAATCGCATTATTTTAATCACAAGGTCTCATGCTTAGGCCATTTATCATAATTATACATAATCATAATGAAGCGTATAAACATTTAAATTCCCTTGGACAATGTAACAAGTGGATACGTGAATTCCGCTTTACACCACACATATACCAGAAAATAGGTCGTAGCCACATATAACGGAAAATAGGTCGTTGCCTTAAGTCGTAGCTCCGGATAGTATCCCTTACACAATCTATCCTTATCTCTCCCATATATAGGCCGTAGCCCCAGACCGTAGTTCAATCCCTTACTTATATGAGCTCAAATAACCCTATGGCATACTAATTGTATCCAAAACTCAAAAATGTCCAAGGTTACACATATTTCATCATATAACTTACCTTTATGCCCGTAGGCCATAGCATATCGGAATCGAAATTGAGCCTTAGCTCCATTTAACAGATCATATCATATACGTATCATATCATAACAAATTCATATCAAATTTATCATATCATATCATACTTTACTCATAACAATCTCACATGTAACATATCTCGATCATCACATATTTGTTTGTAAAACATCAACCATATCAAAGGCTTACCATGCTTACCCTTAGCATCCACACAAACATTTCTCTACTTGAGCCTTTAGCAAGATACATATTGACATGAAAATCACAAATCAAATGCAACGGGATGGCTCAGTGATGATCCCTTGACATGACTACACTTACTTTGGCTACGAGGTCCTCGGATTACAACTCCGTTGTGCCTAGCTTTCTTTGGAGATGACAATAGAGCCTTCTCCACTATTTGATCTAGCACAAAATTATGAGTTACATTAGAATTCGATCTAATGATTTGGAAAAATATTTCAAGCTTACTAAAACTTGTAGGTAACACCAGAATATCGAGATTAACTTTCTAGTTCATGGGCTTTTCTTGAACATAAAAAACCTACTTTCAAAATTAAAGCTCAACAAATGATGGAATCAACAAATCAATATAGGGGTTTTACTCACCGAGTCGTAGGCTTTCAAATGAAGTATCGAGGTTGAACAAAGGACAAAGATAGAATCTAGGTGCTTGCTTAAGCTTGAGCTTGAAGATGGAAATGGAGGTGTGAGCTTATTCAAAGCAAAGGTAGATTTTTTAGTTCCAGAAGAACATATCAAGGAAGAAAGCTTTCTTTCTTTAAGAATTCCTAAGAGCCAACCTTAATTATTTCCCACCTATATAGCAACCAATAGGAAGCTTACCCTTTCCCAAAGGTTTGCTAAACCCAATTAAATCACTTTTCTTCCTATCATTCAATTGTCAATTGGATGACAATTAGTCATCTCTTCTTATGACTTTCACATGGGGAAGGCCAAGCAAGGAGGTGAGTAAGCACCTTGCATCAATTTATTCTAATTTGGGCTTCAAATAGATTCAAAATAGGGGACTTGTATCGATACGCTCACGCTAAAACATGTAAGTTAGTTATTGGCAGTTGGACCGTATCGATACTTGCTTGACCGTATCGATACGCCTAGCTCAGAATTTGTATTTTTGGCTTTGAATTTCGTATAAGGAAGTTTATTCACTCAGATAGGACTAAAATGTAACTTCATTACACAAAAAGGGTACCAAGGTCAATTATTACAAACGTTTAACATATCGGATTCATAATTTCCGATCACCAGAACCTATTTCCGACTAGGCCAGTTTTAGGGTTGTGACAACTTTCCCCCTTAAGAAAATTCATCCTCGAATTTTCACATCAAGCAAAGAGGTGAGGATACTACTTTTGCATGGTTTCTTTAGGTTCCCACGTTGTCTCTTCAACCGAGTGGCTTCTCTAGAGAACTTTCACTAAAGGCACAAACTTGTTATGAAGTCTCTTGACTTCTCGTGTGAGGATCTGCACAGGTTCTTCCTCGTACGTCAGATTAGATTGAATTTCCACAGATTTCGGCTCGATCATATTGGAAGGATCCGACTGGTATTTTCGCAGCATAGATACATAGAAGACATTATGAATTCGACTTAACTCCTCAGGGAGAGCTAGCTGGTAAGTAATGGGTCCAACTTTTTTTATCACTTCAAATGGGCCAATGAAATGAAGACTTTGCTTCCTGTTTTTTTTCCAAAACAAAGGATCTTCCTCCACGGAGACACTTTGAGGAAGGCCTTCTCACCAACCTTGTACTAAATATCTCTTCTCTTCTGATCAGCATAAGCTTTTTTTCAGTCAAATACTGCTTTGAGCTATTCACGGATAATGGTCACCCTTTCTTTGGTTTCCCAAAGTAAATCAGGGCCTAACATCTTGCCTTCACCGAGTTCGTTCCAACAAAGAGGAGTTCTACATCTCCTTCCATAGAGAGCTTCATACGGAGCCATTTGAATCGAGGCTTGGTAACTGTTATTGTATGCGAACTCGACTAAGGGTAAGGATTTCTCCCACGTATATGCAAAGTCGATAATACAAGCTCGTAGCATATCTTCTAGAATCTACAAGGAAGAATCAAAATTGGTACAAAACACTTATACATGCAAATCCAGAAAGACATCAGGTTACCTGTATAACCCTATCGGATTGGCCATTGGTTTGGGGATGGAAAGAGTGCTTAGATGCACTCGAGTTCCCAAAGCCTCATGTAAGGTCCTCCAAAACTGTGCTGTGAACCGAGGGTCACAATCAGAGATAATGGATATTGGGACTCTATGTAAATGAATGACTTCATGGATGTACAACTCCGTGAGCTTAGGCAAACCAAAATCCATTCTCACCAGAAGGAAATGAACAGATTTGGTGAATCGGTCCACCACAATCCAGATAGCATCATTCTTCTTTGGAGTCATTGGCAAACCACTTACAAAGTCTATTGTAATACGCTCCCATTTCCACTATGGAACCTCGATAGGTTGCAAAAGACCAGTCGGCACCTTGTGTTTAGCTTTGACTCGTTCGCAAGTCAAGCACTTAGCCACGAAGTCCATAACTTCATTCTTTATACTTGACCACCAATATAACTCTTTTAGGTCCTTATACATTTTGATAGCTACCGGATGAATAGAGAAAGGGCTAGAATGAGCTTCACTTAGGATTTGATTCCGAAGATCATCATCATCAAGAACACAGATACGGTTTCGAAAACACAACAAACCTTCAAAAGTTATAGAAAATTAGGATCTAGATTATCCTTGACTTTAGCAATGAGAGGTCTCAACTCCTCATCGAATTCTTGGAGTGCTTTGATTTGGGATACAATGGTTGACTGAACTCTCAATTCCGCCAACAACTTTCCATGCTTCTTAAGTTGAAAGTGAGCATTCAAACATCTTAGAGAGGGAGTGGGCTTTCAACTAAGAGCATCAGCCACAACATTGGCTTTACCGGGATAGTAATCAATAACCAAGTCGTAGTCGTTTAAAAGCTCCAACCAACAATGTTAACAAAGATTTAATTCTTTTTGAGTTAGGAGGTACTTTAGACTCTTGTGATTAGTGTACAAGTAACACTTCTCATTGTGTAGGTAGTGCCGCCAAATCTTCAAAGCGAATACAACTACGGCTAACTCTAGGTCGTGGGTCAGATAGTTTAACTCGTGAGGTTTAAGTTGACGTGAAGCATAAGCTATGAATTTGCCTTCTTGCATCAGCACACAACCTAATCCCAGCTGGGATGCATCACTGTACACAGTGAAGTTTGTACCCAACTCGTGTTGCACCAGAACAAGACCATGAGTAAGGACTTGCTTAAGTTGATCAAAACTCCTTTGTTGATCAACTGACCATACAAAGAGAGTTTCCTTATGGAGAAGCTTCGTCAAAGGTGCAGTAATTAGTGAGAACCCTTTTACGAATCTACGGTACTAGCCTGCAAGTCCCAGAAAACTACGAACTTCTCTAACATTCTTTGGAGGAATCCAATCAAGGATTGCTTAAATCTTCTTTGGGTCGACTTGAATCCCTAAAAAAGAGATCATATATCATAGGAAAGACACTTCGGATAGCCAAAATTTACATTTGCTGTATTTGGCGTACAGTTGTTTCTCTTAGAGAGTCTAAAGCACAATTCGGAGATGTTCTTCATGAGTAGCAACATCTTTTGAATAGATTAGAATGTCATCTATGAACATCACCATGAACTTATCTAGGTAAGGTCAGAACACACGGTTCATAAAATCCATAAAGGCTACAGGTGCATTCGTAAGCCCAAATGGCATTACCAAAAACTCATAGTGGTCGTATCTAGTATGGAAGGCAGTCTTCGGAACATTAGACTCCTTTACTAACACTTGATAGTACCCAGATCGAAGGTCCATCTTTGAAAAGACAAAAGCATCTTTCAATTGATCAAAAAGGGCATCAATCCTAGGCAACGGGTACTTGTTCTTGATTGTCACCTTGTTCAACTAACGGTAGTCAATACATAGGCACATTGATCCATCTTTCTTCTTAACAAACAAAACCGGTGCTCTCTATGGTGAGGAACTCGGTCGGATAAATCATTTATCCAGAAGGTCTTGGATTTGGGCTTTTAGCTCTCTTAACTCCACCCGAGCCATCTTATATGGAGTAATAGAGACTGGAGTAGTCCTAGGTTGCACTTTTATCCTGAATTCCACTTCTTGAGTGGGAGGGAGTCCCAGAAATTCATCGGGAAACATATCAGGAAATTCTTTCACAACTGGTACCTCTTCTAGTTTCAAATCTTCTTTAGACCCCATGGCACACATAAAAGTCTTCTTTGGCTCAGGTTTGGATTTCATCAAGGTTATACTCTCCTTACCGAGTCCACGGAGATATAACTTCTTCTTAGAACAATCAACCCACGCTTGATGTTCAGCAAGCCATTCAAGGCCTAGGATGAGATCAAACTCATGAAAGGGCAGGGCCATCATATTGGCCAAAAATGGGATCTCTTGGATCCTCAAAGGACAAGCATTACAAACCCATCGAATAGCCACACTATCTCCTAACAGATTAGAGACAACCACCTCGGAAGCAACATGTTCAGATTCTAAAGCATACTTGGCAATCAAAGGTTCACTAACGAAATAATACGTAGAGCCCAGATCTACTAAAGCATAAACAAGATCAGAACATACTTCCACCATACCTACAATCACATCAGGATCATCTTCCTGTTCAATACCCTGAACATGGTACATTTGGGCCAAAGTCTAACGGTCATGACTAGTTGGAGGGGCATTGGTGTTGTGAGGTCTCCTCGCTGATCCAGACTGCATTTGCTTTGCTCATTTTCCCTTTCTAGGATTATTCTGAGAAGCCATAGTAGTAGGGGCATTTGGATTCTGCGGACAGTACCTGATGAAGTGGCCAGATTCACCGTAGAGATAGCACGATCCAGATTGTTTACGACACTACCCAGGGTGCCTCCTCTGACAGAAGTTGTATAAAGGAATCTGGGAACCCTTCACGAAACTGTCCGTACTGTCGATAGAAGTTGTAGAAGCAACGTATATTCTCGCAGGCTAGAATTGTGGCACATAACCCGACCTAGGTAGCTGATAGAAGGTAGTAGTCTTCTGATCCCATTGTCTACCCTTCTTCTGAGCCACAAGAGGTTTAGAATCATTTAGATATCTTTTATCGAATCGAGATTGATTTCCTTTTCTTCTTCTAAAAGCCTTCTGGGAGGCTTCAGTAGCGATGGCTCAGTTGACCAGAGTCTGAAAGTCCTCTATCTCCAAAGTAACGAAGAGGGGACATAATTCATCACACATGCCGTCTATAAACATCTAACACTTCTCCTTCTCTGTACGGATGATCTCGGTACCATATCTTGCATATTTGTAGAAGTCATAGATGTACTATTATACGGGTCTTCCCCCTTGTCTCAAATGGAGGAATCTCTTACACCTTTTAGCGATATAATGGTCACTAATGTACTTCTTACGGAACTCCTAAAGGAAGAAGTCCCACGTAACTCGGTGTTCGGACACGATGAGTGTCATAGTATCCTACTAGCTCTGGGCCTCTTCAGCGCTCAAGGCCAAGGCACATTCTAGCTTGTGCTCCTCGGGGCACTTCATTGGCTTATTATGAACTTGAGCGTATTCTCCAGCCAGAATTCTATGATTTTGGGATTATCCAGGTCCTGGCCGGTGAAGGTATAAACTAGATACTACTTGAGCTTATCAATAGGGTCCCTCGATGTAGGCAAAGGTGCTTCAGCAGGCTGAGGGAGTAGTTCTTGTTGGAGTGACACAACCACTTGATTGATCATGTCGGCCATTGACACAAGGTACTCATGCTGAGCTGCAGGCATCGAAGGAGGATGAGTTGGGTCATTCTGCCCAACATGTTCAAGCCTGGCTTTGGCACTCAGATTATCCCCCCGAGTCGAAGAGGAATCGGGGTTTGGTTCATTAATAGCGCGTCTATCAATAGGCGCTGACATTTTCAGATCTAATCATACAGAAATATTGAATCGTGTAAGCTACAAGTCACAGATAACATATACAAATAACTCCTACGTGGCATAAGTACATACGAACTCGTACGGGCTTCAGTTTAGTCCTAGAATTGACTAAACCTAGTCTATGATACCATAATTATAACACCCCCTTCCCGGTCTGGTAGAGAGCCGGGTCGAAAAACGTTATCGAAAAACATATTCGTAAATCAGAAGCTTAATCAGAGTTGGAAATTTATTTGGAAGTTCTAATATTGTTATTTAAGGCTTAGTGAACCTAATTATCAATTAATGACTCAATATGGGGTCAGTTTTAAACTTTTATAAACTTAGGGGATAAATTGCAAATTTCATAAATTAGTGATCCTAATCCAAATTCTTTACTGCCAACTTGTAATTAAACCTACCAATTATTAATATGTGAAGTTTCGTTACTATCAGATATCATTAACCTAATCAATTAGTCTGTATAGTTATTAGTGGCCAATTTGTAAACTGTCCAAATTCTATTTTTATGCCTTATAACAGATTTAACTAACACCGTATCGATACCCTAAGGGCCGTATCGATACGCTAAGCCTAATATCAGATTTCCAGATTCAAAGGATGTCAAACTCGTACTGATACAGCTAATCCCATATCAATACACATTGACCGCGTTGATCTCGTACCGATACGCTCTAAGACTGTATCGATACCATTTTTCAACTCAACTTCCAGTGACCAATTTCTGTACCGATACGCCCTAGCCGTATCGATACGCCTTGTTCCTTAAGTCAAATTTATGCCTAATCGTATCGATACGCCATCACTCGTATAGATACGCCCTAACTTGTAATGACAGATTTTTACTAGTTTTTAATCGATTTACCTAATCAAATGTTATTCAAATTTTACCAGCAATCCAAAAAACAGTATTTCTAATCGTGTGTCAAATTTCAAGGCGTTTCGAATTCGTTTACCAAGGATTTACCAATTGGTGCAGTTAGGCTTATTTTAGCTAGTTTACCAAGTCCAAAACATACCATTATAACATACAACGCCTAGTGTTAAGTGTTCAAAAGTACTATTTTTATAACCGTTTTTACTCATATTATTGTTAGACTTAGGCTCATTTTAGTTGCATTTTTAGTTTTTCATGCATAATTGCATAGTTTCCTTCACCGTCATTCTTGATTTCATAATCTAGTTGTTTTGTGGAAAAAGATAATGCGGATGTGTGTTTTGTGTGTGCAGGATCAAATTGCCTAAGCAAGTAGGAAATTGCCAAGGCAATTGAGGAGATATGTCGATTTCTTGAAGGATAAATCCATTAAATTCGAGTTAATTACGAGAGGCAAGGATAAATCCTAGAAGAGTTGGAGTTCCATGAAGAAATCAATAGGAGATTAAATTCCAAGAGTTTTATGAGGAGTTTTTGGAGGAATAAAAATATAATAATAAAAGAGATTTATTTCTTTTATTCTATTTAATTCCAACTTAACTTCCTCATCAAGAAAGACTTTGACCTGTCCATCTCTTACAAATACAAGCCCTAATCGCCTACCTCAAGGAGAGTCAACTTGGGAGAGAATTTGACTAGGGGCTGCACCAACATCTTCATCTTCTTCCTCTTTGTTCGATTAGATTCATGCTAGGGAATTTTTATCTTGTGTTTATTTTGCACCCGACCATGAACTAATTTTATTTGGCTTGGGTTATTGTGTTTTTGTGGTTATCAAAACGATTGGATTTGTTTAGGTATTTGAGTTTGCAATTTTAATTCAAAGCTTGCTCATTCTTGGTTTTCAATTTTGTGAGTGAATTGGGAGAGGATCTCGTGAATTCATCCATTTATCTAATATTGGGAGAGTTAGATCCAAGAAACGAATGAGCATGATCTTTATTCAATCAATCGATGGTGAAGACTAATTCGACTTAGGGATAAGTTATGAATTTCAACCACTAAAAGGAGTGCAAGATAGGTTGTTGTCCACCCTTGGTTCACGCAGGGATGTATTATCAAGGCATGCACAATTAATAGTGTTTTGAGTTAGGGATAACGAGAAACAATTGAAGAATGCTTCACCGAACTTTGAAGGCTGTCGCCCAATTGCCCAGGCAATCGCAGAATTGCCCAGGCAATCCGACTATATTCAATTGAAGAGCGATTAAGCTACTCTAGCACTCAATTACCACGGCGGTCCATTAAACTATCACGCCACGACTCATGATAACCTGGCCTACTCTCTCTTATTCGATTACATCTTTCTTTTATTTAATTGCTCTTTTATTTTCTTGTTAATTAGAACTCCTACAATCACCTACTTGTGTTTTTACTTTCAGTGCGAGAAGTTAGATTTCCGAAGTAGCACCAATCCCTGTGGAGACGATATCTATTTTATACTATAACTTACGACGTGTACACTTGCACCAATTGCGAATCACTTAATATGCGCAACAAGTTTTTGGCTTATTTCTTGCACCTTTGTTTCTTTTTCTTTTTGTTTTATTTTTAATTTGTTTCAAGGGGCTAACATTCATTGGATTTACATCTGTGTATGACCAGAGCGAGACCAACAGCACAAGACTACCCACTTGAACCCGAGATAGAGCGAGTTCTTCATAGAAGAAGACGAGAACAACGAGCAGCGATGGCAGAACAACCTGTTAATCTAATCGGCAATCTGAATGCCGACGACAATTTGAATGTCGTAGCAAGAGGAGGAGGAGCTCAAGTTGAACAACCTATATGGAATAGGCCTATCCAAGACTACATAGAGGAAGATCTCTGAAACACTCTTTACCTGGGTTAGGAGTAAGCTGGCCAAGGAGTGTTAAAACAAGCAACAGAGCATGCACACAAGTATTCAAGCTATTTAAAACTTTTGAACTCATCCCTATTAGATGAGTTACTTGCCTAACAAGAAATCCAAACAAGCAACAAGAACATGCTTTTCAAACATTATAGCTTACCAAATATAAACATAAGTCTCCAAGTTTCAATCAAGAAGATATAAACATAGTCAATTATACATGTAGGCAATCGAATACACTTAAGGCAAGATTCAAAATTCATTTTCAAGTTTATTCATGTATGCGCAGCTTTGTTCCATTTCAAGACAATGTCAAACATGGTTTCGATATTATATTCATGTCAAGTTAACTAAGCATGATCTTCTAGCATTTTACATTCAGGACAAGGATTCATATAACATTGGTGTAACACGCCAAAACCGGCCTAGTGGAATAATATTAATTTAAGTACATTGATCTATTAAAATCTAGATTGAATTATGAGTAAAGAATTTTCTATAAGAGATTATAATAGAAGTTGGGGGCTAGATTGATTAATGTATAAATTGGATAACTAATCTCTAAGGACTATAATGTACAAGTTTAAAGTTTTAAACTTGAATGTTAGAAATCTCTTTAGCAAAGATATTAAATGGACTGAATTGTGTTAAATGGTTAACCTCATGGTCTATTCGAAGGGACCATTTTTTATACTTTGAGGAGTACACTTTTGCATGAAAAATAATTAACAAGGAAAGGACCTTGCTTAGTTGTCACCTTATGACTTTCGGTCAAACATAGTTAGACCATTGTCCCCTTTCTTCTTATTCATTTTACCCGAAAAACAAAGTCAGAGAAAAGGGGAATGAATCCATGAATTTTGCTTGAAGATTTTGGTGACAACGAACTGGGTCATGAAGGATTTTTCTTCCATTGCTAAAATTGGTTCTTAGTGGAAGACCAATCAAGGTAACATCTGCCTTGACTCTTGTCCTTGTATGCTTGATTTTGGAATGAATGGGTAGAATTCTAGAGTGATGATTAAATGCATGCTAGATTTTCTTTAGTCAGATGATAATCTATGCAAATTGCTAATGAGTGTTTGTTAAATGAATTGGGTAGCTTTAGAAATGCATCTTAGAGAGATCTTAGTAATTTGAATTGTTTGATTATGAATTCTGAATCTTTAGAGAAGGGAAATGAAATGGTTTTAACATTTTGGTATTGATTTGGTGAATCGGATTGATTAGAATAATTTAAAGAATATTTCGGTCTAGATAGTTAGTTCAATGGGACTGCTCTGTTCGGCATTGACAAATTGAGAAGCTATAAATGACTTTATAGTCAAATTATACACTATCCTGTTAATTAGAAAAACAATTAAGGTAATTGGGAGTCGTGTTAGAAAGAAATTAAGGGCTGGAAATGAATTGTAAAGAAACTACCCTGCCTTGTACCTTGTAAACAGTTTTAACATCTGCATTAGCAGTCACTTTGAAAAATTGCTATAAATTTTATTGGTGGAATTGGAAGCTATAACTTATATGGTTAGAAAGCTTATTATGTATAGTTTCATTCAAAACAAACGAAACTGATTTCCGAACTAAATAGCAGTTTATAGAGATAAATGTTCTAAGACAGTGCAATCTGCCTGGTGGCAGAATTGAGTGTATCTTTAAATTAAAATCCGTATTAATTCATAAGGATTAAAAATACAAGGTCTATATGGCTAGAAAGCTAGTTGAGTTAGCTTTCCAATGGTGTAAATGGATCAAAATTCTGATATACGGAATGAAAGATATGGAATTTTAGCCAAGTGAGGCACAAGCTACCCAGCAGCAGCAGCCACTTAGGGAAATAGAGAATATTGTTGAAAAACAGTCTAGGAAAGGTTGGAAATGTAGTTAATAAATGCAGAGATTGAATATGTGCTTATGCTTTAAGAAACTGTTTTGCTTGTATATCTTGAAGATGGACTGTTTTATCATTTAAAAGTGTTGTAGATTGATTTAGTTACATGGAAACTGTTATGGGACATGTTGGATTACAAATAGGAATTAATTGGATAGTAATGGACTGTTTAACTCATATGTTTCTATGTATGTAATCGAATGGAAGCTGTTTTATTAGAATTAAAATTACGTTGTTTTAAAAAGGAACTAAGGGGCAGAATTGAATTGCATTGGAATGCAATTTTATCTAAGTAAATAACAGTGCAGTTTCATAAGTAAAACTATGCAGATTTGAGTTTAAAACTATTCAGTTTCGAACAATTTGAATGTACAAATTTACTAACTTGAGGATAAATGGACTGTTATAGTATAGTGGTGGTATGAATGTTGTATTTATATGTATAAAAATTTACATATACGTAATCTAGACTGTTTGCATATACATATACGAATAGTGGACTTTCTTGATGAATACGAATGTGTATACATGTGTTATGAACTATTTTACTTAATTAAGAACCATAGAGGCTGTTTGACAATGAACAATGTGTGCATAGTTTGGTAGAATAAATTGTCTTGCAGGACATGGTTGGTAACATTTAATTATATGTTTTGAGGTACACTTTGTCAAGGATGGCTAAGTGAAGAAGTAGATTGGAGTTTGCGGAATTCGGGTATTCCATAACTTTGGAATAACCAGGTGAGTGTAGTCCCTTGAGTTTCAGGTAACGCAGAGTTATTCCAATGTTTAAGTTGTTCGGATGAGCATCAAATGTTTGTGGATGACACGCATCATACATATACGTTGTGTAAAAAGGCTCAAGTAGAGCTAATTGAGAATGAGTATGCATTTCTTATGTTTTAAAGAACTTGCTATGCTTGAATGATTGTTTATGGAATTTCCTTGTTATCGAGATGAATTGGGTACTTGTTATAAGGCTGGGAATATTGATTAACTATTTATTGTAAGATGTTCGATGAAAGATTGAGTAACTAATTCTAAAGAATTAAAAAGCAAGAAAGCTTGACTTATGCAATAAGTCATTGAAATAAGGAAACAAACAAGGTTACATGTAACCTAAGAAGTCTCTGTTAGCTTTAAAAGTAAAGCTACTTGTACAATAAGCTACTTCCTGAATATCAAAACTAAGATAAAACACGTAAGTTGCCTTTTAAATGGAAGACCTCGGATCAATTGGTTGATGTCTGTTATGTTTGGACTACAGTCCCTTGTTATTAAGATCAAATGATCTTTTAGTACCTTTAGTATTCTTGTTCAAACTATTGCTCGGGGGACGCCCCATTGATATGTTTCGATGGCACTAATTACCATCGCTTGTTGAGATAATTCGATATTAGCTATTTCTATGTGCTCTGAGCTAAGTATCGCCTGAACTAATGTTATTCACAACCAATAGTGGTCCAAGGCAAACCTGTAAAAGATATGAAATGTTTACATTAAGAAATGAATTCAAGAAAATTGTGATCAAGCATTGTGATTGATAGCTCTTAGTGAGTATTGTAATTAAAAGCTCTTGGTGAGCATTGTGATTGATAGCTCATAGTGAGAATCGACTGATACAAACTGGAAACATTTGAATAATGCCGAAGGACTAAAAATTATTAAAGAGTCTCTAATAAACAATTTATGCGTATACTAACTTAACTTGCAAGAAAGTTCTTATGTGATCTTAGTCTTGAATTGTTTGGTTTCTTTACAAGCATTGTCTACAATTGTACATTACATGTTATTGCTATCTCACTTAGGCTATGTAAGCCTAATACATTTCATAATCATGCATCGCAGGTCGTTTTAGAAGTTATACCTGAGCGGGTTCAAGGGTGATGCCACAAGACTCGTTGTTGTCTTGTTATTTCAATTAACTCCTAGGATGGTGGCATTTGTATTGGTCCAAGTATTTAGTTTTATTTTCTTAAATTGTAGTTTTTACAGGGAAGGATATCGTGATACGTCCTAGCTCAATTGTTAAAATTGTCCAACTTGTTAAACAACTCGTGTAGTAAATGATTAAATGTAGATAATAATGATTTGATTGATTAATTTAGAAATCTATTGGTGTGTATTTATTGATTGATTAAGATGCTAGTACAAGATGGATAAATTGACATAAGTATGGTACTTGTTGTATGAAATTCTTCTAAATACATTGGTAACTAGAAGAATGTTAAGGGCTCAATGAAGGGTTATAGTAATTGGCTTATTAAGACTACTTTTGTCTAAGACAAATTGGGTATTAGATAAGTTATAAACTAAAACGAATATAATAGTAATCTTATGAGATTTGGATGTTGTAAATAATTGGGAAATGTGTGAGTTTCTTCATCTTGTCATTGTCTAAAAAGCTAGTTGTCCTAAAGGAATTGTAAATGATAGCAAGGATTAACTTTTTGGTTTAACTTAACTTGGTTAATGAGTACTCTTTACTTGGACTATTCATATAGAAGAAGAGTGCTTAATGGAGTTCATGAATCGAATGTTAGAATAATGCCTCCGATGAATTGAATAACATATGAATAATGGTTAATGAATGATTCTATATATGGAGATTAAAGGACATGAATACTAAGTGAAACATGTGGTGAAGTTCTCGAATAAGCTTCTAGTTTAACAAGTTATATTGGATTATAATTCATGTATTGGTTTGTGACTTGAGTGTCAAGAAAATACTCCTATTGATTATATGGTATAAGTTACAAAGAAAAATGATCAAATAAGTTAATCATTTTTCCTAGCTTAAAATACATGATAATTTTTTTGTTATAGTGATCGAAAATATTATAATTGTATGATAATCTTAGCATGTTATAACATGAGTTTTGAAAGAATACTTAGTTGGCCGTTGAAGTGAGGTTATCACTTTACTTAATGGTTTCTTGTTATAAGTTCTATTAGCCAAGTAATAGAATAGTCATCCAATTTTGCGAATATGGTTTAAAAATAGTAAGTTGAGTAAAGATTAATGATGGCTGGATATTATCTTGGAAGTGTTTAATTGAAAATGTTGTCTAAGGTTATGTCATAATTCAAAATTTTTTTATCCTAGTTTTCAGTTTTATTTGCTGTGACATCTTAAACTCCGGTTTCCGTCTAGGTCGGGTTTAGGACGTTACAAATTGGTATCAGAGCTTAGGTTTAGCCGATTCTCGTACTAAATTGGAACTCGTTGTATTATCATTGGTAATATGTGCCACCTAGGAGTCTAAGTTTGATAAGTACTTGTGATCTTTGACTTATGCAAGCCTTTCCGATACGTATTTATAGTCAAATGAAAAGTATTGGTGAGATGAATTTGCTAAGAGTTCTTTATGTGTTATTAAAATCAGAAGATGTTTGGAACATCTTGACCGGGATAATGAGATCACGGATAACTTCACCTGTAGTGAAGATAGAGTAACAATAAGTAGAGTATGTTGGCATTGTTCCTCGCTCGTTAAAGGAATTTCCTTTCCTTATTAATCTATTCATATTCGTGATAGATAATTATCTTGATAAGAAGACAAATGGTTTTATGTATTGGGCTCATTATGCTTTGGTTGCTTGTTAGTCTAGACTGGTTTAAAAGTATGACGTTTTTTTAAGGATGAAAATCTGATATATATATATATATATATACTGTGTCAAGACGAGATTGAATGTTTACTTGTTAATTAGGTCATGGTAATCGATAAGTTTTAGTAGTTGTGTGTTAATTGTTAAATTAGCGAAGTAATGAAATGCTTGCTTGATGTCTTTGCTGTGATTTATATGCTATAAGACGGTTGATAAGGAATTAAATCATTTATATCGGTTTAAGCACTGTAACTTGTTGAGCAAGTTACTTAAGAATTATGTCAAGATGAGAATCAAATATGATATATGCTACGACCATGACTCATAGAAACAGTTATACTAAGACTTGTCATAAGATTGATTTAAAGACTGACTTTGAAAATAAGTTGTAAATTCTAGTAAGAAAGGTTAGACAACAAGACATAATTATAACCAGACTATAACAACAAGTTATAAGGAACATTCTTGTATCCTAGAGGTTGTCAACTTGTATTTCCATTCCAATGAGCTGTCGATTACTCCTTTAAAGACGTCTTATATGAGAGTAAAGATTATTGTTAATTGTGTAATGTTTAATCTAGTAGGTGAAACACCCCTTCAATCCTTAATTTTCAAATTATTGTAATGAATACTTGTTGAATTGGTTGGTAAATTGGATGAGATTGTTTTATAAGTTAAGATTGTTGCTTGGGATATTTGAGTAAGGATAGGAAGATGACATAAGATCAAAACATGGTAGCTTTAACCTTGCTTGTTCTTGAGTGGTATTGGAATGGACTAGGGAGAAAGGTGATTACACTCTCTCCATTTCTTTAGTTTAAGCCTTATATGAGTATGATAGGTTGGTAGTTATTTTGTTTTGTTGTTGGTAGAAGATTTGAGAACTTATTTTGATATCATGCCTTACTCGAATTCTTGAGTGTCATAAGTAGGCAGAATATTGGGAAAAGTTAAAGGATTAAGCATTTCGGTTAAGATCTTGTTAATCAGGTACAACGTGATTGGATAGATTGTGATTACATTAGTTCATAGTCTGTTTCGAAGGCAATCATGATTTTGAGATTGTTTTAGCATATGAATATGTAAACATATGCATCTAGGACTGTTTTAGGTCCATATAGCTGCATGTTTAAAATCTTGGGACTGTTATAAATTACATGGAAGTGCATTTAAAGCTGATTTGCATATGAAATTATGTAATCACGAGTTAGAAACTGTTTTGCAAAACCTGAAGCTATATTGGGCTGTGTTAACGATAGAAAGAAATGAATAAAAATCTACTCTAAAACTGGAGGACAGGTTGTAATTAAATAAGGATTGCTTTAGTGATTCAAAACAGGGGTTTCTTTTTTCTATCTTTAAACAAACTGTTTTGGGACTGATTAATTAGTTAAGACATTAATGGATTAATGTGTATGTATATGTGTATATACTACTAAGAAGGTTGTTTAACATGCATGTGATTTATAGGAAAGTTGCGTTGCTATGACTATAGATAATAATGTGAGTTATGGATTTATATGAATGTATACCTACGTGAAATGTGATGGTTGTTAAGTGAACTTGATTGAAAAAAGAATAGCTAATTATGCAAATTTTGGTTACGAAAATGTGAAATCATGTACATTCTTAGTTCATACGAGTAAGTACTTTTTTAGAATCATTGTTTAATTCGAATCATAAGGATTTGAGTCTGCTATAAAGATGAGTATTCTCACTGTTCATCTCAGGGAAAATTCGAGGATGAATTTTCTCTTAAGGGGCAGTATTGTAACACCCCAAAACTGGCATAGTGGAATAATATTAATTTAAGTACATTGATCTATTAAAATCTAGATTGAATTATGAGTAAAGGATTTTCTATAAGAGATTATAATAGAAGATAAGGGCTAGATTGATTAATGTCTAAATTGGATAACTAATCTCTAAGGACTATAATGTACAAGTTCAAAGTTTTAAACTTGAATGTTAGAAATCTCTTTAGCAAAGATATTAAATGGACTGAATTGTGTTAAATGGTTAATGTCATGGTCTATTCGAAGGGACCATTTTGTTATACTTTGAGGAGTACACTTTTGCATGCAAAATAATTAACAAGGAAAGGACCTTGCTTAGTTGTCCCCATATGACTTTCGGTCAAACATAGTTTGACCATTGTCCCCTTTCTTCTTATTCATTTTACCCAAAAAACAAAGTCAGAGAAAGGGGAATGAATCCATGAATTTTGCTTGAAGATTTTGGTGACAAAGAACTGGGTGTTGAAGGATTTTTCTTCCATTGCTAAAATTGGTTCTTAGTGGAAGACCAATCAAGGTAACATCTACCTTGACTCTTGTCCTTTTTTGCTTGATTTTGGAATGAATGGGTAGAATTCTAGAGTAATGATTAAATGCATGCTGGATTTTCTTTAGTCAGATGATAATCTATGCAAATTGCTAATGAGTGTTTGTTAAATGAATTGGGTAGCTTTCGAAATGCATCTTAGAAAGATCTTAGTAATTTGAATTGTTTGATTATGAATTCTGAATCTTTAGAGAAGGGAAATGAAATGGTTTTAACATTTTGGTATTGATTTGGTGAATTGGATTGATTAGAATAATTTAAAGAATATTTCGGTCTAGATAATTAGTTCAATGGGACTGCTCTGTTCGACATTGACAAATTGAGAAGCTATAAATGACTTTATAGTCAAATTATACACTATCTTGTTGATTAGAAAAACAATTAAGGTAATTGGGAGTATTGTTAGAAAGAAATGAAGGGCTAGAAATGAATTGTAAATAAACTTCCCTGCCTTGTACCTTGTAAACAGTTTTAACATCTGCATTAGCAGTCACTTTGAAAAATTGCTATAAATTGTATTGGTGGAATTAGAAGCTATAACTTACATGGTTAGAAAGCTTATTATGTATAGTTTCATTCAAAACAAACGAAACTGAATTCCGAACTAAATACCAGTTTATAGAGATAAATGTTCTAAGCCAGTGCAATCTGCCTGGTGGCAGAATTGAGTGTATCTTTAAATTAAAATCTGTTTTAATTCACAAGGATTAAAAATGCAAGGTCTATATGGTTAGAAAGCTAGTTGAGTTAGCTTTCCAACGGTGTAAACGGATCGAAATTCTGATATACGGAATGAAAGATATGGGATTTTAACCAAGTGAGGCGCAAGCTGCCCTGCAGCAGCAGCCACTTAGGGAATTAGAGAATATTGTTGAAAAACAGTCTAGGAAAGGCTGGAAATTTAGATAATTAATGCAGAGATTGAATATGTACTTATGCTTTAAGAAACTGTTTTGCTTGTATATCTTGAAGAGGGACTGTTTTATCAATTAAAAGTGTTATAGATTGATTTAGTTACATGGAAACTGTTATGGGACATGTTGGATTACAAACAGGAATTAATTGGATAGTAATGGACTATTTAACTCATATGTTTCTGTGTATGTAATCGAATGGAAGCTATTTTGTTAGATTTAAAATGACGTTGTTTTAAAAAAGAACTAAGGGGCAGAATAGAATTGCATTAGAATGCAATTTTATTTAAGTAAATAACAGTGCAGTTTCATAAGTAAAACTATGCAGTTTCGAACGGTTTGAATGTACAAATTTTCTTACTTGAGGATAAATGGACTGTTATAGTATACTGGTGGTATGAATGCTGTATTTATATATATAAAAATTTACATATACGTAATCTAGACTGTTTGTAAATACATATACGAATAGTGGACTTTCTTGATGAATACGAATGTGTATACATGTGTTATGGACTATCTACTTAATTAAGAACCATAGGGGCTGTTTGACAATGAACAATGTGTGCATATTTTGGTAGAATAAATTGTCTTGCATGACATGGTTGGTAACATTTGATTATATGTTTTGAGGTACACTCTGTCAAGGATGGCTAAGTGAATAAGTAGATTGGAGTTTGCGAAATTCGGGTATTCCATAACTTTGGAATAACCAGGTGAGTGTAGTTCCTTGAGTCTCGGGTAACACATCATTATTCTGATGTTTAAGTTGTTCGGATGAGTATCCAATGTTTGTGGATGGCACGCATCATACTTATACGTTGTGTAAATAGGCTCAAGTAGAGCTAATTGAGGATGAGTATGCATTTCTTATGTTTTAAAGACCTTGCTATGCTTGAATGATTCTTTATGGAATTTCCTTGTTATCGAGATGAATTGGGTACTTGTTATAAGGCTGGGAATATTGATTAACTAATTATAATAAGATGTTCGATGAAAGATTGAGTAACTAATTCTAAAGAATTAAAAAGCAAGAAAGCTTGACTTATGCAATAAGTCATTGAAACAAGGAAACAAGCAAGGTTACTTGTAACCTAAGAAATCTCTGTTAGCTTCAAAAGTAAAGCTACTTGTACAATAAGCAACTTCCTGAATATCAAAGCTAAGATAAAACACGTAAGTTGCCTTTTAAATGGAATACCTCGGATCTATTTGTTGATGTCTGTTATGTTTGGACTACGGTCCCTTGTTATTAAGATCAAATGATCTTTTAGTACCTTTGGTACTCTGGTTCAAAGTATTGCTTGGGGGACACCCCATTGATATGTTTCGATGGCACTAATTACCATCGCTTGTTGAGATAATTCGATATTACCTATTGCTATGTGCTCTGAGCCAAGTATCGCCTGAACAATTGTTATTCACCACCAATAGTGGTCCAAGGCAAACCTGTAAAAGTTATGAAATGTTTACATTAAGAAATGAATTCAAGAAAATTGTGATCAAGCATTGTGATTGATAGCTCTTAGTGAGTACTGTAATTAAGAGCTCTTGGTGAGCATTGTGATTGATATCTTGTAGTGAGCAATCGACTGATACAAAGAAGAAACATTCGAATTGTTAGTTGTAGATAAGATAAGTTTATTTATTTACTATAGATAAACTAAAGTAGTATGGATAAACTATAAAGTTTGAATTATTTATCCCTTATCCTAGGATTTTATCTCTTATCTCATAGGTTGAATTTAATTTCAATTTAGAGTAGTGTATTTGTAACATAACTCTTTGTAACTAGCCTATAAAAGGCCTTGTATCTGTGTTATTTAAAATCAAGAAAAACAGTGAATCTAATTGATCACTGCCAAAAATACTCCTATTTATTTTTTACATGGTATCAGTTTAGGCTAATAGATCCTTATCACATGCTTTAGCCGTCGCAACCATGGTCAATATTCCAGATGTTTTTTTGGTTCCAGTTACTAATCGCAGATTTACTGGTCCTGGTAAAACCAATGACTTGAATCTTGCCCTTACTGCTCATGAAGGTACAAAAGGGTGCCAGTTTTTTGACACTGACGTGGCTGCACCGGGATGGATAATTGATTCCGGAGCCTCTGATCATATGACTGGGGACAAAGGGTTGTTCAACACATTTCAGACCACATCTCCTCGCTCCTCTATAAGAATAGCAGACGGTTTTTTATCGCCTATTGCAGGGAGTGGCTCTGTTGTTGTCAATAAGAATATACTGTTAAAAGATGTCCTTTATGTACCAGCTTTGAAATGCAATCTTCTTTCTGTCAGTAAGCTGACTATTGATTTGAAATGTGTGACTAAATTCACTCTCCAAACTTGTGAATTGCAGGCAATGGGCTCGGGGCAGATACTTGGTAATGCTAGGCTGTCTGGTGGGCTCTATGTGCTTCATGGGGAACCGCTTCTCTCTTCTCATAAAAATTTCAAGAGTTTGTCTTTCTCTTCTTTAGTTTCAACTTCTGAAAAATCAAATGATATTATGCTCTGGCATTTCAGGCTAGGTCATCCCAATTTTTATTATTTAGCAAAGTTATTTCCAACTTTGTTTCTCAATCAAAAACACAATTCTTTCATTGTGACATTTGTTCTCTTGCTAAGCACACTAAAAATTCGTATCTGCTATCTGTTTATAAACCTTTTACTCTTGTCCACAGTGATGTTTGGGGCCCTTCTAAGGTGAAGAATATAAATGGGTGTCGATGGTTCGTATCCTTTATTGATGACCATTCTCGTACTACATGGACTTTTTTGATGAAAGAAAAATCTGAGGTAGAACAAATATTTAAGAGGTTTTATACTATGGTAGTGACTTAGTTTAACAGTCACATTCAAATTTTGTACTCTGATAACGGGGGAGAGTATTTTACAAAAACATTGGGATCTTTCTTTCGAGAAAATGGGATTGTCCAGATTAGTTCTTCTGTCGATACTCCGCAGCAAAATGGGATCGCAGAGAGGAAAAATAGACATCTTTTAGAGGTCACTAGGTCCTTACTCTTCTCTCACAATGTACCTACTCAATATTGGGGTGAAGATTTATTGACAGCAACCTACCTGATTAATAGGATGCCTAGCAAAGTCCTAAAATTTCAATCTCCAAGGTCAGTGTTCCTGGACAATTATCCTACTTTTACACCTATGTCATCTATCCTTCCTTTGAGAGCTTGTGGGTGCACTGCCTATGTCCGTAAAACTAGTCTCTCTAGGTCTAAACTTGATCCTAGATCTATTAAGTGACTCTTTTTAGGGTATTCTTCACTAAAGATGGGCTACAAGTGTTACTCTCCTCATACTCATAAGTTTTATATTTCTCTGGATGTTACATTTTTTGAACACGTTTCATATTTTACCAAGTCTTCAATTTAGGGGGAGAACTTTAATGATTTTCAGCCTTTAAATCTTTTGCCATAGCAAAACCAACTTGTTCCAGTACAAGTTCCCTCTACTCTTCCTACAACCTTTTTGCCATCATCAACACCAGTAAATTGTACCAGTCCTCGACCTATTCATCCAATGAGTACTACACCTCCAGAAAGTCCCAAATCTACTCCTACGACCCCTCAAAGAACCCAAACTCCACAACTCCAGAGTAAAGAGCTGAGTGTCTGCAAAAGGAGGCAGAAATCTATTCCAGAGGCCATCTTACAGTCTGACATTTGCCGAGAATTGCAACTGAGTCCAATTTCCTCTGAAAATGTGGAAGGCAATGGAGGTGATGAAGGTAATGAATTATCCCAAGTTTCTACTTCTAATATAGATTATGATGAGTTACCTATTGCTAAGAGGAAGGGTGTCTGACAATGTACAAAATATCCTATTCAGAGATTTGTTTCTTATGGGAATTTAATGTCTTCTTTTAAATGCTTTACAACCAGCTTAAATGAGATACAAATTCCAGCAACTGTAGAAGAGGCTCTCAAGGATCCTAGGTGGAATAAAGCAGTATAAGAAGAGATTGAAGCCTTGGAAAAGAATGGGTCTTGGACCATGGTTGATTTGCCACAAGGAAAAAAGCTTGTAGGCTGCAAATTGGTATTTGCAGTGAAATACAACTCTGATGGCAGCATTGATAGATACAAGGCGAGACTTGTGGCCAAGGGCTTCACACAGACATATGGCATTGATTACAAGGAGACCTTTGCTTCTGTGGCCAAACTCAACATAGTTAGAGTTCTACTTAGTTTGCCAGTCAATGAAGGATGAGGACTTCACCAGTTAGATGTGAAAAACGCTTTCCTTAATGGAAGTCTATAAGAAGAAGACTACATAAGTATTTCTCCAGCAGTGAAGAAGGAAATGGGAGATCAAAGAGTGTGCAAGCTGGAAAAATCTCTGTATGGCCTGAAGCAATCACCTAGAGCCTAGTTTGAGAGATTTACTAAAGTTATTTTGAGAAGTAGGTTTAAGCAAAGTCAAGCTGATCACACACTCTTCATCAAGATGACACCTAGCAGAAAAAGGGTAATCTTGATTGTTTATGTTGATGACATAATAATCACTGGAGATGATCTTAGTGAGATTAGAAATTTGAAGAATCTACTGAGTAGAGAGTTCGAGATAAAGGACTTGGGAAGCTTGAGGTATTTTATGGGAATGGAAGTGGCAAGATCAAGCAAAGGTTTGGTTATTAATCAAAGGAAGTACATTATGGATCTCCTATCCGGGACTGGAATGTTGGAGTGCAAACCTGCAGACACTCCAATAGAGACAAACTTGAAGCTGAAGAAAGAAGGAGCTCGAGTAGATATAGAGCAGTATCAAAGACTGGTTGGAAAACTTATATACATATCTCTGACAAGACCAGATATTGGTTTTTCTGTTAATATTGTAAGCCAACATATGGCAGATCCTAGAGAAGAGCATCTTAAGGCTGCATACAGAATATTAAGAAACTTAAAAATGACTCCATGCCATAGTTTATTCTTTAAGAAAACTGAAGACAGAACAGTGAAAGTCTTCACTGATTCTAGCTGGGCTGGAGAGTTAACAAAAAGAAGGTCGACTAGTGGCTATTGCACATTCGTTTGGGGAAACTTGGTGACCTGGAGAAGCAAGAAACAATCTGTTGTTTCTAGAAGTAGTGCTGAAGCCGAATACAGAGCTTTAGCACTAGGAATCTGTGAAGGCATTTGGCTGCAGAGATTGATGAAAGAATTGGAGATGAACCAAAGTGAAAATTTTGAGATTTTATGTGATAATGAATCTGCCATCAGGATTGCTAAGAATCCAGTCCACCATGATAGAACGAAACATGTGGAGATTGACCGACATTTCATCTCATAAAAGGTCAATGGTGGAATAGCAGATTTATCTTATGTACCCACTGAAGGGCAGCTAGCAGATGTGGTCACAAAGGCTCTACCAAAAGCAACCTTTGATGGATTCACATCCAAGCTGGGACTATACAACGTATACTCACCAGCTTGAGGGGGAGTGTTAGTTGTAGATAAGATAAGTTTATTTATTTACTGTAGATAAACTAAAGTAGTATGGATAAACTATAAAGTTTGAATTATTTATCCCTTATCCTAGGATTTTATCTCTTATCTTATCTTATCTCATATGTTGAATTTAATTTCAATTTAGAGTAGTGTATTTGTAACATAACTCTTTGTAACTAGCCTATAAAAGGCTTTGTATCTGTGTTATTTAAAATCAAGAAAAACAGTGAATCTAATTGATCACTGCCAAAAGTAATCCTCTTTATTTTTTACATGAATAATGCCAAAGGACTAAAAATTATTAAAGAACATTCAATAAACAAGATATATGCATACTAAATTAACTTGCAAGAAAGTTCTTGTGTGATCTTAGTCTTGAATTGTTTGATTTCTTTACAAGCATTGTCTACTATTGTACATTACATGTTATTGCTACCTCACTTAGGCTATGTAAGCCTAATACATTTCATAATCATGCATCGCAGGTCGTTTTAGAAGTTATACCTGAGCGGGTTCAAGGGTGATGCAACAAGGCTCGTTGTTGTCTTGTTATTTCAATTAACTCCAAGGATGGTGGTATTTGTATTTTCCAGGTATTTAGTTTTATTTCCTTAAATTGTAATTTTTACAGGGAAAGATACTGTGATATGTCCTAACTCAATTGTTAAAGTGTCAAACTTGTTAAACAACCCATGTAGTAAATGATTAAATGTAGACAATAATGCTTTGATTGATTAATTTAGAAATCTATTGGTGTGTATTTATTGATTGATTAAGATGATAGTACAAGATGGATAAATTGACATAAGTATGGTACTTGTATGAAATTCTTCTAAATACATTGGTAAC
The DNA here is from genome assembly GCA_019671005.1 of Hibiscus mutabilis. Taxonomy (NCBI): domain Eukaryota; kingdom Viridiplantae; phylum Streptophyta; class Magnoliopsida; order Malvales; family Malvaceae; genus Hibiscus; species Hibiscus mutabilis. The sequence continues at coordinate 49,063,757 of CM033745.1, forward strand.
TAGAAGAATGTTAAGGGCTCAGTGAATGGTTATAGTAATTGGCTTATTAAGACTACTTTTGTCTAAGACAAATTGGTATTAGATAAGTTATAAACTGAAACGAATATCATAGTAATCTTATGAGATTTGGATGTTGTAATTAAATTGGGAAATGTGTGAGTTTCTTCGTGTTGTCATTGTCTAAAAAGCTAGTTTTCCTAAAGGAATTGTAAATGATAGCAAGGATTAAATTTTTGGTTTAACTTAACTTGGTTAATGAGTACTCTTTACTTGGACTATTCATATAGAAGAAGAGTGCTTAATGGAGTTCATGAATCGGATGTTAGAATAATGCCTCTGATGAATTGAATAACATATGAATAATTGTTAATGAATGATTCTATATATGGAGATTAAGGACATGAATACTAAGTGAAACATGTGGTGAAGTTTTCAAATAAGCTTCTAGTTTAACATGTTATATTGGATTATAATTCATGTATTGGTTTGTGACTTGAGTGTCAAGAAAATACTCATATTCATTATATGGTACAAGTTACAAAGAAAATTGATCAAATAAGTTAATCCCTTTTCCTAGCTTAAAATACATGATAATTTTTTTGTAATAGTGATAGAAAATATTATAATTGTATGATAATCTTAGCATGTTATAACATGAGTTTTGAAAGAACACTTAACTGTCCGTTGAAGTGAGGTTATCACTTTATTTAATGGTTTCTTGTTATAAGTTCTATTAGCCGAGTAATAGAATAGTCATCCAATTTTGCGAATATGGTTTAAAAATAGTAAGTTGAGTAAAGATTAATGATGGTTGGATATTATCTTGGAAGTTCTTAATTGAAAATGTTGTCTAAGGTTATGTCGTAATTCAAACTGATCCTGGTTTTCGGTTTTCTTTGCTGTGACATCTTAAACTCCGGTTTCTGTCTGGGTCGGGTTTAGGACGTTACAGTTGGTTACTAGACATGGTCACAATTGTATTTATTAGAATCATATCACCATCAACATGCCTTCAAGCAAGCTTAACATCATCTAGGAATCATGATTAACTTATCATGACATTAATTACTTGAACTAGAACCAACCTAATTGACCAAATGATCAATACGAATAGAGCATTCAGGAATTAAGCACGTAGTGTCCCATTGTTAAGCACATTTGAATATAACTGGATCATGTAACCAAGTACCATTTTCCACATTCAACAAGTTATGCCTAATTCATTCACATAGCATCTGGATATCATGAGCATCAAGCATTGCCAACCAAGTCTTTACAAGCTTCTAAAGGTCAAAGCCATATATATACAAACTTCAAAATGAACAAAATGCCTGATCTAGCTTAATTATGTACATATCTAGGTGCCACCAAATATGAGAGTTGCAAAAATAGATTCGAAGTAATACTTCTAGCTCTGCTTGTGTCTTACTTCGAGCTCAAGGAAGGTAGCTTTAAGATCTCTTTAAACCTGTGGTTTGGGAAGGACAGAAACAAGAGTGATAAGTACATAATGTACTTAGTGAGATAGCAACTATTTACTAGCCAATTATCAAGTTTAGGTTGTCTTTAATCAAGTACAACCTAGCTAAGGTTTGAGAATGTGAAGTCAAGTCTAACATAAGGTTTCAAGTATTTCAAGCCAAGTAGGGAGACAAGTAGTCATGTATAGCTATTACCATTTGTATATATCTTCACAAGCACAAGAACATATAACAAGGTCTCAATTTCAAGTAATATACATTATTTCATGCTTCAACACCATTCGAGTAGCAATTTATAGGAAGGTTGTTTCCATTCCAAGTTTGATCAAGTACTAAATCAAGACAATAAGCGTGTTCAAGCATATCAATTCGAGTATGATCACTTTTCAAGTATCATGTAAGCAAGCAAATTCAAGGTACCAAGTCAAATATCATTCAAGCTTTAGGCCATGTTTTTCTTTCTTACTTATTCATTTTAGATTAGACTTGGTACATAGTTATGTCTAGGTAATCGAGTCACCAACCAAACTGTCGCCAAAACAAGAAACTCATCATATTCCTCCTATTGTCGCCAGTGACCATAACACACATCCCTCCTATTGTCGCCAAATAAGGGCCTTGGCCCAGGACCGTAGTCCACCCAATCACAATGAGCTCTAGACTCTATGGCATGCAATCCTACCTAGGACCAACTAGCAACCAAGGCTTTATTTGATTTACTTGTCAATTAATTAAGCTTCAAGATTTCAAGTAAAGGCAAGTACACATAATAAGATCAAGGCAAGTTAGTAGCTTATTCAAAGCATCCCTTTCAAGTGTTTATCTATCAAGGTCAAGATAGCCCTTAGGCCATTCGAGCCTTAGCTCAATATATCATGAATTCATTGTAATTCGAGCAAGTTTGCATTTCATATCATCATTAGCATCAAACAAGATCATATCTAAGCATTCTTGATTCATTCGAATAGGTCAATACAAGAAACCATAGAAGATCAATCCATTGTTACATGATTCATTTGTATTACCAAATCATATATCAAGCATATCTTACTGCCAAGTTTCCATTTAATCCATTATTCCCTTAATTCATTTCAAAGCATAGTTTAAATTCATTTCATGGCATGAACATATCAATGGAATAGTAGTCATGCATATTTGGTTAGGACCTAAGTACTAACCCTATGTAAAAGCTACACTCACTAGTCCTCCAAGCTAGTTTTGATCCTTGATCCCAATCCCTTTTTTCTTGTTACTAGGTTGCCCAACTCTATCTTCTTCAACAAGATCCACTCCTTGTTCTATCATACATCCAATATAATGGAATCAAAATCAACAACCAAACAATGCCTTTCAAGAAATCCAAGTTCACAAGAAACTAGAGTCAAGCATTGTGTTTCCAGCAATCAAACAATTTAGGCATTTCTATTTAGCATTTTCATTCATGTTAACTTAGCCATTGTGTAACACCCTAAATCATAGCCTAGAAGTATTGAAACCATTTGCTTAAGTTGATAGCTTAATTGAATCTAGAAATTAAGCTAAATTGATTAGTCAATGATCTAATTTAAAGAATGAAAGAACTAAGTGACCAAATTAAGGTGACCAACTTGTAAACTCTAGAAATTTTAAAGAATGCATGCTAAAGTTTCAATATTCCATAGTTTCCCTTGATTAAGTTAATATTAAGGATAAATTAAGGGACATTTTAGACAATTCACAAATCCAATAAATTGGATTAAGTGTCATCATCTTCTTCACTTTCTCTTTGTTGGCCGAATTGAAGAGAGAAAGAGAGAGAGGAAAGCTTGAGGGAGAAAGCTTGAATCCATGCCCTAACCTTGATTTATCTCCAAATAAAGTCTAGATAGCTTAGTGATTAAGGTAATTACTTGTTTCTCTTGTAAATTTCATGTTTGAATTCAAATGGAAATGTGATTTGAGTGTATAGTGCTGGAAATGTGATGGACATGTAATAGACTCATGTATAATTGTTGGAATTGATCTCAAAATTGTTAGATGACATGTTATGTTACATTACATGTTGAATTTTTGTGGTTATATGCTGGAAATTATGTGAAAGGAATGGTATAACAAAACTAGGTTGCTGGAAAATTGAAATTGGATGTTAATGCAAGAATTGAATGGTTAGAAGTTGTAATTGAGCTATGGAATTAATGAATTGATCATGATCATTTTTAGATAATGTAAATTGGATGTTAAAAAAGCTGAATTGTTAGTAACCAATACTGGAAATGAAAGATAAAAGAATGAACATAGTCATATAGCCTAGAAATTGTTTTAGTAAGAACCTATTGTGTAAACATGCAAAATTAAGATTTGTAACCAAGTTGCTCTGTTTTGGTTGCCTTGATTAATGAATTAACATTGACTAAACATGTTTAGGATGCCATATGAAATGAATTATAGGGCCAAAACATTGGTTAAAATGAATTTAAGGAGTTAAAATTTGGATAGGTGCAATCTGCCCAGAATTGCTCTCTTCTGGGCAATCACTTTGAAAATTCACCAAAATTTGTATAGATAAAATTCAGGGCTGAAATTTTAATGAAATGATCCTTAGTATGTCTACTTTCATTAGGTGAAAACATAACTGAAAATTGGGTCCTATGCTGGAAACTGTAAACAGAAATAGCTGGACTGTGCAAACTATCCAGGCAATGTATATGCCCTGTCTTTGAACAGTAAACGGTATTAATTGGCTAAGAACTAAAATGCAAGTCTATTAAGGTCTTAAAGCCAATTTTGTTAGATTTCCAGTGGCATAAATTAATCAAAATTCTGATGTAGGAATTGAAAGATATGCCTGTTTAAGCATGTAGTGTGCAAGCTGCCAGGCAACAGCAGTTAATCTAGTTGGAAACTGTTTTGTGTTAGATTATCCGATAGAGTTAGAGTCCTTATGTAAATAGTAGTTTAAATTAAAGTTTAAAGATAGAGTTAGAGTCCTCATGTAAATAGTAGTTTAAATTAAAGTTTACTTCCTAAAAGATAGAGTTAGATGTCTTGTGTACTTAGGACTCCTAATTGTAACTAAAGTCAAATACTTGAGTCTATAAATTCACTGTAAAGGGATGTAATTTTTTGAAAATATTCAATAACAGAAAATCAATTCTATTTTCTTCTTCTTTTCTACAGAAACTTAAATTCTGCTTTATTTTTATGCGTTAATTAGTTTTTCCTAAAGCTAGAAAATTGCTTTTCTACATGGTATCAGTCTAACATCGATCCTAGTTTGAATTCTTAATGGCCTTCGACAACCTTTGAGATGCTATCCATAGCAGAGCAGGCTGCTGGATTGGAGTTTTTTCCAGAAATTTCAGGTTCGACAGTAACCTGTGAAGCAGATTTAGCCCTCGTGGAGGATACAAGCATACAGAATACTTGTTCTCCTACTGCACTTTTTTCTACCAAAGGTGTATCAGCATGGATCATCGACTCTGGAGCATCTAATCACATGACTGGTAACAGGGAATTGTTTTTCAGATTCATCTTCTACAAGTTCTATTAAAACAGCCGATGGCTCTTTCTCTCCTATCAAAGGAAGTGGCTCAGTCCTCGTTAACGATAATTTGTTGCTTGAAGATGTTTTGTTTGTGCCTAATCTCACCTGCAATCTCATCTCTGTTAGTAAACTCTCCAAGAATTTGAAGTGTTCATTACAGTTTACTGAATCTGGTTGTTTTTTGCAGGCAATGAATTCGAGGAAGATGCTTGGCACTGCTAGCTTGCAAAATGGTCTTTATGTCCTTGGAAATCAACCATCTACCCTACCAAATACTTCTTGCTCTTTGAACTCTTTAGGGCAAATTGATAATATAATGTTATGGCATTTTAGGTTAGGGCATCCTAATTTTCATTATCTTGCTAAATTATTCCCTGAATTATTTGTTAATAGAAAACCAAGTTCTTTTAAATGCCATATATGTCCTCTCGCTAAAATGTACAAAAAAGCATCCTATTTACCATCTTCCTACAAACCTTCCCAACCTTTTTCATTAATTCATAGTGATGTTTGGGGTCCTTCTCGAGTGAAGAATGTAACTGGTAGTAGGTGGTTTGTCACTTTTATTGATGATCATAGTAGAACAACTTGGGCATATTTGTTAAGGGATAAATCTGAAGTAGCCTCTGTTTTTGAGAAATTTTACAATATGGTTGAAACCCAATTTGGAAGTAAAATTCAGATCTTCAAATCTGATAATGAGAGTGAATATTTTACCAAGTCCTTGGGGGAATTTTTTAACAAAAAAGGGATTGTTCAACTTAGCACTTGTGTGGATACACCACAATAAAATGGGGTTGCAGAAAGGAAAAATAGGCATTTGTTGGAGGTAACTAGGTCTTTTATGTTCACTAGTAATATTCCTAAGTATTTGTGGGGTGAGGCTTTGTTAACTGCAACCTATCTCATTAATCGAATGCCCAGTAAGGTTTTGCAATACAGAACACCTAGAGCTGTTTTTTTGGAGAGTTACCCCAATTTTAAACCTTTGTCTTCTATTCTCCCCTTCAAGGTTTTTGGTTGCACTGTGTTTGTGAAAGATTATGTTCCCTCTAGGTTAAAACTTGACCCCAGATCCTTGAAGTGTGTCTTGGTCGGGTATTCTTCACTTAAGAAGGGCTACAAATGTTATCATCCTCCTTCTCAAAATTTTTTTACTTCCTTGGATCTCACCTTTTTTGAACAGGAACCTTATTTCCCTGCGGCTGCAAATCAGGGGGAGAATTATGATGTTTTTCAGCCTCCTACCAATCAGGTTTATCCTTCTTTACCTTCAGAGTTATTACCTACTAATAATCCTTTGTTATTTGAACCCCATACTCATTTAAACCCTTCTACTTCTTCACCTATTATTACACCTACAGCTTCCCACCCTTCACCTATTGTTACTACTCCTCAGAATTCACCCAAACCTTCCTCACAAACCTCTCAGCCTCCTAAGCAATTGAAAGTTTATACCATAAAACAGAAAACTATTCCAGAGACTGTTTTGCAATCTGACACTTGCCGAGAATTGGACTTGAATTCAGTTGCCAATGAAAATGATGGAGGTAATGTTCTAGCCGAGATTCCCTCTCATTTACTTGAATTTGATTATTTGCCTATTGCTAAAAGGAAAGGGGTAAGACAATGTACAAAACACCCCATTCAGAGGTATGTTGCTTATGGTAGTCTAATGCCATCATTTAAGGCTTTTACAGCTTGCTTAGATAAAGAACAGATACCTAACACTATTGAGGAGGCTCTAAAAGATTCTAAGTGGAGAAGGGCTGTTAAAGAGGAGATTGCAGCACTTGAAAAGAATGATACTTGGACCATTACAGATCTTCCACAAGGCAAGAAACCAATGGATGCAAATGGGTGTTCGCCATAAAATACAACTCGATGGCGTATACAGAGGTATAAAGCAAGGTTGGTGGCCAAGGGTTTTACTCAAACCTATGGAATTGATTATAATGAGACCTTTGCTCCTGTAGCTAAACTAAATACAGTTAGAGTTCTCTTAAGCTTGGCTGTAAACAAGGACTAGAAGCTTCATCAACTTGACATTAAGAATGCCTTTCTTAATGGAAAATTGGAAGAAGAAGTGTACATGAGAGTGCCTTCGGGCTTGAAGTCAGTAAAAGGAGATTAGAAAGTTTGCAGACTTAATAAATCCATCTATGGTTTGAAGCAGTCACCTAGAGCCTGGTTTGACAGATTCACCAAGGTGATTTTAGAAAATGGATACAAACAATCCTTGACAGATCACACTTTCTTCATTAAGGTTACCTCTAGCAATAAAAGGGTTATTTTAATAGTATATGTGGATGACATTATTCTGACAGGTGATGATGATGAAGAGATAAGTCACTTGAAAGGGTTGTTAAATACACAGTTTGAAACAAAAGACCTAGGAAAGCTCAGATACTTTCTAGGCATGAAGGTTGCTAGGTCGAGCAAAGGTCTAGTGATAAACCAGAGAAAATATGTTCTTGATCTACTTAATGAAGCAGGAATGTTGGGATGCAAACCAGTTGATACTCCCATGGAAGCAGGCTTAAAATTCAATAGAGAGGACACAAGCCCTAAAGCTGATAAGGGTAAATTTCAGAGGTTAGTGGGAAAATTGATTTATTTGTCATTAACCAGACCAGACATTGCTTTTCCAGTTAATATTATCAGTCAACACATGACTGATCCAAGGGAAGATCACATGGAAGCTGCAATTAGAATTTTGAGATACTTGAAAGGGACACCAGGGCATAGATTGCTATTTAAAAAGACTCAAGAAAGGACTGTTCAGATTTATTCAGATTCAAGTTGGGCAAACGAACTGACAGAAAGAAGATCAACTAGTGGTTACTGCTCCTTTGTTTGGGGAAATCTAGTGACCTGGAGGAGTAAGAAACAAACAGTTGTATCTAGAAGCAGTGCTGAAGCAGAATATAGGGCTTTAGCATTGGGAATGTGTGAAGGAATTTGGTTGTTAAAGCTATTGAAGGAGCTAAATGTGAACCAAGAGGAGAAGTTTGAGATTTTTTGTGATAATCAGTCCACCATACAAATTGCTCGAAATCCAGTCCACCATGATAGGACTAAACATGTGGAGATTGACAGGCATTTTATCTCAGAAAAGATTACTAGTGGGACAGCTTCTTTATCTTATGTTCCTACAGAAGAACAAGTGGCAGATGTACTTACAAAAGCACTACCAAAAGCTTCTTTCGACAAGTTTCTATTCAAGTTGGGATTATACAATGTATATTCTCCAACTTGAGGGGGAGTGTTAGATTATCCGATAGAGTTAGAGTCCTTATGTAAATAGTAGTTTAAATTAAAATTTAAAGATAGAGTTAGAGTCCTCATGTAAATAGTAGTTTAAATTAAAGTTTACTTCCTAAAAGATAGAGTTAGATGTCTTGTGTACTTAGGACTCCTAATTGTAACTAAAGTTCAATACTTGAGTCTATAAATTCACTGTAAAGGGATGTAATTTTTTGAAAATATTCAATAACAGAAAATCAATTATGTTTTCTTCTTCTTTTCTGCAGAAACATAAATTCTGCTTTATTTTTATGCGTTAATTAGTTTTTCCTAAAGCTAGAAAATTGCTTTTCTACATTTTGTACACAGTTTTATTGGACTGTTTTGTAATAATTTGGGACAATTAGATCCTGCCTAGTCTTGTTTATTGAAATGTTGATAGAATTGTATGTATATGTTTATATATATTGAAATAACCTTGATGCCATGTTGAATTGTCTTGTGTATACATATTGATGAGTGTGTTTAATCATGAATTTGCTAGAGCAATGAGTGAACTTGGTGGAAGGAGAAAAGGAAAATCATCCAAAGGCTAAGAACAAAGGAATAGCTATACAAGACAATTGCTATCTTGCTTGGATTGTATTGTGAGTGTAGCTACCTCTAAGGTTAGGACTAGGTCATAACCAATGTATTTTATTACATTCATGACATGATAATGAATCTAAGCATGAACTTGACTTAATAAGGGAAAGATGATTAAAGAAACACATGAAACTTGATCCTAGTATTGAACACATGTCTATTTCGAAATGTTTATGCATGATTGGTGAGAGCTTGGATGATTTATGTGCTATGATACAACATGATTGAATGCTAAAGACTTGTTTGAGATATGATGTTATCACATTTTGATGAAATGGATCTTGAAACCACTTGAGTTGTAAGCTAAGGCTCAATAGCCTAAGGGCTTAACATGAAATGATCTTGCTTAACATGAATATGATCTTGGACTTGATAACTTGAATAAATGGTAAATCGAACAACCTTGGTAGCTAGTTGGACTAGGTAGAAGGGCATGCCTTAGAATCTAGAGCTCATTGTGTACGGGTGGACTACGGTCCAGGGCTAAGGCCCCTATTTGGTGATAGAAAGAGGGTACGCATGTGGTCTTTGGCGACAGTAGGAGGGTTGACCAGCACTACGGTGCATCTTGTGGCGATAGTTGGTTGGAGACTCGATTACCTATACAAACTAATTACCAAGGGGGTTGTTTAATAAAATAACAAATGTAATAACAATTCAAATATACATGATACTTGTCTTGAATGCCATGAAAAGTATGTTACTTGACTTGAAAGCATGACTCATTGGTTTCTTATTTTGCAAGCATGTTGCTTGATTTATGAATTATGACTCCTTGATGCTTATACATGTTGGTCGATGCTTGCTATCCTAGATAGGATAATCTTGATGCTTGAAGGACTAGATAAGGTCACTCTTGATGTTTGAAAGACTAGCTAAGACTACTTTAATGCTTGGAAGCCTTAGCTAGGTTTACACTTGATTTCAAAGACATGAAACATAAAATAACAAAATGGATAGACTAGTTACTACCTCACTAAGTACATTTTTGTACTTATCACTATTATTTCATTCTTCCCAACCTACAGGTTAAAGGATTCAAACATTGCTTGATCTTGAAGTTTGATTCCTTGAGGAAGAAGCATCTTACACAAGCTTGATTAAAGTATGATTTCATACTTGTTTTGTATCTCCTAGAATGGTGGCACTAGATGTATTTAAATATCTTGAACATACGTTTTGAAAGCTTGTATATAATGCTTGATGGGACTATGTATGTTATGTATATAGTATAAGGTATGTAATGAACTTAGATAACTTGTAATGGTTGAATGTTGCTGCGCATTTGTTGATGACATGGAATGATCATATGATGATCTAATTGGATATGAAATAGTTTGATAACCTTTTCATGCTCTTGTGTATGCTTGAAATGAAAGTAGATTGAGATGAACCATGTTGTATGACCAACCATTAGAATGCTTCATGTCTTGTATGAAATTACCATGTTGAAAGTATTGTTATGTGATTGTTTTGACGTATGGCCGAATGGTTTGATGTGGTTATTTCATGTTTGCCGAATGCATAATAGTAGAATAAGATTGGAATTAACTAGTTTCATGCTTTGTATTGTGTTTTGTGCTATGGCCGAATGGTTAGGTATTGGTATAGGCTTGAATAGAACTAGATACATGCTATTAAAGGTTAGATAATTATGCTTAGTAAGTGTAGGAATGAAATGACTAAATATGTACAAGATAATGAACACAAAGTGAATTGGAAGCATGTAACACTAAGGTAGCAAATATGATAGGTAACATTGCATAAGTGTTATAAAATAAACCATGAAAGTAGTAACTTGTAATGTAAGCATGAAATGAGTTAAAATTGGTGACCTATTCGAATGGATAGTTTGGATTAAGATTCAATTTTGTGGTTACTTGCATGATAAGTAATGTATGAATGGTTGCCTATGCCTTATTCGAATGATTGTTTCTTCTTGCTTGCTTCAGATGAATAAGAGTCAAATGTGTATTGCTTGTATGTTAAGTAAGCATGAATGTTTATAAGTATGTGTGGATCGAATACCTTGTTGCTCGCCATGTCTTGTATTGTTCTTGCTTGCTTGTTAAGTAATGCTCCTGAACTGAGTTACTACTTACCCGGGTAGGGAGTGTTACATATTAATTGGTAATCAGAGCTTTAGGTTTAGTCAATTCTTGGACTAAACTGGGCTATCATGCATCATATAGGATACTTGTGCCACATAGGAGACTTATATTGAATAGCTTGGGTCTTGCTTATTAAACTGAACCCCTAATTATTATATTTGAACGTAGAATGTCTAAAATAAGACTCGGTCGGGATAATAAAAGTCCTGAAGGCTACTCAAATGAAGGAGACAGTGTGAGGATGAAGCAGAATCCTCATCAACAATAAGCTCAACATCGAGCTCAAGCTGCTGCTCAACAGGAAGCTCCTGCTATCAATCTTGTGCAGCAAGAATGTCTTCTAAGCATGAAGGAGATGTTCAATCATCTTGTTTATGCTTTAAAACAAGATCATCCTATTGCTCCTATTGTTGTTGTGCCAAACCGAGCCACAATTGACAAACTAGCTCAACATTGGGCTTATACCTTCACTGGCACCGATGAAGCGAACCCAAAAGTAGCTGAGTACTGGCTAAAAGCCACTACTCGAATCCTTACCAAGAAATTACCTTGTCCCGATGAGCACAAGCTCGAATGTGACATAGCCTTGTTAGCAGACGAAGCTTTAAGCTGATGGGAAACTACTACACTGACTACCCCTACAGAAGCCGTGACGTGGAAATTCTTCCTCGATGAATTTAGGAAGAAGTATATCAGTGAACGGTATCTGGCCGAGCGCCAGAAACGTTTCTTGTACCTCAAGCAAAGGGGTCGACCTATTGAACAGTACGTGAGTGACTTCTGCATGTATTGCAAATATGGGTCAAAATATATCAAAACCGAAGCTGATAAATGTCAGATGTTTATTGATGGATTGAATGATGAATTAAGTCCTATTTTCACTGCCCTAGATATCACCGACTTCCAAAATTTGGTGAATCGGGTTATAGCAACCGAGGCAAAGATGAAGGCCTCAGAGAAACGTAAGAGTGGAAACTCTTGGAAAGATAAATGATCCAGAAATGATGACAAGCCAGACTGGCAGTCAAAGAAAGTTAAACACTCTAAAGATCACCCTTCAAATTATACTCATGTCTAGAAGAGCAATTATATACCGAAACCTCAATCGGTTATCAAATCCTCAGCCCTGATCATCTTAGTTGATAGTATGGAGAATTATGGTAAAGTTGTTCAGTATTCTACTTACAAGTTCTGTCAGAAGCACCACACCGGGCAATGAAGAACTCAACAAAACTTGTGTTTCTTATGTGGAGCCTCAGATCACTATATTCGCTATTGCCCCCATAATCCCAATAAGGTTCCAAGTCGAACTCCTAGAAATGCTAGCTCAGCTCTCTCCAATCGAAACAAGGGTCCTAAATAAGCCTAGTCTGGAAATCAAGGGAGAGCCAAGAGGAACCATTCAAATGCCCCTACTCACCAAGAATCTCGAGCCCCTGCTAGAATCTATCATATCCAAGGAATGGAAGATGAAGAAGCACCCAATGTCATAGCGGGTACCGTTGAGCTAAATTCAACTCCTATTTATGCTTTGATAGACGCGAGATCCACTCATTCTTTTATATGCTCATCTTTAATTGTCAAATTGAACTTGAAGCCTGAAATTGTAAAACAAAGCCTTGTAGTATCAAATCCAATAGGGGGAATTACAAATATAAGCCTAATCTATAAAGAATGCCCTTTGTACATTCGAAACATACCCTTTTATGTTGATCTATATGTGTTCCCAACATGTGAATTCGATCTAGTGCTAGGACTAGATTGGTTAAGTAAACATGAAGCCTGGGTAGAATGCTTAAATAGGAGACTGTATCTCCGGGGTTTAGGAAAAGAATAAATCCTCCTAATTGATAGAAAACCAACTTTAATCTTTGCTACTATGGTATTACAAGATGAATTTGAATTCGGCTTACCTAGTATGCCAATCGTGTTTGAATTTATTGATGTTTTTCTCAAGGAACTCCCTGGTCTCCCTCCAATTAGAGAAGTAGAGTTCAGGATTGAAGTTCCACCTAGAACAACTCTGGTGTCAATTACTCCATATCGAATGGCACATGTTGAGTTGAAGGAACTCAAGAAGCAACTCTAAGAGCTACAAGACAAGGCTTTCATCTGACCTAGCTCGTCTCCTTAGGGTGCTCAAGTCTTATTCGTAAATAAGAAATACGGGACCATGAGACTCTGTATTGATTACAGATAATTGAACAAGCTTACGATCAAGAATCAATATCCTCTTCCTAGAATAGAAGATCTCTTCGATCAGTTCAAAGATGCTTCGGTATTCTTTAAGATCGACCTTCGATCAGGATACTATCAAATGAGGGTAAAGGAAGAAGACGTGCCCAAAACGGCCTTTCGTACTCGATATGGCCACTATGAATTTCTTGTAATGCCATTCAGGCTAATGAATGCTCCAGCTGCTTTCATAGACCTCATGAATCAAGTGTTCAAGCCCTATCTCGACAAGTTCGTGGTCGTCTTCATTGATGACATCCTAGTTTACTCCTGGAACAAGGAAGAACACTCCGAACATCTTAGAATCATATTGCAAACTCTTCGAGAATGTCAATTGTTTGCAAAGTTCTCTAAGTGTGAATTCTAGCTAAACGAAGTCTCTTTCCTTGGCCATGTCATCTCGGCAGAAGGAATTAAAGTAGACCCGAAGAAAATTCAATCCATCCTAGATTGGATACCTCCGAGTAATGTTAGTGAAATTAGAAGCTTTCTTAGTTTAGCCGGGTATTATCGGCAATTTGTCAAAGGATTCTCATCCATTTCCGCAAGTTTGACAAAGTTAACCCAAAAGGATACACCTTATGTTTGGTCGAAAAGCCAACGATGAAGCTTCGATCAACTTAAACAAGCCTTGACTCATGCTTCGGTTCTTATCCAACCAGAATCAGGTAAGGAGTATATTGTTTACAGTGATGCATCTCATCTAGGGCTAGGATGTGTCCTAATGCAAGATGGAAAAGTGGTAGCTTATGCTTCAAGGCAACTGAAACCACACGAGTCAAACTATCCAACACACGATCTATAATTGGCAGCTATCGTGTTTGCTCTCAAAATATGGAAACATTACTTGTACGGGGAGAAATGTAACCTGTTCACAGACCACAAGAGTCTCAAATATCTCCTGACTCAGAAAGATTTGAATCTGAGACAAAGAAGATGGCTAAAATTCCTTAAAGACTACGATTTGGTTATCGACTACCATCCGGGGAAAGCAAACGTGGTTGCTGATGCCCTTAATCGCAAACTATACTCGGGTAAACTCCTAAATCTAAATTATAGTATAATTCAATCGAATTTGAACTTACTTGAATGACAAGTAACCATTCGAGCACCTTACTTTTTTTGCAAGTAACCACTCATTTTTTTTTAATTATCCTATGTATTCTTTGTAGCTACTCTGGCTATCATTGCTCATTTTCGTTTATCCAAAGGACAGAAATTCTTGTCTAAACTTCAAGTTCAATCCAGCTTAATCTCGAGAATTAAAGAGCTCCAGCAAACTGATCTCGTTCTTCAAAAGATCATATCCAAGTTAGATTCTGAGCCTAATTCTGACTTCTCCCTTAAGTCCAATGGACTCCTATATTTCAAGTATAGAGTGTGTGTTCCTAACAATGAGGAACTAAGACAAGAAATGTTACAAGAAGCTCACCAAAGCTCATTCTCGATTCACCCAAGATCTGTTAAGATGTACAAGGATCTAAAGCCACTATACTGGTGGCCGGGTATGAAATCTGCTATCACAAACTTTGTATCGAAGTGCCTGACTTGCCAAAGAGTTAAAGCTGAACATCGAGTTCCTACTTGATTACTTCAGCCAATCGAATTCCCTCAGTGGAAATGGGATCGTATTACAATGGATTTCGTTACTGGTCTCCCTTCTTCTCCAAGAAAGAATGATGCTATATGGGTGATTGTTGATAGATTCACAAAGTCTACTCACTTCATCCCTGTTCAAATGAACGTGAGCTTGGAAACCTTAGCCGAGCTTTACATCCGTGAAGTAATTCGATTACACAGTGTACCCACAGCTATCATCTCCGATCGAGACCCCAGATTTGCTTCGCGATTTTGGAAGTCTCTACAGAAAGCTTTAGGGACCAAAGTAAATCTAAGTACAGCTTTCCATGCTCAGTCTGATGGACAATCTAAAAGGATTATTCAAGTACTAGAAGACATGCTTCATGCTTGTGTTATAGAGTTCAGGAATAACTGGGAGAAATCACTACCCCTAGTAGAGTTTGCTTACAACAATAGCTATCAAGCATCTATTCAGATAGCACCATTCGAATCTCTATATGGGAGGAAGTGTAGAACTCCCTTATGTTGGTCTGAATTTGGGGAAAACAAAGTGCTAGGGCCTCAATTGCTTCGGGAAACCGAATAGCAAGTGAAAATCATTCATGATAGATTAAAGGCAGCCTTCGATAGACAAAATGCGTATGCAGATTTAAAACGGAGAGACATTCAACATAATATTGGAGACAAGGTTTTTCTTAAAGTCTCCCCTTGGAAGAAAGTCCTTCAATTTGGAAGAAAAGGGAAGCTCAGTCCCTGATTTATTGGTCCATTCGAAATCACTAAAAGAATTGGACCAGCACTTTTCCAATCCATATTCACGGTCTTGATTGCCCAATATGCCTTGTGTTCGATTTCCACCGGTAGATGACATGTTTTGCCATAGACAAGTCGGAAGGAAGACATAGCTAAGGGTGTTTTGAATGCAATGTGATATGCCCAAAGTGCATCATCTAGTCTTACTGACCAATCCTTCCTAGAGGGATTTACAACTTTCTCGAGTATACCCTTCAATTCTCGGTTGGAAATTTTTGCTTGCCCATTGGTTTGTGGGTGATATGCCGTGGCAATCTTGCGAGATACACCAAAGCGTTGTAACATCTTGGCGATGAGTTTGTTGTCGAAGTGCTTGCCTTCATCACTGATAATTGCTCTCGGCATCCCAAACCGTGTAAATATATTTTTCTGCAAGAATCGTTACACGGTCTTAGAATCGTTGGTGGGAATTACAGCTGGCTCAACCCATTTAGACACGTAGTCAACGATAAGTAGAATATAGAGGTTGCCGAATAAAGATGGGAAAGGTCCCATAAAATCAATCCCCCATACATCAAACAATTCCACCTCGATGATGTTTTGGAGTGGCATCTCATGTCGTCTAGAGATATTGCCTGTCCTCTGGCAACGATCACATTGCTTGTAAAACTCTTGGGCATATTTGTACAGTGTTGTCCAATACAAACCGGGTTGCAAAACTTTGGCCGCGGTACGTGTTCCTCCAAAATGTCCTCCATAGGGTGAAGAATGGCATTGCCGAAGTATATTTTGTTGCTCCTCTTCAGGGATACATCGGCGTATAACCTAATCTGCACATTGTTTAAAGAAAAGAGGCTCGTCCCAAAATTAATTCTTAGCATCATGGCAGAACCGCTTCTTCCCTTGGCGAGTAAGGCCATAAGGTAAAATACCACAAATAAGGAAATTAACTAAATCTACATACCAGGGTATTGTCGAGGCATGTGTTGTCGTGGCAACTGCTTCCATGGTTGCTGAGGCGTGCGCATCAGTGGTTGCCACGGCGTACGTATCAGTGGTTGCCGAGGCATCGAGGGTTGCCGAGGCGTCGAGGGTTGCCGAGGCATGCACATCCATGGTTGTCGAGGCGTTAGGGGTTGCCGAGACGTGCGCATCCATGGTTTCCAAGGCAACTAACAGTTGCTCATCCGGGAATGCATCGCATATCTCTAAATCCGCGTCCTCCTCCCTATTGCGTTCTAAGCGCGATAAGTGATTGGCCACTTGATTTTCTGTTCCTTTCCTGTCTTTAATTTCAATGTCAAACTCTTGTAAAAGCAATATCCAACGAATCAAATGAGGTTTGCCATCCTTTTTAGCAAATAGATACTTAATTGTCGAATGGTCCGTATGAACAATTACCTTTGTACCAATCAAATAGGATCAGAACTTGTCAAATGCGAAAACTACGGCTAGTAACTCTTTCTTCGTTGTTGTGTAATTCAATTGAGCACTATTAAGAGTTTTACTAACGTAGTATATCACATGAAAGGTCTTACCTGTGCGTTGGCCTAGGACTGCTCCTACCGCGAAATCACTTGCTTCACACATAAGCTCAAAAGGTAGTGTCTAATCTGGTGGAACGACAATGGGTGCCGAGGTAAGCTTTTCCTTTAGGGTTTCAAATGCTTGGGGTGCAAGAATCATCAAAATTGAAGACTTTATCCTGTTCAAGTAAATTGCACAAGGGTTTAGTAATTTTAGAAAAATTATGAATGAACCTCCTGTAAAAAAACTGCATGTCCAAGAAAGCTTCGGATTCCTTTAACCGAACTTGGTGGGGGTAATCTCTCTATCACGTCCACCTTGTCTTTGTCTACTTCAATTCCCTTGGATGAAATCTTATGGCCGAGCACTATTCCTTCATCTACCATAAAATGGCACTTCTCCCAATTAAGGACTAAATCGGTTTCTTCACATCTGGCCAACACCTTATCTAAATTGTCGAGGCAACTGTCGAAGTCATTACCAAAAACAGAAAAATCATCCATGAAGATCTCAAGGAAGTCTTTGACCATGTCTGAAAAAAGTGCCATCATGCATCTTTGGAAGGTTGTTGGGGCATTACACAATCCGAACGGCATCCTTCGGAAAGCATAAGTACCGTATGGGCATGTGAAGGTTGTCTTTTCTTGATCTTCTGGTGCTATGGCAATTTGATTGTAACCTGAATAACCATCAAGAAAATAATAAAAGGGTTTACCTGCCAGACGGTCAAGCGTTTGATCAATAAAGGGTAATGGGAAGTGATCTTTCCTAGTGGCTTTGTTTAGCTTTCGATAATCCATACAAACCCTCCAACCGGTCACAATACTGGTTGGAATGAGTTCATTGTTTACATTACTTACCACCGTTATACCTCCCTTTTTCGGTACGCATTTTACTGGACTTACCCATGTACTATCAGAGATAGAGTATATGATGCCGGCGTCAAGCCACTTGATGATTTCTTTCATTATAACCCCTTTAATGGCATGATTCGGTCTTCTCTGAGCCTCAATCGAAGGTTTGTGATCATTTCCAACAAAATCTTGTGCATGCACACTGCCGGGCTAATTCCCTTCAAGTCGGCAATTGTCCACCCTATTACCTTCTTGTGTAGCATCAACATTTTGATCAGCTTATTTTCTTGCTCAGGCTATAACTTAGAGGAAATAATTATAGGCAATGTATTATCGGTTCCCAAGTAAGCATATTTTAGTTGTCCTGGCAATTGTTTCAGCTCAAGAATCGGTGGTTGTTCAATGGAGGGCTTTTCGAGTTTACCTTCCTTACCTGAGTAATCTAGTGGTTCAAAGTATGTACCTGGTCGATTGACTAACCAATTTTCCTCTTCTTGTTGTTCCTCATTGATCAATTCTTCATACTCTTCAGGTTCCTCTTGATCGGCAATGTAGTTGCCGAGGCAACTAAATTCCTCGTTGAAGTCAAACTCTACAGTGGCACGAAGAAGTTGGCATTCTTCCAGATCATCAGCATGCCTTAGTGTTTGGAACACATTTAGTTTAACTTTCTGGTCATTCACCCTCATTGTGAGTTCTCCCTTTTCAACATCGATCAAGGTTCTCCCTGTTGTTAGGAAGGGTCTCCCGAGAATGATAGGTGCATGTTTCATTTGCTTGACAATCCAAAATAATAAAGTCAACGGGAAAAATAAATTTATCAACTTTTACCAGTATGTCTTCGATTTTTCCCTCTGGATGTACATAGGATCTGTCGGCTAGCTGTAGCATAATTGTCGTAGGTCTTGCCTTCCTGATTCCTAGTTTCTACAAAACCGATTTAAGCATCAAGTTTATGCTTGCTCCAAGGTCACATAATGCTTTCCCGACACAGTGGTTTTCGATGGAACAAGGTATTGTGAAACTTCTGGGATCCTTCAACTTGGGTGACATACGATTATGCAACATGGCCATGCATCCCTCTGTTGCGGCAACTATTTCGAACTCTCCTAGCCTTGTTCTCTTGGACACAATGTTTTTAAGAAACTTGGCATAGTTCGGCATTTGTTCAATCGCCTCAACCAACGGCAAGTTGATGTGGGCTTGTTTTAGGATATCAAGAAACTTCTTGAATTGATATTCTTACTTTTGTCGCTTCAACCTTTGTGGGAATGGTGGTGGAAGTCGGATATCTTCGATCCTTTCATTGGTCTGGAACCTGATTGACGGCATTGCCAAGGCAAATGGAGTTGCCGAGGCATTGTCAACTGGGGTTGTCGTGGCGTGCCTATCGTTGGTTACCGAGGCATGCTTATCCCTGGTTACCGAGGCATTTCCTGGTTCATCATCTGAGGCTGTGCCGCTGAGTTCGTCTTGTTCTTTTTGTGGAGTTTTGTTTGATGATCGAGCTTGAGCCTCTTTAAGTTGTTGGCCACTTCTAGTGGTGATCACCATACATTGCTCATGGCCAGTTCCTCTTACAACTTCAGTATCGCTAGGTAAACCTTCTTGCGGTCTAGTATTCAAGTTTTGAGCAAATTGTCCGACTTAATTTTCCAATGATTTGATTGCCGCCTCTTGGTTTTGCAATCTCATATTGGTCCTGTTAATAAAAGCATCAGTTCTTTTTATGAAGTTACTATTCTCAGCCATATAAGATTCAGTTTTCAACATAAAAGCATTGAGAGAATTTTTCAAAGAACTAGATGTTATCGGTTGTTGCTGCGGCAACTGTTGCCGTGGCATATTTTGCTGGAATCCTGATGCTTGTGCATTCTGATTGTTCTGGTTTAGAGCATTGTTGGGATTACTCCATGAAAAAATCGGGTGCTTCTTCCAAGTTGGATTGTATGTATTGGACATCACATTGTTGTTCCGGTTGTAATTCCCCACATAGAAGCTGGATTCCAGATTCTACATACATTCAGAAGAATCATGGTTACCACCACATAACTCACAAAAGGAATCCATTACCTTGACCTCATGTGTGTTGTTTAGTTTCTGCATGTTCTGGACCATGTTGGTTAGAGCGGCCAATTGTGACGAAATTGAGTCTAATGATCCCAGTTCATGTATTGCGGCTTGGCGTCTAACTCCTCCTCTTCTAGCAGATGGCAATTGACAATAATTCTTGGCAAGCCTGTTTAGAATTTGCATTGCTTCCTCGGGTGACTTATCTAGGAGTATGCCGTTTGCTGAGGCATCTAGCATCATCCTTGTTGGTGTATTCACAGCGTTGTAAAACATTGTTACTTGTGTCCACACTGGGAATCCATGTAGGGGGACATTTGTGTAGAAGTTCTCTATATCACTCCCAAGCCTCGTATATGGATTCATCATCTACCTGTTGAAAAGAACTAATTTTGTTATGAAGCTTATCAGTCAAGTTTGTAGGATTAAATCGAGCAAGGAAATCACGACAAAGATCAGTCCAATATCCTATTGATCCGGTAGGAATACTATTCAACCATGCTTTTGCCCTATCCCTCAGTGAATAGGGGAATAATCATAGTCGTAAAACATCGGGGGTGACTCCTTGTATTTTGAATGAATTGCAAATCTCGAGGAAAGATTTAAGATGTTGTCGTGCATCTTCAGCTGCTGAGCCACCAAATTGACCAATTGTGTTGATCATATTGAACATGACCGGTTTCAACTCAAAGTGGTCAGCTTCAATTTTAGGTGTGACAACTCTTGGATTGAGTCCTTCAAGATCTTCTTCAAGATAGTCTCGAATAGTTCTGTTTCGTGCAAGAATCACTCCTCCTCCTACTGGAACATCTTGATTCATATTGCCGTCTTGATTAGCCATTGCTACTCTTAACCTTCGTCTAAGTCTTTGCAAGGTTCGTTCGATTTCTGGATCAAAGGGATATTATAGTGCAATCGGTCTCGTCCTGGTCATATACCAATGCAAAACCAAAGCTTGTTAACCCTTTGAATCTTAAACAAGAAAAATAAAAAGTGCAAGAAAATAAAAACAATGTTGCTATTGCCAATCCCCGACAACGACGCCAAAAACTTGTTGCGCGTAATAAGTGCTTCGCAATTATGCAAGTGTACACGTAGCAAGTTATAGTATAAAAGATATCGTCTCCACAGGGATTGGTGCCACTTCAAGAATCTAATCTCTTGCACTGTAAAAAGTAAAAGAACACAAGTAGAAAATTGTAGGAGTTTAACTAACAACTAAACTAGAAAGAAAATAAGTAAAAAAAGATGTAATCAAATGAGAGAGAATATGCCAGGTTATCGTGAGTTGAGGTGTTATAGCCGATTGGATCGTCTTGGTAAAAGAGTGCAATGGCAACTCAGTTGCTGTGGCAACTTGCACAGTGGGGTTGCCTTGGCAACTAATAGATGGTTGCTTGGGCAACTACTTGGGTGGTTGGGCAGCAACTTCAAGGTTTGGTGGAGCATTCTTCAATGGTTTCTTCTTATCCCTAAGTTGAAAACTCTAGCTAATTGTGCATGCCTTGATAACACATCCCTGTGTGAATCAAGGGTGAACAACAACCAATCTTGCGCTCCTCTTAGCTGTTGAAATCCTTAACTTATTCCTAAGCTGGATTAATCTTCACCATCAATAGATTGAATAAAGACCATACTCATTCGTTTCTTGAATCTAACTCTCCCGATATTAGATAAATAGATGAAGTTACGAGATCCTCTCCCAATTCACTTGCAAACAAGAATACGAACCAAAGATGAGTACACATTGAATTGAAAGTGCAAACTCTTATTACCTAAACAAAATCCAATTGTTTCTCACAACCACAAAACACAACAACCTTAGCCAAATAGATTTAGTTCATGGCTAGGTTCCAAAGAAACACAAGATAAAGAATTCCTAGCATAAACCTAATTGAACATGAAAAAAAAAGATGAGAATTATTGAAGCTTTGTCGAAATCTCTCCTTGCTCTTGTCGAAATCTCCCTCCTCTCTTTGTCAAAATTTCTATCATCTCTCCCTATGGAGTTGACGGCTTGGTCCTCAATTTATAGGGTTAGGTCAAAGTCTTTTTTTGAGGAGGAAGTTAAGCTGGAATTAAATATCTTTAAAGAATATAATTCTTTATTATATTTAAATTCCTTCTAGAACTTCTCCTATCTTCTTGAGATTTAATTTCTCTTTAACCTCTTCATGGAAATCAAACTCCTTTGGGATTTAACTTTGCTCCACGTCATCTTGGGATTATCTAGTCATCAATTTCGACTACCATATCATCTTATCCCTTATTGAAAATTGCCCTGGCAACTAGCTCGACATCTCCTTCATGCATTGCCTTGGCAACTAGCTCGACATCTCCTTCATGCATTACCCTGACAACTGGTTCCAGCCTTACTTTGGCAAGTGATTCTGCACACACACAAAACACACCAAAGCAGTATCTTTTTCCACAAAAATTACCAAGTTATGTAATCAAGCTCAACGGTGGAAAGAAACATGAATTAATGCATGAATGACTAATTATGCAACTAATATGAGCCTAAGTCTAACAATAATATGAGTAAAAAGGGTAATAAAAATAGTACTTTTGAAACTTAACAATTAGTCAAGGATTTAATTGAAAAAATGAAAGAACAAAGTGACCAAATTAAGGTGACCAACTTGCAAACTCTAGCAATTTTAAAGAATGCATGCTAAAGTTTCAATATTCCATAGTTGACCTTGATTAAGTTGATATTAAGGATAAATTAAGGGACATTTTAGACAATTCACAAATCCAATAACTTAGATTATGTGTCATCATCTTCTTCACTTTCTCTTTGTTGGCCGAATTGAAGAGAGAAAAGAGAGAGAGAGAGAGGAAAGCTTGAGGGAGAAAGCTTGAATCCATGCCCTACAACCTTGATTTAGGTCAAAATTAAGTCTAGATAGCTTTGTGATTAAGGTAATTACTTGTTTCTCTTGTAAATTACATGTTTGAATTGTTTGAATTGAAATGGAAATGTGATTTGAGTGTATAGATGCTGGAAATGTGATGAACATGTGATAGACTCATGTATAATTGTTGGAATTGATCTCAAAATTGTTAGATGACATGTTAGGTTACATTACATGTTGAATTGTTGTGGTTATATGCTGGAAATTATGTGAAAGGAATGGTATAACAAAACTAGGTTGCTGGAAAATTGAAATTGGATGTTAATGCAAGAATTGAATGGTTAGAACTTGTAATTGAGCTATGGAATTAACGAATTGATCATGATCATGTTTAGATAATGTAAATTGGATGTTAAACAAGCTGAATTGTTAGTAACCAATGCTGGAAATGAAAGATAAAAGAATGAACATAGTCATATAGCCTAGAAACTGTTTTAGTAAGAACCTATTGTGTAAACATGCAAAATTAAGCTTTGTGACCTAGTTGCTCTATTTTGGCTGCCTTGATTAATGAATTAACATTGACTAAACATGTTTAGGATGCCATATGAAATGAATTATAGGGCCAAAACATTGGTTAAAATGAATTTAAGGTGTTAAAATGTGGATAGGTGCAATCTGCCCAGAATTGCTTTGTTCTGGGTAGTCACATTGAAAATTCACCACAATTTGTATAGATAAAATTCAGGGCTGAAATTTTAATCACATGATCCTCAGTATGTCTACTTTTATTAGGTGAAAACTGGGTCCTATGCTGGAAACTGTAAATAGGAATAGCTGGACAGTGCAAATTGTCCAGGCAATGTAAATGCCCTGTCTTTGAACAATAAATTATATTAATAAGCTAATAACTAAAATTCAAGTCTACTATTGTCTTAAAGACAATTTTTTTAGCTTTCCAACGGTATAAATTAATAGAAATTCCAACGTAGGAATTGAAAGATATGCTTGTTTAAGCATGTAGTGTGCAAGCTGCCAGGCAGCAGCAGTTAAGCTAGTTGGAAACTGTTTTGTACATAGTTTTATTGGACTGTTTTGTAACAGTTTGGGATAATTAGATCCTGCCTAGTCTTGTTTATTGAAATTTTGACAGAATTGTATGTATATGTTTATATGTATTGAAATAACCTTGCTGCCATGTTGAATTGTCTTGTGTATACATATTGATGAGTGTGTTTAATCATGAATTTGTAGAGCAAGGAGTGAACTTGGTGGAAGGAGAAAAGGGAAATCATCCAAAGGCTAAGAACAAAGGAATAGCTATACAAGACAATTGCTAGCTTGCTTGGATTGTATTGTAAGTGCACCTACCTAACCAATGTATTTTATTACATTCATGACATGATAATGAATCTAAGCATGAACTTGACTTAATAAGGGAAGGATGATTAATGAAACATGATAAGTGTTCAAAAGTACTATTTTTATTACCCTTTTTACTCATATTATTGTTGGACTTAAGCTCATATTAGTTGCATAATTAGTCATTCATGCATTAATTCATGTTTCTTTCCACCGTTGAGCTTGATTACATAACTTGGTATTTTTGTGGAAAAAGATGCTGCTTTGGTGTGTTTTTGTGTGTGTACAGAATCACTTGCCTAAACAAGGCTAGAACCAGTTGCCAGGGCAATGCATGAAGGAGATGCCGAGCTAGTTGCCAGGGAAATGCTTGAAGGAGATGTCGAGCTAGTTGCCAAGGCAATTTTTGACAAATAATAAGATGATATGGTAGTCGAAATTGATGACTAGATAAGCCCAAGATGACGTGGAGCAAAGTTAAATTCCAAAGGAGTTTGATTTCCATGAAGAGGTTAAAGAGAAATTAAATCCCAAGAAGATAGGGGAAGTTCTAGAAGGAATTTAAATAAAATAAAGAATTATATTCTTTAAAGATAATTTAATTCAAACTTAACTTTCTCCTCAAGAAGGATTTTGACCTAGCCATCTCTTATTTAAAGGACCAAGCCGTCAAAGAGAGATAAGCAAGAGAGGAGAGAAATTTCGACAACTCCAAAGGGAAAGAGGGGAGAGATTTCAACAAGGGAGAAAGCTTGGAGGGAGAGTTCGATTGAGAGGTTTTCCAAAGAGGGCTGATTGATTTCTTCTTCTTCTTCTTTGCTTCCATTAGATTCATGGTTTGGTATTCTTTGTATATCTTTTGAACCCAACCATGAACTAACCTGATTAGTTAAGGTTGTTGTGAAATCTTTTGGATTTTTGTTTAGGTTTTTGAGTTGCAATTCAATTTTCAAAGTTTGTTCATTCGAGTGAATTGGGAGAGGATCTCGTAACTTCATCTATTTATCTAATATCGGGAGAGTTAGATTCAAGAAACGAATGAGCATGGTCTTTATTCAATCAATTAATGGTGAAGACTAATCCGGCTTAAGAATAAGTTTAGGATTTCAACGGCTAAGAGGAGCGCAAGATTGGCTGTTGTTCACCCTTGATTCACGCAGGATGTATTATCAAGGCATGCACAAGTAGCTAGAGTTTCGACTTAGGGATAAGAAGAAACCATTGAAGAACGCTTCGCCGAACTTTGGAAGTGAATGCTCAATTGCCCAGGCAATCGACCCATCCTTAATTGCCCAGGCAATCTGATCAGACAACGATGGGGAATTGCCCTGGCAACCGACCAGGCAACACGGCAGAATTGCCCTGGCAATCAACCAGGCAATTGCAACCAAATTGCCCTGGCAATCAACTAGGCAATCGTAACAGAATTGCCCTGGCAATCCGACTACTACTTAATCACCATGACAAATCATTCGATCATCACTCCACAACTCACGATAACCCGGCCTACACTCTCTTATTTGATTACATCTTTATTTTATTTATTGCTCTTAGTTTACTTGTTAATTAGAACTCCTA
The DNA here is from genome assembly GCA_019671005.1 of Hibiscus mutabilis. Classification (NCBI taxonomy): domain Eukaryota; kingdom Viridiplantae; phylum Streptophyta; class Magnoliopsida; order Malvales; family Malvaceae; genus Hibiscus; species Hibiscus mutabilis. The sequence continues at coordinate 49,089,581 of CM033745.1, forward strand.
TTATCAATTGTGTTTTTATTTTCACAGTGTAGTAACTTAAGCAAAGTGGCCCAAACCAATCCCTCTAGAGACGATACTCGATACTCATATCACTTTATTACTTGCGACGTGTATACTTGCACAATTGCGTAGCACTTATTACACGCAACAAATTTTTGGCGCCGTTGCCGGGGATTGGCAATTGGTGTTAGTTGTTTTTGTTATTGCATTTTTTTTTAGATTTACTAACTTTTCTTTTTGTTTGTTTTATCAAAAAAAAATTAGATGCGCTACAAGTTAAGGGACATCAACAAGTCGGGAAATAAAAGCCGATCTATTCCAGAGTTGATGTTGGAAGATATGAAACAATCTAATCAAGAGTTTCTTACACCCTTTGATGATTACCTATACCAACCGAGAAAAGCCCAAAGACCCTATACTGTGGAAAAATCTTGTGCTATGTGTGGAGAACATCATGTGTTTGAAAATTGCCCTCACATTTTTGGTGCATATGACTACATGGAGGACCATAGAGGGAACCAACAGCAAAATTCTTCACGGTATGGTCAAAAAGCTCAATTTTTTTTTACCATAACAATTTTTCCGCAGCAATAGATATGCCATAGCAATGTAGTCCTTTTCAAGAGCATTCCAATTCCTTGGAGGAAACGTTGCTAGCTTCCTTGGCTAGACTTGACGGATCAATTGAAGAGATTCGAGAGCTATCAAAGTCCATGGATACGAGGATAGCTCAGTGGGATGTAACCTTAAGGGATTCAGAAGATCAATTGAGGAGATCCACATATGTCATGGATAATATACACCAACAATCCATTCCGGGGGATACTGACGTCCCAAGGAAAGAGGATGAGGAGCAATGCAAAGAAAGCTCTCCGATGTGTGGGGAACAACTAGAACCTCCAAGTCAAGAGGATGCCAATGAGAGAGACTGCCCACACATGATGAGCCTGAGCAACAAATTACCTCGGTAATGATTGAGGAGCCTGAACAGAGCAATGCCGCAACAACACTCAATGAAGCTGAGAACAACAATACTACAACAAATTATGAGGAGCTTGATGCCCATAAGGTTACAACATTGATGTTGAAGCAGGAATTCGTAGATTTCTCTCATCTATAGTTGTCACGGCAATTACACGACCACATGCAAGATCAACAAGATGATAATACTTTGCCAATGGAATATGAGCAGGTAATGGTTGAACCTTTTGAATTCTTTAAAAACTTACCTCGTCCATTGCAGGTATGTCTTGAGGAACCGATGTTGGTAGATTTGAAGCCATCGAAATCTCTACTGATGGAGATGTTTGAGAGGCCAAAAGAAAAAGGTGTTTGGATTCGTAAAGCTTTTCAGAAAATTTTGGCAACTGATTGCCACGGTAATTGGCTTGAGCAGCAATTGCCAGAACAACAAAGGATACATCCAACCATGATAGAAGTCGACAAGAATAAGGTAATTGAATAGTTGGGAATGGATATAATTTTTCCTATTAATATATTTGTGCCTTCAGGAATAGTAGCAAGGTCGAAGGTATGCATGCACTACAAGGGAACACAAAAGAAAGACACCTCCACCATGGTAACACAAAGGAGAGTAGCTGGGAGCACATTGGCCCAACACTTTTTGGGTAATATTATCACTCGATGGAGGGTGCGGATAGACTATAAGAAGTATCAGAAATGACTCTCCTCATGTTTTCTCATATATGCAGTTACATTAGAAGATGCAGGATGGCACTCTTTTCAGACATGGTCGAAGACTTCCTTGAGATCTTCATGGATGATTTTTTTGTTTTTGGTAATGACTTCGACAGTTGCCTCGACAATTTAGAGAAGGTGTTGGCAAGATGTGAAGAAACCGATTTAGTCCTTAATTGGGAGAAGTGCCATCTTATGGTAGATGAAGGAATAGTGCTCAGCCACAAGATTTCATCCAAGGGAATTGAAGTAGACAAAGCCAAGGTGGATGTGATCGAGAGACTACCCCCACCAAGATAAAGTCTTCAATTTTGATGATTATTGTGCCTAAGCATTCGAAACCCTAAAGGAAAAGCTTGCCTCGGCACCCATTGTCGTTCCACCAGATTGGACGGTACCTTTTGAGCTCATGTGTGATGCAAGTGATTTCGCGGTAGGAGCAGTCCTAGGCCAACGCACAGGAAAGGAACATAAAATAAAGTGGCCGATCACTTATCACGCTTAGAACGCAATAGGGAGGATGACGCAGATTTAGAGATATGCGATGCATTCCCGGATGAGCAACTATTAGACGCCTCGGTAACTATAGATACGCATGGCTCGGCAACCCTCGACACTGTAGCAACTCTTGACACGTACGCCTCGATAACTCCAGACGCGTACGCCGCGACAACCATTGATACGCATGCCTCGACAACCCTTGACACGCATGCCTTGGCAACCCTTGATGCGCATGCCGCGGAAACTCTAGACGCGCATGCCTTGGCAACCATGGAAGCAGTTGCCACGGCAACACATGCCTCGGCAATACCCTGGTACGCGGATTTAGTTAATTTCCTTGTTTGTAGTATTTTACCTTATGACCTTACTCACCAAGGGAAGAAGCGGTTCCACCATGATGCTAAGCATTACTTTTGGGACGAGCCTCTTTTGTTTAAACAATGTACAGATCAGGTTATACGCCGATGTGTCCCTGAAGAAGAGCAACAGAATGTACTCCGGCAATGACATTCTTCACCCTATGGAGGACATTTTGGAGGAACTCGTACCGCGGCCAAAGTTTTGCAATCCGGTTTGTATTGGCCAACGCTGTACAAAGATGCCCAAAAGTTTTACAAGCAATGTGATCGTTGCCAGAGGATAGGCAATATCTCTAGACGACATGAGATGCCGCTCCAAAACATCATCAAGGTGGAATTGTTCGATGTGTGAGGGATCGATTTTATGGGACTTTTCCCATCTTCATTCGGCAACCTCTAAATTCTACTTGCCGTTGACTACGTGTCTAAATGGGTTGAGGCACCTGCAGTTCCCAACAACGATTCCAAGACCGTGCAACGATTCTTGCAGAAAAACATATTTACACGGTTTGGGATGCCGAGAGCAATTATCAGTGATGAAGGCCAGCATTTTGACAACATACTTATTGCCAAGATGTTGCAACGCTTCGGTATATCGCACAAGATTGCCACGGCATATCACCCATAAACCAATGGGCAAGCAGAAATTTCCAACCGATAATTGAAGGGTATACTCGAGAAAGTTGTAAATCCCTCTAGGAAGAATTTGTCAGTAAGACTAGATGACACACTTTGGGCATATCGCACTGCATTCAAAACACCGTTAGGTATGTCCCTCTTCCGACTTGCCTATGGCAAAACATGCCATCTACCGGTGGAAATCGAACACAAGGCATATTGGGCAATCAAGACCGTGAATATGGATTGGGAAAGTGCTGGATAAAAGCTTTTGTTGGACCTTAACGAGATAGAAGAATTTCGTGCACTCACCTATAACAATGCACGAATCTACAAGGAGGAAACAAAGCAATGGCACGACAAGAAACTATTGTCGCGACAATTCATGCCATGGCAACTAGTTCTCTTATTCAATTCTCGGCTGAAACTTTTCCCGGGAAAACTAAAATCAAGATGGTCGGCACCATTTGAAGTTGTCAAACCATTCACCCATAGTGCCGTGATAATCAAGTCCATTACCGACGAACATGAATGCAAAGTTAACGGACAAAGATTGAAGCACTACAACGGTGCCCATGTAGAACGTAACAAAGAAGTTGACACCTTAGGAGATGCATAAGCATGCTCTCCTTTCGATATTTTCTTTTTCATTTTTTTGAACTATTTTTTTCTATTATTTTCGATTATTTTTTCTCTTTACTTATTTTTGGAATTTTTAGGAGATGTTTTATTTTTCTTCATTATCTTTAGTTTCCAGGTTTTCTTTGTTTTCTTTTCTTTTCCACAACAAGACTCACAACCACCATGCTAAGAAAATTCACTACTGACTACTTGCCACAACAACCACAACAGAGATTGCCCAGGCAACAACAATGGCATTGGCAACTTCGGATGCCCAAACATGGATCAAATCAAAGCAATGCTATTCACGTGGTACCAGCCACAAGCATTCAACCACCGACTGGAAAATGAATCAAGCAAACGGTATGAAGGAAACTTATCACTCGAGGTCACGACCTCTCCGACTAACTCATTTCATTTAGTTTCTTTTAAATTTTGTTTCACTTTTACATGCATTGGGGACAATGCTTCTCTCGAGTTTGGGGGGGTGTTGGTTTCTAGTTAGCTTCATGTTTAGTTGCAGTCATCTTTAGTAATCACATATAGGTTGCATATGTTACTTGCCATGGCTTTAATTGGATTTAATTGCTTAAGACTTGTTGAATATCCAATGATGAATTTTTGCCACTACACTTAATTGAAAGAACCTTTAATTTTAGGATTGCATGAAAAGAACTTAGAATTTTACTATGATGCTGAATTTTGGTTACACGGTTGTGGCTTGTTGATTGAAAGAAACTTAGTGAACTTAGGTTGCTTAAAATTTGGGTAAATTTAAAATTGAAAATTAAAAGTTAATTTCTTGCTAGAGGTGCCCAAGATTGGCTCTAGTAGTAAATGCACTTTCTTGCTAGAGGTGCCCAAAACTGGCTCTAGTAGTTAATGCACATTAAAGAATCGCTAGAGGTGCCCAAAATTGGCTCAAGTCGACTAAAATAAAATGAGAAATTGCTTAATTTGCTAGAGGTGCCCGAAATTGGCTCTAGTGAAAATAAAAGTAAATGCCACAGTAATTAAATTGATAAAAACCTATTGTTCACATAGAATCTTGAAAATCAACTTGTACACAACTACGCACACACATTGTCACGAGCATTGTAGTTTGGTTCCTGGTAATTTTTGTGCTATCCGAAAAATTAAAAGGTGATCATACTTTGTGCCACGGTTCCGAGGTTTGAATTCAAGTTTGAAGCATGTCTTTGATGATTAAAGTCTTGGCAGATAATTGTTAGTTTGCATTGCTTGAGAACAAGCAATAGTTCGAGATTGCGGGTGTGATAAGTGTTCAAAAGTACTATATTTATTACCCTTTTTACTCATATTATTGTTGGACTTAAGCTCATATTAGTTGCATAATTAGTCATTCATGCATTAATTCATGTTTCTTTCCACCATTGAGCTTGATTACATAACTTGGTGATTTTTGTGGAAAAAGATGCTGCTTAGGATGTGTTTTTGTGTGTCTGCAGAATCACTTGCCTAAACAAGGCTAGAACCAGTTGCCAGGGTAGTGCATGAAGGAGATGTCGAGCTAGTTGCTAGGACAATGCTTGAAGGAGATGCGGAGCTAGTTGCCAAGGCAATTTTCGACAAAGAATAAGATGATATGGTAGTCGAAATTGATGACTAGATAAGCCCAAGATGACGTAGAGCAAAGTTAAATTTCAAAGGAGTTTGATTTCCATGAAGAGGTTAAAGAGAAATTAAATCCCAAGAAGATATGAGAAGTTCTAGAAGGAATTTAAATATAATAAAGAATTATATTCTTTAAAGATAATTTAATTCCAACTTAACTTCCTCCTCAAGAAGGATTTTGACCTAGCCATCTCCTATTTAAAGGACCAAGCTGTCAAAGAGAGGTAAGTGTTAGTTAGTATGCATAACCGTGTGTTGTAAGAGTTTTAGATAGAGTAGGAGTTGTATGTTATCTTTACTTTATCTTAACTAGTAGTTTGAATTTTAAATTTGATCTTTGTAAAGGATAAAAGTCTTATCCTATAGGTTAACCACTTGGTGTTAAACACCTCTGTAAAAGTCTATATAATATACTCTCTTTCACTAATGAATAATAAGAAAAACACAGAGAAAAACTCTGTTTCTCACATGGTATCAGTTTAGGAGCCGATCCTATCTCTCTCGTTTTCTCCTTTGCTTAATTTCCATGGCCTTTTTCGAAACCACCACATCAGAAATTAGTTCCCAAAATAACTCTCGTGCATCTGAATTTCAGATCTCAGATGCCTCTCTTTCCCCAATAACATCCTACAAACTAAATGGGAACAATTACCTTCAACAGTTTTTTTGCCATCTCACCTCTAAATCTTCCAAAACTACCTTATCAGCTAGTGAAGGTAGAATTTCCTGTTTGGCCACTTCAAATCCTCTATCCTGGATTTTAGATTTTGGTGCCTCTGACCATATAACAGGCAACCTTCAGCTATTTCGCACCTTTAACCATTGCAACTCTAAAACCTCCATCAAGGTTGCAGATGGGTCTCTGTCCCAAGTAAAAGGAAGTGGCACTATTCAAGTTGGTGATAAACTGGTTTTGCCTCATGTGCTATATGTTCCTAATCTTGCCTACAACTTGTTATCAGTTAGTAAGTTAGTTCAAGATACTAAATGTGATGCTCACTTTGGAATTAATGGGTGTGTATTTCAGGAACAGGGCTCGAAGAAGGTGATTGGCAGTGCTAGGCTATCCAATGGTCTCTATATCCTTGATGAATTACCACCTTTGATTTCTTCAGTTTCACGTTGTTTTAAGACTTCATCTTCTTCTTTAAGTAACCCTGATGATATTATGTTGTGGCATCTTAGGTTAGGACATCCAAATTTTGTGTATCTTTCAAAATTGTTTCCCAAGTTATTTAGCAATAAAAAGCCTCATTCTTTTAATTGTGAAGTATGTCAAATTGCTAAACATACTAGGCAAACATATGCTCCTTCCTCATTTACACCCACATCTCCTTTGTCTATAATCCTCAGTGATATTTGGGGTCCATCTAAGGTAAAAAGCTTGTCTGGGTCTAGGTGGTTTATTACCTTTATTGATGACTATTCTAGGACTACTTGGACTTTCTTAATGAGGGAAAAGGCGAAGTTAAGGCAATTTTCAAAACTTTCTATCAAATGATTGAAAATCAGTTTGACAAACGTATTAAGGTTGTGAGGAGTGATAATGGGAGTGAATACCTTAGTCAATCTCTTGGGTGTTATTTTTTTAAAAAGGCATTTTCCATCTTACTTCTGTGTCAATACTCCACAACAAAATGGTGTTGCCGAAAGAAAAAACAGACATCTACTAGAGGTTACGAGGTCTCTTCTTTTTTCAGCCAAAGCACCTAAATATCTTTGGGGGGAAGCCTTACTTACTGCCACCTACCTTATCAACAGAATGCCCAATAAAACCTTGGGTTTTGTAGTACCAACAGAAGTCTTATTCAAACATTTTCCTCACTTTAAACCACTTTCATCTGTTATTCCTCTTAGGGTATTTGGCTGCACAACTTTTGTTCATGTGCATGATAAAAATAGAAGTAAGTTGGACCCTAAATCAATCAGGTGTGTGTTTATAGGATATTCCTCTAGTCAAAAAGGGTTACAAATGCTATTCTCCTATTTCTAAAAAGACCTATGTCTCTTTTGATGTCACTTTCTTTGAGGATAAACAATATTTTGCAGAGACTGAACTTCAAGGGGAGAAAAATGAGGAATTTCAGCCCTTTGTTCCTCCACCTTCCATCATTTCTCCTCTACCAGACATTCCTTTCATATCCTATCCTGAAACCACCAGAACAGAAAATACTATGCCGACAGAAATGCACTCTCCTCATACCAACAAATCACCAAGTCCTTGTACAACACCTCTTCCAGCACCTAGGGCTGTAGCACAAATTTCCCCTACTTTTGTGCATTCATAGCTGACAGACAGTCAATTTAAGGTGTATACCAGGAGAAGAAGAGCCCCTAATGAAGTAAATAACCAGCCTAACACTTGTCAAGAACCAGACTCAAGTCCTGTTGCTGCTGAACCGGGCTTAAATCCTGCTGCTGTCGAGATTGAAGGTAACATTCCTCCTCAAGATTCTAGTGACCTTGATTACTTTCCTATTGCTATTAGAAAGGGAGTAAGAAAATGTACTATGCACCCAATTAACAAATTTGTTGCCTATGGTAAACTTCAGCCCAATTTTAAGGCCTTTACAGCCAGCCTAAACAGTGTGCAGATTCCTAAAAAAGTAGAGGGGGCCTTGAAGAATCCCAAATGGAAGAAAGCTGTCGAGAAAGAAGTAAGGGCACTTGATAAAAATGAGACATGGTGTTTGACAGATCTACCAGAGGGAAAGAGGGATGTTGGATGCAAGTGGGTTTTCACTATCAAGTACAACTCAGATGGGAGCATTGAGAGGTATAAGGCAAGGCTGGTGGCTAAAGGTTTTACACAATCCTATGGGGTGGATTATCAAGAAACCTTTGCACCAGTGGCTAAATTGAATACTATTAGAATCTCACTGTCCATAGCTGTAAACAAAGACTGGAAATTACACCAACTAGACATCAAAAATGCCTTTCTCAATAGGAGTCTCGAGAAGGAAGTATATATGCAAATACCACCTGGTCTAGAAGGTAAAACAGCTAGAAATACAGTGTGCAAACTCAACAAATCACTGTATGGACTTAAACAATCTCCAAGGGCCTGGTTTGAGAGGTTTACAAAGGCTATGGTAAAGAATGGATTCAAACAAAGTCAGGCTGATCACACCCTGTTCAGAAAGGTTGCAGCAACTGGTAAAATAACCTTATTAATTGTGTATGTTGATGACATAATTATTACAGGGGATGATAGTACAGAAATTGAGAATTTGAAGATTGTTCTTGCCCAAGAATTTGAAACAAAGGACTTGGGGAGTCTAAGGTATTTTTTCTGGTATGGAAGTAGGAAGGTCAAGAGAAGGTTTAGTCATCAATCAAAGGAAGTACATCCTAGATCTTCTTACAAAAACTGGGATGCTTGGATGCAAGCCAGCCGAGACACCCATGGACCCAGGGTTGAAGTTCAACAAAGAGGAAGCTGGTAATCCAGTTGACAAAGAATCCTATCAACGGTTAGTTGGAAAACTAATTTATCTTTCTCTAACAAGGCCAGACATTGCCTACTCAAAGGAGTGTTATAAGCCAGCACATGAGTGATCCTCGAGAAGAACATTTGGAGGCGATTAACAGTGCACTCTGAGGTACCTAAAATTCACACACTGTGCTGGGCTAATTTTCAAGAAAATTCCGCATGCAATGCAGTGAAGGTATACACGGATTCAAGTCAAGGGAGAGCTCACCGATAGAAGGTCAGTTAGTGGATATTGTGCTTATGTTTGGGGCAACTTGGTTACTTGGAAAAGCAAAAAGCGGCTGTGGTGTCAAGGAGTAGTCTTTGAGCAGAGAATTTAGAGCATTAACTCTTGGAATATGTGAAGGAATGTGGATAAAGAGGCTTCTCAAAGAGCTAGAGTTGGATGAAAAGACTGAGTTCGAGATCTATAGTGACAGCCAATCAGCAATGAGTATTGCTAAGAATCCAGTGTAGCATGACAGAACCAAACACATTGAAATAGATAGGCACTTTATCTATGAGAAAGTGAATGGTGGTATTGCACAGCTAAACTATATTCCTACCGTAGCCCGGATAGTGACATCTTTACTAAGGCACTTCCAAGAGTTATTTTTGATGAGTTCACATCCAAACTGGGTATATACAACATATACACAGTTTGAGGGGGAGTGTTAGTTAGAATGCATAACCGTGTGTTGTAAGAGTTTTAGATAGAGTAGGAGTTGTATGTTATCTTTACTTTATCTTAACTAGTAGTTTGAATTTTAAATTTGATCTTTGTAAAGGATAAAAGTCTTATCCTATAGGTTAACCACTTGGTGTTAAACACCTCTGTAAAAGTCTATATAATAGACTCTCTTTCACTAATGAATAATAAGAAAAACACAGAGAAAAACTCTGTTTCTCACAGTAAGCAAGAGAGGAGAGAAATTTTGACAACTCTAAAGGGAAAGAGGGGAGAGATTTCGACAAGGGGGAAAGCTTGGAGGGAGAGTTTGATTGAGAGGTTTTCCAAAGAGGGTTGATCGATTTCTTCTTCTTCTTCTTTGCTTCCATTAGATTCATGGTTTGGAGATTATGCTTTGTATATCTTTTGAACCCAACCATGAACTAACTTGATTGGTTGAGGTTGTTGTGTTTTGTTGTTGTGAAATCTTTTGGATTTTTGTTTAGGTTTTTGAGCTGAAATTCAATTTTGCAAAGTTTGTTCATTCTTGGTTGTCAATCTTGTTTGCGGGTGAATTGGGAGAGGATCTCGTAACTTCATCTATTTATCTAATATCAGGAGAGTTAGATTTAGGAAACGAATGAGCATGGTCTTTATTCAATCAATTGATAGTGAAGACTAATCTGGCTTAGGAATAAGTTTAGGTTTTCAACGGCTAAGAGGAGCGCAAGATTGGTTGTTGTTTATCCTTGATTCACGCAGGGATGCATTATCAAGGCATGCACAAGTAGCTAGAGTTTCGACTTAGGGATAAGAAGAAACCATTGAAGAATGCCTCACCGAACTTTGGAAGTGAATGCTTAATTTCCCAGGAAATCGACTCATCCTTAATTGCCCAGGCAATCGCGGGAGCATTGCCCAGGAAATCTGATCAGACAACGAAGGGGAATTGCCCTGGCAACCGACCAGGCAACACGGCATAATTGCCCTGGCAATCAACCAGGCAATTGCAACCAAATTGCACTGACAATCAACTAGGCAATTGTAACAGAATTGCCCTCAATCACCACGACGAACCATTCGATCATCACTCCATAACTCACGATAACCTGACCTAAACTCTCTTATTTGATTACATCTTTATTTTATTTATTACTCTTAGTTTACTTGTTAACTAGAACTCCTATTATCAATTGTGTTTTTATTTTCACAGTGCAGTAACTTAAGCAAAGTGGCCCAAAGCAATCCTTGTAGAGACGATACTCGATACTCATATCACTTTATTACTTGCGACGTGTATACTTGCACAATTGCGTAGCACTTATTACACGCAACAATACACATGAAACTTGATCCTAGTATTGAATACATATCTATTTCGAAATGTTTATGCATGATTGGTGATAGCTTGGATGCTTTATGTGCTATGATGCAACATGATTGAATGCTAAAGACTTGTTTGAGATATGATGTTATCTCATTTTGAAGAAATGGATCTTGAAACCACTTGACTTTTGAGATAAGGCTCAATAGCCTAAGGGCTTAACATGAAATGATCTTGCTTGACATGAATATGATCTTGAACTTGATAACTTGAATAAATGGTAAATCGAACAACCTTGGTAGCTAGTTGGACTAGGTAGAAGGTCATGCCTTAGAGTCTAGAGCTCATTGTGTATGGGTGGACTATGGTCTAGGGCTAAGGTCCCTATTAGAGACAGACGGAGGGTACGTATGTGGTCTTTGGCAACAGTAGGAGGGTTGACCAACACTACGGTACATCTTGTGGTGACAGTTGGTTGGAGACTCGATTACCTATACAAACTAAGTACCAATGGGGTTGTTTAATGAAATAACAAATGTAATAACAATTCAAATATACATGATACTTGTCTTGAATGTCATGAAATGTATGTTACTTAACTTGAAAGCATGACTCCTTGGTTTCTTGTTTTGCAAGCATGTTGCTTGATTTATGAATTATGACTCCTTGATGCTTATACATGTTGGCCGAATGCTTGCAATCCTAGTTATGATAATCTTGATGCTTGAAGGACTAGATAAGGTCACTCTTGATGTTTGAAAGACTAGCTAAGACTACTTTAATGCTTGGAAGCCTTAGGTAGGTTTACACTTGATTTAAAAGACATGAAACACAAAATAACAAAATGGATAGACTATTTACTACCTCACTATGTACATTTTTGTACTTATCACTCTTGTTTCATTCTTCCCAACCTACAGGTTAAAGGATTCAAACATTGCTTGATATTGAAGCCTGATTTCTTGAGCAAGAAGCATCTTACACAAGCTTGGTTAAAGTATGATTTCATACTTGTTTTGTATCTCCTAGAATGGTGGCACTAGATGTATTTAAATAGCTTGAACATGCATTTTGAAAGCTTGTATATAATGCTTGATGGGCCTATGTATGTTATGTATATAGTATAAGGTATGTAATGAACTTAGATAACTTGTAATGGTTGAATGTTGCTGCGCATTTGTTTATGATATGGAATGATCCTATGATGATCTAATTGGCTATGAAATAGTTTGATAACCTTGTCATGCTCTTGTGTATGCTTGAAATGAAAGTAGATTGAGATGAACCATGTTGCATGACCAACCATTAGAATGCTTCATGTCTTGTATGAAATTACCATGTTGAAAGTATTGTTATGTGATTGTTTTGAGGTATGGCCGAATGGTTTGATGTGGTTATTTTGTGTTTACCGAATGCATGGTAGTAGAATAAGATTGGAATGAACTAGTTTCATGCTTTGTATTGTGTTTGGTGTTATGGCCGAATGGTTAGGTATTGATATAGGCTTGAATGGAACTAGATACATGCTATTAAAGGTTAGATAATTATGCTTAGTAAGTGTAGGAATTAAATGACTAAATATGTACAAGATAAGGAACACAAAGTGAATTGGAAGCATGTAACACTAAGGTAGCAAATAGGAAAATGAACCATGAAAGTAGTAACTTGTAATGTAATCATGAAATGAGTTAAAATTGATGACCTATTCGAGTGGATAGTTTGGATTAAGATTCAATTTTGTGGTTACTTGCATGATAAGTAATGTATGAATGGTTGCCTATGCCCTATTCGAATGATTGTTTCTTCTTGATTGCTTTGTTCGAATGCTTTGGATGAATAAGAGTAAAATGTGTATTGCTTGTATGTTAAGTAAGCATGAATGTTTATAAGTATGTATGGTTTGAATGCCTTGTTGCTTGCCATGTCTTGTATTGTTCTTGCTTGCTTGCTAAGTAACGCTCCCGAACCGAGCTACTACTAGCCCGGGTAGGGGGTGTTACACATTGTATAACATTGTAAAACAATTTTATCCTTTCAATTTATTAAAACTGTTTTGCCCTGCTCTTAAACTGCCCAAAACAATCCTATTTTAACTGTATTTACAATGTTATACAAAACAGTCCCCAACAGTCCAAATTTTTGCTAAAACAGTTTGCAATTACACCCTTCTATTTGTTCTACAAAACAGCCCAAATTGTGATTATCTCATACAATTCATGTTAACAAGCTTTTAATCTAACTTCCCCTGTTTTTAAGTCACCCTTTCTAGCCCTTAATTCATGCAATTCAGTCCATAGATTATTCATGGTTTCATTTCTGGTCCCTAATTCACATACGTCTCAACAAGCATTTTAAAATAGTCCAGTTAATCATTATTCAAGCAATTCAATTCAGAAAGCATTTAAATTAACTTTCCCCTATTTTAAATTCATAAATTCCAGCCCTCAATTCTATCAGAATAGTCCAAGGTTTATCAATTCTTTCAAAACAGTCCCTAGTTAGCCATTTAACAATCAAATGTGACTAGTTTCATTTTCAAGCTAAAATTTCACTATCCAAACATGATTTTCAATTGATTAACATCTCAATTTAGTATGTTTATAAATTTCCAGCAAGCTTTTTACTCAATTCAAGTCCCAATTCACGGACAATTTGAATTACCTTATGAAATTACATGATCAATCAAACAATGGTTTCATTCATGTAAACATACCATTCGGTGAAGCACTATTTCATCCTATTTTCAATAACATTTCAACCACATTCAAGCTACAATCCAAAGCAGTTTCAAGCATAAACATTTAACATACAATTCTATAAATCCAAGTTCAATTACTATCATCAATCAATCATTCGAACAAGTTTTCTAGGGAGGAAGGACTTAGAAATCACTTCCAATCTTCGTAGCTATCCAATTACATGAAAGATAAGATCACATGCAAGCTTTCAATCCTCTTCAACGGTGGCTTTTCTTTTCCTAAAAGGGTTGAGAGGATTTCGGTCAACAAAGGAGAAAGGAAGAGTGGAGAAGATGATGAGAAAATGGACACCTATCCATGTTGTTCTCCCTTGGATTAACCGAATGCCTCAACTTGGCAATTCAAGGGTCTAATTGCTTCACAACTCCTTAGTTACACATTCTAGTTGCATGCAAAACAATCATTTAAACATTGTTACTATTTAGTCCATCATGATTCGGCCATTTAATTATCGAGTCCATCTAATTTGGTCACTGGATTTAATCAATTTTTCTAATTTGTAGAATGTTTGTACAATTAAGTCCTAATTAGTTTGTGACATGTTACTAGGCAATGATTTGGGGTATTACAATCTCAATGGTCTCAATCTAGGAGTTGTCGCACCTAAAATAGAAGCCACCCACTTTGAATTAAAGCCTGCGATGTTCAACATGATCAATACAATTGGTCAATTTGGGGGCTCGGCAATTGAAGATGCCAGACAATATCTCAAATCATTCTTGGAGATTTACAATTCATTCAAACTACAATGAGTCCAAGAAGATATCCTAAGGCTGAAATTATTTCCCTATTCACTGAGGGATAAGGCAAAAACGTGGTTGAATAGTATTCCATCCAAATCTATAGGATCTTGGATGGATTTGTGTCATGATTTCATTGCTAGATTTAGTTATACAAATATGACTGATAAGTTGCGTAACGATATTACTTCTTTTAGGCAGGTAGATGATGAATCCATGCACGAGGCTTGAGAGCGATACATAGAGCTTTTACACAAATGTCCCATGCACGGATTCCCATTGTGGACGCAAGTGATGATGTTCTACAACTCAGTGAACACGACGACAAGGATGATGCTAGATGCCTCGACAAATGGCATACTCCTCGACAAGTCACATGAGGAAGCGATAGAGATTCTAAACCGTCTTGCCAAGAACGATTATCAGTTCCCAACCACCCGAAGGGGAATAGTCAGACACAATGCCATGATAAATGAGCTTGATTCATCAGAATCTATTTTCGCACAATTGGCCGCTTTAACCAATATGGTTAAGAACATGCTGTGACCCAGCAACACACAGGAGATCAAGGTAGTAAATTCAATTTGTGATTTATGTAATGGTAACCATGATTCTTCTGAGTATCCGCAGAACCCAGAATCTAGTTTTTACGTCAGAAACTACAACCGGAACAACAATGTGATGTCCAACACATACAATCCAGGCTGGAGGAAGCACCCTAATTTTTCATGGAGCAACCCAAACAACGCCGTTAATGTAACACCCTAAAATTAGCCTAGAGATGTTACCACAATCTAAATTATAGGCTAATTGAATTCATGAGCTAATCAATTTAAAAGAAGAATGAACATTGGCCATCCTTATAATCAAATAAGTGAAATTGAACCAAATTGAATTGAAATTAAAACTATAAGGCATAAAAAGAAGGATGGAAATGAAAACATGCAAAACTCAAGAGTTTGCATACAAATAAGATTAAGATCAAGGGCTTTGACACATGTTCTCAATTGAAGAGAACATGTGCCAAAATAATGGATGACTCATGGCCAAGGAGGGAAAAATAACAAACAAATTGTTATCTTCCTCCCATTATCATCCTCTTGGCTGATTCTTGAGAGAGAAAAAGGAAGAGAAGAAGCTTCATGCAAACACCTTCAATTCATGCTTTTTGATTCAACCATTGATCAAAATTAGCTTGGAGAAGGTATAATGCTTGATTCTAAATTGTTATAGATTGTTTAAACCTTGAGATGATGACGTCTTTGTTGTATGAACTGAATTGGATGATTGTTATGCATGTTAGGGTCATGCTAGCTTCAATTAGAACTTGGAAATTGAATGCTAGAAGCTAAATTGCTAATAAAATATATGTATAGCTGCTGGAAATCTAGGAAATATGTAAATGGTTGAAAACAGTCTTGATTAGGGACTGCTTTGATAGGGAAAATGTGTAAACATGTCAATTGAACATAGAACACTGTTTTGATCATGTTGCTAGATAAAATGAAGATTGAATTGAATAGATATGTTGCTTGAAAATGACTACAACTAATTGGACTAGTTAAATTAAGCAATGGACTGCCTAGTTGATGAATTGAATGTGCAAAGTAGATCAAATAGATCAAATTAGGTTCAACATGATTATGCCCTATTTTAAGCTCATTGCCAGGTGAAGTATAATGACCTAGACATGTAAGAACATGAACATGAATTGAATTTCCATGTTAGAACATTGCTTAGGTGAATTAAGAAGCTAGAAATTCAACCTAGTGTAATCTGCCAAGAATGCTCTGTTCTGGGCAGTAACTTTGAAAAAACACTATAAATTGTATATAATTAATTTAAGGCTGAAATTTTTATGGACAACACCTTGGTATGTCTAAATTCATTAGGAGAAAACAGAACTAAACTCTGAGTTATATACTGAAATGTAGAGAAGAAACACTAGGGACGGTGCAAACTGTCCAGTATAGCAAAATGCCCTGTCTTTTAAGTTAAAACCTGTATTAATTGGAAAAGAAATAAAATTCAAGCCTTATATGGTCATAAATACAATTTTGTTAGCTTTCCAATGGTGTAAACCAATTGAAATTCCGACGTACGAAATGAAAGTTATGCATGATTAAGTGACTAGAGTGCAAGTTGCCTGGCAGCAGCAGTATAGGAAATTACACATTGTTTTGTGGCATTTTGTAAACTGTCTTGTAAGCAATTTTAGGCCTGTGATTATGCCTTGTTTTACATGAACTAAAATGTAGATAAGTGTAGTTAAGTGTAATGGAAAATGTATATGAGCATGCTGCCAAATTTGTGAATGTTGTGTGCTTGTAACTTTGTCTTGATTTGGTGATCATATGATTATTATTTTGACATGTGTTTGTACTTGTAATGTGGTAGAACCAAGAGTAAACTTGGTGGAAGAGGATAGAGTGGATCATCCTAAAGCCAAGAACAAAGGGGTGTGGATCCAAGACTAGCTAGTTGGAGAATTATGAGTGTAGTTACCTCTAGAGTTAGGACTAGGTCATAACCAATGTATTCTTGTTACATTCTTGAAATGTTAAATGAATCTAATCATGAACTTGACCTAATAAGGGAAGGATGATTAAAGTAATACATGAAACTTGATCCTAGCCTTGTATACATGATCAATTCGAATGCTGAAGTATGATTATGTGATAACATGGATGCTTGTATATGCTATAATGCAATGTGATTGAATGTTAAAGACTTTCTTGAGACATATTCTTATCTTGATGAAATGAAACATGAAACTACTTGATATTTGAGCTATGGCTCAATGGCCTAAGGGCCTAATATAAAATGAACTTGCTTGACATGATCTTGATCTTGAAACATTTGAATAAATGGTACTAAACAACCTTGGTAGCTAGTTGGACTAGGTAGAAAGACATGCCTTAGAGTCTAGAGCTCATTGTGTAAGGGTGGACTACGGTCCTGGGCTAAGGCCCCTATTTGGCGATAGATGGAGGGTACGTATGTGGTCTTTGGCGATAGTAGGAAGGTTGACCAGCACTACGGTGCATCTTGTGGCGATAGTTGGTTGGAGACTCGATTACCTATACAAACTAAGTACCAAGGGGGTTGTTTAATTGATAACACATGAAATAACAATTCTACATCATATGTTACTTGTCTTGAATGCCATGAATTTGTATGTTACTTGACTTGAAAGCATGACTTCTTGATTTCTTGTTTTGCAAGCATGATGTGCTTGATTCATGATATGAATTCTTGATTCTTGTTCTTGATAGCCGAATGCTATGATCCTTAGTTAGGATCCTTCAAATGCTTGAAGCCTTAGTTAAGATCACTCTAATGCTTGAGGCCTTAGCAAAGATCACTCTATTGCCTGAATGCATTAGCTAGGTCTATACTTGATTAAATGACGCATAAAACTTGAAATAACAAATGGTTAGATCTAGTTACTACCTCACTAAGTACATTCTTGTACTTATCACTCTTGTTTTCATTCATCCCAACTACAGGATAAAGGATTCAATCATTGCTTGATCTTGAAGCATGTTACCTTGAGTAAGAAGTAACTCACACAAGTTTTGCCTAAGTATGGTTTCATACTTGTTTTGTATATCTCCTAGAATGGTGGCATTAGATTGTATATGGCTAGCTTGATCATGCATTTTGTTACACTTGAAGCTTGTATGTATTGATCTTGATGGTCCTACCATGTTATGTATTTAGTAACAAGTATGTAATGAACTTAGATAACATGTAATGGATGATGTTTTGCTGCGCATTTGATAATAGAATCAAGTGAACTAATGTTTAATCTAGTTTACCATGATAGCAATCGAATGTCTTGTTGTGTACATGTCTTACTTGAATGGAACATTGGATGATCAAACTAAGCTTGCTTGTCTTTCATTCGATTGCCTTGGGAAATATATGGCCATTTGTGTGTGTTTATAGCAAGATATGAATGCTTAAGTATTAGAATGGTGATTGCCGAATGTATAGGCATAATGTATGACTTGATTGGAACTAGTTGCATGTAAATTGAATGATCAAAGAATTATGTTAGTAATTTAGGTATAAGATGATACATGTTTACATTAATGAACAATGAAATGAAGAAAGCATGTTTGAACCTTAGGTTATTCGAATGGGATAGGATTTCAAAGGTTGAATATGTAACATGAATCTTGTAAGTAGTAACCTATAATGTAGTATAATAGGAAACAATTTAATGGTCTTGTTCAAATGCTTTGGATGACTTGAATTCTAAAAATGAGGTTACTTGTTTGCTAAGTAAGTATGAATACTTGCTTGTTCTTATGATGGTTGTTTGATTGTTCTTGTATTGCTTGTAATGTCTTGTTTGTATTGTTCTTGCCGTTGCTTGCCTTGTTCTTGTCCATTATCCTTGTTGCTTGTTTGTTAAGTAATGCTCTCGAGCCTGTTTGCTACTAGCCAGGGTAGGGGGTGTTACAATTAATCAGAACAGTCAAAATACACAAGCATCGGGATTCCAGTAGAACATGCCACGACAACAGATGCCACAAAGCAACAATTGACATCATGTAGTTCTTTGGAAAACTCTCTTAATGCCTTCATGTTAAAGATTGAATCTTATATGGCTGAGAATAGTAATTTCATTAAAAAGATTGATGCTTTTATGAACAGGACAAAGATGAGGTTGCAAAATCAAGAGGTAGCTTTGAAATCCTTGGAGACACAAGTTGGGCAATTCACTCAGAAATTGAATATGAGACCACCAGGCGATTTGCCTAGCGATACTGAGGTTGCCAAAGGAATAGGCCATGAGCAGTTCACTATCGGAGCAAATGGAAGCTTAATGATGCACCTGCCCAAGCAATAAACCGGCCAGGAGAGCAATATCTTGCTCAAAAGAAGTAATCGATGAGAACCCCTCATCTAAAATTGATGAAACAGAAATTGCCCAGGCAAGTTGTAATGAAAATCCCAGAAAAAAAGGATAAGGAGATTCGAATTCCACCACCATTCCCAAAAAGGTTAAAGTGGAAAAAGCAAGAGTATCAATTCAAGAAATTCCTTGACATCTTGAAACAAGTCCACATCAATTTACCATTGGTGGAAGCAATAGAGCAAATGCCAAACTATGCTAAGTTCCTTAAAGACATCATCTCTAAGCGAACGAGGATAGGAGAGTTTGAAACTGTTGCTGTGATAGAAGGATGCATGACAATGTTGCACAACCACATGCCACATAAACTTAAGGATCCCAACAGTTTCACTATACCTTGTGCAATTGGAAATCACTATGTCGGGAAGGCATTATGCAATCTTGGAGCAAGCATAAACCTTATGCCGAAATCTATTTTCCAACGATTGGGAATAGGAAAGGTGAGGCTAACAACAATGATGCTACAACTTACAGATAGATCCTATGTGCAACCGGAGGGAAAAATTGAAGATATCCTAGTAAGAGTTGATAAGTTTATTTTTCCCACTAATTTTATTGTTTTGGATTGTGAAGCAAATGAGTTCGCACCCATTATTCTTGGGAGACCATTTTTAGCAACGGGAAGGACCTTGATCGATGTCGAGAAAGGAGAACTGACCATGAGGGTAAACGACCAGGAAGTAAACCTTAATGTTTTCCAAACCCTTAAGCATGTCGACGATCCATAAGAGTGCCAAGTCATCCAAGCCACCACTGAATTCAATTTTGACACGGAGGAAGATTACTTTAACAATTGCCTCAGCAATTGTATTGCCGAACCTGAGGAACTTGAAGAGCCAGACGATAAAGAATAGGATGAATCCAATTGGATAGCAAGTTGTCCAGGTAAGTATTTTGAACCATTGGATTACTCAGGAAAGGAAGGTAAAATCAAAAAACCCTCTATTGAGCAACCTTCTATTTTACAATTGAAACCATTGCCATGGCAATTGAAATATGCTTATTTGGGAAACGATAACACTTTGCCTATGATAGTTTCTTCTAAGTTGCAGCCTGAACAAGAAAAGAGGTTGATAGACATGTTGACATTGCACCAAAAAGGCAATAGGATTGACAATTGCCCACTTGAAGGAGATTAGCCCAGCGGTATGCATACACAAAATCCTTTTGGAGGATGAACATAAACCGCCAATTGAAGCACAAAGGAGACTTAACCCCGCCATGAAGGAAGTCGTGAGGAAGGAAATCATCAAATGGCTTGACGTTGGTATCATATATCCTATCTCCAATAGTACATGGGCAAGTCCAGTACAATGTGTACCGAAAAAGAGAGGTATAACCGTGGTAAGTAACGAAAATAATGAACTCATTCCAACTATGACTGTGACTGGTTGGAGGGTTTGTATGGATTACCGTAAGTTGAATAAAGCTACTAGGAAAAATCACTTTCCTTTACCTTTTATTGACCAAATGCTTGACCGTCTTGCAGGTAAATCCTTTTATTGTTTTCTTGATGGTTACTCAGGTTATAACTAGAACGTCATAGCACCAGATGACCAGGAAAAGACCATTTTTACATGTCCATATGGTACATATGCATTTCGAAGGATGTCGTTCAGATTATGCAATACCTCGGCAACCTTTTAATGATGCATGATGGCAATTTTCTCTGACATGGTGGAAGATTTCCTAGAGATCTTCATGGACAATTTTTCGGTATTCAGAGATGACTTCAACAATTTCCTTGACAATTTGGAGAAAGTGCTAACACGATATGAAGAATTCAATCTAGCGCTCAATTGGGAGAAGTGCCACTTTATGGTATGAAGGTAAAGTGCTCGGTCACAAGATATCCTCCAAAGGAATTGAAGTCGACAGAGCCAAGGTGGAAGTGATCAAAAAATTGCCACCACCAAATTCGGTCAAAGGAATTTGAAGCTTTCTCGGTCATGTAGGTTTTTACAGAAGGTTTATTTATAATTTTTCTAAAATTTCTAAACCTTTGTGTAACTTGCTTGAACATGATAAGGCTTTTCACTTTGATGATTCATGCGTCCAAACATTTGAAACCTTGAAGAATCAACTTGCCTCGGTACCTATTGTCATTCCACCTGATTGGACCTTACCTTTTGAACTCATGTACGACGCAAGTGATTTCGCGGTAGGAGTCATTTTAGGGCAGTGCACAGGTAAGACTTTTCATGTGATTTACTATGCTAGTAAAACTCTAAATAGTGCACAATCAAATTACACCACGACAGAGAAAGAATTAATAGCAGTAGTTTTCGCATTTGATAAGTTTCGTTCCTACTTGATCGGTACTAAGGTAATCGTTTATACTGATCACTCAACAATTAAGTACCTATTTACTAAAAAAGATGCCAAACCTCGTTTAATTCGTTGGATTTTACTTTTACAAGAGTTTGACATCAAAATTAAGGACATGAAAGGAATAGAGAATCAAGTTGCCGATAACTTATCAAGGTTGGAAAAAAGGCGATGAAGATTCTGATTCTTTGGAGATATGTGACACATTCCCGGATGAGCAGTTGTTAGTTGCCTCGGCAACTCCCTGGTATGCCGATTTTGTTAATTTATTGGTTAGTGGTATTTTTCCTTATAACCTTACTCACCAAGGAAAGAAGATATTCCGACATGATGCAAAGCATTATTATTGGGACGAGCCTCTTTTGTTTAAACAATATGCAGATCAAGTGATAAGACGATGTATTCTAGAGGAGGAGGAGGACAATGTGCTTCGACATGCCATTCTTCACCCTATGGAGGCCATTTTGGAGGCACTCAAACTATGGCCAAAATCCTACAATCCAGCTTGTATTGGCCCACTCTTTACAAAATGCTCAAGAATTCTACAAGAGGTGCGATCAATGTTAGCAAACAGGGAATATTTCACACAGACACAAGATGCCACTACATAATATCCTTGAGGTCGAGTTGTTTGACGTGTGGGGGATAAATTTCATGGGACCCTTCCAATCCTCATTCGGCAATGTATATATCCTACTTGTCGTGGACTATGTATCCAAATGGGTAGAGACAGCTACAGTTCCCAGCAACGATTCAAAGACCATGCAGAAATTCTTGCAGAAAAACATATTCACAGGACTTGGGAGACCGAGGGCAATTATCAGTGATGGAGGCACCCACTTCGATAATAGGCTGATTGCCAAGATGTTGGGGTGATTTGGAGTGACACACAAAATTGCCATGGCATATAATCCACAAACAAACAGGCAAGCCAGAATTTCCAATTGTGAATTGAAGGTTATCCTTGAAAAAGTTGTCAATCCTTCTTGAAAGGATTGGTCTGCAAGAATTGATGAAGCACTATGGGCCTATCGAACAAAATTCAAGATGCCTTTAGGCATGTCGCCTTATAGACTTGTCTACGGCAAGACTTGCCACCTACCGGTGGAGATAGAGCATAAGGCTTATTGGGCGATCAAAACTGTCAACATGGATTGGGAGAGTGCTGGACAAAAACGATTACTGGACCTTAATGAAATCGAAGAATTTTGCGCCTTAGCTTACGACAATGTGAGAATCTACAAGGAGAAAATGAAGCGTTGGCATGACAATAAGCTATTGTCGTGGCAATTTTTGCCCGGGCAATTAGTTCTTATCTTCAATTCTGGGTTAAAACTCTTTACGAGAAAACAAAAATTGAGATGGTCTGGGCCATTTGAAGTCATCAAACCTTTCTCCCATGCTACTGTGATAATTAAGTCCACCATCGACGGACATGAATTCAAAGTTAACGGACATAGATTAAAGCACTATGTCGACAACCACGTTGAGCGCGACAAGGAAGTAGTTACTCTAGGAGATGCATGGTCAGGCTCTCTTTTAGTATTTTTTATTTATTTTTAGTTTTATTTTTTATTTTGGACTTATTTTATTTTTGGATTTATTTTTATTTTCAGTTTTTAGGATAAAAGTTTGCTTTTAGTTTAATTTACACATATTTTTTTAGGATCATTATCTTTTAGAATTTCTAGTTTATCTTATTTATCTTTATATTTAATTTTATCTATTTAATGTTCATCTTTTTCTTGTGTTTGAATTTTAGGAAAAGAGTTCAAGATAAGGAAGAATTTGATTGAAGATTGAAGTTTAACCGTAGGAGGAAATAATGGGTTGATTTTGAGAATTCCATGGGATATACATTGAGAAGGATTAACACAAAGCTTTTGTCGATAACATCACGGCCGAAGGAGTCGAGAAAGTCTTCAAGGACCTCACGATCGAAAGGGCTGAATGGAATGGAGGAGCTCAAAAAGGGATGGTAAATCACCTCATGCTAAAACCCGAGGCAAAACTGTCGAATAAGTTTGTTAAAACTTGCTTAATGCTCACCACACACAATACCACAGTTTCATATTCTCATCTTTTGTTGATTCATTCTATTTTGAACAAGCGGATTATTAATGTTGGACAAATTATATGTGATGAGATATTTTCTTCTAGTCAAAACGATGTAGGTTCTTTTTTCTTTCCAAACTTAATATCCCAACTATGCAAGAAAGAGAAGGTGCTAAGCGATCTAACGGATGAGAAATTGCCCTGCAAAACCAGGTGGAATCGAGCTCAATATTTGAAGATTATGGATGAAGAACTGGCTAAGAAACAAGAAGTGCCAAAGAAAACTCCAACACCAAAAATCGCACAGGCAACCAAAATTCCCTCGGCAATTCCCGATGCCTCGGCAGGTCCTGATGTCTAGGCAACTAACACTACTTCGGTGAACATGGATCAAATTGAAGAGATGCTCCGCCCCTTATCCAACCGATTAGAGAGAATGGAGGCCCAACAATTGCAATTCATGCGGTACATGAGGGACCATAACATTGCCATCACACGAGTGATCCTTGAGAAGTACCCTAACAACACCGTGACTTCCCGGTGTTTCCCACCTAACTAGTTGCCCAGGAAACTAAAGATGCTGAGGCAACTGACGCACACGACAAATGTAAAGCACCTATGGCTGAACCAACTCACACTGAATCCCTACATGGATTTACTAATTCAAACGAGTCTATCTCTGAACTCGTAGCATCACAATCGGTCGCACCGCCAAAGCCAAAGCTAAGAGCTTTGATCATTGAAGAGACCGATGATGAGAGTGAAGCATGCAAAGAGATTGCAAAGGTTCAAGCCACACCACCAGTCACCCGCATCCAACCACCGTGCTACGAAAAAAGAATCAAGCAAATGGCCCGAAAGAAACTCATCATTCAAGGTGATGACCTTTTCGACTAACTCATTTGCATTTAATTTTTTTTAATTGCATGCATTGAGGACAATGCTTCTCTCAAGTTTGGGGGGTGTTTGTTTCTAGTTAATTTCAGTCATAGTTGCATTCATCTTTAGTAATCACATATAGGTTGCATATGTTACGTGCCATGCCTTTGACTGGATTTAATTGCTTGAACTTGTTGAATATCCGATGATGAATTTTTGCCACCGCACTTAATTGAAAGAACCTTTAAATTTTAGGATTGCCTGAAAAGAACTTAGAACTTTACTATGATGTTAAATATTATGAACACAGTTGTGGCTTGTTGATTGAAAGAAACTTGGTGGACTTAGGTTGCTTAAAATTTGGGTAAATTTAAATTGAAAATTAAAAGTTAATTTCTTGCTAGAGGTGTCTAAAATCGGCCCTAGTAGTTGCAAATTAAAGATATCGCTAGAGGTAGCCAAAATTGACTATAGTCGACAAAAAAATTAATTAAAATAAGAAATTGCTTGCTTTAGAGGTGCCGGAAATTGGCTCTAGTAAAAAGATGAATAAATACCCCGGTAATTAAATTGATAAAAGCCTATTGTTCACATAGAATCTTGAAAATCAACTCGTATACAACTATGCACACATATTGCCACGAGCATTATAGTTTGTTTCTAGGTAAATTTTGTGCTATCCGAAAAAATTAAAAGGTGATCATACTTTGTGCCACTGTTCTGAGGTTTGAATTCAAATTTAAAGCATGTCTTTGATGATTAAAGTCTTGGCAGGTAATTGTTATTTTGCATTGCTTGAGGACAAGCAATAGTTCGAGTTTAGGGGTGTGTTAAGTGTTCAAAAGTACTCTTTTTTATAATCCTTTTTACTCATATTATTATTAAACTTAGGCTCATTTTAGTTGCATTTTTAGTCATTCATGCATAATTGCATAGTTTCCTTCATCGTCATGTTTGATTTCATAATCTAGTTGTTTTGTGGAAAAAGATACTGCAGATGTGTGTTTTGTGTGTTCATGATAAAATTGCCCAAGCAAGTAGGAAATTGTCGAGGCAATTAAGGAGAACTACCGATTTCTTCAGGGATAAATCCATAAGTTTGAGTTAATTACGAGAAGCAAGGATAAATCCTAGAAGAGTTGGAGTTCCATGAAGAAATCAACAGGAGATTAAATTCCAAGAGTTTTTTGAGGAGTTTTTAGAGGAATAAAAATATAATAATAACGAAGATTTATTTCTTTTATTCTATTTAATTCCAACTTAAGTTCCTCTTCAAGAAATACTTTGACCTATCCATCTCCTATAAATACAAGCCCTAGCCGCCTACCTCAAGGAGATTCAACTTGGGAGAGAATTCGACTAGGGGCTGCACCTACATCTTCATCTTCTTCCTCTTTGTTCGATTAGATTCATGCTAGGGAATTTTCATCTTGTGTTTATTTTACACCCGTCCATGAACTAATTTTATTTAGCTTGGGTTATTGTGTTTTTGTGGTTGTGAGAACGATTGGATTTGTTTAGGTATTTGAGTTTGCAATTTTAATTCAAAGTTTGTTCATTCTTGGTTCTTAATTTTGCGAGTGAATTGGAATAGGATCTTGTGAATTCATCTATTTATCTAATATCATGAGAGTTAGATTCAAGAAATGAATGAGCATGGTCTTTATTCAATCAATCGATGGTGAACACTAATTCAACTTAGGGATAAGTTGTGAATTTCAACGGCTAAAAGGAGTGCTAGTAGGTTGTTGTCCACCCTTGGTTCACGCAGGGATGTATTATCAAGGCATGCACAATTAATAGTGTTTCGAGTTAGGGATAATGAGAAACCATTGAAAAACATTTTGCCAAACTTTAAAGGTTGTCGCCCAAATGCCCAAGCAATCGCTCCATTCCCAATTGCTCAGGCAATCGCAGAATTGCCCATGTAATCCGACTAGATTCAATTGAAGAGAGATTAAGCTACTCTAGCACTCAATTACCACGACGGTCTATTCAACTATCATGTCATGACTCATGATAACCTAACCTACTCTCTCTTATTTGATTACATATTTCTTTTATTTAATTGCTCTTTTATTTTCTTGTTAATTAGAACTCCTACAATCACCTAATTGTGTTTTTTTTACTTTTAGTGTGAGAAGTTAGATTTTAAAAGTAGCACCAATCCCTGTGGAGATGATATCTATTCTATACTATAACTTGCGACGTGCACATTTGCACCAATTGCGAAGCACTTAATACGCACAACACCTAGGTACTATTATACTTGTACAAAAACATCAGAATAAGCTATTACAATGCGTTCAAAACTTATGCCACCTTGCTAGGAGTTCAGAAACAAAAGTAGACATACATATGGTAGTGGGAGTGACTTGCAACCACAAATTACACGATCGATTTCCGAAAAGCTTTAGGATCCTAAAATGTACGAGACACACATATGTTAGGCTTACATAGCCTAGTGAGGTAGTCATAACAACATAATCAATAACAATACATAAATGGCATATTGGCATACTTAATTATCATAGTCGCATTCTTTTAATCACAAGGTCTCATGCTTAGGCCATTTATCATAATTGTACATAATCATAATGAAGCTTATAAACATTTAAATTCCCTTGGACAATGTAACAAGTGGATACGCGGATTCCCCTTTACACCACACATATATCAAAAAATAGGCCATAGCCACATATAATAGAGAATAGGTCGTGGCCTGGAGCTGTAGCTCCGGATAATGTCCCTTACACAATCCATCCTTATCTCCCCCACATATAGGTCGTAGCCCCAGACCGTAGTCCAATCCTTTACCTATACGATCTCAAATAACCCTATGGCATGCAAATTGTATCCAAAACTCACAAATGTCCAAGGTTACACATATTTCATCATATAACTTACCTTTATGCCCGTAGGCCATAGCATATCAGAATTGGAATTGAGCCTTTGCTCCATATAACAGATCATATCGTATACGTATCATATCATAACATATTCATATCAAATTTAGCATATCATATCATACTTTATTCATAACAATCCCTTAGCATCCACGCGAACATTGCTCTACTTGAGCCTTTAGCAAGATACATATTAACATGAAAATCACAAATCAAATACAATGGGATGGCTCTGTGCCGATCTCTTGACACGACTACACTCACCTTAGCTACGAGGTTCTCAGATTACTACTCCGTTGTGCCTAGCTTCCTTTGGAGATGACAAGGGACCCTTCTCCACTATTTGAGCTAGCACAAAAT
The DNA here is from genome assembly GCA_019671005.1 of Hibiscus mutabilis. Classification (NCBI taxonomy): domain Eukaryota; kingdom Viridiplantae; phylum Streptophyta; class Magnoliopsida; order Malvales; family Malvaceae; genus Hibiscus; species Hibiscus mutabilis. The sequence continues at coordinate 49,117,433 of CM033745.1, forward strand.
TAGGAGTTACATTAGAATTCGATCTAAAGATTCGGAAACATATTTCAAGCTTATTAAAACTTGCAGGCAACACTAGAATATCGAGATTAACTTCCTAGTTCATAGGCTTTCCTTGAACATAGAAAACCTACTTTTGAAATTAAACCTCAACAAATAATGGAATCAACAAATCGTTATAGGGGTTTTACTCACCGAGTCGTAGGCTTTCAAATGAAGTATCGAGGTTGAACAAAGGACAAAGATGGAACTAGGTGCTTGCTTAAGCTTGAGCTTGAAGATGGAAATGGAGGCGTGAGCTTATTCAAAGCAAAGGTTGAGTTTTTAATTCAAGAAGAACATAACAAGGAAGAAAGCTTTCTTTCTTTAAGAATTCCTAAGAGCCAACCTTAATTATTTCCCACCTATATAGAAACTAATAGGAAGCTTACCCTTCCCCAAGGGTTTGCTAAACCCAATTAAATCAACTTTTCTTCCTATCATTCAATTGTCAATGGGATGACAATTAGTCATCTTTTCTGATTACTTTCACATGGGGAAGGCCAAGCAAGGTGGCGGGTAAGCATCTAGCTTCATTTTCCTCTAATTTGGGCTTCAAACAGATTCGAATAAGGGACCCATATCAATACGCTCGTGGCTGTATCGATATGCTCATGCTAAAATAGGTAAGTTAGTTATTGGCAGTTGGACCATATCGATACTGGCTTGACTGTATCGATACGCCTAGCTTATAATTTGTATTTTTGGCTTTGAGTTTCATAGAAGGAAGTTCATTCACTCAAATAGGACTAAAATGTAACTTCATTATACAAAAGGGGTACCAACATCAATTATTACAAACGTTTAACATATCGGATTCAAAATTTTCGATCACCGAAACCTATTTTCGACTAGGCTAGTTTTAGGGATGTGACAACACTGATTCATGTGAAGATTTATTTCTTAGGATGACTACTACAAATTTGAATCACGTTTTTGACGAATTTGTTAATGGAATTGGTAAAGAAGTTGGTGATAAAGATGGTAATGATAAAGTTGCTAAAGAAGGTTCTTATGAAGTTGTTGAGGTTGTTGCTAATGAAGATGGTAAGGCTAAAGAAGTTGCTCATAAAGATGGTAATTATAAAGTTGGTAGTGAAGTTGATCCGTCTGAGATGTTGGCCATATGTGATAAGCTGTACGAAAAAATGTCCTCCCTTCATAAAGATTTAGTAAGTTGATATTTATGTGTTCTTATTGATTTGAAATGCATAATGAATGAATGATTGAATGTCTACCTTTCTTTTTGTAATGTTTTGCAGTAAAGGTGAATGTATAAGGATGAAGCAAAGAGAGGAAAAAGTGACTACTGAGGTAGGTTTCAGTTGATTACGATGTGTAAAAAATGTTAAATTCATTTGAATTTGTCATTCATAGGTTTGGAAAGAGTTAGGCCAAAAAGGGAGAAAATGTCGAATGAAGACAAACAACCTTACATTTGTGAAACTGAGAAGGAGAAGGCGACATACAAAGAGTATAAATCAGGACAACCAAAGAAGGTATTACATAGTAGTATAAAGACATTCTTTGTTTGATACAGTAAGATTGACGTAGGAACTTATCCCCTGTCTACTGACATCTTTTGACACAAGGTGTAGTGTTGCGTGTAATAAGTGCTACGCAAATGTGCAAGTATACACGTCGCAGGTAATAAAGTGATACGAGTATCGAGTATCGTCTCCATAGGGATTGGTTTGGGCCACTTTGCTTAAGTTACTGCATTGTGAAAATAAAAACACAATTGATAATAGAGGTTTTAATTAACGAGAAAACTAAGAGCAATAAACTAAAAGAATAGATGAAATTAAAATAGAGTGAATAGGCCAGGTTATCATGATTTGAGGTGTGATAACCGATTGGATTGTCTTGGTAAAAGAGTGCAAGGGCAATTCAGTTGTCGTGGCAACTTGCACAGCAGGGTTGCCTTGGCAACTAATCGATGGTTGTCTGGGCGACTAGCTGGGCAACTACTTGGGCATATGGGCAGCAACTTCAAGGTTCGACAGAGCGTTCTTCAATGGTTTCTTCTTATCCCTAAGTCAAAACTCTAGCTACTTGTGCATGCCTTGATAATACATCCCTGTATGAATCAAGGGTGAACAACAACCAATCTTGCGCTCCTCTTAGCCGTTGAAATCCTTATCTTATTCCTAAACTGGATTAATCTTCACCATCAATAGATTGAATAAAGATCATACTCATTCGTTTCTTGAATCTAACTCTCCTGATATTAGATAAATAGATGAAGTTACAAGATCCTCTCCCAATTCACTCGCAAACAAAAATAAGAACCAAGAATGAATAAACCTTGAATAGAAAAATGCAAACTCTTATTACCTAAACAAAATCCAATTGTTTCTCACAACAACAAAACACAATAACCCCAACCAATCAAGTTAGTTCATGGTTGGGTTCAAAAGATATACAAAGAATAATCCCCAAACCATGAATCCAATGGAAGCAAAGAAGAAGAAGAAATCGAACTCTCTCCCCCTTGCTCTCTTGTCAAAATTTCTCTCCTCTTGCCCTATGGGGTTGTCGAAATTTTCCCTCTTCTTGCTCTATTGGAGTTGACGGCTTGGTGATCTATTTATAGGGCTAGGTCAAAGTCCTTCTTTGAGGAGGAAGTTAAGTTGGAATTAAATTATCTTTAAAGAATATAATTCTCTATTATTATTATATTCCTTCTAGGACTTCTCCTATCTTCTTGGAATTGAATTCTTCTTTAACATCTTCGTAGAAATCAAAATCCTTTGGGATTTAGCTTTGCTCCACATCATCTTGGGCTTGTCTAGTCATCAATTTCGGCTACCATATCACCTTATTCTTTGTCGACAATTACCCTGGCAACTGGCTCGGCGTCTCCTTCATGCATTGCCCTGGCAACTAGCTCAGCATCTCTTTCATGCACTGCCCTGGCAACTGGTTCTAGCCTTGTTTAGGCAAGTGATTCTGCACACACACAAAAACACACCAAAGCAGCATCTTTTTCCACAAAAATCACCGAGTTATGTAATCAAGCTCAACGGTGGAAAGAAACGTGAATTAATGCATGAATGAATAATTATGCAACTAATATAAGCCTAAGTCTAACAATAATATGAGTAAAAAGGGTAATAAAAATAGTACTTTTGAACACTTATCACACCCCCAAACTCGACTTATTGCTTGTCCTCAAGCAATGCAAACTAACAATTACCTGCCAAGACTTTAATCATCAAAGACATGCTTCAAACTTGAATTCAAACCTCGGAACCGTGTCACAAAGTATGATCACCTTTTAATTTTTCGAATAGCACAAAAATTACCCGGAATCGAACTATAATGCTTGTGACAATGTATGTGCGTAGTTGTGCACAAGTTGATTTTCAAGATTCTATGTGAACAATAGGCTTTTATCAATTTAATTACCAGGGCATTTATTTTTATTTTCACTAGAGCCAATTTCGGGCACCTCTAGCAAAGTAAGCAATTTCTCATTTTAGTTTAGTCGACTAGAGCCAATTTCGGGCACCTCTAGCAATTCTTTAATGTGCATTAACTACTAGAGCCAGTTTTGGGCACCTTTAGCAAGAAATTAACTTTTAATTTTCAATTTTAAATTTACCCAAATTTTAAGCAAACTAAGTTCACTAAGTTTCTTTCAATCAACAAGCCACAACCGTGTAAAAAAAATCAGCATCATAGTAAAATTCTAAGTTCTTTTCATGCAATCCTAAAATTAAAGGTTCTTTCAATTAAGTGCAGTGGCAAAAATTCATCATTGGATATTCAACAAGTCTTAAGCAATTAAATCCAATTAAAGGCATGGCAAGTAACATATGCAACCTATATGTGATTGCTAAAGATGAATGCAACTAAACATGAAACTAACTAGAAACCAACACCCCCCCAAACTCGAGAGAAGCATTTTCCTCAATGCATATAAAAGTGAAACAAAATTTAAAATAAACTAAATGAAATGAGTTAGTCAGAGAGGTTGTCACCTCGAGTGATAAGTTTCCTTCATGCTGTTTGCTTGATTCATTTCTCGGTCAATGGTTGAATGCTTGTGGCTGGTACCGCGTGAATAGCATTGCTTTTATTTGATCCATGTTTGCCAATGCAGGTTCACTTGCCTGGGAATCAGTAGTTGCCGAAGCCATTGTTGTTGCTTGGGCATCACTAGTTTCTGTTGTGGTTGCTGTGGCAAGTAGTCGGCAGTGAATTTCCTTAGCATGGTGGTTGTGAGTCTTGTGGAAAAGAAAAGAAAACAAAGAAAACCTGGAAACTAAAGATAATGAAGAAAAATAAAATATCTCCTAAAAATTCTAAAAATAAATAATGAGAAAAAGTAACCGGAAATAATAGAAAGAAAAAAATAGTTCAAAAAATATAAAATAAAATATCGAAAGGAGAGCATGCTCATGCACCTCCTAAGGTGTCAACTTCTTTGTGACGTTCTACATGGGCACCGTTGTAGTGCTTCAATCTTTGTCTGTTAACTTTGAATTCATGCAAAGAAGAGCAGTTGTAATCACTATTTTTTTCCAGGTATTAACCAGTTTTTACTTTTTGTTAATCTATGCAATCAAGGGCTTTGTTTATCTATTTTAATTATATAGTATGATTAAGACTAAAACAAACAAAAAAATATTATTAGTACTATTTGTACATATTAGTGATATATATAGTATTATACCTATTGTCATGTTTGGTTATCATTATTGTGTTATTATCCCTTTGAAAAACCCCTAAATGTCATTAGTATATTATGTTACTTCTGTTCTGTTATCTTTCTTCCATTGTTATCTTATTATTATTGATATATGTTTTTATTATTATTATTATTATTATTATTATTATTATTCAAATCAAAATACAAAAATATACATATGAACTTAATTAAATAAATAAACAGCCTAGTTTATTATCATATAGTCCATTACATTAAAGCCCAAACAAATATAAAATATACATTATATTACATATGGCCCGTTTTGCCAAAAATAAGCCCAAAGATCTAGTTACATTCAAAACCCTAATCTGATAATCTCTATTTGCTTTGGCGCAGCCCAACCTCCACCATTAGATCAAATTTGATCTAACGGCCACGATTCAACCATGAGCGTCTCCCCGGCTTCAACAAGCGTCGCACGTGCGGCTCCTCGGATACTCCATACTCGCGTGGAATTCACGCTCGACCCTACAACTCCTTCAGTGCCACGTTCACCGCCACGTTGGCAAAAGAGGCCAGGGGGCCGATGCCACATCACCGCCGTGCTTCCACATCCGCAGTCACGTCCCGTACTCTCTCTGGTCCCCTCCTCTCGTACGAAAAGCCACAACAAACAATGTCAGAATGGAAGCTGAATCAAAACAATTCTAGGGACAAACCAGAAAAATAAAAATGCACAGCAAAATACCAGAATTGACTGAGGGCAGCCAAATAGCAATTTTAGGTTTGATTTATTTATGCCTAAAGATTGTAATATTGGGGACATAAAAGCCGAAACAAGCATTTGTAAGCCCTAAGTTGAAAAGGGGAATTATCGGATAAGCAATAGAAAACAAAAAGCCTCTGGTTTTCATAGGTAGCTCTTCTTTTTTATTTTCGCAATAGCATAAGCATAAAAAAAGGGTTATAATCTTCTACCTTCGGTGTCGATCTCGTTTCCCTTGCGTCGTTGTTTCCCTTTTGCCGGCAATAAACCTTTCAACTTCTTCAGTCGTGTTGGGTGAGCCGATGATGGGGTAAAGGGTCAAAAAGCTTTTCGTTTTCAAAAAAAAGAAGGATTTACGAATCATTTTTTAATTTTCAAAAAGAAAGATATTTGGTTTTGAGAAAATGAAGGTAGATTAGGGTTTTAAATCATGAAAGGGTCTTTTTTGGGTTTTAGGCTTCATCGGTCGACAGCGAGCGGCGGCCGACGCGACAGAGATTGGTCAAGATTTGGGGTTTGTGGCAGCCCGGATAACACCACAGCGGTGTTCATCCAGTCCCCAGAAGGTTGAGAGTTTTTGAGAGTTTGGTTTCGAAAAAGTGGAAAAAAAAGATCGAATGCTTTTTAATTTGACCTTTATAGCCGACCCTCATTTTAAAATTGGGTTATTAACGTTTAAGCCCCTCCGCCCTACCCAAATCATCTTCGCAGCCCTTCTTTATTCATAAATAGCAACATAAGTTCCTCCGCTCATCTTATTTACCCTTTAGGCCATTCCATCTCTTGAAATCGCATCCAGGTCCCTATAACTTTGGAATCTTTTTCAATCTCATCCCTTGTTTGATCAAATCTGTTTTCTTTTAATTCAGCCTCAAAATTTTGTTTTCTGTCAAATTAGTTCTATTTCCAGTATTTAAAACCCCCTTTTGTAAATATTTTTTTATCATGCATATTTAACTTTCGATCTTGCTTCTTTTTATGTTATTTTTCAGTTATGTTCTCTTAATGTTAAATTATGTTTTTTATTGTGATGTGGTTTTTTTCTTTAATATGGTTTGATTTATGGTTATATTATGTACATAATATATGTGAGTTATGTTTTTACATAGTATATAGTTTATGTATAATATATGTTTTTTTGTGTAACATATGGCTCTTATATAATTTAAAGTTTTTATAGTATATAGTATAAATATAATATATAGTTTTTTATGAAATATATAATATATTGTTCTTTTCATAAAGTTTAATATATAATATAAAGGTTTATTATATTATATCCCTTTCTCTATAATATATATATAAGGTTTATTTAATATATAATATAGAGTTTTTTTAATATATATATAATATAAGCTTTTTTATATATTGTATATAACACTCAGTTTTTATAATATATATAATATAACTATAAATATATAATATATTTTTATATAGTATAGAATATATAGTATGTAAGTTTATATTTTTGGGGGGGGCTTAGTGCTTTTTAAGTTTAAGTGGTTTTGGGCTTGTTAGATTAGGCTCTTAGATTAGATCAAAGCAAGAATAATTTAGTTAATTTAAATCGTGTACTTGTCTCATAGGGGTGCGATCTTTAAATTAATTAAATTAATTTAGGATTAGTTTGTTTTAGAGCCTTAGTTAGATTAAGGTTCTAATTGATTTAGTGAATTTAAATTTACCCTTAGCTTATTGGGAAAAATTTTAAATTCATTAAATTAATTATACAACTCTTAATTATCTTTTTAGGATAAAATTGATATTGAACCTAGATGGACATCTAAATTAAAAATCATGTTTGATCAAATCGATTCATCTTAGATAGAATCCTTGGCTTATTAGGATTCTAGTCTAAAATTAATCCAATTAATTATCATGATACAAAATAATCCATAATTTATTAGAGTTTGCTAGTTTTTAGGGTTTAATTAATTTAGGGTTAATATTAGACCAACCTAGTAAATAATTAAATTATTAACTGAACATTCCATAATTTGGGTCTTTTTAGGTTAGAAATTTTGTGGGCCTTTTGTTTGTTTAATTTAAGCCCTTATGTGACATCCATATCGTTTGTCGCGCATATGACTCATTTATTTTGAATTAATCTTTAAATCATAAAAATAGAGGTATTTATTAATTCTGATATTTTTGTTGCAACAGTCCGAGCTTAAAAAATGTTGACTAGATATTTGAATTAATCCTTATCGTCCCGAGGTAAAATTAAAAATTGACAAATCATAACATCATACCTTAAATGCTCGCATCATGCATAAAGGTGACGTACAAAATTTGACCATATATTAGCACGTCATGTAACACCCTAAACCGGGCCTAGGAAGGTTACCACTATCTAAGCTATAGACTAATTGAATTATGTGCTAATCAAATTAAAGAAGAAAGAAAATTAGCTAACAAATAACTAAAGGACTAAAATGTTATAGCCAAACAAGTTAGAGAGCCAAATTAAAAGGACCATAATAGAATCAAGTTGTAATATAAGGAATGCATGGCAAATTTAGATTGGATAGTGGACTATCCACTTGTCACATGGACAAGGTCCAACCGGCCACTATGGGAGAAGGCTTCTCCTTCCTCATTTGATTATACCAAATGAGTTAGGGAGAAAGAGGGAGAAGAGAGAAAGCTTGAGTGATAGCCATGGAATCCATGAGAGCTTAAATCGGTTAGGGCTAAATTGAGTTAGAATTCACATTGAGGAAGGTAAATACTTGATTCCTCACTTCAATTACATGCTTGAATCTTGAATTAGTGATGTTCTTGTTGCCTAATTTGAATAGGATGATTGTTATGTATGTTAGAATGATGTTAGCTTCTAATGGTACTTGAAATTGTGAGTGCTATTAGTCAAATTGCTTAAGCGATGTGTATGGGTTGCTGGAAATTGAGAATAGGGATCATGGTTGAAACTAGTTTCGATTAGGGACTGTTTTGTTAGATAGAAATGTGTAAACATGCTTAAATGTATATGCTGCCCTGTTTTGATCACATTTCTAGGTAAATTGGACTGACCTAGATATGTAAGAACATGAAAATAAGTTGAATTACAATGTGAGAATATTGTTTAGATGAATTATGAAGCTAGAAGCTTAAGCTAGTGTAATCTGCCCAGAATACTCTGTTCTGGGCAGTAACTTTGAAAAATCACCATAAATTTTATAAATGGAATTTAAGGCTGAAAATTTTATGGATAGTGCCTTAACATGTCTAAATTCATTAGGAGAAAAAAAACTAAATTCTGGATTGTAGGATGAATTGTAGAGAAGGAACACTAGGGACAGTGCAAACTGTCTAGTGTTGTAAATTACCCTGTCTTTAAGCTAAAAACTGTATTAATTGGCAAAGAACTAAAATGAAAGGCCTATATTTTTAGAAAGAAAATTAATTTATCTTTCCAATGGTGTAAACCAATTGAAATTCTGACGTACGAAATGAAAGTTATGCATGTTTAAGTGAACAGAGTACATGCTACATGATAGCAGCAGTTTAGGTAATTGTACACAGTTTTGTATACAGTTTGGTAAACTGTTTAGCAAACAGTTTTAGGATAGTTTAATTGCTACCATGTTTTTCCTTAATATGGAATATAGGCAGTTTGGTAATGTGTATAAGGGTGTGTATATGAATATGCTATATGTTTTGTATATATAATGTATTAACCTTGTTGTCATGTTGAATGATTTTGTGATTACATGTTTTGACCTTGTTCTATCTATGTGACTTACTAGAGCAAGGAGAGGACTTTGGAGAAGGATCTAAAGTCGAGCATTCAAGGGACAATCAAAAGGAAATAGTCTTTCGAGACTAGCTAGCTCGGGGAGTATTGTGAGTGTAGTTTATTCTAGAGTTAGGACTAGGTCCTAACTAAAACAAGCATGCCTAAATTCTTGAATTGCTAAATTGGACTTAATATGATCTTGACCTAATAAGGGGAGTATGAAATAAGATTATACATGAAACTTGACTACATCCTTGAAGTTGTATAAATAGAATGCTAGCATGTATATGTGGTAAAATTGATGCTTGTATGTATGACTTGGTATTGTGACCAATTGCTTAAACCGAAAGTTTGATGTGCTAGCTTAGATGATGCAATGAACACTTGAAATGTTGAGTTATGGCTATATTGGCCTAAGGGCTTAGTGCATGTATAAGCTTGTCATACAATACTCGAAATGACTCTTGAAAAGGATAATGCTTGACATGAACTTGTACACTTGAATGATACATGATCTTGAACTTGAAATCCTGGAATAAAAGAATTATAATCAAACAACCTTAGTTGCTAGTTGAATAGGTATAAGGGCATGCCTTAGAGTTTAAAGCTCATTGTGTCAGGGTGGACTACGGTCCAGGGCTAAGGCCCCTAATTGGCGACAGACGGAGGGTACGTATGTGGTCTTTGGAAATAATAGGAGGGTTGACCAATATTACAGTACATCTTGTGGCGACAGTTGGTTAGAGACTTGATTACCTAGACAAACTATGAACCAAAGATTGTGTTAAAAGATAATAAATGAGCTAATAAGCATGAATTGTTTGATTACTTGTCATGTAAGCATGAATTGCTTGATTACTTGTCATGTAAGCATGAATTGCTTGATTACTTGCCATGTAAGCATGAATTGCTTGATTACTTGCCATGTTAGCATGAATTGCTTGATTACTTGTCATGTAAGTATGAATTGCTTGATTTCTTGTTATGTAAGCATGAATTATTGTCTTTTGCTTCTTATACTATTCGAATGCCTTGAAATCCTTTGCTAGGATTATTCTTGTCTAATTGACACTTAATTTGATATAATAATTGGCTAGAACTTGTTACTACCTCACTAAGTACATTCTTGTACTTATTACTCTTGTTTTCATCCTTCCCAACCACAGGATAAAGGATTCGATCGTTACCTGATCCTGAAGCCTGTTTTCTTAAGCTCGAAGCAAGACACAAGCATAGCATAAGTATGGTTCATACTTGTTTTGTATTCCCCTAGTTGGTGGCACTTAGATTGTATATAGTGAACTTATGCATGCATTCTGAATTCTTGAAACGTATATATATATATATAATGAGCTTACCATGTTGTGAATTTAGTTGATAATGTGAAGCATGTAATGAACTCAAATTTATTTCCCGGGAAAAAAGACCGTTAAAATAGATTTACATTCACTTTGCGGACAAATGAAGCAAAATCATGTGAACTTGCAAATTCTAGTTTTTAAAACACTTCTTGAAATCAATTAGGTACCAATTTTTTGGGCGCTATGGGGTGCTAACCCTTCTCCACACGTAACCGACCCCCGAACCTATTTTCTCTTTTTTTCGTGGATCAAAAATGTTATTTTGATAAATAAAACGGTTTATTAAAATAACCTTTGTTTTAAAAAGTGATCCAATCACACTTTCTTTAAGAAAGATTGGCGGCGACTCCGTGTTTTCTTAAGTTTTCCAAACAATGTCAAAATCCTTTTCCTAAAAAAGGGTTGCGACAATCCCAACGTTTAACAGATGATATAATTAAGGAAATAAGTCGTTGAATTTATTTCTACGTAAGAAATCATGTATTGATTCGAACTTATTAAGGGTTTATGTTCAAAGGAATCTTGGATGATTCTAACTCTATAAAGAAAATAAACTATTGAGGTTAAATTCGTGGGAATCTAGAATGATTCAGTTTTGAAGATAAATTAGTGGATTTATTTTGTCAAAATTAAATTCTTAAAGCCTGTTCTGATGCTTGCTATGAAGTGCACACTGTTTAAAAAATGGCTAAAGAATTGTAAGGGTCGTTGGACCATAAATGAAACATTCCAAATTGTTGTGAATCAAAGGCGGTGATTTTAATTAAACATTCATGCTTGGAATGAATTCAAGAATAGAATTCATAAACAGGTGATTGAAAGATAATTTGAAATTATTGTTCATTATTGTTCTTTATATTCAAGACCGCGTGAACTTTTGTTTTAGGGTTTTTAATTTACTAAAATCCTATTGACAAAAAAGGTAAGAAATTATGTTTCTACTTTGGGTTTTAGTCCCTGACTTAATTCTTGATGTTTAACAAACTCATAATTTTGCTTCTGGTTTTTGACTATGTGACACAAAATTAGTGAAATTCATTGGAAAGAATTTCAAAACGTGACAACAAAAGATGTTGTATATTTGACCATGAAAGACTTGGTCAAAGATCTGAAGGATGATCCTCCTATAATATAGAAAGGATAAGGTAAATATGATTACCACCTTCAATTGTTATTAAGGTAAATACTGCTAAGGTAAATATTACCATGGCAAATGTAATAGAACTCAACAAGGACTTCAGGAAAAACAAACCGTAGGAAAATGTTACATGAGAACAAAAAGCGGTATGTTCAAGAAGTTAAATGGGAAATACTGCAAATGCCATAAGATAGGGAACAAGTCCTTGGACTATAGACTTCCAAACGAGATCATTGTTGTGACAAATTTGCTCATAATAATTGATATGATAAATGATTGTTTGAAAGAAAATTGTTACCTTCGTGATAGAAAAAATTAGTGTTTTGCTTTAAAGCAAAGATGGTATAGAGAAATTGTTCTCTATAAGTAAGATGTTGAAACCCAAACTTAACAAATCGGTTAATTTGGAGAAACTCTATGAGAGTAACGTTGCAACATCAAAAGGTACAATGATTTTGAAGATAAGAATTAAAACTTCAAAAAAAAATGTGCCTAACATGTGGGGGAGTTGTTCTATCAACTATTTACTTCTTCTCAATGAGACAAGACACCATATGAGTTATGGAAGGAAATAAAACCTTTCTACAACTACATAAATATGTGGGGGGTGTCTTGCAAAGGTAAGATTTCCACTACCGATGTAAATGAAAATAAGTGGACTTATTTTAATTGATTATGTAACGGATATCAATTTCTTGTGTAAAAATAGATTCACAAGAATGTGATAATGAAAACAAAGAATGTCTCATTCTGTGAAATATATTTCCTAAATATTTAGGGAAGTTGGTCCAAGTTCAATGGAACGAACCTTGGAGACTATCAATGGAAATTAGTCCATACGTTCAACAAAAGGTTGAAACGAAAACATTGTCATGATGACAAATAAAAGTGTGACAAAAGTGTGCATTAGGATACATGATCCTATGTTGATTAGACACTCATTGTTATATGTAACAATGAAATGGTAAAACGTACCAATGTCATGTTAAATATGAGACTAGACGATATGATTTTTGGACATCCAAATTAAACGGTCACATGAAAGTCTCATATTGTCACAGTATGTGGACAAATTGTTGAGAAATTTGATAATGATAATTCTGGTATAACCAGAACTCAGTTAGACAACTGATCTAATTGGAGTTATCTCTATTGATTATGTAAAATCAAAGGATAACGTTGTGGATCCGCTAACCAAAAGGTTAAATCGAGATCAAGTTGAGAAAACATCGAAGGGAATGAAACTAAAGCCCATGGAAATTTATGGTGCTATGTGAAGGATAACCCTACCTACTTGATTGGAGATCCCAAGATCCAGGTTCAAAGGGACAACCTAATTGCATAGACCTTGTGCAGTCACTGTGGGGGGTTATTCTCCCAAGTCCATTCCTATGATGTAAACAGTGACTAAAAATGGAACAAGCTAAGCAAAGCTTTTAATGACCATTGTGTGCTTTGGTGAGCCAAGCAACATAAGTCACCTATGTGAAAGTGAAGTGGGGCTACTTCAAGGAGACTATTTGGGCATAGTTCTCTTAAATTCTTGCAGAACCAGGCGATGTCCACGGCCATATGGACATAGCCATGAGAACAAAACTCGTGTCTGAAAGGTAGTTGTGTGGAGTATATCATCATTTACGCAAACGGCTGAAGAGTTCAAGGACATCACGTCTACTAGATAGCCAGTAAAGTAAATATACTTTCACAAGGGAAGGTTCAAATGAGGAAACCTGCCTATCCTATGCAACTATCAATCGTATAAACTATCACCACATCGAGTCAAAATGTTTTGATAAAATGCATCAATTTCATTCATGTGGGGGATTGTTGGAAAAATGTGAGAATTTGGTTACTTTGAGCTATGATTCGAATGGGTAAAGGTGGAGATTCTAATAAGGATTCGATTGGATCTTATTCTACTTCATGAGGCCTTTACAACGGTATCTCATATGCTCAAAACGGATGAGTAATGAATGAGAAATTGATGCTCAAAGTAAGGAGTTGTGAATTGAGAAAAGGAAATGGAAACCCCCAATCCTACATTGATGGGATAAATGGAATGGGAAGTGTTTATATACACTTACTCACTTTGTGGTCATTGAATGACTTGAGTTGAACCTCTGCCTTGCGCGTAGGGGGTGTGAATCAATCCCATTCGGGTTGGGGCGTACCAGTACATCGTGGGCGATGCGAATTTCTAGACCGGTCGGGCCTTGCATGGACCTGCGGATATTTTACCACTTCAAATTAATTTTTCCTTTTGTGACAAGCATATTATCCCGAAATTAAAGGGATATTTTCTGATTTGAATTTATGCTTGCAGTTCACGCAAATATCCAATAGAGGACAAACTCGAAATATTTTTTATTCACGTTTAATCTATTTTCCCCAATAAATACATGGCCTCTCTTCAGTTTTTAAAACACACAATTTTTTAACGCTTTTTCTCTCAGAAAACCTGCATTATTTTGGTGATAGTTAAAGGCTCAAGTTTGTTCGTGATTACTTAGTTATGCTACTGAAGATAATCATCTGTTGTTGTATCCTGGGATACCGACGACCGAAGATCTCTAGCACCGAAGAGCAGTCGAATCTGTCTTAAGGAAACTGCATTCTTGCAGGACTCAGCCATTACTTTTTGGTTATTTCGTAACGGTGTTTTGAATTAAACAGTATTGTGTTTATTTCATTTATTTTATTTATTTTATTCGACTTATTATTTTAATTATTTTGGATTAACCTTGTTTTTGTCCAACAATCTTAAGACAAATTTTGTATCCAAAGCAATTCGAAATAAGTACAGTTATGAGAAAGCAAACAAATTTGTTACAAAAATTATCCTGCCGTTTTAACGTGTTTGTTTAGATCTCAAACGGGACAAATTTGTTTTTAAAAAAAATGACATTAGAAGTAACGATGGTTATGGATTTTGTGGAAAAACAAAATTAGGAATAAACAAAATTGAATTTCGATTTATTGGTATGTATCATCAGGATACACGTTTGATTTAATACCTTCGCTTATAGAAAGGATTAAAATAATAGTAAAATACATGTTTGCATATATTGTAAAACCTTTATCATGTGTGTAAAAGGTTTAAGGCAAGGTTATCTGTGATTGGAAACACTTTGGATTATTATTTCCAATATTTTTTCATGAGAAACTGTAGGATAACCATGAGAAATTTCTTGAATTTGTTTTGGAAACAAAGATCTTGTAAATAATTCGTTTCGGGAATTATTTCCTGCTTTTTTAACGAATTTACTTGATCTTCCAAACAAGAATCAACGAAATTTAAATCAAAGGATTATTTCATTTTGATCGGGTTGCCATGATATCTTTGTTTTTGGGTTTTAGTGCTACTAATCCCAACATTTAAAGGCTAAGAAGATATAATTAAGGAAATAAATCGTTGAATTTATTTCTACGTTAGAAATCATGTATTGATTCTAACATATTAAGGGAAATAAATAGTTGATTTTATGTTTGAAGGAATCTTGGATGATTCTAACTCTATAAAGAAAATAAACCATTGAGGTTAAATTTTAAAAATCTAGAATGATTCAATTTTGGAGATAAATTAGTGGATTTATTTTGTCAAAATTAAATTCTTAAAGCCTATTCTGGACGATTGCATGCTATGAAGTGCACAATGTTTAAAAAATGCTAAAGAATTGTATTCAACGAGTCGTTTAACCATAAATGAAAGATTCCAAATTGTTGTAAATCAAAAGGCGAATGATTTTAATTAATCATTCATACTTGGAATGAATTCAAGAATAGAATTCATAAACGGGATTGAAAGACAATTAGAAATTATTGTTCATTCTTTATTTAAGACCGTGAACTTTTATTTTAGGGTTTTTAGTTTACTAAAATCCTATTGTCAAACAAAGTAAGAAATTATGTTTCTATTTTGGGTTTTAGTCTCTTTTCTAAATTCTTGATGTTTAACAAACTCATAATTTTGTTTACGTTTTTGACTATGTGACACAAAAAATCATTGTGAAATTCATTGGACAAATAATTTCAATTGCACTTGGTCAAAGATAAAGATTTTATATATTTGATAATGAAATAAATCTGCTAAGGTAAATATTACCATGGCAAATGTAATAGAAGTCAACAATGACTTCAAGAAAAACAAACCGTAGGAACATGTTCCAAGAGAACAAAAGGCGGTATGTTCAAGAAGATAAATGGGAAATGCTTCAAATGCCATAAGATAGGGAAAATTGTTATGACAAATTTGGTCATAATAATTGATATGATGAATGATTGTTTGAAGGAAAATTGTTACCTTCGTGATAGAACAAATCAGTGTTTTGCTTTAAAGCAAAGATGATATAGAGAAATTGTTCTCTATAAGTAAGATGTTGAAACCCAAACTTAATAAATCAGTTAATTTGGAGAAACTCTATGAGAGTAACGTTGCAACATCAAATGGTACAATAATTTTGAAGATAAGAATTAAAACTTCAAAAAAATGTGCCTAACATGTGGGGGTTGTTCTATCCACTATTTACTTCTTCTCAATGAGTCAAGACACCATATGAGTTATAGAAGGAAATAAAACCTTTCTACAACTACAAAAAAATGTGGGGGTGTCTTTCAAAGGTAATATTCCCATTACCGAAGTAAATGAAAATAAGTGGACTATATTTTCATTGATTATGTAACGGATATCAATTTCTTGTGTAAAAATAGATTCACAAGAATGTGATAATGAAAAAAAAGAATGTTTCATTCTTTGAAATATATTTCCTAAATATTTAGGGAAGTTGGTCCAAGTTCAATGGAACGAACCTTAGAGACTATCAATAGAAATTAGTCCATACGTTCAACAGAAGGTTGAAACGAAAATATTGTCATGATGATAAATAAAAGTGTGACAAAAGTGTGCATTAGGATACATTATCCTATGTTGATGACACACTCATTATTATATGTAATAATGAAATGGTAAAACGTACCAATGTCATGTTAAATATGAGACTAGACGATATGATTTTTGGACATCCAAATTAAACGGTCACATGAAAGTCTCATATTGTCACAGTATATGGACAAATTGTTGAGAAATTTGATAATGATAACTCGGTATATCCAGAACTCGTTTAGACAACTGATCTAAATGGAGTTATCTCTATTGATTATGTAAAATCAAAGGATAACGTTGTGGATCCGCTAACCAAAAGGTTAAATCGAGACCATGTTGAGAAAACATTGAAGGGAATGAAACTAAAGCCCTGGAAATTTAAGGTGCTATGTGAAGGAAAACCCTACCTAGTTGATTGGAGATCCCAAGATCTAGGTTCAAAGGGACAACCTAATTGCATAGACCTTGTGCGGTCACTATGGGGGTTATTCTCCCAAGTCCATTCCAATGATGTAAATAGTGACTAAAAATGGAACAAGCTAAGCAAAGCTTTTAATGACCATTGTGTGCTTTGGTGAGCCAAGCAACATAAGTCACCTATGTGAAAGTGAAGTGGGGCTACTTCAAGGAGACTATTTGGGCATAGTTCTCTTAAATTCTTACAGAACCGAGTTGATGTCCACGGCCATATGGACATAACCATGAGAACAAAACTCGTGTCCTGAAATGTAGTTGTGTGGAGTATATCATCATTTACGCAAAACGACTAAATAGTTCAAGGACATCACGTCTACTAGATAGCAAGAAAGTAAATATACTTTCACAAGGGAAGGTTCAAATGAGGAAACCTACCTATCCTATGCAACTATCAATCATAGAAACTATCACCACATCAAGTCAAAATGTTTTGATAAAATGCATCAATTTTATTCATGTGGGGATTGTTGGAAAAATGTGAGAATTTGGCTACTTTGAGACTATGATTTGAATGGGTAAAGGTGGAGATTCTAATAAGGATTCGATTGGATCTTATTCTACTTCATGAGACCTTTATAACGACATCTCATATGCTCAAAACGGATGAGTAATAAATGAGAAATTGATGCTCAAAGTAAGGAGTTGTGAATTGAGAAAAGGAAATGGAAACCCCAATCCTACATTGATGGGATAAATGGAATGGGAAGTGTTTATATACACTTACTCACTTTGTGGTCATTGAATGACTTGAGTTGAACCTCTGCCTCGCGCGTAGGGGTGTGAAATCAATCCCATTCGGGTTGTCGTACCCGCACATCGTGGGCAACGCGAATTTCTAGATTGGTCGGGCCTTGCATGGACTGCGGATATTTTACCACTTCAAATTAATTTTTCCTTTTGAAAATATTATCCCGAAATTAAAGGGATATTTTGGTATTTGAATTTATGCTTGCAGTTCACGCAAATATCCAATAGAAAGACAAACTCGAAATATTTTTTATTCACGTTTAATCTATTTTCCCCAATAAATACATGGCCTCTCTTCAGTTTTTAAAACACACAATTTTTTAACGCTTTTTCTCTCAGAAAACCTGCATTATTTTGGTGATAGTTAAAGGCTCAAGTTTGTTCGTGATTACTTAGTTATGCTACTGAAGATAATCATCTGTTGTTGTATCCTGGGATACCGACGACCGAAGATCTCTAGCACCGAAGAGCAGTCGAATCTGTCTTAAGGAAACTGCATTCTTGCAGGACTCAGCCATTACTTTTTGGTTATTTCGTAACGGTGTTTTGAATTAAACAGTATTGTGTTTATTTCATTTATTTTATTTATTTTATTCGACTTATTATTTTAATTATTTTGGATTAACCTTGTTTTTGTCCAACAATCTTAAGACAAATTTTGTATCCAAAGCAATTCAAAATAAGTACAATTATTGAGAAAGCAAACAAATTTGTTACAAAAATTATCCTGCCGTTTTAACGTGTTTGTTTAGATCTCAAACGGGACAAATTTGTTTTTAAAAAAAATGACATTAGAAGTAACGATGGTTATGGATTTTGTGGAAAAACAAAATTAGGAATAAACAAAATTGAATTTCGATTTATTGGTATGTATCATCAGGATACACGTTTGATTTAATACCTTCGCTTATAGAAAGGATTAAAATAATAGTAAAATACATGTTTGCATATATTGTAAAACCTTTATCATGTGTGTAAAAGGTTTAAGGCAAGGTTATCTGTGATTGGAAACACTTTGGATTATTATTTCCAATATTTTTTCATGAGAAACTGTAGGATAACCATGAGAAATTTCTTGAATTTGTTTTGGAAACAAAGATCTTGTAAATAATTCGTTTCGGGAATTATTTCCTGCTTTTTTAACGAATT